>OY253748.1:22720311-23376229 GCA_958009045.1 Oxytorus armatus
AAATAAGATGAAACTCCACACACGAAAGTACATATCAATATAGAAATTAAGAACTATTAGTGCGTAAGGAAAGTTCGCGAGCCCTTATTAAAAGATTCAACGAGAAGAAGATGATGAGTCGTTTCATTAAAAATTCATTTGACAAATATATATTTTCTGTTGTATTACACACGAGTTTCGTTTCGCAAAGTGGATTTACACCACATACATCCAAATTGAAAGTATATTTCATGTCAATCGACGTATATACGTATACGATAATACACTGTGTATTGTAGTAACGGAAAGAAAGAATGAAAAAAAAAGAAGAAAACAATGCGTTTTAGTGATCCAGGAATTTTGGCCTCTAGGCACCGAGTCAAAAGTACCTCTATCTTATAATTATTCAATTTTATGAAATTACTGTGTGTACGACTTATATCTGTATAATTGTTCACGATTGTAAAATCGTCAAGAAAAACAAACTTAAAAACAAGATAAATAGTTAAACGTGAAATACATAACCGTGCAAGGAAAACAAATGGCTTTATTATTTATTCGTGCATACGTCGATCTCATTTCTTCAAAATTCACGCAGTGCTGCGGAAAATATTATAAAATTGTCAAACTTCCGGCATTATTTCTTTGCAGCCTCGATAATCATTGGGAATTAACAAATAATCAAACAGAAATCGAAATATTTAAATGAACGCGCGTAACGGACAATTCGGTCTCTTTTGAAAACCGGAAGAGAACGGCAGCGCCACTGTAGTTCGATAACTAAAGTTTCGGCGTAAAGGTGGCGCCACTTGACGCGACAGAACAAGCGAGCGCCTTTCACCCTTCCACTCGTCGCGCAGCAGCCAAATAAGACGCATCTATTCAAGATGGTGGTCGCATTGACGAAGTAAACCGCACGTATCTCACGGAAGAAAAAAAGCTCTCATCGCAGACCCACTGTTTAAAATACCCGAAGTGTTGATTCCCAAAAAAAAACCGTAATAATGGCTGCCATTCCGGGATCAATCGCTTTCGACGAGTACGGCAGACCGTTCATCATTCTCCGTGATCAGGACAAGCAGAAGCGGCTCACCGGCAACGATGCGATCAAGGTGAGGTTTGCCATAAATGTTTAAAAATTCACCTTTTGTCTTCGCGAAACTTTCAGGCTTTTACCCGTCGTCAATCTCGCAACAAAGTCGCGTCGCGATTTGCTTTTTCACGTACGATCGCGATAATAATTATTCTTTCTTGTATCAAACAATTTGGCCTTTTTTTTTCGCTATGGGCGGCCACGTGAGTCAGGACAATGGCGGCCTCGCCTCCATGTTATCAGCATAAAAATTATGAATTTGCTTCAGAACTTTCGACAGTCAGCCAGGAAAATGAAATCTTGGTAAAATCAACGTTCTTTATAATTATAGAATAATTGTTCTCGAATTACTCCTTAAATCGAAATTTGTGACGGCATTTGCTATTATGTTTGTGTGTATGTGTGTTTGCGTGTCGCGTTAGACTCCAACTACGTTCGTATTATGCCCATAAAAGGACTGCCGGAGCGAGCCTCGAAGTTTTTCAGAATACATTCCCGTGCCTTGGTTCGTCCGTTATTAAGAATGGACATGAACATAAACGAAAGATGAAAATTTACGTTAAAAGCGAAATTATCGTCATATAACAATAAAATGAAGGCAGTTAACTAAAATTATTTTTTCATCCTCTCTGTGTATATCTTGATAGGATTTTCCTATTGGTTAAAAAAGTCGTTATCCCTGTTGAATTGTAAGGTGATAAATTACCATAAAATGGAGAACGAATGTAAAGCGATGATAAACAAAAAAACGATAAAAATCAATGATTTTGTCGTTTGCAGTCTCACATATATGCGGCTCGCGCCATCGCAAATATTCTCAGGACTTCTCTGGGACCGAAAGGCCTTGACAAGCTCATGGTTAGCTCAGACGGCGATGTCACTGTCACCAATGACGGAGCTACGATTCTCAAGAATATGGACGTTGATCACGAAATTGCAAAACTCATGGTGCAACTGTCGCAGTCACAGGATGACGAGATAGGTGACGGTACAACTGGCGTTGTTGTTCTTGCCGGAGCACTGATGGAACAGGCCGAACGTCTTTTGGACAAGGGCATTCATCCGATCAGAATAGCGGACGGTTTTGAACTAGCCGCTCAGTGTGCCACCAAACATCTCGACAGCATAGCCGAATCTTTTCCCGTAGATCCCAAGGATTTGCAGCCTTTGATAAGAACCGCCATGACCACTCTAGGCTCAAAAATGTAAACATTTATTTATTTATTTACGGAATATGATGCACCACTGGTTTAAATGGATTCTTCGTTATGTGTTGTCGACAATTTCAATTTTATCCTTCTCTTTTTCATTTCAGCATCAATAAATGTCACAAGCAAATGGCCGAGATCGCTGTAAATGCTGTAATGGCTGTTGCCGATCTCGAGAAGCGCGACGTTAACTTCGAGCTTATCAAGCTCGAAGGAAAAGTCGGAGGTCGCCTCGAGGATACCATGCTCGTTCGCGGTGTCGTTATCGACAAGGACTTCAGTCATCCACAAATGCCGAAGGTACTATTGCATTTTTGTATTTGTAGTTTTCAGAAAGTTTATTAGAAAAGTAGAAACAAAAATTACGAGCAAATACGAAGAATTTCAATTTGCAGAGCTCTTTATTTTAAATCTACTCCGTTCATTATTTTGCCTTAATTTATTAATGTGACAGTCATAATAATGAAAATATACATATTAGGGCGATTTTTTTTCGACTATTTTTTTTTTCAATCCTCACCTGAAATTTTGTTGAATATGTCGAAAAAGAAATTCCCTGAAAGTTACAGCCCTTAATATTAATTCTAAGTACTTTCGCATAGCGTGAGAAGATTTTCCATCTAATATACACGTAAATCGAATTTTTTTTTTTTTTCCAATTTCTATTACTCAGCCGCATTTTATGCTATCATATTGTTCTTGGTTTCGATTTACTCAGAATAAAACAATCGAAAAAAGTGCCTTTTGCGGCGAAAGTGTAAATTGTACTGGTGAGTTGGTACGGGTCACTGAAGTTGATTTTTACCCAAAATTCTCGTTTTTTTTGCTGTTATCTCCGAAACAATTAACTTTACGAAAAAAATGTAAACGAAAAATTTGTTGGAAATTTAATATTCTACAAAAAAGGTCCTATCGACCCAATTGCTTAGATTAATATTTCTTGAGATATTGAACTTTTTTTATTTTTTATTTTTTTAATTATTTAATATTTCATATTTTATAAATTTTATACTACTCATAAGTTAAAGTTCATTATCTCAAGAAATATTAATCTGAGCAATTGGGTCGATAGGACCTTTCTTGTAGGAAATTAAATTTCCAACAAATTTTTCATTTACATTTTTTTTCGTAAAATTAATTGTTTCGGAGATAACAGCAAAAAAACGAGAATTTTGGATAAAAATCAACTTCAGTGACCCGTACCGACTCACCAGTACAATTTACACTTTCAGCGCAAAAGGCACTTTTTTAAATTGTTTTATTCTGAGTAAATCGAAGGCAAGAACAATATGATAGCATAAAATGCGGCTGAGTTATAGAAATTTGAAGAAAAAAAAATTCGATTTACGTGTATTTTAGATGAAAAATCTTCTCACGCTTTAGGAAAGTACTTAGAATCAATATTGAGGGCTGTAACTTTCAGGGAATTTCTTTTTCGACATATCCAACAAAATTTCGGGTGGGGACTGAAAAAAAAATCGCCCTAATGCATATATATCTGCAAGGAGAATTGCAGCCGGTGCTCAAAATGCGCCGAACTGACCAGACACTTTGCTATAAAAAAAATTCGCAGCATAGATATTATTGCCGTTCGATGTTATTATTCGAGCAAAAATCGTTACTGCCACAATATTTTTTATCCCATATTATATTTCTTTCGATATTTATATTTTTAATATTCTCATCGTCCAATTAACGTTTATCGCATTTTATCGCAGAGACTTGAGAACGTTAAACTCGCTATTCTCACCTGTCCGTTCGAGCCGCCGAAGCCAAAAACTAAGCATAAGCTCGACGTAACGTCCGTCGAGGATTACAAGAAATTGCGCGAGTATGAGCGTGAAAAATTCACTGAAATGGTCGATCAGGTTAAAGCAGCTGGTGCTACACTCGCAATTTGTCAGTGGGGCTTCGACGACGAGGCTAACCATCTCTTGCTCCAGAGAGAATTGCCGGCCGTCAGGTGGGTCGGTGGACCGGAAATTGAGGTTATTATTATTATTATTATTATTATTTTTAACAACTTCTGGCACGAATATTCGTTTCTTTTGAGACTTCTCAAATGCCCAATGATGACAAAGCGCAACGGAGGAGAGCAAGACTCGGGAAATTAAGTCGTACGATCTCGATTCGACCGACGAATTGTCTCGAAAGTTGAATCTCAGTGTTTCGACTTTCGAGAGGATTGAGAGGTTCGCGAGAACGTTGATTTGACGGATCGGGTTATCGCAGTGGTTCCAATGACCAATGATTATGAGAGCTGAGGGCTTTAATTTTTTCGTTTCTCAATCTGAAACACAACATAAATATGAAAATAATAGAAATAACAACAGTGAGACATGAATCGTCATTAACACAAATTATGAAAACACTCGTGTTTCTCAGCTGATCGCAATAGCGACCGGAGGTCGTATCGTTCCGCGTTTCGAGGAGTTGACAGCGGATAAACTCGGTTACGCTGGTGTTGTCAGGGAGCTATCATTCGGCACCACGAAAGATCGCATGCTCGTTATCGAGGAGTGCAAAAATTCACGAGCAGTCACAATTTTTATTCGCGGTGGTAACAAAATGGTGAGTTTAAAAAATGATCCGTTGTATATATTAAAAAATTAAGTTCTCGTGAGCACGGAGAATTACGGCGATGCTTTTTTTTTCAATGCATCCAACCGTTCAGACACCGTGCAAGATTGAAGCAATAAAGTAAAGATTTTTAACGTTTCAAACGTTTTTTCGCGTTTGAATCGAATGCGATATTGCGACAGAATGAAATACGAAATAACGTTTAATTTCACTCCTCGAAATTATAAGAATTAATAATTAAAGGATTTTGTCGTTGTCCGTTATTCGCAGATCGTCGAGGAGGCAAAACGTTCGCTTCACGACGCTCTCTGTGCCGTACGCAATCTCGTGACCGACGAGAGAATTGTTTACGGTGGCGGTGCTGCCGAAATTTCGTGCGCGCTCGCGTGCGCCGCTCACGCCGACAGCATAAGCTCCCTCGAGCAATACGCCTTTCGCGCGTTCTCGGATGCCCTCGAGGCGATACCAATGGCACTCGCCGAGAACGCTGGACTGTCGTCGGTCGACGCGCTCGCCGAAACAAAAGCCCTACAATTGTCCGAGAGGAATCCGGCTCTCGGTATCGATTGCATGAATCGCGGAACGTCGGACATGAAAATACAAAACGTCATCGAGTCACTGAAGAGCAAGACTCAACAGATATTATTGGCGACGCAATTGGTCAAGATGATTCTCAAGATCGATGACATTCGTTCGCCCGCAGATCCTGGTGATTACGCTTAAAACAAAAATTATCTATTTTATTTTTTATTCAAACATTCATTACGCATCAATTGTTGAGCACGAAATATTCTCGAAAAACCGAAAATGTTGAAACGTCATTTTCAACTCTAAACCCTCTATCCATCCCTCCCTCGCCGCCCTCTTTGTTGCGCTTAGTGCGCGAGTTAATTTCCAATTTTTATTACGCAAAACAAAAATTGAAGAAACATGTTACAATTACCCAAGTCGAATAATCGTAATTTTTGACGTTAACCCCCGCTCCCCTGCCCTATTTCCGCCTAATTCGCGAGTTGCTTTCCAATTTTTAACGCAACGAAGAATAAAAGAAAAATGATCGCACATGTATCGTCACGCATCGCAACTGCGTCGGCAACGACGTTTAATTCATAAGGCATTAAAGAAAAACCGATTGTAATACTACAAGTAACGATTTCTTTTTCTTACGCGTCTCTCCCAAGTGCCACTGGTGGA
This sequence comes from Oxytorus armatus, assembly GCA_958009045.1. Taxonomy (NCBI): domain Eukaryota; kingdom Metazoa; phylum Arthropoda; class Insecta; order Hymenoptera; family Ichneumonidae; genus Oxytorus; species Oxytorus armatus. The sequence goes on from OY253748.1 coordinate 22,726,366, forward strand.
GTCCTCGGTGTAGCAAAAAAAAAACATCGTCGATAACGGGGTTGCCGTCCAACGGGGAATTTCGTTGGCACCCTTGAAAAAAAAGCAGGATTTTCTTTTTCAATCCTGCAGATTTTTCTGCGAGTCACCTTAAAACCCTCATCTATAAGCCCCATCTCCAACACCGAAACTTTCGTCGACTTTTTTTTTTAAAGAAATTTTTCGGGAGAGCCAAGATCTTACGCCTCGTAAGATTTAGCCCGAAACTGAAGCCGTCTCTTTAAGGGAGGGGTAAGGGTTTCAGCGTAAAAAAAAACACTTTTTTTGCGATTTTTTTTCTAAAATATGGATTGAGCAATTTAATTCGAACCTTTTGTACATTATTGAGCATACTTTTGACAATGTTGTGTAATTTTTTTCATGCAGAAATATTGAAGCATAAGCCCGTAACAGAGCTTCCCCCAGAACGTCTTGGAAGAAAAAGCAATTTGCGGTGTTCACTATAACTCGGCCGGAAAATATCTGAAAATGAAAAACCATGAAAATTTAGTCAAACTATAATCAAATCTTCCCCCCAACGTTCTATGATAATTTTTTTTTTTTCATTTAAAAATTTTTACCGGCCATCTAAAGTGTGAACTGTTATTTTCCACGAAAAATTCCGCCATTTTGTGGGTGGGAAACACCCTTAATGTAAAAAAAAAAAAAAATTTAACTAAACGTTGGGGGGAGGTATTTTATATGTAGAAAATGTGTACAAAGTTTGAAATGAATCGGTCAAGTAGTTTTTAAATGGCAGTGAACACGGACTTTGAAATAGTAGTTTTGAGAAAAACGCGTCTAAAGTTTATGAAGTCAAAAAGTGAAGAAAAACATTTTTTTTTCCAACTTACACAGAATCATCGATTCCAGCTCGTTTCTTCTTTTAAAATATTGTCGTGTATAGTATACACTATATACTATATACACAATAGCAATGAATAAACTGTATACCTGTTCGACAGCTGCACTGCTAGCCCGACCGCCCGCAGTTGTTAGAGGTATAGCGTTAAAGACCAGGAGATTAATAAGACAATAACTTCAAGAATATTGCTTAGATCGGTTAAAAATTTTAAGGACATATTCTTGAAATGTTAAACAATAAGATAAGACAAAAAAAAATTCGATTTTTCGAAAGTGAAAACCCTTACCCCGCCCTCAAAAAAATTTTACATTCTCAGTGTGCGTTTCGCCCCCCCCCCCCCCCCCCCATCCTCACACCCCGTGACGTTAATCCTATTACCGGAGGTCCTCGATTCTAAGGAGTTCGAAGGATTTTCAAGGAAAATCCCCACTCTTTCGGCTCGCCTGCGCATGATCGGCCGCAGGTACGTCACGACAGCCACCAGCACCGTAGTTGCGTTTCTCGTAAAAGTTATTTGGGCCCATTTTAGGTTAGGTTATTCGCACGTAATCAACTAGTGTAAAAAATATGGACATAACCCTAAACATGACGAGAAAGAGCGCCCCGATCGTGCGCGACGATACGGCACTGGCCCACAAGCGCATAATTGGCTAGTTCTGTTACAGCGACCCGAGCTTAGGCAGGGTCGATTATAAAAACTTCTTGGGTCCCGGTTTGTTCTTAAAATCGAGGTCTCACTGTATCCCTTAACTCGTGGCGCCATAGCGCGATTTTTTTGTTGTGTAATATCTTTCCGCTCGATTTCCGTGGCACTGATTTCGCGAAAAGGGACGGAAGTGTGTAACAGGAAAACCGAAAAGCGCGCGCTATTTGATTTGATCATTGAGCGCGCGCGGTGGAGCGTTGGCGGTCAGATGGTACCAACCCATTTTCCGAGAGGTTGGTACTGTCAGCCAACAGCGTGTGCGTGTGTGACGAGAAAGAGAAAGGGAAATAGAGGAGAACGCATCAGCTGTGCGCTCAACATACAGTGTTGTGTATAAAGTGTGCTGTTATATAAATTAATTTATATGTGTAAACTATATTAATAAATGTATTTACTGTTGATAATGTGTCTGAAAAAAGTGCAGATTATGGATAAAAAATGCAAGTGAGTAATAATGAATAATTATTCGAATAAATATTTGAATATTTAGCTTTTTTAAATTTTTAGGTTGGTTTCTGTCGCTGCTCAATTGATATTTTTAATTTTTATTAAAAAAAAAACAAATAGCTTTTATTAACTTTTGAGGTTAATTTCTGTCGCTGCTTAATTGATATTTTTTAGTTTGATAAAAAAAAAACAAATTAATTAATTACCCGGATAATTTCTTTGATATTAATGATTTCTTAAATATTTATAATTCTAATTTAATTTTAAGGATTTCGTGAGTTGCAGAGATGGGTAAATCCAGAGCAGAATATATGCGCGATTACCGGCAGAAAAAACGTGAGGAAAAATGAAAAACTGGAAAGGTAGACCGAAACAAAAATGCGCATAATTCGACTCAGCGTAGCAGGGATTTTCGGGCACGTGCAGCGAACTTAATTCTCTCACAGTCATCAACGGCTGACCCAATTACTGCTTTACCAAATCTGGTTGTCAGTCATGCAACTTTACGATTGCCATCGTTGCCATTTTCTCCCACTTCGTCTACATCAACAGCGACTGCATGTAATACTTCGATGAAATGTCTCTGCTCTCCCCCAAATTGAACAAAAATAACCGTCTCCAATAACAAATTGCATTACTTCTAGCGTTAATAAAATGAAATACAATTGTCATTAAAACGAATTATTCTTCGTTACGAAAAATCATTTCAAATAATACCTGAATCATTTTTTTCGGGATATAACGTTAGTGTTGCTTATTACCAAGGTGAGATGTCAGATGTTACACATCATATGCGACTACTGTAAGGGTCGCTTTTTTTTTACATCGTCTTAAGGGCGGGGTAAGGTATTTATACTTTTTTTTGCATTTTTTTTTAATTTTTTAAAATGAATGTATAACATCTCAAGAATATTGTGTCAAAATTTCAAATTGATCGGAGCAAAATTAACGGAGTTATGAGCATTTGAGCGTCCGTTGCTCCAGACCGGCGCTCATGACTGGGCGCGATCAACTGACACCATACGTGTAAGCCGAGCAGAGCAGGACGCTGAAAAAAAAACTAAAGAAGGCAGGATTCGTCGTAGACAGGAGCAAAAAGGTGCTTTAGACATCTTTGATGATAGCAACATCCTTTATGGACCTGGCATTGACGATTCAGTGTGAGGTAAGCCGATAAAATTCGCTTATGAACGTTTTATACCAGATTTTTTAGCGTTCAAAACTTTAAAGCATTTTCCTCACAACTCACGTTTTCAAAGTCGGTGTCCCTCATAACTTGAAAACTACAGCACCGATCCCTTTGAAATTTTCAACACTAATTCTGTACATCATTTACGAGGTAACGCTGGAGAGTTTTTTTTTCAAATTTGTTAATAATTTTTATTTTACAATAACAAATTAACCGATTTTTTTCGTAAAAATCGCGTTTTTCCCTTCAAAATGTTCCAAAAAATTGAAAAATTGAAATTTCGAAAAACCCTCCCAGCGTTACCTGGGGAAAACTATTATCTGACAAATGAACTTTCATTTTTTCATTTCGGATGATCCAGCACCAAGTTATGAGGGACACCGCAATTCTACTTTTTTCCGAGACACGTCCGAATAATTGCTGCCATTGCCGTATTTTTTAATATTTCTTCGTGAAAATTTTATATAATATTCTTCGAATGTCATATTTCACTGTACCATTAGTTTTAATAAGGAGATTTCAACTGCGTCGTCACAAAAAAATCACAAAAACATGCCTTTTTTTGTACGAATTAACCTTACCCCCCCGTTAAGGAGAGGGTCGAGCCCCTTCCGCGCTTGTAAGAGAGATAGAGAAAAAGTAGCTAAAACACTTTTCTCGAAGACGTGTTAATCGAGTAGAAAAAAAAATTGGGTGTCCGTCTGCATTTATCAATTACGCGTACGGACCCGCTATTTTTATTTTTATTCGAATAAACCGTCTGAAAAATGCGTCGCAGATTTTTTGAGATTACGCTGACTTCTCCCTTAAGGAGGGCTATCCAGAGAATAGCAATTTTAACAAATGGAAATTCAGTGAAGATATTTTTCTTTTCGTCAACGATAATTTATTACATGTTTTTTTTTTCATAGGAACAAATAAGTGTTGGTCACATCGGTTCTGTAGGTAATGCATCGTGGAAATAGACTATCTGTTTTGTTTTTGTTTTTGTTTTTTTTGACAATCGGTGTGGCGCAGATTTTATCTTCGTAATTATATTTCGTCTATATATACTCTCTGGAACGTGATTTTACCCAGACGCCGCAATTACGATCACAGATCATTCTCAGCGAGTCTGTGGAAAATGTAATTTAACGTTTTGTCATTTCGTTTTAATTAATTCTTCAAATGGCACAAGCTCGGCTCTCTCGGGGACCGAACAAATCTGACAAACGGGCATAACGTAACAACGATATATAACTTTTCTCCCTCGCACGCTCGTGGAACAGCGAAAGTTCCCGTCCCGAAATTCGTATATTTCTTCACTCCTCAATCTCCAACCCGCTTTCGTGTAACAAAATATACTATCCGGTCATCGTAATGTCATTACAATTCCGTCGCCGTTTCTCATTACTTCGCTTCATTCGCATTTTTAATTACATCACAATCGTACATCTTATCGAACGATCATTCCGCGGCAAATAAATCAATTATCAGGACCAGTCCGGTACAATGATCAAAATATATATATATATATATATATCGGCAATTTTAAATATATATAGGACATTTCATGTCAAATCGACGGCTCCATGACGTTTATCATTAAAAACAAAAGAACAATTTTTCCCTTTTCAATACGTTACAGGTCGATCGAAAAAAAAAACATTCTAGACCAATTTTCAGACTATCGAAAAATCAGAAAATTTTATTGTTGACTTTTTTTTTCTTCGTTCCACCTTAGAACATAATAAAAAGGGAAAAAATGTGAAAAATTTTTATGGCCATAGACTCGTCCATTCGGTCTGGAGTGCTCCGTATATTTTAATATATACCGGAAAATTATTAACATTATGTGTTATTAAAAGTCGAGAAATTATCTTAATTAATTGTGTATCGATGGAATTAATTGTTTACCGATAGAGACGCGTAAACGCTCGCCGTACGCGCTATTGACGAATTTTTCTAACGGTCCAATCGACCGAAAACTATATACGCCTTGCTTCTTTTGTTTTTATACATTTTTTTTAAGTAACTACAGCGCTTGTTCTTATGAGTACTTTTTCTTTTCTTTCACTCGGGCCTTTTCAATAATATATTATTTCTACATCAGTTGATCTCAACATTTATAATATATATATATATTTTTTTTTTATTCATTTATATACGATAAACTATATATAATAACGAACATTTTTTTAAATATCTCTCTCCGTTCGCGCAAAACCAAAAGTCGTTCGCAAGTAGGATTTTTTTTTATCATCCAATATGGCGCTAAGTGGTAATTAAGTACTGCGTAATTATGCACTCTGGATAAATGCAAATTACTGGCGTAAAAAAAAATATATAAAACGTGTGTTTGTGTATGTGTCTGTGTCTGTCTCTGTGTGTGTGTGTGTGTGTGATCTGGATGATTGGCAATAAGAGCCGGGTATGTAATTTTTAGCGTAACACTTATATATATTTTTTTTTTCTCGTCGCGTTAATTATTTCTCTCCCGTTCAAATGAATTTTTGTTCTAAGCGAATTATCACTGCCTACTATATCGTTAATAATTATCAACTTAAACGCGCATAGTTTTACCAACAACGCCCCCCCCCCTCCCTATTTTCATTTATCTAATACCTTTCTTCTTTACACCTTCTTGAGCATCGGTAGATCCAAAACTTCGGGTACTTCGATGTCTTCCAAACGTATATTCGACGGGCTGAAGGGAAATCTGACGGGATATGAATACTTCAGGTCCATTAGTAACTGTGGGAAAAAAAAAGACAAAAAGAATTATTCGTTCAATCATCGTCGCGGTTTTACATCGACGTTATTTCAATCGTAACGATTTTATCGGATTACTAGCTGTGCCCCGCGGTTTTCGCCCGCATTAAATTTGGATTATATACGAGGGGGGACCCAAAAAAAACGGGAATTACGCCGCGGCGGCGAGGGAGAGTGGGGGAACCCGTTGCTCGACCTGGTGTCCGTTGGGGACACGTCTTCTGAGTTAGTGTGCGAAGTTCTGCCGCCGTGAGCGCATCGGTTCGCCCGTGGGAATTTTTGTAGTTAAACAACTTTTTCCATTTCGGCGAAAACGTGATGGCCGATTGTCGAGAGCAACGCGCGGCTGTGGAATTGTGTTTCCTGTTGGGGAAATCGGCCGCCGAAACTACTGTAATGCTTAAGATTGCTTATGGAGATGCTGCCCTAAGTAAAACCAGAGTCTACGAGTGGTTTTCACGTTTTAAAAATGGAGAAATGTCAATTGAAGACCAATCCCGTTCAGGACGCCCCTCAACGTCAAGAAGTGACGAAAACGTCGACAAAATCAATGCTCTCATTCGTAAAGACCGTCGCCGAACCATTGATCAACTCTGTGAGATGTCTGGGATATCATGGAGTTCAATTCAGAGGATTTTATCCAAAGATTTGCACATGAGCAGAGTTGCAGCCAAATTTGTCCCTCGCCTTCTCACAGACGAGCAAAGAGAGCGTCGACTTCAGGCATGTTTTGAACTTCAAAATCAGCTCGAAGAGGACCCTGAACTTTTTTCCAAGGTGATTACTGGTGATGAATCGTGGTGCTACGGATACGACCCCGAAGCAAAGCAGCAATCAAGCGTTTTGCCATAGGGGAGAAGGTAAAACAAAAATCGCTGGAAGGCCGAAAGAACATCCCGATAAGTGAATTTAAAAAATGTTTCGAACATTGGAAGGATCGTTTGCAGAGGTGCGTTGTGGTCAAAGGAGAATACTTTGAAGGTGATCAAAATTTGGTGTAAAATTATTAAAAAATAAAGAAATTATGACGAAATTCCCGTTTTTTTGGGTCCCCCCTCGTATCTGTTTCATACGCATTATGAGTAAATTTACCAAGTGCATCTCATATAAATACCATCCGGAAATTATGGGGAAAAATAAAAGGACCAACGATTAAAAAATAAACCGACGCCACCGCCGCTCCTTAGGGTCATTGCGTGAAGTTATATAGTGTAAAGCCTTCCTGAATACACGGGCTATCTAATGCAAAAAGAATTTTTCAAATCGACTTAGTATTTCCTGAGATCAGCGCGTTCAAACAAACATACAAACTCTCCAGCTTTATTATAGTAGTAAAATTATTTCGCGCGTGGAATTTTGTAATGCAGGCACTCGGGGAAAAGTTGAATAGTATAAAAAATTGCGATAAAGTCCGAAAGTTATTAACAGTTTTCCGCGGAAAGAAGCTTCGTGGCAATATTTCAACTAAAAACATTTTTTTTTGTTTTTAAGAATGCTAAAATTCAATTTTCATGTTTTTAATTGACAGTTTGACAACACTTGACAATTTCTCCGCAATAACAGAAATATAACTGACGAATTTTTCAAAGAATCATGAAAAAGGAGCGTTCATTACGCTCTGAAAAAATAAATAAATAAAATTCTGAACATTCGTTAAACAGACTGTTTCATATTTCAAGATTTTTCTCGATTCAGGACCGTGTCCTCGGTGATAAAACGAGAAAAATTGAGAAGCCAACTTCCTCATTGGTGCACCATTTGTCATTATCATTACTATTGTATCGCGAAAAACCTCAAAAAATTTCGATAAGTCATGGAACCGCGATGTTTAAAAAGAGAGGGATCGAAAAGAAAAAGGTACATTCTCACCTGTTCGTTGTTTTCCCGTCGTTTCGCCAATTTTTCTTGCACCTTACGAATGAACGACACGGGCACGCGTGTCTCAAATTCATCGGCCGGCGTGTAGAGATTAAGAATCTTGACGATCTGATTGGCCGACAGTTTGGTGCACATTTCACAAACGGCATTAACGTCGTCGTCGTTTTTCCTCGCTTGTAAAAGTTGAGCCGCCTGTATGATAGGTTGAAGTGCCTCGAGGCCGGAAACAAGACGCTCGTCCCTCGCCCATTGCTCGAGATAACTAAGATTATATCTTATCTGCATTCCCTTTGACCAATGGCACAGCTCGTTTCTCAGCAATAAATTATTCAGTGCGCTCGCGCACATGAAGTAGAACAATTGTTTGAACAATTGCGTCACTATTTCGGGATCAACGCCGTGATATTGTAAAATTTTGTTAATCGAACTAAGCTCGTCGACGAGTTTATCCATTTTTTGCTGGGTCGATTTTTGTTCCTCGCCGACCGACGACGATCTCGCACGGCCCGGTTCTTTCGAATTTAATCCGGTTATCGCCTCGTGTTCCAACAGTGCCGGTACCGTTAATGCCTGAATTCTCTCTTTCAGATGGGTCACGATATTATTGAAAATCCACAATGCCACGTTGCTCAGGACAACGCGATACTCCCCGAGATCGAAATTTCTCAAGCATTGACCGTTCTGTCGCGGTGTATTTTCAATCTGAAACGGCTTGTCACCCGAGTACTGCTTCATGTTGTGCAACAATCTCAGAGTATTGCTCAGCCAGAGTACGGCCGAGTCAAAATCGTCCCGTTTCTTTATTACTTTTTTTACCGCATTGAGATAACTCGTTAGCAGCGAACGTACTTTGTCGTCGTCGTTTATACAATCCGTGTGGCGAATGCACATGAAAAGTATGTAGGCCGGCAAACCGGGCAACAGTGTCACCGCTACTCTTGGCTTCAAATCTGCGAAATTAAGGGGGGAAACAGGGTTAGACGGTTCAAAAAATCGATTTTTTTTTTATTTCATAAATTGTTAGTAAAACTATGGAAAAATACGTTCCCAAAATTTTAAATGAAAATTCCGATTCGTTCTATTGTTATAAGCCATTAAGGGGGGAAATAGGGTTACGACAGCGTTTTCTCAATGATTTTCATGGATTTTTTTATAGTATAAAAAATGAATATAATTTGTTGAAACTTTGAGAATATTTTATACATATATTTAAGTATATACTATAAAATTTTTGAAGAATTTTCTTGGAAAACACCGCAGATATTAGCGACCCCATATTGCAGGTCACAATCAGACTCAGTATTTTGCTATTTTTTCAAACGCGTTTTTCTGAAAACGACTTTTTTTTAATTTGCGTACGCGCTAGTTTGAAAAGTTTTTAACCAATCGTTTTGAAAATTGGCAGTTACTTTCTTCATAGTATTGCGCTCTATATGAACCTAAAGTCGAAATATTGTCGTTATTTAAAAGAATTTTTTTTTTTGCAACTAAAGTTGTAAAAAGTGGCAAAAAATCATGCTTTTTTGTTTTGACCCCTGTAAAAAATCCAATTTTCTATTTTTTTTGATAGCATTTAGGTTCATATAGAAGAGAGACATATAATAAAAGTAAATTCCAACCTCGTTTGATTTCAGATGAAAATTGCGGATTCCAGAATGTACGCAAAATGCTGAGTCTGATTGTGACCTGCAATATGGGGTCGCTAATATCTGCGGTGTTTTTCAAGAAAATTCTTCAACAATTTTATTGTATATACTTAAATATATGTATAAAATATTCTCAAAGTTTCAATAAATTATATTCATTTTTTATACTATAAAAAAATTCATGAAAATCATTGAGAAAACGCCGTCCTAACTCTATTTTCACCCTTAAACGGATATCGTTCGAGCATCGATATATTTCGTTCACCGTGGATTTCATATGATTTTCATCCGCACCAAGACGTTTACCATTGTCATTGCCCAGTGGCATTTGTCATAAAATTTCAAAAGAAAGACAACAAAAATCAATCAATGACAATTTCAACATCGCTATAGTTTTCCCAGAGAAAGTTTTTATAGGTAAACTTGTTTTTATCTCTTAACTTCTCATACTTCTCTTCCGACATCAGTATTATTTCGGTACTCTAGAGGCAAAAGGGTTTTTGATATCAAGAGCGCGGGAACGCGGTGCAAAATGAATGTCATAAAGCAATAAAATCAAAATTTGCTATGTGAGACAGTTAAATTAGAAATTCAAGCTTGATGAAAACAAAAACGATGATCATCAATTTGATCAAAGATCTGATTGAAATTGTGGATCCTGTCGAAAAAGAAAATTACCTCTAACAAGATGTCGTATTACAACGTTAATATCTTCCTTCTTGAACTCTAGCATGCCCTCGTAATCGCGTTCCTTCTTTCGAATTGCCGGCATGTGATTTCCACTCTCCGAAGAGTGAGTAGTCGTCGAGACGATACCAGAATCGTTTCCAGATTCCGTGCTGTCCGGCACTGTGAAGTAATTTTTGTTAATACAGATATATTTCAAAATGGCGATATACGAAATTTTTATTGTTGTTTTCTCTTTAGCGGAGCTTGAAATACAAATCAGTGAGTTTTATGGTCGGATAGTGAGATGGCAATGAAGATCGATAATATGAGAATGAAATTTCGTGAGTACACAGTTATTCCTACGATTTTTTTGTTTTTTTGTTGTTCACGACCATCTCAAACTCACCGACACCCCTGTGCATCGTGTGCATCATATGCATCATGTAGGGACGATCACGAGATTCCCTGATTTCGTCGATATCGACTTTCGTAAGCGTGCGAGGATACCAACACTCGTTAATCATATTTATTACGAAAAAAAAAGCATCGTTTGACTTTTACATTCTGAAATATACTCACGGCCGGCCTCCTTCAGTCGTTTCGCCAAAATTCTGCATTGTTTCTTGAACCTCCGACACTCTTCCGCGATCTTATCGAATCTCTCTTGCAATTCCTTAATGGAAACAATATTAAATATTTTTATTCCAAGCTTTTCGTTTTTTTCAACTCGATCGATAATGAAAAAAATTAATTTTCCCCCTCGATACTGTCTTGATTGAGTTTGAAAAAAAAAAAATCAATTTCAATTTGAAATTTGTTTCATTTCAGGATGAACATTAATGACTCAACTGACCAAATTTTCCGAGGCCAATCTCGTTATCTCGTGCTGCATATAAGCCTCGTTCTGTGTCTGCGGCGCTTTGCTCAAATTCACTGACAATAATTTTTGTTGTTTCAGAATTTCCTCCTGAAGTCTGTCGATTTCACCGCGCCACTCGTCCCTCTGAGCACGCCAGCCTTTCTCCTTGCTCTGCAGCTCGTCCTCGAGTTGTCTTTGTAAATTGAAGAAAAAAAACACGATATTTTTCCTCAAGCATCGATGATATTCGAGAAAAGTACAAAATTTTGTGTGCCTCGAACGTACAAAAAGTGGATTCAACCATTATCTCGTTTCTTTTATGTTTGAATGAAAAAAAAAAAAAAGAACAACTGATGAAAATTAACGGGGCTAAGATATCTCTCAACTCACTCTCTTGAGGCCCTTCGTTTCGATCTAAGTCTACTTGATTAAGACGAATTGGCATGCACAAACGATAAAATATAAAAATTAATTAATTCGTATTAGAAGAAACATCGCACGTTCAACTCGAGAGAAGCAAGATTTCATAAGGATCAATTCGTATTTTTTTTCGATTAGTAACGTCGTTTCGTTATTTCTTTTCTCACCTGTTTATTTTCTTCTGCGCCTCGAATGCAAGCACGAGTTCACCGTCCTCGTTGACAATATCGACGTCACGACCGTAATTCGAACCGAGACTCTTCATTCTTCTTGTATGATCGGCCAAAACGCTATGCAATTGTATACACTCTTCTCGTCGACGTTCAAGCTCCTCCTGAAGGGCGTCGAATTGTCCTTGAAAAGAATTTGACGAAAAAAATGAAACGAAAATCGTTACTATTTGCGAGAATAAAAAGAAAAATGGATTATCGAGCATCGAGAAATCGGAAAATTTTTCTTACCCATCAGCTGATGTTTAGCGCTCGTTGAATCTGTATCGGCAACTGTTTTTCTCAGTGATCCTAGATCCTTCTTCAACTGGGCGTTCTCCATCTCGAGCTCTTGAAGCTATAGAAGTGGTTTTTTTTTTCTTTAGATTACAAAATCTTTGCGAAAAACTAATCACAGAGAGAACATTTTCGTCGAATTTACGTGTGTCAATCGATGATGAGATAACTCGTTTGTGGATTGTGCAATTATTTTCTTTTCATGTTGTCGAAAGTAAGAGGAATTAATTTTTTTTTAACCATAAAATAGTCAGAGTAATATTTCATTGAGAACGCAGATCACGATTTAAGGTAGTAGTTTGGTAACTTAAGCCGATTTTCATGTCTTTTTTGGAGGGCGTTTTTTTGTAGGAAAATAAAAATGAATCGTTTTGGATATTTAGGATGTTTTTATTTACATATTAAAGATACAAAAAAAATTTTTTTTGAAAAAATCTAATAGTTTATTACTATTATTATTATTGATCGAAGTTGGCACCGCGAAAAAAAAGCGCGTGGGTGGCCCCGGTGGTTTTGGCTCTTGATGTTATCTGAAATAAAAAATTCTTGATAATTCTTAATCTAATAGACATGTCATTCTGGTCGGAACTACTGAAGTTAAATTTCATGGATAAATAACAAAATGGCGGACTTTTGAAAAAAAAGTCCTTTTATTTTGCCCGCCATTTTGTTATTTATCCATGAAATTTAACTTCAGTAGTTCCGACCAGAATGACATGTCTATAGATTAAGAATTATCAAGAATTTTTTATTTCAGATAACATCAAGAGCCAAAATCACCGGGGCCACCCACGCGCTTTTTTTCGAGGTGCCAACTTCGATCAATAATAATAATAATATTAAACTATAAAATTTGTACAAAAAAAAATTTTTTTTGTATCTTTAATATGAAAATAAAAACATCCTAAATATCCAAAACGATTCATTTTTATTTTCCTGCAAAAAAACGCCCTCGAAAAAAGACATGAAAATCGGCTTATGTTACCAGACTACTACCTTAAGGAAACGTACGATTTCTTAAATTGTGATCCATCCGTCCTCCAAAACCATCTCGGTGGTAATGTTCAATTAAAATTGCTTTTTTCCACAGACAAAAAGGTTTGAAGATACGGTGGTTATTATTACCTTATTGGAGGGGAGAAAAAAGTAAATTTATCCGATCCAAAGTTGAAAAATAATTGTACAATCGAGAAATGTGTATTTATCATTTCAAAAGTTTATCGCGACTGTTCTTCAATATCTCCGAGTGATTAAAAAAACACAATTAACAATCATTCGATGAAAACTCACCCTAAAACTATCCTGCGTACGCGATGATTCCTCGGGACTGTCGCGTTCCAAATCTTCAACCATTCTCACGAGCCTACCGTTCGCATTTTCCACGTCCTTCAGTTTTTGCTGAAGTTTCAGTACCAAACCAACGTCGACAGGTGGTTGAGTAGGTCCGTTTGTTTCCGGGGGTGATTTACCGGTCGTTTGAGCCTCGCCATCCGGTGGACTGTCCGATCGATGCTGATTCCAATCGATCGTTTCGACACGCGAATACGGTGTCGTCGACGATGCTGTCGATCTCACGGATCCGTATCCAAAGTCCTTGAAATGTTTAGTAACATAATTAAATGATGATTTTTCGTTCATTATCAGTATGAATGGGAAACAAAAATAATAATAATAAAAATCTTACGATGTTGTGATCGTCAGGTGGAATTTCCGTCGATACGATTTGTCCACTTCCGCTCGATGCGTTGCTCAATGATCTCGAGTGTCCGGGAACGTGAAGCGCCAATTTTCTCTCCAAAATCTCGGCGTGCTCCTCGAGCTCGTGATAATCCTTGAGCAATCGTTGATAAGCACCGCGATCCTGATCCTGATCGAGCAACAAAAGATCCTTCTCTTGCTCGAGGCGATTTTTCAAATTTTCCTCGGCGCCCCTCTTGTCCACCTTCAATTTTTCACTCGCTATCGACAATTCCTTGCGCAAACGTTCGTTCTCCTCGCGATACTTTTCGTTCTCCTCGTCCTTCAAATTTCCGTGCTTCTCTTGCTCGTGCAACATATCCATCTTCTCGTCTCTCTCGCGTTTCAGAATTTCACCCATTTTCACCAATTCCCGGTCCCTCTCGAGCACTACACCGTTCAATTTTTTGTTCTCCATCTCCACCGATTTCAATGACTCAAGCTTCGATTTAAGATCAGCTACCTCGTTCTGGACCGTTTTCAAATGTTGATTTTCCTTCAGCTGCGAATTCACGAAAATGTTCACATTATTATTTATTCTACTGTTGTGTTTTTTCTGTTGTTTCGATAACATGATTTATCACTTTGTGAAATTAATTCAATTATCACATTTTTATTCCATCGACGCGCTTTAATTTATTGTTTAATCATTTAATGAACGCTGGCTGCACTAAATAATTTATTAATAAATTAATTTTCAAATTTCTAATCGCTCGAGCAACGTTCCATTTAGGAGCATCTGACGATTTACGATTTAAGAAATATCCCTTCTGTCGATCGTTTGAGTGACAAAAAATTGTGATCATCTAACCACTTCCGAGCATTAGTGGATTTCGTGAAAAAAATCGTTTCGATTTAATAAAAATTACGAGATTGTCAAAAAAAAAAGACGTTCAATATTGCTTTTACGTAGTAATTTCGTAGCGGAGCATTAAAAATAGCCGAAAACATTGAAAGATTGTGTCTAGAAATACTGTACAGAGGATTTGTGTGTGTCTGTTCAAAAAGTATCGCGAATTTTAAATTTCCGCGGACTACGTATATTCGATTTTCGATTTTTTCGTGGCGTTAGGTTGGTACTCGTGTCCCTCACTTATGCTGAAAAAATCGGCTATTTTGAATGTTTAGTTAATTGTTGACAGCTGTTTTGGTTAGACGTGTTTTGGCTTGTCTTCGATTTTTGCCTATTCCAAAAAATGAATCGAAGAATCTGTATCAAATTTTGTGTGAAAAACAAAATTAAGAGCGCGGACGCATTCCGAATGTTGACTGTGGCATATGGTGAAGCTACCTTGAACCAAAGCAACGTTTATCGGTGGTACAAAATATTCTCAGAGGGCCGAGAAGATGCGAACAACGAAATGTGTTCCGAACGCCCGAGCACATCAACAACAGACGAAAACATTGATGAAGCGAAGAAAATAATATTGGCCAATCGTCGAATCACCGTTAGAGAAGTTGCTGAGGAACTAAACATATCGATTGGCTCGTGCTATTCGATTTTTACCAATGATTTGGGCATGAAACGGTTCGCCGCGAAATTCGTGCCAAAATTGCTCAATTTCGAAGAAAAACAGTGTCGCGTTAACATTGCTAAGGAGCTGTTGGACTCGGTCCGCGACGACCCAAATTTGCTCCAGAGGGTCATAACTGGTGACGAATCATGGGTTTATGGTTATAACGTGGAAGCCAAAGCTCAATCATCGCAATGGAAGCTGCTTTTTTGGAATAGGCAAAAATCGAAGACAAGTAAAAACACGTCTAACCAAAACAGCTGTCAACAATTAACTAAACATTCGAATTGGCCGATTTTTTCAGCATAAGTGAGGGACACGAGTACCAACCTAACGCCAGAAAAAAATCGAATATCGAATATACGTAGCCCGCGGAAATTCAAAATTCGCGATACTTTTTGAACAGACTTCGCATGTGTGTGCGACAGCATAAAAAATTGAACACGCTACAACTCGAGAATGTTTAATGATAACTAAATAAAATTTTTCACCCAATCAAAGCAAGTGCCTCCTTGTTTTATATGATTTTGCATAAAAATTACTGCGGTGATTTTCAATTTGGAGAATTATTATTTCAATTATTATTTCATTATTTTGGAGAATTGTTATTTTTGGAGAATCATTATTTTCAAAATTCTCGATGATTCCTACAACCTGAGGACTTTGGGAAAGTTCTTTACTCAATCCTTTTAGCGTTCAGTCTCGTGTGAAAAACATTGACATTAAAGAGTGTCGGGACGATGAAAAACGATAAAAGGACGAATTAACGTGGGCATTGAGATTGTTTTTGGTTTCGATACTAACTATTTCGTTTATTCTGTGTTGCATCGAGATGATTTTCTTCTCGAGTCCCTTGTTAAGTGTCTTAACGTGTTCGACGCTCCTGGCCTCGGCCTTCAATCGCCGGAATATCCTTCTAGCCAAAAACTTTCTCACGCAACACTGAACGATTATGATATCGTTGATTCTCTTGCGGCAAGCACGTCGTACGAGATAACCCCTCGCAAAACGTTGTATCGTCATAATCGCCCTGTTGTCCCTCATCGTTTGATATATCCTTCTGGCAATTAAGCCCCTGCCGTAAGTCTGCAGTCCGATTATTGTGCGTTTCAAACGGTCGTAACGATTTTTCACGAGCCAACCCTTGACACACGATTGAATCTTAATGGCCGCTCTCTCGCGACGTATTCCCATTGCCTTTCGTCGCGCCAGACATCCCCTCGCGTGTCTCTGCAGTCCGAGTACCGAACGACGAATCTTACGATATCTCGTTCGACAAATCGAGCCGCGCACGATCTTTTGTATCGTTACGCAAGAATCGCGCTGTTTGTCCGCTCGTAATTTTTCCAAATAAGCCACCTGTCCGGCCCGAAACAGTACCTTCGTTTTGCCAAATTTAAATTTATCCTCGTCTTTGATGTAGACCGCGAGTATACGTCGGCATGTCTCGCGAAGATCGTCCCGACGTATATCCTTGAATCGGCACAGGCAACGAAAGCGTTGAAAAAATTCGCCGTAAGTTCGTTGACTCGGGAATCCGGCTGCCGATATTCTTATTGTCTCGAGTACACCGCAAGCCCGCAATTGTTGTACCGCTCTCGTTGGATTGTACTCGAACGATTCTTTCGTGTCGTTTGGCTTTATGCAACGCACGTAGTGCGGCGTCGTTGCGTTCAGCGTTGACATCAGCATGTTCAGGGAGTCACGAAATTGCGAGCCGACCTGGAGAAATTTGTTCAAAAAAATCGACAGCCTCGTTAGTTCCGTGATGAATTTTACGATGGATTTTTTTTGGTTTTTACTTTATATCCTTTATAAGAAAACTCGAAAACCCTTAACGACGAAATTTTATTGAGTGGTTAAGTCAGTATAAAGGCCAAAAAATAGGCTTTTTGGGATTTTTTTTTTTTTTTTTCAAATAAACTACGAAATAAAACGAGATTACAATATAGGGTGTTTGTCGTACATGTCAGTGACTGTATACAATAATTTTTTTGAAGCGATTAATTTCATAATGGCGGCTGTGCAGCATTTTTGCGATGACATCTCCGTTTTTTTTTGGCCGGAAACATAACTCAGGCAAATTTCGACTTATTCACTTGAAATTTTGAATATATTGTTAAAAATACATTGTCTATGGCATTGGCATAGGATTTTTTCGATATTTTGATTTTTGGTCAAATGGCGCACTTCTAAAGTGAAAAGTGAAAAATTTGCTTAAAAAATCGTGAGAAAATTGTTAATAACAAATGAACTATGCGATATAAAAAAAAATCCTACGCACTTCCATAGACAATGTATTGTTAAAGATCTATTCAACATTTCAAGTGAATCGGTTGAAAATTGTCTGAGTTATGTTTCCGGTTAACAAAACACGGAGACTTCATCGCAAAAACGCTGCACAGCCGCCATTTTTAAATGAATCGTTTCAAAAAAATTATTGTATACAGTCACTGATATGTATGATAAACACCCTATTTTATAATCTCGATTTACTTTGTAGTTTTTCTGAAAAAAAATCGCCAAAAAAGCCGATTTGTTCGGCCTCTAGAGTGACCTAACCCGTCAAAATACGAGCTTTTTCCGTCACGGGGATGTTAAACCCGCCATTTTTTTTACTCTCATTCAATCCGATTTCCATTTTTACAAGTCCTTGAGGGTTGAAACAAAATGTTGCAAAGTTTCACGAAGAAAAGAAAACCATCCTTGTTTCATACCGTTTTTTTATTTTGCTTTGGAGTATTGACCGTGGGTTTTTGCGCTGAAATCTTGATCTTCACGTTCGGCACGGCCAGCTTCGGATCCTCGTCACAGAATAATTTCTTCAAGAGTTTGTTCTGCGACGAAAAAAAAAAATGCCATGTAGATAAAAATTCATGCGATAAATTCACTGTTATATAATAATAATAATAATAATCGAATTGATAAACTCACGTTTCCACCTCTGAGCACTTCGATCTGTTCCTCCATCACGGTATCACGATTTTTCTCGAGAAATCCATTTGTCTGATACTGTACAAGATCGGCAAAATGATGTATCAAAAATGCCGAAGTGCCGAATCTCGGTTTCTCAAAGTGTTTCGACTTGATGCATTTCGCGTAAAGTTTTTCGGCCCAAGAACCGTCCGAACCTTTGGGCATCTGTAATCACGTACAGTTTTTATTGACTTCGGGGAAAAAAAAAAAAAAAAAAAAACTAGACCAATGCGGAAAATTTAAAAAATATCTTACCCGACATTCCTCGTCCAAAAGATCAAGAATTCCCAATTTCGTTTCAATGAGATCTATGCACGGTTGATTATCGTAAAAATCAATGAACGTCCATTCTATTTCCTCCTTCAGATACTCCTCCTGCTCGAGCTTAAAGACATGCTGATTGAATTGCTGCTGGAGTTTCTCGTTAGCGTAATTGATGCAGAATTGCTCGAAAGAATTTATTTCGAAAGTCTCGAAACCGTAAATATCGAGAACACCGATGAAGCACTGCGATTTACTCTGCGTCTGTAAAGAATTGTTTATTCCCTCGACGATGAAATTAAAGAGCTCGGCGTAAATGTGCTTCGCGAGAGCGTCACGGGCGCCATAAGCCTGCTCGACGTTCATCGGTTTTAATATCACGTCTCTCATCGAGACGATTTTTCTATGACACAGCCATTTTCTCATGGAATTCACGTCGACGCCCAAAAGCTGCGAGAAAGCCCGAAGATGCCGGTCCGAGGACTGTTGACAATGAAAACTCATTTGTTTGAAATTTCATTAAATCATATATAATTATATCCACGAATTAAATTTGTAAATTGTTAGATAGAAAAAAGGAGAAAAAAAATACTTACAGATATCTGACTACCCTCGGAATCATTTCCACCCTGCTCGTGAACATCGCAATTCGTTATATTAACATTTCCCAAATGAAGTATAGCGGCCAATATGCGAAATAAATCGTCCTGATGTCTGGCATTAAAACCGAGCCTGCTGAATGCAGCCATTGTCTCATCGAAGCAACCCACATCGTCCACTCCTTTGATCACCGAACTATCGCCCTGATTTAGATAATGAAAATTGTCCTTGTCCTCGAGACACAATTCGTCAAAACGATTTTGCTTTTGACCCTCGTAGAACTTTGCCGCCGAGTACATTTGATAAAATATATGATAATTCCTCTCCTCGTTCGCCTGATTGAGTTTAAAAAAACAATTTTACACTAATCGTTTCGAGATAAAGACAAAATTAAAATTAAAAAACGAAATTTATTTTATTTTTCAATTTTAACGACTTACTTGAAAAACTACTCTCGACTTTTCCAACAGATACGTTCTCATACTGGCCCCGGTTAGATGATAAGACTTGTTGAAGTGTATCTCGATGAATTTACCGAATCTCGAGGAATTATCGTTTCTTGTTGTTTTGGCATTACCAAAAGCTTCCATTAACGGCGACGAGGCTAATACTTTTTTTTCAACTTGCGTCTCGGTCGTGGAACCACCAACGGTAGCGAAATATCTCATGGCGTATTTGGCCGATACTGTTTTACCGGCTCCCGATTCACCCGATACAATAATCGATTGATCGTGACTTTCTCTGAAATGAAAAATGAATTATATATATATGAGAATATAAGAAACAAATTATTGGAAAACTTTTATCACGGCTTGTTATTTACATTTTTGAAAATTAACATAATTTACGATTGTTATAAGAATTTTAATCGAATCAAAAAAACTGAGCAAATCACAGAATTTCATGATAATTCTCTCTTCACAAAGCTTTGACAAAATAAACACAATTTACAATTGTCATCACACATTCAATTTAAATAAAATGTTGATTGAAAGAGTTACATTTTTCTCTACTCCAATGTTTCATTTTTTTTTATATTTTAGAAATCGACGAATAAAATTTGTTCTCATAAAAACGTACAAATGAAATTTCAATTAAATAAATTCAATAATTACCGTACAAAATTGTTGATGAAAATTTGTTTCATTTTCAAATTAAAGAGTTTTCTCGAAATTTTTTTCGTACCTCTCGAGTTTCGTATAAGCTTCCTCGGCAACGGCGAAAATATGAGGCTCGAGATCGCCCATCGCCTGGCCCCTGTACGCCCATATCGTGTCGTTTCCATATATCGGCAATTCGTCGTACGGATTGAAAGCTACGAGGACAATGCCGCAATAAGTGTAGATGCAGTGTCGTTGAAAACGTATTTGAAGATTGTAGAGGACAGCTGGCTCGTGAAGAAACGACAGAGACGTGAGATTGTTTTCGCCTATGAGAATATCCGGATTTCTCAGAGGCGGAAGATCCCCATCCGATTTTATCTCCAATACTTTCTTCTGATTTGACTCGTCGGTATGGACGGTCAAGCTTTTCTGATTCGCTTTGTAATCCTCCAGCAGTATTGCACCCTCCCATATTTTTTTCGGATGTGGTACCCACACCTTTCCACCCTGAAATACCATTTTTAAACAAATTCCAGTTTATTAACATAATTTTATGATTAAATGAGTAAGGAAAAAGATAGTCTCAAGAAACTATGAATAAAAATATTGTTCTTTTACAAGAAAAAGTATGATCTCGATACCGTAACATTTGAAATTATCGTTCAATCAATTCCTCAAAACGAACCAGTTATTTTTCTTCACTTCTTCCTGCTAAAAAGTGATTTTACAAACGCGGGCAACCACATACAGCGATTTTACAATATCAGTTACAAAAATGTCTCTGTTATTGCTAAATTCGTGTATGACAGAAAAAAAAATGAAAGAAGCATTCAAAAATTTTAAATAGCACTTAATATATCTCAAAATTGTCGTCGAACGTTCAGAGCGTTTAGAAGAGTACGATAGGCGTTCTTAAAGGGTTGAAGGAAGTTGGAAATTTCAAAAAATCGATTTCTTTTATTGCATTTTCGTAATGTACATATATTTGAGTATATTCTCTGAAAATTTCAAATCGATCCGGCAAATATTCTCGGAGACACATGCATATTTGTAAGGACGCTCGGAGCGTTACAAAGTACGACTTTTGAAACTGTGAACGCGTTTTTCTCCAATCGGTGTTTTCAAAGTCGGTGAGTACGATTTCTCGAAAACGGCTCAACCGACCGGTCTGCAATTTTAACACAATCTTCTCAGATATAGTCTTCAAGTATTGATCGAAGGAATAAGATTTCCGATAATTATTTTTTTTTTTTTTTTTTTACAATTCAACGAAAAAATGTTGTTTGAAAATTGGAATTTTTTCTTTTTGGAGCCGCCATTTTGTCGAAAATCACAATTTCGACTATTCCTTCGATCAATACCTAGTTTTATCTATCCACTAATAGAATCTTTTTGGTTTTTTTTTATTTTCGATACTCCAAACCGGAGATATCGTGCTCACCACCAGACACCTTTTTTGGAGGACCTCCAGGAGATCGTCTACAGGAGCAGTGTAAATCAATATTTTTGAAAATGAAAAATGCCGATATAAAGTTAAAAGCTACCACTACATTTATTAATACTTCTTGTATTTGTAAAAAAAAATTCCTTTTCAAAAAAAATTTGTAAAAAAAACGACTTTTTGGCCTTGCGCCAAAAAGTCGTTTTTTGGCGCAAAATTTTTTTTTTCAATTACTTGACATGAAGACTCGTCATAATAAAATCGATACAAATACTTATTCACATTTAAAGTAATTTTCATCAATTGTTTACAAATCAATCTGATAAAAATATCAATTCAAATGAATTTACAGTATCCGTGTGAAATATTTGAAAAAAAAATCACTGATTAAACAACAAACAAGCAAAACTCGTTGTAATCTTTAATTCAACGGGCATTTTAAATCGTCGGAAATCTTTTACATCGCGGTTAATTAATTGCACGGCTATTTAACGCCAGGTCGCGATCCACCGCGCTCAATTAAATCGCCGGTCACTCGTGAGGCAACGAGCCGCACGGTTCTCCGATCAGTAAAGGAATTAGAAATGCAAGCGTGAACTTTACTTTTACGATTTGTCCAGCTATCCGGATCGAAAATTAGGATTTCATAATAGACAAAACAAAAAATGCAGTTTGAAAAATGTTTTTTTTTTTTTTTTTTTTTTCATTAAGGTAGTAGTCTGGTAACTTAAGCCCATTTTCATGTCTTTTTTGGAGGGCGATTTTTTGTAGGAAAATAAAAATGAATCGTTTTGGATATTGAGGATGTTTTTATTTACATATTAAAGATACAAACAAAAAAAAATTTTTAATTTAATAATTTATTATTATTATTATTATTATTATTGATCGAAGTTGGCACCTCGAACTTGGCAGCCCGGGTCCTAACTTTTATTCTACCGAACCGATTGCTTTCAAATTTTAACAGGCTACTCTACACACTTATAGTTCTCGTCGGAACTACCGAGAAATTTTTTCACCCCTAACTTTTTATTTTACAACCCCTTCTTTGCTAAAGACCTTTCATTTTAGCAAAGAAGGGGTTGTAAAATAAAAAGTTAGGGGTGAAAAAATTTCTCGGTAGTTCCGACGAGAACTATAAGTGTGTAGAGTAGTCTGTTAAAATTTGAAAGCAATCGGTTCGGTAGAAAAAAAGTTAGGACCCGGGCTGCCAACTTCGATCAATAATAATAACAATAATAAACTATTAAATTTTTTCAAACAAAATTTTTTTTGTATCTTTAATATGTAAATAAAAAAATCCTAAATATCCAAAACGATTCATTTTTATTTTCCTACAAAAAAACGCCCTCCAAAAAAGACATGAAAATCGGCTTAAATTACCAGACTATTTTACTACCTTAATCAATTGGAGGACGCTTTGAGCTTTTTCATTCTTAAACTATTTATTTCATCCATCAGCCATATGGCTCTACCCGTTTCACGTTCTTTCGTTCAGGAATATGACGACAAATTAGAAAAAAAAGTGGTCGACAAACTTGACGGGCTGATCGACCAGTTATTCCGGCTTTCAGACTTCAATGATTATCTCGCATATCTCGCTAACTTTTTTTTTCTTTTTTTTTTATGGTTCGCTCTCTATCCGATGTACGTAACGAATTTCCGTATATGACACGCTTGTGCACTTGCTTACTCGCCGATAATATCGGCATGTCAAATTTTTTACCAGACACGAGCAATGTGATGTTTGTTTTTTTTTTTTTTTTTAACAGCCAGTTTTCCATCCCCTCAAAAATTCACATATCGCCGTTATTTACACAACGGGGACGGACACTCGATTAATAAATATTACGAAAAATTGTGCGAATGTACATAACGTAAGTGACGGTGAACTTACCGAAAGATACAATTTTTTTCTTGGTAACAGTACGGTTTTGCCATATTTGCAACATTTTTTTTCTATATTTTCGATCAAAAGTCCATTTAAAAATCGCAATTCCTACGAATGTAATATTATTTTCTGTCTCACAATTCATTTAGACCATTTTTAACTAGTTCTAATTTTATACACAGCTGACTAAATTGAATGGAAAAAAAAAATCGAGTTGAATCTGCACAAACTGCCTTATACATACATACCTAAACTCATTCCTGGGATGTACATTATATTATCGAATAAAAAAAATAAAAAAAATTACGTAAACTTCGCACGACTCGCGGTCTCGCGATGCTACAACGAGAATTTCGTGCCGTGAGCAACTCGCGTTCGTGCGAATTTACGATGACACACCTGTCGACGAGCGTAAACATGAATCTAGAAAGGTAAAAAAAACTCCAAGATAAATTGAAAAAAAAAAAAAAACAAAATCAAGTGTATAGAAGGCAAATCATCGTTAATCCCCTTCCTGTGATATATGCCGAACGGGAATTTGTAAAATCTCGTTGTAATATATAAACGCGTCTATAAAAGTGTTTCGTAACGTCGTAAACGAAATAGAAATTCGATCGTACCAACTCATCGCTCGGCACGTTCAATTATAGGTATTGAAATTACGAAACGAGAAGAAAAATGCAAATTTTTCTTCTACATACACACATATATAATTATTTATCATTGAAACGACCAGTAATGTAGTAATTCCAGTGAGATATTCCATAACAAAGATTTCACTCAATAATAATGATAATAAGAATAATCGAGATGTGTTACATAGTTGAAAGACTTTTTTTTTTCATTCTATTTTCTAATTATTCGTGGATAACAAGCGAGATGGCGTGCTATCATATGGTCGTAGTCATTAAAATATATAACCGAAGTAATTTACATGAAAGTCTGTGATCTTTCCGTTACGCTGAATATTTTTATTCACGACGAGCTCTGCCCTGCGGTTTCATCCGCGTTAAATCTTCGTTCTCCGATTCAACGCGCCGCCGCCGCTGCTGCTTAGGGTCATAGCATAAAGTTATATGGATTAAAGCCTTTCTGAATGAACGGGCTATCTAATGCGAAAAGAATTTTTCAATTCGGATATGTATTTCCTGAGATTAGTGCGTTCAAACAAACAAACTCTCGAGCTTTATTATAGTATAGTAAAATAGTAAGATACTAGTAAGATAGTAAGATTAGGGTCATGACATGAAGTTATATGGCCTAGAGCCTTCGCGAATGAACGGGCTATGTAATGCAAAAAGAATTTTCCAAATCGGATAAGTATTTCCTGAGATTAGGACGTTCTAACAAACAAACTCTCCAGTTTTATTATTGTATATAGTAGTAAGATAGTAAGATTATGGCCATAGCATGAAGTTATATAGCCTAGAGCCTTCCCGAATAAACGGGCTATCTAATGCAAAAAGAATTTTCCAATTCGAATTAATATTTCGTGAGATTAGCGCGTTCGAACAAACATACAAACATACAAACCCTCCAGCTTTATTATAGTAGTAAGATTTTAAGAGCACTTGCACAATGAGTCGAAAAAACACTATTCCCCTCGGAATTAACGAGTGTATACAGAGTTTTGTTAAATACATATTTTACGAGATGTTTTTTGGGATAAAAATTAATTTTCTTAGTAGCTTTGATATGAGTGATTCTTTTTAATTTTTATTCCACCTGTATAGGACGTGTAAGGTAGTTGGGATCGATTGAAAAGCTCGATCGGCCAGTTTTTTCGTTCTACGCTATTTTACACCGTTCCTTCGACTGCTCATTCCGAACAACTCGAGCGCGTCTTTTCATACATCGTACGACTATAATAATTCTTCTTTTCTTTTCCGCATATATATATATATATATATATATATATATATATATATATAATATGCTGGGCATTCCCGAGGAAATATTTTTCCCAAGCTTTCTACACGATAGCCCAGCCTCAAGCTACGCTGACTAAGAGCAAGTATTGTTATGCGATATACATACTCGGAAGCGAAAAGAAAAGTATGAAGAGACGAGAACGCAGCGAGTTTATTCCCACGGAGTAACGCGCCCTTTGTGAGAATTAGATGTGGTTATTCCAATAAATCGACTTGAGAGATAACGAAATAAAATAGGTGAGTCCGGTAATTTAGTTGATGGATATTGTAAAAATTATTTCTAATGTTTATTAGTTTTATCAATGTCACAGTGAGTTACTTATGTAAACAAACAATCGTCCATTGCTGCAGGAAATCAAAAAATTCTCGAGACACTACGGATATTGACTGCACATAAATAAAAAAAAAGGAATGATCGAATAAATCAAAACTAATTGAAATAATTGATTTTTTGAACGAAGACAAAAAAACGCAATCTTCAACATAGATCTGTCGTTTGCTCGTACATTTCGTCAATGTCCAGTCCTTATATATATACTTAACTGTCAAGAGACGACAGCACAGCGAAGTTCACGCTTGACTGCCGGACCAAAGTATCGGCCATGGTATTCGCTAAAGCGTGGACTGAACGAGGCTTAAAAAAAATGAAAAATTCATGAACATTTCTTTTTTATAGTAAAACCACAAAAGGTACAAATGAAAGATGCAGAAGATGCCGAAGAAAAATCTTACAAATATCTTTTTTCATTTTTTTTCAGTGATCATTCCAAAAAAATTAAAAAACAAAATTGATTCGATATTCTAAATATTTTTTAATATACTTTTAGTAAGACACGTTGCCAATTTACTTTTTATTGCTTCCTAAAAAAATTTCTTTCATTTTTTTCACGATTATTTCCTCGTTTTTTTGTACAAATGAAAAATGCAGAAGATGCCGAAGAAAAATCTTGCAAATATCTTCTTTAATTTTTCTTTAAAAATCATTTCAAAAAAATGAAAAAACAAAATTGATTCGATATTCCAAATTTTTTTTAATATACTTTTAGTATGACACGTTGCCAATTTACTTTTTATTGCTTCATAAAAAAATTTCTTTCATTTTTTTCACAATTATTTCCTCGTTTTTTTATACAAATGAAAAATGCAGAAGATACCGAAGAAAAATCTTGCAAATATCTTCTTTCATTTTTTTTCAGAAATCATTAAAAAAAAATGAAAAAAAAATTTGATTCGATATTCTAAATGTTCTTTAATATACTTTTAGTGCGACACGTTGCCAATTTACTTTTTATTGCTTGATAAAAAAAAATTTCCATTTTTTTCACAATTATTTCGTCGATTTTTTTTTTTTGTTCGATTTTGTGCTACGTAACGAAATACGTAAAACCGAATTAGCGAGAGAAAATGGCTTAGCTACACGCGTAGAAACATATCGTTTGCTCGCTGAGCAAACTTTTCGCGATTCCAAAGAGTTCGCCGATGCTTTTTTCCAACATCTATGCTTCGCCAACCGACTGACCATCTAAGGTTTCCCCCCCTTGCCCGTATTCATACTGCGACTCAACCAGTTGTCCTCTATAACTTGAAAATGCTCTTCTCGATGAATATTATAGTAGTAAAAACCCCTTGCCATCTATTGTTTCCCAAAACAACGAAAAACACAAATTTTGTAATATATGAAAAGTTAAAATCGTCGAATTAATTGCAATCAAGCTTGAAGTAAATTAACAAAATAATAAAAAAATTGTGAGAATTAAAAAGCTGCACATTGCATTCTCGTATAATTTTTGCCCATTCGCAAATAATCGCGTGGCTTCCTTAAGTTTAACCTCCGAATCGTGGACGTTTTTTGTACGGTCAAGAAATTATGAGGAATTTTTTTTTCAAGAAAATATCGACGTTTTAAATTAAGGACATCTACATATTAATCTGCTCAATATACACCTTTTTTTTTTAATAAAAAATTTAATGTATCGGAAATTTGCGACGTAAAACATAAAAATGTTTATTAAACTATCAACTCAACCAGTTGTCCTCTCTATCTTGAAAATGCTCTTCTCGATGAATATTATAGCAGTAAAAACCCCTTACCATCTGTTGTTTCGTAAAACAACGAAAAACACAAATTTTGTAATAATTGAAAAAGTAAAATCGTCGAATTAATTGCAATCAAGCTTGAAGTAAATTAACAAAATAATAAAATTCGCAAATATTCCTCTAGTAATCACGTGGCTTTATCAAGTTTGATCTCCCCATCGTGGACGTTTTCTGTACGTGTAAGAAATTAGGAAGAAGTTTTTTTTTTTTTTTTTTTTCCAAGAAAATATCGAGGTTTTAAATTAAGCAGATCTGTCAATCTGCTCAATATGCACCTTTTTGGTAAATAAAAAATTAAATGTATAGGAAATTTGCGACGTGAAACATAAAAATGTTTATTAAACTGGCGAACGCAATTACTATTCAGAGAGAGAGAGAACGGAAAGGAGTCGATGATATAGGTATATGCTCGATAAAATGTCTTATCAGTAACGTCGAGGCCTCGCGAATGATGAGTCAACGTTTCGAAAATAATATATATAACAATTATCCGACATTCAGTATGTAAGGCCTTATCAGCCTTAGGACTCTTGTTTGATTACCATAAAAACGCGTTTTCTCGAATTTTATAACATCGAGAAAAATCGAGCACGTGCGCATCATTTATACTCTATTTTATTTAAATGTAATGACAGTTATTCAGGCATTACAAATTGATATTTGGGAAATTTTTCGTTTCAAAAATAATATATATGACAATTAGACTACATTCAGTAAGCAAGGCCTTATCAGCCTTAGGACTATTGTTTGATTACCATAAAAACGCGTTTTCTCGAATTTTATTACGTCGCGAAAAATCGAACACGTGTGCATCATTGATATTTCATTTTATTTAAATGTAATGACAGTTATTCAGGCATTACAAATGAATATTTAGGAAATTTCAGTGAAGTACATCATTACAATTCTCCATGCGGTGTTTTGAACGCTATTCCACTTTATTTACAACAATAAATTCTCAATAATTCTCGGTAAATGATTACTTTCGCAAAAACAAAGGTTCCATTACGACCGCCGATATCTACACTTTCAAATTGTCAATAATGAAACGTTTTTTTTTTAAATTCTCGACTTGGCGAACATTTTTATACTCGTAACGAATTACTCGAAACTCGATGAGCGAAAAAAAAACGAAAAATCTCGTTTTTTAATCGATTTAATAGGAATTCATACGATTCGGGCGCTTCGCCACCTTCTAATCCAAACACTCAACCCAAATACCCGCGGACGGCAGCCGCGAGATTATTTATATAATATAGAGAGAGAGATATCGATCGTACCTCGCGAGAGTTGTACAAAATGAGAGGTACACCGGAGTGCGTATACGTACGAGAGTGCGCGATATAAAAGGATATAATGGTTCAAGAGGGGAACCTTGTATGGCCCAGAGGTTCGTCGAGCCACGAGATTAACGGGGTCAAGTTTTTCCAACGTGGCATAGATATAGGATATATACCTACGTACTTACGGTAAATCTCTTATTGTAATGTGCCCGAGTCGAAATATACGAGACAAGTTTTTCTTTTCATCGTTCGTTCAGTCAACTCTTCGACAATTCTATAGGTATATTGTAAAGAAAAAAAAAAAAAAAGAATCAGAGTTACCAGATTAAATTATCAACGAACAAAATTTCATAATTCCTTCGTTCACGGATTACAAGATATTACAAATTAATCAATGATTAATAACGTCATTAAACGAGTGATTAATCATATATTTATTTATTTAATAAAATTGCCCTATTCATTAATTTATCAATTGTATAAATTAATAATTTTATTTATAATTTAGAAAATTCGTATTATTTATTTAATTCGTATTAAATTATCAACGAACAAAATTTCACAATTACTTCATTCACGGATTACAAGATTTTACAAATAAATCAATGATTAATAACGTCATTAAACGAGTGATTAATCATACATTTATTTATTTAATAAAATTACCCTATTCATTAATTTATCAATTGTATAAATTAATAATTTTATTTATAATTTAGAAAGTTCGTATTATTTATTTAATTCGTATTAAATTATCAACGAACAAAATTTCATAATTACTTCATTAACGGATTACAAGATTTTAGAAATTAATCAATGATTAATAACGTCATTAAACGAGTGATTAATCATATATTTATTTATTTAATAAAATTGCCGTATTCATTAATTTATCAATATAAATTAATAATTTATAGTTTAAAAAATTTGTATTATTTATTATCGGATCAAGAATTTTCTAACCGAGTGAATTCTCCGCAGAGGATACCGGACTACAAGTTGAAATATACGTGTACTGTATTAGAGTCGAGGAACACAAAAATCCCCCGAGGCAAAATGGTTAGTCAGACCTCTGGGAGAACTCTTCGTTCGTTCCTCCTTTTCGTTCTCTCCCGTGTGTCCGTACGAAAAAAAAAAAAAACGAAAAAAAAAACGCCAAGGGAAAGAGAAAGAAAGAGAAAGGGTTCGATGACTGAGCAGGCACCGAAGAACCGTAAGAACCTCTCGCGTTATAACAAACCCATATAACCGAGTTAAGTTTCAGACCAGGAGCTCACGAGAGAGAGAGGCCTCACAGCATCTCGCAACTTTGCACAACCGATCACATTCCCCTCGCAGATCGTGCGAACGATCTTTTCTCTCTCGTCCTGAACTCTCACTCGTCGTTCTTTTACCTCTAGATATACATGCATAGGAAAAGAAACTATCGTTATTATTATTATTTCTTATATTATTGTTATAACAGTGAGCACGTAATATTCATTTTTGTCCTTTCTCGAGTTTGATTGTAATTCTTTTTGTGCAGACACATCTCCTAATATTTGCGTTCTCAAAATCGATGAGGCAAAATTATTGCTTCCTACATTTTCTATTTTTTATTTGTCACATATTTTATCCGGAAAAAAAGATGTTCTATCGAATTGATGCACTGCCATGCATAAAAATAAACCATTCATTTAAGCAGGAAAAAAAATCATAAGTGGAATTTTTAATTTTTTCAATTCTAAATTTTCATTCGAATGAAACTCATTCTAATTCGTTCAATCCCTCATTCGCGTCACGTACATCGATCTCTTTCGTTTCCCTATATCTTAAATACCACAGTAATTCACTTCAATATTCCCAATTCGTCTTTCTTTGTTTAGCTGACCTTCCACGAATTTAAATTGGGGTAAACCAACAGTGAGACAGCACATAAACTTGTTAGAATCAACGTTTACGCATGATCCATAACGTAAATCCGTTTTATTTTCGAATTTATTGAGAAAATGATACAATGGATGGATTTAAACGATTGTCGAATACTCGATACGTTTGCTCGTCGCTCTATAACGTGATTATATTGAAATTTTCGTGAGCTCTTCGAGAAAATCATTAAAACGATCGATTTGATGAATTTTTACAAATATTTCAATCGTACGAACAAGCGTTATAACGTGAATGTACGAGGTCTGTTAAAAAAGTATCGCGAATTTTGAATTTCCGCGGGCTAAGTATATTCGATTTTCGATTTTTTTGTGGCGTTAGTTTGGTACTCATGTCCGTCACTTATGCTGAAAAAATCGGCCATTTTGAATGTTTAGTTAATTGTTGACAGCTGTTTTGGTTAGACGTGTTTTGGCTTGTCTTCGATTTTTGCCTATTCCAAAAAATGGATCAAAGAATCTGTATGAAATTTTGTGTAAAAAACAAAATTAAGTGCACGGACGCATTCCGAATGTTGACTGTGGCATATGGTGAAGCTACCTTGGACCAAAGCAATGTTTATCGGTGATACAAAATGTTCTCAGAGGGCCGAGAAGATGCGAACAACGAAATGCGTTCCGGACGCCCGAGCACATCAACAACAGACGAAAACATTGATGAAATGAAGAAAATAATATTGGCCAATCGTCGAATCACCGTTAGAGAAGTTGCTGAGGAACTTAACATATCGATTGGCTCGTGCTATTCGATTTTTACCAATCATTCGGGCATGAGACGGGTCGCCGTGAAATTCGTGCCAAAATTGCTCAATTTCGAACAAAAACAGTGTCGCGTTAACATTGCTAAGGAGCTGTTGGACTCGGTCCGCAACGACCCAAATTTGCTCCAGAGGGTCATAACTGGTGACGAATCATGGGTTTATGGTTATGACGTGGAAACCAAAGCTCAATCATCGCAATGGAAGCTGCTTTTTTTGGAATAGGCAAAAATCGCAGACAAGCCAAAACACGTCTAACCAAAACAGCTGTCAACAATTAACTAAACATTCAAAATGACCGATTTTTTTAGCATAAGTGAGGGACATGAGTACCAACCTAACGCCACAAGAAAATCGAATATACGTAACCCGCGGAAATTCAAAATTCGCGATACTTTTTGAACAGTCCTCGTAATGTTCGAACTTATCGTAAAGAAAAAAACAATTCAATAGATGGATTAAGGCGGTAGTCTGGTCTGGAAGTTTGAAAAAATCGATTTTTTTTTTTTTTTTTTCATTTTCTTATTCCTTAGACGCTCCTGAAAATGACGCTCTTATATCTTCATACGCTCCTGAAAACCGTTTATTGATATTTCAAAAATTAGCCGAGAAATAAAAATTCTAAGCAAGCCGCGCGCTCAGGTAGCGCGGTCGGGAGGCAGCTAACGCAGAGGCTACTGAGTCGCTCATTTAACGGTGTCAAAACTTTGAACGCGTTTATCTCAGAACTATGTTTTTCAAATCGGCGCCCATGATATCTCGATAACTAATGGACCGATCGAGCTCAAATTTTGCACGTACCTTAGGTAGCCTGTTTCTGAGGACTGGTAGCAGAATTGAGTCGAACAATAATTTTACCGACATTTTATAACTCGTCGAATACCCGAAAATGTATGAAATATCATTAATGAAAGTTCAACAGGCCGCCATTTTGTCAAAAAAATTTTTTAAGTACCAATTCTGCTACCAGTGCTCAGAATACTCATACAGATTGAGAATATATATATATATTTTTTTTTCAGCTGCATACAATATCGTCCAGAGTGGGCGCCGATTGAGGCGGCTTTCGGCGCACCATGTTGCAACTAGGCAAAAAACTACATGAAAATATTTAAAATAATTTTTTTTTTTTATGTACAAGTATTCTCTAAGAATCAATAAATGCACGTGTAAATTTTCATCAAGACAACTTCAACGGTTTAAACATTTTTGCACATTAGAAATGACGTGAAAAATCTCGCTCTAGACCATACTACCGCGTTAAAATCGATATTTGAGTATATTCGATTTAACGAAAAGGTGGAAAGACGCGAGAAAGATTTGATCCAACCCTTGTTGAACCTTCGGCCTCGTTCGATGACGAGAAACACGCGGAAGAAACATTGGTGAGGTGGCCGGGACAAGTATGACCTCGGACAACCCTCGCTTGCATGACCGAGTCACCGATAGATCAGAAATATATACGCTTCTCCCTTGGGTTTTAACCGTGTGAAAGGCACCTCTTCGTCGAGCTCCCGCAATCTTTCCTCTGCGTGAGAGGAAAAATATTGCTCAGAGCCGGTTTTATCCATCGGAAA
The DNA here is from genome assembly GCA_958009045.1 of Oxytorus armatus. Lineage (NCBI taxonomy): Eukaryota > Metazoa > Arthropoda > Insecta > Hymenoptera > Ichneumonidae > Oxytorus > Oxytorus armatus. The sequence continues at coordinate 22,759,414 of OY253748.1, forward strand.
GTGCAATCGCCTCGGGGAAACGTTCCGATAAAAGTATCAACAAATTTACAAGATTTTGATCGTATTATTGAAACTTTTAGTAGTAGTCGAATGAATTTTCCTTCGTCGACGAAAATTCATTTGTTTGAATAACAATAACAATAATGTTCACGTAATCTTCTTCGTCGTGCTTGAACCAGGAACCCTCTAAATGTCACACCATAGTTCAAACGGATTATATCACAGAAGTGACCGTTTAATATTTTTTTCAACCACCATGCACACTCGACGATATCTCGTAGAAGAAGTTTCAAACTTGTTTTCTGTTGGAAGAAATATCTTTACGTAAATTTTGGATGGTAAATAAATTTTGAAAAATCGCTTCTCCATATTTGGAACCTTTCGATATGGGATATATTTTCATTCAAAAGTCGAACAAAACTTAACTTTCGAACAAAAGTTAATTTTTTTCTGTATTTCTTTGCTCTCCCTATTCAAAATTCCGTTCCCTTTTGGTTTAAATCTACAATCACGTAAAATCTAATCCATGGGAAAGTGCATTTACTCGATTTTTTCGTTTTTGCTGTTCGAAAATGTCGAATACAGCCCCCAGTTGTACGTAAACATAAATATCTGTTGAGGAGTGGATAATAGTTTTGAAAACGAAAGTACATCAATATTTTCGTTCCCGATAAATCTGACCTAGTTCGTACAACTAGTTCATGTACGTATAGGGGTCGCGAGGGTGGATATCGGAGATTGAAAACAAAAGTGCGTTGCCCTGATTGTTTTTTTTTTCTTCTTCTTTTCAGGGGCCATCCCTTGTGAAGACTCTTTTTTTATGCTTTTTTGGACATTTTTTTGTGGCGAACTAGATAAAGATACAACTGCGAAATTTTTACCACATATTTGTTCACACTTTGAGCATACTTTACAATTTTTTCCGCCCGAAATCGTCGCCCATTCAAAAAAGACTAATTTTTTCGGTTACCACGATTGCGGGCATTCTGCTTATCTGAAACAAAGAAAATCAAACGGCATTCTAATCCGTGAAGTTTTAACTAATCTCAGAACTAGGATTATCAAAAAATATTGAAAATATAATTTTTGGCAACTCGTTGAACTCTTATCGTCAATTTTGGTTTTTTTTCTTGCACGACTGCTTCTGCATGACAAACAAAAACTTTTCGATATTTTTTGATAATCCTAGTTCCAAGATTAGTTAAAACTTCACGGATTAAAGTGCCGATTGATTTTTTTTGTTTCAGATAAGCAGAACGCCCACAATTGTAACCGTTTTTTTTTAAATGAGTGGCTAAGTTGCCGTGTACCTCAGCAACGAGCGACGATTTCGGACCGAAAACGATTATGTGGTAAAAATTTCCCAGTTGTATCTTCATTTAGTTCGCCAAAAAAAATTCTCAAAAGAAGCGTAAAAAAAGAACCTTCAAGCGGGATGACTCCCTTAAGGGAGGAAATAGGGTTAGGCGGTTCAAAAAATCGATTTTTTTTTATTTCATAAATTGTTAGTGAAACTATTGAAAAATATGTTCCCAAAATTTCGTTCTATTGTTATAAGCCATTAAGGGGGGAAATGGGGTTAGGACAGCGTTTTCTTAATGATTTTCATGAATTTTTTTATAGTATAAAAAATGAATATAATTTATCGAAACTTTGAGAATATTTTATAGATATATTTAAGTATATACTATAATATATTAGCGACCACATATTGCTTGTTTTTCTTGGTACTATTTTGTCAAACGCCTTTTTTTGAAAACGACTTTTTTTTAACTTGCGTACACGCTAGTTTGAAAAGTTTTCAACCAATCGTTTTGAAAATTGGCAGTTACTTTCTTCATAGTATTGCGCTCTATATGAACCTAAAATCGGAATATTATCATTGATTAAAATAATTTTTTTTTGCAAATAAAGTTGTAAAAAATGGCAAAAAATCATGCTTTTTTGTTTTGACCCCTGTAAAAAATGCAATTTACTATTTTTTTGATAGCATTTAGGTTCATATCGAAGAGAGACATATAATAAAAGTAAATTCCAACCTCGTTTGATTTCAGATGAAAATTGCGGCTTCCAGAATGAACGCAAAATGCTGAGTCTGATTGTGACCTGCAATATGGGGTCGCTAATATTTTATAGTATATACTAAAATATATGTATAAAAATTTTATAGTATATACTTAAATATATGTATAAAAATTTTATAGTATATACTTAAATATATGTATAAAAATTTTATAGTATATACTTAAATATATGTATAAAATATTCTCAAAGTTTCAATAAATTATATTCACTTTTTATACTATAAAAAAATTCATGAAAATCATTGAGAAACCGCTATCCTAACCCTATTTCCCCCCTTAACTCCCGTTTCAAATTTTGCTTCTTGCCTGTTTTGGTTCTTAAACAATAACGAATACGAGCATACGTATATATACGTACTAAAGGGGGATGTATAATGGGGTCGAAATCAGGAATGCTTTTCTTTTCTTCATTTTTCCCTCTTACAAATTTCTCACTCTTTTTGTTTACAAATTAAGTCACGAGGTATCTGACGCAGAGCTAACGTGCGCAGATATTTGCATAATACGTGGAAAAGATTGATGGATACAGGGGATGGAAAATGTGAAAGAAGGGCGCGATAGCCTGTGGTATCACCTGGGACAATCGATCGATCTAAACCAGTCGCGTATGTGTCCCCGAATTAACACGTTTCCCATTCTCTTTCTCTCGTTGGATTAACTTAATCCGTAAAAGATAACGTAACGTCGAATAGGGGTTGTTCTGTATATAGCGTATGAGGGTAAATAGTGACGAGTGTACAAGACGTGCGTCTCGTCGTTATTGATTTTACTTTCAAAAGGAATACACGAAAGGGGTTGAAGACTGCGGACTACATCAACGAGCGTGCGGATAGAGGGTAGTTTTATTCTTTTCCTTGATATCCAAAAATGTTGTCGAATCGTTTTACGATGAAATCGCATTTATCGAATTTTTTTCTCTTTTATCCGCACCTTTATGTAGAGCTCCCTCGTTGTCATCGTGGTTTTCTCGTTGGTCCAGGTGCAACAGCACGTAAATCACGCGGAACAAGGCCGCCGCTCTTTCACCGACACTGTCGCGCACATAAACACATAAATATACATATACACACCCGCACATAAACACAGACACCCCCTGCGGTGTGTTAAAATACGTATAACTCGTGAACTACGGCATTTGTGATGTATCCAATCGTTTCTAAAGCGTCTTAAATTCACCGATCGCCGCGTTTCGGAGCAAACATCGCGCTATCGATGAAAAATAATTCTCTTTTTTCTACCCTTATAATTCGTCACGTTCTTTATCACTTGTTATAATAATTTTAACGCAAAAATTACACGAACCTGGCATATTATTATTTTTTGTTATTTTCTTCTCGCAGCCAATCTCGATTGATAGTAATTTTTTTATTTTACAATTTTCGAGGAGAAGAAATAAAAAAAATGTGAAAGATGGACAGGAGGACGGCTGTACTTCGCGCTCCAATCCAGCTCGCAGCTGGCAGCTGGCTGTGAAATACGCTATCGGCTTAGATTGCGCGCGGCCTTCGTCCCCCTCCACCGTGCCCGTATGGCACCTTAACAGTTTTGCCAACCTACTACAGGCTTGCCATCGTTACAAATTATCCGTCACTTTGTTTTTTTTTTTTTTTTTCGTTATAATCATAATAATCTTATAATGATAACAATTTTCCCCTAGGTGGGAAATTACCGATCGTGTCGTGACATCTGTTGGACAAAAGGGACAATAATTGTGTTTGTGTGTGTGTGTGCGTGTGCGTGTTGAAGCGACTGATGGTAAAATACTCTGTCGATATTTCGAAACAAACGAAGAGCTTTATATTGATCAAAAAAATGCTTTCGTCAATTTTTCATTAATTCATTCATTTATTCATTTATTTATTTCCATTGGGGACAAAAGTACACTTACATAAGTAGCTGCAAAAAGTTTTGAAATCAATTGAAGGCAAATAGAAAAAAAAAGCATCAACAGTCGGTGTCCGTGTAGTTCCCTATAATTGAGTAATGTTTTCCAGTCATAGTAGTTAATAACTGCAGTCACGCTTGTTAATATTTTATTTATGAATTGCACATGTTTGCACGTCAACTCGTCCAAGTACTACGATTACAATGAGGTGATGTTCTTAATAAATGTAATTGTTAATTAAGGAACTTAAGGATTTATACTCGGGGCTTAAGGGCGGAAATAGAGTTAGGACACCGTTTTCTCAATGATTTTCATGAATTTTTTTATAGTATAAAAAATGAATATAATTTATTGAAACTTTGAGAATATTTTATACATATATTTAAGTATTTACTATAAAATTTTTAAAGAATTTCCTTGAAAAACACCGAAGATACTAGCGACCCCATATTGCAGGTCACAATCAGACTCTGCATTTTGCGTACATTCTGGAAGCCGCAATTTTCATCAGAAATCAAACAAGGTTGGAATTTACTTTTATTATATGTCTCTCTTCTATATGAACCTAAATGCTGTCAAAAAAATAGAAAATTGAATTTTTTACAGGGGTCAAAACAAAAAAGCATGATTTTTTGCCATTTTTCACAACTTTATTTGCAAAAAAAAATTATTTTAAATAATGATAATATTCCGATTTTAGGTTCATATAAAGCGCAATACTATGAAGAAAGTAACTGTCAATTTTCAAAACGATTGGTTGAAAACTTTTCAAACTAGCGTGTACACAAGTTCAAAAAAAGTCTTTGTCAGAAAAACGCGTTTGAAAAAATAGCGCGCTCGGGGTCTGAAGGAGAGCTGCTCACTTTAATGGCTTATAACAATAGAACGAGTCGGAATTTTCATTTAAAATTTTGGGAACATATTTTTCAATAGTTTGACTAACAATTTATGAAATAAAAAAAAATCGATTTTTTGAACCGTCTAACCCTATTTCCCCCCTTAAGGCCTCATATACGCGATTTCGCCGATTTTCGAAGGTACTTTTTTAGAAGTTAAAAAAAATGACGCATATATTGACATTTTTTTTTACAGATCATTTATGCACATGGTTAAGTATATGTAAAGAAAAAGTCAGAAATATCAACAAATGGCGGAGATATAACAAAATAAAGAAATGTTGTTTTTTTTTTGCGCGCGCGTCGATGGTGAAAGTTCTCGGCATCGATGTGGGTGTCTGAAAAAAAAATGAACATATTTATAATTGAATAATGAATGTATCTTCAGTGTGAACCAACGATATTATTTAAAAAAATATTATTATAATAAAAATTTGAAACTTAAAATTTTTTTATTCAATTTTCTGTCGGTATTTTATTTTTTATATTTTTTTGTGTCATTGAAATTTTTGTTTCTGTGGTTCACACGATGGATGATGATACTAAGAATATGTTGTAAAAATGTCAAAGCGATCCGAACCTTCGTTCAAGAGTTAGAACTTTCACAAGATTCAAAAAAGTGAATCTCGGAAAAACGGCTTTAAAGTTGGCGGTCGGGCGCGCTGCGCGGTATCTATTATAAATGCAACCTTACCTCATTTAATTCCAATTTTTGGAATTTATCAATTCTGTAAAGCCTAAAATATTCCCAGCCGTTCAGGCTAATTAAATCAAAAATAACTAAAAAATAAAAACTTTTGTAATTCTTCGCGTATATAAAACCTTAAAGGATTGATATTTTTCAATATATCATTCCGGTCTGCTTCGCAACTTTCGAGATTTTCAAACCGATTCTTCAATAAATACTTAAAAATGTCGTCGAACGACTTTTCAAATTGTTTCCTCCCGACTAAAGTCTCCAATCGTCACGGGGAAATTGCGGAAAATTTTTATTTGTTTCCTTTCTTTTCTGCGTTATCGTGTTTATTGTAATTTCTCTACACCGCTAAATACTAATCGTTATATGTATATACAATGGACAGTTTATAAAGATCGTAAATAATCGAAATTAAACCGCGTCCAACAAGTATACAAGTGTATAAACATAAAAGTATGTATAGCCCAGAAGCGAGAACATTGTTACTCAATGAGAGGAGAACAAACAAACGAAACAAAGTGACACGCGATTACATTTATTGGCGATTTTCGTTCTCGATAAATTAACGGATAGGAAATATCTCACCGATTCTGGTTCACAACATTGCTTCTCGCGAAATTCTTTTGAGATGACAAACATAAAACAATTAGCCATTGACGATCGCGCCGGGTTTTTACGATAAATAGTCTTAAATACTAAGTACTGCATACGCAGTATATAAGTCATTTATGCTAAACATAGTTTTTTTTTCTCCTAATGCTACCATTATTATTTATTATTATAAATAATATGGATATAATAATATATATATATATCTATATAATATTCATATATAATATAGATTCTAGTCTCTTATCGATTCTCTTGTATACTCCTCAGGTCGTAATATTTCGCGTATACATTATTGAATTATAATTCATGTGTACATAGACGCTTTCGTTTCAATGTTTCATTTTATTCTTCATGTATATATATATATAACTATAGTTTATATATATATGTATACATGTATGCGTGATGCCTTAATATTCTATTTTTATGTGCGGGGCAAAATAGGAACTGTGATCGCCTGTTGTACCTATATATATGTATACATATATTAGGGCGATTTTTTTTTCGACTATTTTTTTTTTCAGTCCCCACCCGAAATTTTGTTGGATATGTCGAAAAAGAAATTCCCTGAAAGTTACAGCCCTTAATATTAATTCTAAGTACTTTCCCAAAGCGTGAGAAGATTTTCCATCTAAAATACACGTAAATCGAATTTTTTTTTTTTTTCAAATTACTATAACTCAGCCGCATTTTATGCTATCATATTCTTCTTGATTTCGATTTAATCAGAATAAAACAATCTAAAAAAGTGCCTTTTGCGGCGAAAGTGTAAATTGTACTGGTGAGTTGGTACGGGTCACTGAAGTTGATTTTTACCCAAAATTCTCGTTTTTTTGCTGTTATCTCCGAAACAATTAACTTTACGAAAAAAATGTAAATGAAAAATTTGTTGGAAATTTAATTTCCTACAAAAAAGGTCCTATCGACCCAATTGCTTAGATTAATATTTCTTGAGATATTGAACTTTTATTATTTTTTATTTTTTTTATTATTTAATATTTCATATTTTATAAATTTTATACTACTCATAAGTTAAAGTTCAATATCTCAAGATATATTAATCTGAGCAATTAGGTCGATAGGACCTTTTTTGTAGGAAATTAAATTTCCAACAAATTTTTTATTTACATTTTTCTCGTAAAGTTAATTGTTTCGGAGATAACAGCAAAAAAAAACGAGAATTTTGGGTAAAAATTAACCTCAGTGACCCGTACCAACTCACCAGTATAATTTATACTTTCGCCGCAAAAGGCACTTTTTTAGATTGTTTTATTCTGAGTACATCGAAACCAAGAACAATATGATAGCATAAAATGCGGCTGAGTTATAGAAATTTGAAAAAAAAAAAATTCGATTTACGTGTATTTTAGTTGGAAAACCTTCTCACGCTTTGGGAAAGTACTTAGAATTAATATTAAAGGCTGTAACGTTTAGGGAATTTCTTTTTCGACATATCCAACAAAATTTCGGGTGGGGACTGAAAAAAAAATAGTCGAAAAAAAAAAATCGCCCTAATATATATATCTATATATATATATATATATATATATATATATATTAAGTTTACTCTCGTCCCTCGATCAATTAAATACGCGAATGGGGAGATTCGTCATATTTCATTGAATTCTTTCTTCTTTTTCTTCCACATCGAATAATATTTCGAATTATATTACGAGAGGAAACTTCCGTTGCGGCGCGGATTCGCGTACAAACAGGCCGCAAAAAGGCACCTAGCCCCGCAACACATACACACACACCAGCTTCGCGATCGTGAATGATCATTGCAAGCTTTTATTTATTTTTTAATTATTTTTCTACAATCAATCCTATGGAAAAAAAAATAACGGTGGCGTCGAGAATTTCTCGTCGAAGCTTCGCACCTGATGGAACATTTATTTACTCGGGGCAAATTCGGACGGACGGGCACCGTATTTTACGTGAAAAAAAGAGAGAAAAAAAAACGAAAACAATTCGGGACGTTTGGCGTGGGGTCGTTGAAATCGATGAAAACGAGGCGCGCAATCGCCAAACTCTCCCGCGAAAAGCCCTCTTCAGCCCTCGTGCGACTTGGTCGGGCAAAATCCCCTCAAAATTTATCCTAATTCGACGAGACCTCTTCGTCACGTTTTTTTTAAATTCCATTTCTTTTTATTTTTTATTTATTCCCGTATTACACAATCAACTAACACATCATCAATTTTGTTTTTATCCTCTAATCAAAATCGTATTGACCCAAAAACCGTCCGCGCGTTTTTTTTTCTTATTTTTTTTTCATTAAAAACTTTAACAAACGAGTAACCCTTAGCCGTAGCGACGTATTTTTTTGTTGTGTCCTTTCTTCATATTTGTCTCATTCTTTAGTATACACTTGTTTGTCGTATTTAATCGACGCACTAAAGACTAACGTTCGTTATACAATTGCACGATGGACATTTGAGGGTGAGGGGCGAAGGGTGGAACAAAGAAAACGTAAGAAAAAACGAACGCGTGAGAAAACTTACCGTTGATAAACAAGAAAATTAAAATTAAAATTAATCAAATATCGGATAATGGGAGATAATTAAATAAATATAAACAAGGCGAAAAGAAAAAACGATTTATGTCAATTTTCTAACACATTTATTGTATATTCGTATTGGCAAGTTGGATGGCTTACATGTTAAAAAATGGCGAGGAGAAAAAAAAAAGAAAAGAGGTAAAGAACATAAGTAGTAACGAGTAGTACGTGCGAGGGAAAACATTATATAAAAAAAAAGGAACAAACAAACAATTAAATGGAGTGATAGGGTGGGGAGGGGGCGACGTGATAGGAAGAGACGAGTTTGTCATCCGGGAAGAAATGACGATGTAGATAAATAGACTGTATTTACAAGAAATAGGCGATAAAGATTTGTCGGGAGTGGGGTGAAAGAAAATTCTTTCGGAGCGCCATAGAATAAAAAAAAAAAAATCGAACAAAAAAAACGAGACAATTTCGTCGCATTGACTTCCTTTTTTTTATCCGACCGCGCTCCTAAATCAAACAAAGAGAGAATGAATTTAAATCGCAATAGTAAAATCGTACTCGTAATAATAATAATAATAATAATAATAATAATATTATAATTAATAATGATAATCGTAATAATGTATGAAATGACGTGTAAATTAAACGTAACGTAACAATTATTCTGAAGCACCTTATGTTAAGTAGTTGACCGTAAATCTGGCCGAGGTCGAGCCCCCCGCGTGTTTTTTTTTCTTCTTTTTTTATTATTTCCCTCGCGTACTCGGCAACCTCATATTTTTTTTGTTTTTTTTTCTCTTCAATTTACCACCATAATTTCTAATGTTTCCTCTCAATTCGTCTCTCATTTCCCAACGCGTCGTGTTCCGCGTCGAAATTGCACGTTAAGTTATATTCGCCGTAATACGCGAGTGAACAATTAAAAAAAAAAAAGAAGATATATATATATAATAATTTAAGAATTAAAAATCGTCTCCTGTGTCTGTATGCGTGTGTGTGTCTCTTTTTTTTTGCGAAGAGTAATCATTAATTTTTTTAAATTAACGAGTCAAATGATTGTTTTTCTTTCTTTTTCTTTTGTTCTCCTTCAAGTGTAAGATGACAATAAATTACAAACTAACGAATTTAATCCTTACGATCTTGATTTCTTTTAACGCTATATCTCTATCACTAGAAAACTATCTATATGTATATATATACATATATATGTATATATATATATATATAACTATTGGTTATGACGCGTCCCTGATTATGTTCTCTGTAAATATCACGTGAGTTGAGGGGTTGGGAGGGCCTGGTTTTTCTTTTTCTTTTTCTTTTTTTTTTTTTTGGATTATTATTTTCTTAATGCGGTATACACTATGTACACGGATTGGAGCATGTATCCAATGTATACGGATTCGTCTGATGCGCCCACGACTTTTTGTTTAGTTTTTCTTTCTTTCTTTTTTTTCTTTTCTTTTTAAGAATCATTAAAAACAATCACTCATCCTTTCTTTATCATTTGACTTTTATACTCTCATACATTTTCTCGCGCATGTTCTCTCACACGTAATCACCGTCAATCGATTACTCTGTCATGTTGATTCTGGTAAAATAGTGATAAAAAAAAATGTTTACTGACAAAAAATTATCATCTCTCGCTCTCTCGCTCTTTCTTTCTTTCTTTCGTTACGCGCTTGACTGTCACTCTCTGTGTAAGTACATTATATTGCATTGTCGATTTGGAATTCAGCACTGTTCGTTTTTTATTTTATCTTCGCGAAACGGCCGAGCCAGTTGGGCAGTGAAGGGAAGGGAAAAATTCGTTTTTCCCCCTTTATACTTTTCCATCGTCAATAATCTTGAATTTTCACTTTTTTCTTTCCCATAACCATCGAACAGACACGCTCTCGGCCCGGCCGTGACACGATTCATGGGTTGAGAAACTTAAAAGCTAAGTCAGTGGAAGAGTACATCTCGCGTTAATGGTAAAATGCGTAAATATTTTTCAATGTACATTATTATGCGTGTGATCAGAACCGCGATAGTTTTTTCTTCTTTTTTGCTCTTTTTTTTTTTAATATAAATAACACATCACCGGTTCATTGTCGTTCTCTTTTTTTTTGTCCTGTTAGCTCTACGGCTCGGTGTAGTGGATATCTCTTGTGATTTCACCTTAGTATCATTATTATTATTATTCGGTAATTATTTTTATATTATTACGCATGAAGACTGATATATTTGTAATATTTATAAATGGAGGTAGCTATGGTGATTCATCTTGCGTCGCGTCATTCTCGTTTCGTCAATTTTTTTCCCCTCATCTTCATTTAATTTATCATTCTCCTTCTCGCATACTTTTTATTTTCATCCTCGGACCCTCTCTCGCTCCAATATATTCGTGACACGAATGTTATGCGTTTTGGAAACAAAAAAAAGAAAAAAAAAACCACGCGAATCAATCGAAAGGAAAAAAAAACCGAAAAATAAAGAGCTGTGACTTTTCGTCTTGTCTATTATATAATATATTTAAAAAACAAAAAAACGTTAATGATGAAATTTTTTTTACAATCTGTAGTAGTAGTAGGTAGGTATTAGTTGCTATCAAGTATTTAAAATAGTATATATCACGGCCTGCCTGCTTAAGTTTTCCTGAGTTTGTTATTACATTTATCGATATTAATGTATTTTAGATCGTGCATATTTTTCCTTTTTTCTCTCTGTTTTTTTTTTTCTTTTAATAAGTACCTGAGACCGAGCAAACGCAAAAAAAAATTCGCTTATCGACGCGTGAGAGCGACGATAATGTGAAAAGTTTTTTCGCGAGCTCGCACGATTTTAACATTAGAACAATTGCAATACTGTAGTTGGTTGTATAATAAAAATCGATGAAGTTTTGACTATTGCGGACTATTTACGAGTTTTGGCCGGTGTGGCGATTAATTGCGATACGAGAAACGAGTTTTTCTTCGACTTTTCGACATATTCATTTTTAAAAAATATACATATATATACATACGACATATGATATATATATCTTTGTACATATATATATATTTATAATAGTTATATACGAATATGTATATATATATATATATATTGGATTCATTGGACTCTGTGTGTATACATATAACTATATAAATACTGTATAGTAGAAAACTATTATCGCTGAGAAGGGACTTCTTGACTCGAATCTCCGTTTGGGGGGGTGCTCGCGAAAACTCGTCAACGTTCGTTGTTTTTTTTCTGTTTTTTTTTTTGCAAATCGCCACACCCGAGCCACGTCGTTGAGTGAACGGGGTGATACGTGTGTATTTGTTTCGATTGATGCAGCCATACACGGATAAAAAATTGTTTTAAATAAAGTAAAAATAGAAAATAAAAAACAAACACTTTTCATCGGTGAGATATTTTTTTTTGATTACATTACGATTTACGTGTCATCAATGACTTTTTTTTTTCCTCAAGTCTTAATTATTTTTTTTGCTTTTTTTTTTTACAGTAGAAAAGTCAAAACAGAAACGTGTAAATCAGCGCAGTCAACGATTAGAGAACACTATGGCACAAACGATTTTGTTGTTGTTGTTGTTCTTTTTTTTTCGCGTTAATTTCATTAAGTAATTGATCCGATTCGTCTTCTCTATCTATCTTCTCCCTCTTTCTCTTTCTCGCTCTCTTGCGTTCTTTTCTACAACTCCTCCACTATTTAATTTCGTCGATGCGAGATTAACGTCGTTGCGATGAAATTATTCTTTCTCGCTCGCCGATAATCTCGGCACCCTTCTAATAATCGAAATGGGAAAATTTGTACTCTGAAAAATTCTCTTATTATTTTCTTTTTCTCCTCTCGTCCATGTTAACCCTTTAATTTCTTCTTAAGTAAATTTTTCGTATTACTTAAAAAAATGTCTCGTTTTTTTTATTTTAATTTTGTTCATTCGACTGTTCTCTCTTTTATTTTATTTTTCCCCTCGTTTTCTTCTCTTGTTACTTTTGTCTCGTTTCGATATTTATATGCTATATAGGTTTATTAGAGAGCTTCAAGGCAAGAAGTGGTTTTGTATTTTTTTTTCTTTTTTTTTTTTGTACCGATTATAGACCTGGATTTTAATATTTCAAATGGCTCGATCGATCGCGATTTCTTCCTCTATATCTCTCTCTCTCTCTCTCTCTCGTTAATCATTCTTCCTGTTTGTCTCCATGGTTTTTTTTTCCTGTCACATCGCCCTCTCGCGCTGCGGACGCAATTCACTGATTCTATCAATTATCAATTTTAATCGTATACCGACATTACATATATATTCATGTAATATTTAAACCACGGGACTCTCGTATACTGTTGTACGTACATATTTTTTTTTTCCATTTTTTTTTCTTTTTCTATAATTATTATACACATAGGCTAGTCGCAAGACTCGAAACAAGAACAAAAATGATGAAACAAAAAATAAAAAACAAAAAAAAACAAAAAACGAACACTCGAAACATTTTTAAATAGCTCGTGAAGAAATCATTCACTAATCTTCGAGTTTTATGAATAATTCGAAGAAGAAAAAAAAACGTATTAACGCAAGACGTGTTTGACGTTTGAAAATTCCTCGTTCCAGATTTTTGAGGAAAAAGAGGAACGAAAAAAAAAAAAAGACAAGACAATAAAGTAACGAAACAATAGAGAAAATAATTAAAATTCGCTGCGCGTCATCCCTGTCAGTTATTGATACCAAAAGTCACTTATTTCTAATGTTAGTATACTTCGGAGTATTGTGTACAATATATCCTACAATATATATATATATATATATATATATATATATATATATATATATATAATCTAAACTACGATTTATCTTCACTCTTCTATCCCTATCACTCGCCCTCAATCCCTACGACCATTCATTAAACATTATAGCTATGTTATTTTCTTTCTTTCTATCTTCGTCACCAGCACGCACATTTTCGTCATGAAAACAATAAAGGAAAAAAAAAACCATTTTTTTCTTCTTCTTTTTTTTTCTAATGTTTCTCGCTCTCTTTAAGTCTACGAGTTAATGTTATTCAATTTTAGCTCGCGTATTATTAGTAGGAACCATTTTACAACTATGACGATGTCGCCATGGGGAGGGGTGGAGAAAAGAAAGAAAAAATTCCAAACGATTCGTAATTCGAATTTTTTTCTTTTCATCTGCACATTGGCGAATGCAAAACTTTGAACGTTCTTATATATATATATATATGTATATGTATATATATGCATTTTTTAAATTCAGCAACCTCGAAGTACGTAATCGCTTGTGAAAAAAACGCCACTTTCCGTTTTTTCCCTCGCTCTTTTTCTTTTCACATTTATATGGCAAGTATATTCACGTCCGTCTCGTTTGAAAATGATAATCCGGGACGGAACTCGATGAGAAGTTATATTATTTATATATATATATATATATGTATATATATAATTTTTTTTTTTTTCATTTAACTGGGACAATAATTTTGAGAAGAAAAAGAAATTAGTCAGCAAGCGGTTAGTCAGTAAAAAAAAAACGTTAAGTCACGACAAAAAAATAATAATAATATTAAGAAGTGAAATTGGGGGATCTGAGGTGGACGAGAGAGCGTGACGTGTTTTCTTCTTCTTTTTTGTTTTTCTTTCGTTCTACTCGAATTTTGATTTTTTTTTTTTTTCCAAATCGCGATTGCGGCCATTAATTGCCGAACAACCTTCACGAGTTCACAACGTGCTTTATCGTCGTTAATTCCTTTTTTTGACTTTGTCCCACGAGCCTAATGTCCCTCGTTAAAATCGCTCGAGGCGCGTTCGTCCAAATATCTCGCAAAAGGACCCTCGTGGCTCGTTAAATACCTGTGCGGATGGTTCAATCTGTGACAATTTTACGGAAACTTTGACGAAGAATCGAAAGTCCTAGCTCCACGCGTACACGCGTATTTCTCCCTGTGTTCTTTTTCTCCTCTTTTTTTTTTACCGTCGTACGTACGTGCCTGCAGTATACCCCACTTCAACTACAAATCTAGGCAATATATATTTTTTTTCCTCAACATTCATATATAATAACATAATAATGATAATAATAATAATATTCTCTTCGTCGCAAATGCCCGAAAGACGCCGTTATATATGTGAGAATTAAAAAAAAAAAGAAAAAAGAAAAACAAGAAATTCTTGAACAGTTGCATCGCCACGTGTCCGTGACCGGATGCACGACTAATCGAGACCCCCTGGCGGTCGTTTCTTCTTTCGTCTTCCGCTCTTTTTTTCCTTCTTTACCGACGCTCTTTCGTCCACTACGTGCCTCGCTAATGGAGCGACAGAAATCAATCCTAAACAAACGATACAATCGTTTGATCATTCCGTACTTTAGGCTTCATTACATCATAGGACGGTGGTGATTTTTCCCATTTTCTTTTATCTCTCATTTGGGCTTTGATAAAAAAAAAAAAATCTTGATCTACCTAACTCTTCGGTAATAATCTCCGTAATATTCTCCGTAATATTCTCCTCTTTCTCTCTTTCGTCTTATCTTCGTATTTCGCGTGATAATTTTCCGCATTTTCTCTCACATCTTTCTGTTTATCTTTCGGTCACGTCTCTTACTATTTTCTACGATCTATTCGTTCTATTATGTGCACTGAGGTAGACGGATGGAATATATATATCTATGTTTTCTCTTTTCTCCGGGTAATATGTGGTTGACTATTTAGAAAAGGTGGTCTGTAACCAGAGGGTGAATGTAATTCGAATGAAAAACAAAAGAAGATAAAAACAGTGAATAATTTTTTCTCGTAAGTAGTAAAATTTGTGAATGATTGAAAATTAAGAGGGAACAATTGTTCCTCGTTGATAATTGAGGATTGATATTTTTTTTTCATCGAAACTCAATTGTCCCCCGAATTTTTTCGTCGATAAACTATCTTGTTAATTGTCCTTTTTTTTTCTTGTCAAAAGAAAATGAACTTTGCATCGAGTGAAAAACAAAAAAAAAATGTCCAATCATCTCGAAACAATGATATTGACAATTGCATCGCGAGACAATGATTTCCAATTGTTTCGTCGTGTCAAATATCATTGCCGTTTGAAATTTCCTACGAAAATAGGGTTCGGACGATTTTGTCAAAAGAAAAGGAGTTACTCTCGCGAGTTTTGTTTCCGCGAATTTGATTTTCATTCGAGCACCGTCAATCTCTGGGTGGGTGTCTCATTGAATATCGCGATCTTAATGATAATTCAAAGCGCATTTTTTTTCTTCTCTTCGTCGTGTCAATGAAATCCCATAAAAAAAAAAAAAGAAAAAAAGAAGAAGGGATCGGAGATCATTCCTCCACGATACGGCCGGGGCGTATTAACAAATACGTGGCCCCGCACCTCTGCCAATCTTAATTCGCGTGTAACATTGTGTCTGGTCAGAAAAAAAAAAAGCAGAAAAATAATAAAAAAAATTTGGCTATTTGAAAAATATAATTATTATCTGAGGTAGTGGATGGATTTATTATTATTATTTCTTATTTTTCCTCTATCGTCCTCGGCTTTCATATCATCATCATCCTACGCTTTTCTCTCTGTCTCACGCTCTCTCATCATCCTAAATATTCTCATTATCACTCAGCCTTCAGAGTTTCGGGCTCGTCGTTCTCGCTGAAGTCATCATCCTCACCGGCCGACGATTCCGCGTCTTCGTCGTCCTTGACGTTATTGACAGCGGCATTGACAGCTCGTCGATCCTGCTGATCGTAACGATCCTCATCCACGACACCGTCGCGTCCGTCGTCCCGACCAATCATCGGATAATCATCGATACCGCGATTACCGAGTTTGTCCATTGCGCTCATATGCGCCATTTTAGCTGCATGAGCAGCGGCAACGGCAGCCGCCTGTTCTCTCGTCAGGCCCGAATTTTCCGCGATAAATTGTAGATAAGTGTCGATTATCGCCGAACCCGTTGCGCTATTGTGATGTCCCGGCAAACCCGGATGATAACCGCTAGGATGTAACGGCGCGGTGTTTGGTTCACGATTGCTCGAGTGCATTATCGTGTCCATTGATTTTGCCGCTAGCGCGCCAATCGTTGATTTACCGGTGACACTTGTGTTGTTGTGATGCTGCTGCGATATTTTCGTGATAACGGTATTGTTGTTGGGCGTTGGCGAGCCGTACCTCAGGCTCAACGGTAACGTCAGATCCTCCGGGTCGTCACCGCCGCAAACGGAACTTCCGGCCTCGGACGGTGCACCGCCACGCGGCATCTCCAGTCTCATGTCGTTTCGACGCGGTCCCGTTGGACTCGCTCGCGCTCTCAATTCCGCCGGACTCACCTTGACACCAGCTTTCGCCAATAATCTCGACGCCAATTCCGGATCAAACGGACTTGGCATCGGCAACACCGGCAAATCTTTCGTGCTTATACCGCGATGCTGGCGCGACATGTGCGAGTGCAATGAATTTCGCGATTTTGCGACAGTGCCGCACAGCACACAACGGTAACCCGGACAAATTGTGTGCTTGTCCTCGAGATGCGTTCTTAACGTGTGCGCCGAACGATATATCTTGCCGCATTGAGGACACGGACGCGGATCCGTCGCCCGTACTCTCATCTCCAAACCGCGACGTGCAACTGAAATTAAAAATAAATTCTTTCATTATCATTTTTATTTGTTAACTTGGGCGCGTGTGTTTTTTTTTTTTTTGTTCTCTCGTTATGTTTTTTGGGGGGGTTGGCTTTGATGGTGAGGACTGTAGAAAAGAAGGGAAAGAACAGCGAATGGAATGAATGTAGTGAAGAGTTTTAGGGTATTTATTTACTGATCGGTTTCGTCGATACGGATTTTCCAAGATTTAAACATTATTGCGCACTTAAATCTTGAAAAATCCTGCCTATACGTCTTGTACCTGGAAGGTAGTAGTCTGGTAACTTTTGACAAATTGGCGGCCGGTTGAACTTTCATTAATGATATTTCATTATTCGACGAGTTATAAAATGTCGGCAAAATTATTGTTCGACTCAATAAACATTTTTTTTAAGTACCAATTCTGCTACCAGTGCTCAGAATACTCATACAGATTGAGAATATATGTATATTTTTTTTTTCAGATGCATACAACATCGTCCAGTGTGGGCGCCGATTTCGGCGCACCATGTTGCAACAAGGCAAAAAACTACATGAAAATATTTGATATTAATTTTTTTTTTTAATGTACAAGTATTCTCTAAGGATCAATAAATGCACGTGTAAATTTTCATTAAGACAACTTCAACGGTTTAAACGTTATTGCACATTAGAAATGACGTCAAAAATCTCGCTCTAGACCAGACTACGGCCTCAAGCCGATTTTCATGTCTTTTTTGGTGGGCGTTTTTTTGTAGGAAAATAAAAATGAATCGTTTTGGATATTTAGGATGTTTTTATTTACATATTAAAGATACAAAAAAAAATTTTTTGAAAAAATTTAATAGTTTATTATTATTATTATTATTGATCGAAGTTGACACCTCGAAAAAAAAGCGCGTGGGTGGCCCCGGTGATTTTGGCTCTTGATGTTATCTGAAATAAAAAATTCTTGATAATTCTTAATCTATAGACATGTCATTCTGGTCGGAACTACTGAAGTTAAATTTCATGGATAAATAACAAAATGGAAAAGGAGGTTTTTTTTCCAAAGTCCGCCATTTTGTTATTTATCCATGAAATTTAACTTCAGTAGTTCCGACCAGAATGACATGTCTATAGATTGAGAATTATCAAAAATTTTTGATTTCAGATAAAATCAAGAGCCAAAATCACCGGGGCCACCCACGCGCTTTTTTTTCGAGCTGCCAACTTCGATCAATAATAATAATAATAATAAACTATTACATTTTTCCAAAAAAATTTTTTTTGTATCTTTAATATGTAAATAAAAACATCCTAAATATCCAAAACGATTCATTTTTATTTTCCTACAAAAAAACGCCCTCCAAAAAAGAAATGAAAATCGGCTTAAGTTAACAAACTACTACCTTAAAGAAAAGATCGATTTTTAATGCCAATATATGGACTGTGGTAAAATGCCGAAAAGTCGAATTTATGGGTTTGAATACATTTTCTTTTTTAAAGGCGGAAATAGGGTTAGACGGTTCAAAAAATCGATTTTTTTTTATTTCATAAATTGTTAGTAAAACTATTGGAAAGTGTGTTCCCACAATTTTGAATGAAAATTCCGACTCGTTCTATTGTTATAAGCCATTAAAGTGAGTAGCTCTCCTTCAGGCCCCGGACGCGCCACGTGTATAACCGAGCGGTCACTCATTTTTTCAACCGCGTTCTTCTGAAAACGACTTTTTTTAAATTTGCGTACACGCTAGTTTGACAAGTTTTCAACCAATCGTTTTGAAAATTGGCAGTTACTTTCTTCACAGTATTGCGCTCTATATGAACCTAAAATCGGACTATTATCATTATTTAAAATAAGTTTTTTTGCAAATAAAGTTGTTACAAATGGCAAAAAATCATGCTTTTTTGTTTTGACCCTTGTAAAAAATTGAATTTTCTATTTTTTTGATAGCATTTAGGTTCATATAGAAGAGAGACATATAATAAAAGTAAATTCCAATCTCGTTTGATTTCAGATGAAAATTGGGGCTCCCAGAATGTACGCAAAATGCTGAGTCTGATTGTGACCTGCAATATGGGGTCGCTGATATCCCCGGTGTTTTTCAAGAAAATTCTTCAAAAATGTTATAGTATATACTTAAATATATGTATAAAATATTCTCAAAGTTTCAATAAATTATATTCATTTTTTATACTATAAAAAAATTCATGAAAATCATTGAGAAAACGCTGTCCTAACCCTATTTCCCCCCCTAATCGAACAAATGGACCCTCGGTGACTCCGATTCTGAGAGTCAATTGAACGGAAATTGAAGAGTAATGGAATAATGATTATTGAGTAAATAATAGTAATTGACGACGAGGGAGGTGGATAAGAACTCGAAGAACTGATGGAAAAATTTCTCAAACTCTGCTCGGCTTTTTGACTGAATACCGTTTTTTTTATTGTACAAAGCGTTACTTAAATAGTAGAACTTCATCTCGTATCGTATAATGGGCTAACGTCTTTCTAAAATAGTGGTTACGGTACCTCTATACATCGCATCGTGCGACCCGTCGATCGCAAGAATGGCACGAATCGTTTTCGATTATGCAAAAAAAAAAGAAACAAAAAAAAATAAGGATTCGAAACAATAATCGGCCTTTTCCCTAACGCGTCAAGAAATTGTCTCATATTGTCGTTTTCAAACTATCACGAAAAATTTTACATAGGGACTAGCATATGCCACTGGTGCGACCAACGTTCCGTTTACATAATAATAATAATAATTTCATATATATTTATAATGCATGTTTGTTTATATTTCTTCGGTCCCGACTCGGGTGTCGTTCTCTCTAAATCATTCTCATACTCGTAGTAACTAACGTGCCGTTGAATTGTACAATAGTGTCTGTTTTTTCTTTCTTCTTTCATCCGTTCTTTCACCCGAGCAAGAAAAAAAAGTCAAGTCTGTAGAAAAATAAGGCTTAGACGCTGTCTGCTGTGGGTTACGATCATTCGATGGAAGCATACTCACTCTCTATCTCTTTCTCTTTATTTCGTACTATATATATATATACTAGGGGGGGCTTTGCACCCCTTCGCGCGCCAACCCCTCATGTTATGCATCCCTGCATTTGCGATCTCGTCAGCTTTCCCCCACAAAGGTTTCGTACGTCTCGGGCGCTACCCGCCCTCGCATCAACTAAACTCAAACGAACACCCCCCAGAATGACCGCTAAATGACCGCAAATGCACCTCTGCATGTTTGGGTCTGTTTGGGTTGCTCAACTCTTGTACACGGCGGCGGCGGCGGCGATACATTTATATAATATAGATATATATATATTAGGGTGGTCTTTATATGCGGTCAAAATTTATTTATTTTTCCCAACGGCCAAAAATCGTTTCTATGTGGTCCAAAAATAATGTCTGTTGAAGAGTTTTTCTCAATTTTAATATTAACTCGTGCCAATAACCGCTTAAACTTATAAATGCGAAATTTGCATCTTTATACATAGTGGCGATGAATTTAATTTGTTTTTCGTTCATAACTACTAAAACTCTGAATTCTCGAAAAAAAATTAATTACTCCATTGGATACCCAACGACCGCCAAATTTAAGTAATTAATGAGGTTATCTGTATCATTGTACTTTTAAAACGCAATAGCTAATAAGAAATATTTTGATTAACAGTATTTTTCTTTTGTGAATAATTTAATTTCTTAGTATAATAATATTCATCCAAATAATGATAATGATGATTAATAATGTCTTGTCCGAAAATATCTGTAAGAAAAAATATTTTTTCCAGAAATATTTTTGAGAAAAATTCATTTTTTTAACAAATTGATGTTGTGTGACTAAAATACGCATTTTTCGGAAAATATATATCGAAACTTTTTTACAGCGAATTTGATTTTCTACAAAAAAGCTCTCTTACATTTTTGTTCGAGAATTCAGAGTTTTAGTAGCTATGACCGAAAAACAAATTAAATTCATCGCCACGATTTATAAAGATCTAAATTTGGCATTTATAAGTTTAAGCGGTTACCGGCACGGGTTAATATTAAAATTAAGAAAAAACTCTTCAACAGACATTATTTTTCGACCACATAGAAACGATTTTTGGCCGTTGGGAAAATAAATAAATTTTCACCGCATATAAGGACCACCCTAATATATATATACGTACGGAAAAAAATATACAGTCATTCGAGCAGACGGCAGAAAAGGTTGTTGCAAATTGTCCCGATGGAAAATACTTTCAAGTTAATTTAAATAAAATGCAATCAAAATGAGATAAAATTGATTCTGTGCAAACTCTCATTTGCCGACGGTCAATTTGTTAAAATTTCTGTCAAGCCTACTTTAACCCACCGACAAATGCATTTTGATTTACAAATGAATCTTGTTTTCATCGGAAACAATATTTATTAGAATTAACAGAATTTTTCGTTTCTTCTTTCATTTTACCGGAAGTAAATATTGTTTACACGTTAATAAATTCCATTAAGTTCAAACAAAATTGTTGACAAAGCAAATAAATAAATTTTCGCGCCTGTTTGCAGCATCATTTCGTCCCGCCTCTTCGTCCTTAACGCTCTCAACTACAAAAAGTCCTTAAAATCTACGTCGTCGTCATACATTTAATCGTAAGGCTGGCTTACTCAGCTTGGAGGAACATTGTTTCTTCATTTATCGAGAAAAAAAAAACAAAAAAAAAATGCACTCATCTAATCAACCGTCAGTCCTGCTACTTCCATTTCTCACTTTCATTTAAAATTCACGTTATTTTGTTATTGTTTTATTTATCTTCCTTCTTTCGTCAACATCTCATCGTCAGATTAATATTTATCGTCGATCTACGTTGTGATCTATGATCTCATATAGATCGATCGTGTGATGTTGATCGCGTATCTTTGCGACTCTACTGGAAATACTGCTTGCGTGTACTTTATACAAAAATCGACGCTTGTGTATAGAATATTTATATAATAATTATTATATTTATATATATATATATATATATAGCTTCACTCTTCCCCTTATTTATACTCTTCGGCATATGTACACGTGTGCGTTTGCCGCCAAAGGGCTTTTAACTCGGTCGATAACACGTTTTTGTGGTGGCGATAATCGAGATTCAAGGAAAAAAAAATCCCCACTGAATTTGCCTTGTAACTCCTAATGTTCCTAACTCGAATTATCACTAAACCATCTTGTCTCTCTCTCTCTCTCTCTCTCAAAATCCCTAGAAGCTCATTCCCATATTATATCAATATCCCAAGTGGTCATTACTTAAAAAATCCTCGAATCATTAAATTCTCCAGGAACCAACCCGTCAATGTCATCGTTAAAATCACCTGACCTGCCTCTCTCGATTTCTCGGCACTTACTCGCGGGCTAAAATGCCCAACTAGGAACCAAAAGACCATACTCTCGTTGTATTCCTAGAGGATCATCAATAGTTTTTCTTTTTTTTTTTCTTTCTCGTTTAACGATAAAATAAATGCTTTACGTTATTTAGAACGAGCAAGAGCCACGAACGAATTCACATCAGACGTACGTCCATCTAAGGGTCTTGATCTGTTCCCACTGTAACGGATGCTTCAGCCTCATGTGATTTCTGACGCTGTTGGGATGGGAAAAAGTTTTGGCGCAAGCAACGACAGGACAAGTCGGCGAATCGCGGGGATAATGATGATCCAAGTGTACCCTCATTGCTGATATATCGTGAAGTGTACGACAGCAAAGTGGACAAGAATAACCGTGCTGACGATGATGCTCGCGGAGCATTCGTTGATGACGAAAATCCGTATGGGTGCGGGAATATTTGCTGGACGAGGAGGCAGCGCTCGTTGCGCTCGTTGATGTTCCCGTGATCGTTGATTCGTTACGATCCTCGTCTTTGCTCGGATGCAGTTGTCGTTGTTGCAACTGCATATGATGCTGACGTTCCTCGTTTTTAATATGCTGCTGCAATTGTTCCTGTCGTTGTTGTTGTTGTTGTTGTTGTTGCAATTGGAGCTGATGATGAAGCTGTTGGTGGTGGCTGTGGTGGTAAGCCCCGCCCTCTGTGTCATCGAGCCCATGATCTGCAACCACCACCAGACCAACGGTTACCACCAGCCACCACCGCACAATCCAACCTCATCAACAACTTTCGTGATTCTTTGTTTTTGTTTTTATTGTTTTTTTTTTTCGCGAGCATGAACGAACGAGAGAAGAGAGAGGAAGAGCATGACGATGGCGATGATGATGATGACGATGATTTAAGAAAAAAACAAAAAACATTTCGATAAAAATGAATTTGAGTGTCCCGCTAATTTAAGGGAGAATTGCGAGAACACCCTTGAGAGTGATGGCGAGCGAGTGCTTTTTATTTCCCCAATGTTTCGTTAATTAGCGAATATACCTTTGATAGTCGTTTCAATTTTATGAATTATTTTCGTCGAAATGATTTCGATCGTTTGTGTACGATAGCTCGGCGGATTTGTGTGGTGGATTTCGAATTCGGTGGCAAAACTTTTGAATCTACGAAAATGCGTCAATCAATAATGACCGAACATTCGTTAAACAATGAAAAGAATAATCGATTTCAACGGAAAATTACTGTACAGAGTTTTCGGGATGTCAATTTCGATTTGTCTGTAGAAATTGGCGGCTTTAAAAATTAATGGCCGACTTAACGAGTCCGGAATTAGCGTTAAGGTAGTAGTCTGGTAACTTAAGCCGATTTTCATGTCTTTTTTGGAGGGCGTTTTTTTGTAGGAAAATAAAAATGAATCGTTTTGGATATTTAGGATGTTTTTATTTACATATTAAAGATACAAAAAAAAAATTTGTTGAAAAAATTTAATAGTTTATTATTATTATTATTATTGATCGAAGTTGGCAGCCCGGATCCTAACTTTTTTCTACCGAACCGATTGCTTTCAAATTTTAACAGGCTACTCTACACACTTATAATTCTGGTCGGAACTACTGAAGTTAAATTTCATGGATAAATAACAAAATGGCGGACTCTGAAAAAAAAATTCCGTTTATTTCAGCAAAGAAGGGGTTGTAAAATAAAAAGTTAGAGGTGAACAAATTTCTCGGTAGTTCCGACGGGAACTATAAGTGTGTAGAGTAGCCTGTTAAAATTTGAAAGCAATCGGTTCGGCAGAAAAAAGTTAGAACCCGGGCTGCCAACTTCGAATAATAATAATAATAATAAATTATTAAATTTGTTCAAAAAATTTTTTTTTTGTATCTTTAATATGTAAATAAAAACATCCTAAATATCCAAAACGATTCATTTTTATTTTCCTACAAAAAAACGCCCTCCAAAAAAGACACGATAATCGGCTCAAGTTACCAGACTACTACCTTAAGGAACGTCGAACTTTGGGAAATAAAACCAGGAAGCTGGGTTTAAAATCTCGCTCTCCTTGTCTAATTAGAGTACACATTTTTTCCGCTACCAGATGTCTTTTTCGTTCAATTTTCTAAAACAAAATTTTCAATTTTCCCCCACTTCCACTGTGATGTTTTGTTTCTTTTGCCCTCTAAACTCCCTAAACGTTCCTCGTAACGTTAGGGGTTGGAGGGTAGGGATATTCATAATAATGACGAATATCCTTAACGATAAATAATTCTCATCGTCCATCGAATCCTGTTTATCGTTCGCCGAGACTCTCTCACCCCTCGCGACCTAATAACACCCAAAAATTTGAGCATTTCGTGAATTATTTAACCCCCCGATATAATGCGATGATGCGCGAATAATCGTTCTGTCCGCGATATGTTACGAGACTCATGGCAACGGTGGCTGGCTCGGATTGTTGAGACTCGGACGCTGATGAATTCCGTGAGCCTGCAGCTGATGATTGATAAGATAGTGCTTCGTCTTGCAACGTTTACCGCACACGTTACACTGTGGCCACGTGTCGGGGGGCGGCCAATTCGAGTGTACGTTTTTCACGTGCTGACGAAGATTGCTCGGCGATGAGTAACTACGACCGCAGTAACGGCACAATGGTCGCGCGTCCTCGTGCCTCAGCGCCGTGTACAAACGAGCGAAATTTTCCACAGCCTGCGCCTGACTCTCGCTCGTGCTCGTTCCTCCCAATGACGTCGCCAATGCGTTATCCTCCCTCTTCGGAATCACCGATCCTACAACCAGGACGTGCCCGTCAGTGGATTCTAACGACTCGTCCTCTCTCTCTCTCTCTCTCTCTCTCTTTCATCTCATACGTTTCTCTTTTTTTATTTCATTCATACACATTTTCACTTTTTTCCACATTCACTCGTTCACCTCTTGTTCAATGTTCCCTTGAAGAGGTAAAATTCCATCTTTTACTTTTTGTTGTTAAATTCGTTAATGCTCATTTTCGCTTTCAACGATCATTGCTCTTTCTCTCTTTGTCTCTCTGTTCATCTAACTTTTCTTTAAATTTCACCTTAAAGAGATGTAATGAGGTTTTTTTAACCTGCCTCTTTTTTCTCACTTCATTCAGATTCAATTTCACTATTTTTGTTCTTTGCTCGTCATCACCTCCGTTCCAACTTTACCTTGAAGAGGTACAACGTGCTCAAACATTTGTATTTTGTAAATTCATTTTTTTTTGTTTTGCACCCCTTTGAAATATTCGACTCGACAGATGTTCAATTCTTTCCTCGCACATTTTTCTCATCGCACTCTCATGGTTTTACGCACAGGCGCGAGGGCGCGAGGCGTACTTTGATATTCGTGAGAGGGGATTAGAAAAACATGAGAGGAAATGATATATAAAACAAGGAGAAAGAGGGTGAGCGAGAGATACTTTTTTTTCAATATCACTTACTCAATTCATACGCACAAACAGACACACACACTACTCTCGTACTCTCAGGGCATGCCCAGTTGTAGGATGGTGTTTTTTTTTTGTTGTTGTTGTGATTACCATAAGATATTATTAATATATAGTACGATTTTACTCTTTACGCTCTTGTGTTTTTTTTTTTTGCTCGGTTGCAAAGTATTTTTTGACAACCAGACAAATCCTCGTTGGATTTTGTGCGCAAATTAGTTTATTCGAGTTTTTAAACTATTCGAAGTTACATTACATTAGAGGGGGTAGATTTTTTTTTTCGGAGCGGCAAAGGTTTGGTATCGGGAAGTCAATGCTGGTGACCAAGGCCCTATGACTCTCGTCTCTATTACGGACTGTCGAACGAGAAAAAAAAAAATTATATCATCGAATGTCAATATTGTGCAACACGGCTAAACGAATTTTCGATTTATTAAAATAAATTCGATTTCAGTAAAATCAATATTATTTTGCTGAAGTAAAATTTATTTAAATCGATTGGAATCCCTTTTTTATCGATAAACGAAGAAGAAGAAAAATGAAAGAGGCAAGATCGTGCCCGTAAAGAAATCACATGGGGTGAAGATAAAAATTGGT
Organism: Oxytorus armatus; assembly: GCA_958009045.1. Taxonomy (NCBI): domain Eukaryota; kingdom Metazoa; phylum Arthropoda; class Insecta; order Hymenoptera; family Ichneumonidae; genus Oxytorus; species Oxytorus armatus. Next base: position 22,786,092 of record OY253748.1, read on the forward strand.
ACAATCATCGATTTTCGTTTTTTCCTCCCGGATCTTTTCCCGCGGATCTTTTCTAACCTATAGACTTGGAAAATCCGTCGAAGCAATCAACGAGAAGATGGACGGTGACGAGGGATATAGGCCGGATGAAGGGTGTGTCCGCGCAGCGAGAGAAGAAGACACGATGAGCGCGAGAGGGAGAGAGATAAATCGAGGAGAAGTGGGAGGTTGACCAGAAAACCGAGAGGGAGAGTAAGAGTGTGGAGAAACTACGTAAGAACCCTCGTATTGATCCACCCTGAACTACGCCTCTCGTTGCGAGACTATCTTTCGTACGAATCTCAAACGCCAAACGCTTTCTCTCTCGTCCTCTCTTCTCTTCCTTTCATCCCTTGTTGTTGCGCTAAGCCACGACGTTTCTCACATTTCTCACTTCCCGCACTTTTGAGACTATATTACGATAAGAGAGATCGCACAGCCGTTTCATTGACAACAAAACTTTTCGCGAATAGTTGAAACGAGAATGACCGAAGGAAAGAGAAAAAAATTAAGTGGACTACAAAAAAATAAAAACACCTTACGATCGCTTTGAAGCATTTTTTTTTCCCCCCGAAATATCTCGCCCTTGCCATTGCGGAAATGCTTTTCTTCTCGTTGTAAAATTGGCTGTAAAATGGCGGATAAACATTGGCTTTGTTACCCACGAGGGTTGAAAAAAAAGAGAGTATTCATCCGGCGCGATTGGAGATTGTGTAGGTGCTTGTGGAGGGGCGGAGACGCAAGAGAAATTGGAGATAAAGCAAAAAAAAAGGGGGAAGAAAAAGAAAAATCGAATCGAGAGACCAGAGGCTGATTAATGGTCGAAGGTAGGAAACATCGAAGCCAATCTATTGGAATTACTCGATCCCGTGTGTATGTCCTAAATTCTCTCTCTTTCTCTCTCTATCGGGACCGTTTGATAAATGTATTGGCTTTACCGATTCGAGGCTAACCAAAGCGCGAGGATTACTCACGAGGAGTCTACTAATTACCAGAAACTGACAACGAATTCACGTACGTAATACAAATTTTTCTTAATAGAAAAAGAAAAAAAGACAAATCGATTTATTTGCATCAAAGTTTACACGACCGAAATCGCAGTTTATTTCCAATCAAATCAAATTTGTCATCCGATCAGTTTCAACGTTTGATTCCAATGAGATTAATTCGAAGCAGGGGCACAAAGAGACTAGAATGTTTGTTTAATTGAAATTGCCAATTGATATTAAGGCCTTGGTCTGGTCTAGAGCGAGATTTTTGACGTCATTTCTAATGTGCAATAACGTTTAAACCGTTGAAGTTGTCTCGATGAAAATTTACACGTGCATTTATTGATCCTTAGAGAATACTTGTACATTAAAAAAAAAAATCATTTTAAATATTTTCATGTAGTTTTTTGCCTCGTTGCAACATGGTGCGCCGAAATCGGCGCCCACTCTGGACGATGTTGTATGCATCTGAAAAAAAAAATATATATATATTCTCAATCTGTATGAGTATTCTGAGCACTGGTAGCAGAGTTGGTACTTAAAAAAATTTTTTGACAAAATGACGGCCTGTTGAACTTTCATTAATGATATTTCATTATTCGACGAGTTATAAATTGTCGGCAAAATTATTGTTCGACTCAATAAAAAAATTTTTTTAAGTACCAATTCTGCTACCAGTGCTCAGAATACTCATACAGATTGAGAATATATATATATTTTTTTTTTCAGATGCATACAACATAGTCCAGAGTGGGCGCCGATTTCGGCGCACCATGTTGCAACAAGGCAAAAAACTACATGAAAATATTTTTAATAATTTTTTTTTTTAATTTACAAGTATTCTCTAAGGATCAATAAATGCACGTGTAAATTTTCATCAAGACAACTTCAACGGTTTAAACGTTATTGCGCATTAGAAATGACGTCAAAAATGTTTTTCGTATAACGAAAAACTAAGTGTGGCAATGGCTTTGTAAAAGTTAAATTGCTTACATAAACAAGCGTGCAAAACCGACCGTTTGTTGTCATACAATCCTCGCACATAGAACATACGACAGGGCCGAATGGAATTTCCTTGGGAGCGGTATGTTTCCACGTGGCCGAGAATGAAAGTACAGTTAAAACGATGAAAATGACGGAGATTGTTGAGAAAAAAAAAAAAAGAAAAAAAACGATGAGACGTAATTCCGGGGCCAAGTTGAACCGGGGGCGTAAGGAATTCGCTAGGTGGGTAAGAGCGAGAGGTTGTTCCGATAAGGGAGAAGGAGAGAATGACGGCGGGGTTGAAAGGGAGAAAGGAGAACTCGATAACACGGAGCAGAGGGTGATATTGCGCCAGTCCATTAGCGGCATCGCTACGATGAATTGGGTTGCATATAGACAGTCAAGATAGAACGATAAGAGAGAGAGAGAGACTCGAGCAACCTGATTGGTCGAAAGGAATTAGAGAATCGATCGAACGTTTTAGTTACGCGAGCAGCTTCATCATATACAGCGCCTACACACCCCGAGAATCCAGGTCTCGAATCAAAATAATGAAGAAATTCCGGATATATCCGACGAAGAAAGTGAGATTCATCCATTTTCATCCCCTTTTTTCTTTTCATAGAAGCATACACGCCGGATCATTATAACGACGAACAGTGGCATTCCCTTTTTACTTCAAGTTACACTGTTTGTTTTTTTCTCATCCCTCTGCAGAATCGATCGGAAAGCTCGAGAGAAAAAAAGCTGAAACTCTTCTTTTTTTTCTTCCTAAAACATCTTTTTTTTCCAACGCACATCCACCACTTGCCCGGTAGAATTTTCTAGTCCGGATGGGGGGGTGAGAATTGAAAAAGCGTGTTTTCGCTTTTCCACTCGATCCTCACTTCGCTTTCTCTTCTCTTCCAACCCTTCGAGGTAAAAGAACTAAAGCTCTGTGACGAAAAAAAAAAACTGTACGACTGTCTAGTCTCATGTGTATAGATATATTACCTGTATGCATCGTATAAACGAGGTAGAGACCACAGAATTGAGAAATGGTCGAAGAGAGAAAGAGAGAAAGGTGCGGTCCCGAAGCGTTAGGAGATCGAGTTAGAAAAAAATAAAAATGGAGGGTGAATCGACGTATTTTGGATGACTAGGGGCTTGTGGTGCTTCATATAGGTACGAGTATATATAGTTGCTTGAAGGAAGCGACCATCAGGACAAAGAGAGAGAGATAGAGTGAGAAAAGAGCAAGGGTAGTGAGAGGGTGGCCACACAGTGATGAGAAGGGTGTGGGCGTCGTCGGATTGTGGCTCTGCGAGAGGCCAAGTGCCGCGGTTTCCCCGCAGATCAATGCGGACATGTGTGGGAAATTGCACACGAGGATCGATCGCAAACCACCCAGAACCCTCGAAGGTTCCTCTTCTCCGGCTTACAATCTCCCTTACAATTTGTCCCATATCTCTCTTTCTCTCTCTCTCTCTCTCTCTCTCTCTCTCTCTCTCTCTCTCTCTCTCTCTCTCTCTCTCTCTCTCTCTTTCTCTCTCTCTCTTCATATATATATGCAGGATTCTTGACTTTTTTTAATCGTGAAACTTTCCCCACGCCCCGATTAATAACGCCGTTGCCGGTAAAAATTCTTCTGTACAGAAACGAAGCAAAATTTACCTTTTCACCGAAAAATTTATATCATCCCATTAGAGATTTTGTATTAAGGAGTACGGCCACGGTAGAATTTCCAAAAAAATCGATATTTTTCTTTACGCTTAAACGATGCTTTATCATCATAAAAATAAGTTTCTACTCGATAGCGAGAAACATTTTTTTTCACCGACTTTGAGCGTAGCCTAAATCTGGCACGGCCAAAGAGTGCCTCGAGCGCGCTACAATTTTCACCCGATTGACTTCAAAATAAAAAATGATGTTTCCAATTGCATTTCGCAGAGAAGTACGTCCCGGAATTTCTGATTAATTAAAAACTTTCCATTTTATGAGCAATTTTGTGCCAAATGTTTTCACTGGAAATTCACCTTTTAAGTTCAAATGCCTACAATATTCGAAAAAAATATATATATTTTTCAAGTACGTACTTCCCTAGATATTCTGATGTAGATTAACGAGAAATTTATTTTTTTCCAAGTCAAAAATTGTGGATGCCAAATGTCACGCCGCTGAGCGTCTCAAAAAAAAATACTCCAAAAGCAAATAGCAGTAGTCGGCCATTTTATATAACAAAAAAAAATATTTTTGATTAGCTTGATATTTATACTAAATAGATGTGTAATTAATTTTATAAATAAATCACTGTTTCATACAAAAAAAAATTGTTAAATCTGCGCATGATTTTATAACCGCTACCGTGGTCAAATCCCTTAAGGCGGGAAATAGGCTCAGACGGTTCAAAAAATCGATTTTTTTTTATTTCATAAATTGTTAGTAAAACTATTGAAAAATATGTTCTCAAAATTTTAAATGAAATCTCTGACTCGCTCTATTGTTATAAGCCATTGAGGGGGGAAATAGGGTTAGAACAGCGTTTTCTCAATGATTTTCATGAATTTTTTTATAGTATAAAAAATGAATATAATTTATCGAAAGTTTGAAAATATTTTATACATATGTTTAAGTATATACTATAAAATTTTTGAAGAATTTCCTTGAAAAACACCGAAAAAAATTTATGACTGCCTTGACTTTGTTTTTCTTGGTACTGTATTTTCAAACGCGTTTTTCTGAAAACGACTTTTTTTTAACTTGCGTACACGCTAGTTTGAAACGTTTTCAACCTATCGTTTTGAAATTTGGCAGTTACTTTCTTCATAGTATTGCGCTCTATATGAACCTAAAATCGGAATATTATCATTAATTAAAATAATTTTATTTTACAAATAAAGTTGTAACAAATGGCAAAAAATCATGCTTTTTTGTTTTGACCCCTGTAAAAAATTCAATTTTCTATTTTTTTAATAGCATTTAGGTTCATATAGAAGAGAGACATATAATGAAAGTAAATTCCAACCTCGTTTGATTTCAGATGAAAATTGCGGCTCCCAGAATGTACGCAAAATGCTGAGTCTGATTGTGATCTGCAATATGGGGTCGCTAATATCTTCGGTGTTTTTCAAGGAAATTCTTCAAAAATTCTATAGTGTATACTCAAATATATGTATAAAATATTCTCAAAGTTTCAATAAATTATATTCATTTTTTATACTATAAAAAAATTCATGAAAATCATTGAGAAAACGCTTTCCTAACCCTATTTCCCCTGTTAATACTTCACGCCGTACTGTACATTTGCTAGAAAGTTTACGTAACTATGAATATTTTGTGCAAAAAAAAGGTAAATTTTCATCTGTGTCTAAACGTGTGTTGGTGGAAAGTCGTTCGTCGACTTTGAGCACGCGAATCACATACTAGGTCGTATCAGCTCATTCGTCACTATGGACGAACGAGAAGGGTGACATTTTCCGTGAAATTGATGGTTTTTCGCGGCCATCGGGTGTGTAGGGGAAGCAAAAAAAAAACGAGAAGGTGGGAAGGGATATATGAGAGAAAAAAAACCCGAGAAAAGAGCTACGTGCCAGCGAAATGCCGAGAGAGGAAACGAACTAGGCGAACTGAAAGGGACTCGAATTTGAGAGATTCCCCGAGGAATAAACGAAACGACTCCATGAAGAATTCACAGATAAAAGCATATATATAGTTATAAATAAATATATAGCGATTGGGATATTTGACGATTGACAGCTCAGGGTGAAAAAGACTCAATTATTTTGGTCATTTTATCGTTGCTTTTTTTTGTTTGTTTTTTTCTGTTTCTGCTCCAACAATTGATGGAAAGACAGCAATCGATGTGTGATATCGTGAGAGGAAAAAGGGGTGGGTTGCGAGATACACAGGAGCAAGAGGGACAGGGAGAGAGTGGAAAAAGGGAAGGGGTAAAAGCTCTCGTCGAAGGTAAAACCCGTAACATCGCCATCCGGCAACTTGCCCATTTCCCACACCCCTTTTACAACTCTCGCACGAATCCCTATCTCACCACTCGCTAAACTCTGGAAATTCAATCAAACTTGCAAAGCTTTCGTAACGATGATATATACACTCGACGGGACGGTTAGCTCACTTTGGAAGAGTCCCATTTTTTTTTTCCCCCTTTCGTACTCGCTTTTTTTTTCTGTCATATCGACGTTTTTCAGTTGCATAGGCGAATCCTCGATTACCCCGTGCTCTGTGACTGACGAGATATCGATTAAAAAATCTCTACGTTCTCATGTACTTCTTTTTTAATATAAACATTCAATTATTACGCAAAAATAATGTGTTCTTTATGATAAAATAACATCTTTATAAAAAAAAATACTAATAATTTCTTCTTATAAATGGCTCAGAGTTTGGTTTTAAAAAACTGAAATGAATGGAATAAAATAGACTTTACGAGGTTCAGCGCAAAATTCGTCGAAGAATAATCCGAGAGCAAAATCATAGGGTCTTACGGAAGCGACGTGTCGGGGTTGATTCGAACGAAATAAGGGGTGCGCCTTCTGTCTCCCGATGGAATCGACGCCCGAGTATTCCGGACGATTCATTTGGAGGCAAAACGCGCGACCGACATAACAGCCGAGTAAGAGAGAAAGCGAGAGAGAGAGAGAGAGAGAAGAGTGATGTTTTCCGGACGCTACGTCGTTTCATCCCTTATGTCTGGTCACGTTTTTAATATAAGGTAACCCTCCGTGTTTCCTCTTCACCGTTCTCACTCGTGTATGACGCGGGTGAACGGCGAGAGGGAGCGGGTTGGTCGATAGATATGCGTGTTTGTGTTGGCTCATCCTGTGCAAGCAGCGTGTGTACCTTCGTGAGGCTATACGGTTAATCAATCTTTTTTTTTTTTTTTTTTTTTTTTTTTGGACAAGGGAAACTCGAGGGATGCCCACTAGTGATCGGTGAGAGGTAGTCAGAGCACGTGGGACGTGCGTCAAGCACGTTGCATTCGTAAGAATTTGACGCCCTCCGACACGGTGATAATACACGCTTCGAAGGAGTCTCACGGATAATCGATAAGTTCGGTATATGTAAAAACATTTATGTAATGTTATTCCGAGTGTAGAAAATCGTGACGGAAAATAATTGTATTTCGAATGGAAGAAGGATTTTTTTTGTTTTTCGCAATAATGATTCAATGTTATTTCGTCTTACAAAAATCAGCAAGAAGAATAAATGAATTATTTCGAGAGTAAAAGTCAAGTATTGAAAATAATTTTTTAACGTAAAAACAATATGAATTACCTTGGCAAAATATTAACACTAAACGTAACGGCACGTAAGGGCCCCCTTTGACCCCTTATGAAATAAATGATTTGATTTTTCGAAAGAAATTCTGAATTATTAAAGGAAATAATTCCTAACATAACTTCTGATTTCTTATAAAATAATCAAAAAAATTTACGGAAAATCAGATGAGCCGAAGATATAACAATGAATGTACGAATTTAAGGGCGGAAATAGGGTTAGACGGTTCAAAAAATCGATTTTTTTTTTATTTCATAAATTGTTAGTAAAACTATTGAAAAATATATTCCCAAAATTTTTAATGAAAGTTCCGAATCGTTCTATTGTTATAAACCATTAAGGTAGTAGTCTGGTAACTTAAGCCGATTTTCATGTCTTTTTTGGAGGGCGTTTTTTTGTAGGATAATAAAAATGAATCGTTTTGGATATGTAGGAAGTTTTTATTTACATATTAAAGATACAAACAAAAATTTAATAGTTTATTATTATTGTTATTCTTGATCGAAGTTGGCACCTCGAAAAAAAAGCGCGTGGGTGGCCCCAGTGATTTTGGCCCTTGATGTTATCTGAAATCGAAAATTCTTGATAATTCTTAATCTATAGTCATTCTGGTCGGAACTACTGAAGTTAAATTTCAGACTTTGGAAAAAAACTTTTTTTTCCAAAGTCCGCCATTTTGTTATTTATCCATGAAATTTAACTTCAGTAGTTCCGACCAGAATGACATGTCTATAGATTAAGAATTATCAAGAATTTTTTATTTCAGATAACATCAAGAGCCAAAATCACCGGGGCCACCCACGCGCTTTTTTTTTCAAGGTGCCAACTTCGATCAATAATAATAATAATAATAAACTATTGAATTTTTTCAAACAAATTTTTTTTGTATCTTTAATATGTAAATAAAAACATGCTAAATATCCAAAACCATTAATTTTTATTTTCCTACACAAAAAACGACCTCCAAAAAAGACATGAAAATCGGTTTGAGTTACCTTAAAGTGAGTAGCTCTCCTTCAGGCCCCGAGCGCGCTATTTTTTCAAACGCGTTTTTCTGAGAACGATTTTTTTTTAACTTGCGTACACGCTAGTTTGAAAAGTTTTCAACCAATCGTTTTGAAAATTGTCAGTTACTTTCTTCATAGTATTGCGCTCTATATGAACCTAAAATCGGAATATTATCATTATTTAAAATATTTTTTTTTTTTGCAAATAAAGTTGTGAAAAATTGCAAAAAATCATGCTATTTTGTTTTGACCCCTGTAAAAAATTCAATTTTCTATTTTTTTTATAGCATTTAGGTTCATATAGAAGAGAGACATATAATAAAAGTAAATTCCAACCTCGTTTGATTTCAGATCAAAATTGCGGCTTCCAGAATGTACGCAAAATGCTGAGTCTGATAGTGACCTGCAGTATGGGGTCGCTAATATCTTCGGTGTTTTTCAAGGAAATTCTTCAAAAATTGTATAGTATATACTCAAATATATGTATAAAATATTCTCAGAGTTTCAATAAATTATATTCATTTTTTATACTATAAAAAAATTCATGAAAATCATTGAGAATACGCTGTCCCAACCCTTTTTCCCCCCTTAATGTAAATTTTGAAAGGGGTCATTTAACCCCCGGCTTGGTACGTTTAGTGTTAATATACATGAAAATGGTCAATGGTTTGTTGTTAAATTCACAACGTGAATAAAGACTGACTTCCTAACACACAGATATATGTATTAAGTAAAAATATTCTGCTCAACGCCTCTGTACCTCACAAAATCCCCTTTCATCCCTCAACCGATCGCTCCTCGTGTCTCCACTCCCCTCTCGCTCTGTTCATCGTCGATCGGTTAGAATGAACTTCGGGAGCGTGGCAAGAAGAAATGTTGGAAATCGAAGGGAACGTCAGGGTCATTAGGGAAAGGCGAGGATAGAGGAAGCTATAGGAGATTCGTGCGATGATAAGGGCTTGGCTCAAGGGGAGGATCGGAGAATCGCTAAAACCAGAGGGAGGAAGAGAAAAAGAGATTGAGAGAGACAGAGAGAGTCGATGTAATAGACGGATAAAAGAATGAATTGGAAGAGAATGACGATAAGAATAATGGATTCGAGGCTGCGAGGATTTGGGAAGGGTAGAAATGGTCGAGCGAGACGGGAATACATATTATTGAGAACGCTAAAAAAAAAAGTATTCTCCCAATCAGACGGATTCGTGAAATTTGGAACGTTGTAAAATCTACTCGGACTTCGGTGATACAAAGTCGAAAACGTTAAAAATCAGCCACTAACGAAATTGGTTCCAGAGTCTATTGAATGAGGAAATATTTAAAAAATGAATAAAGCAGGTAAAAAGAAAAGATACTTCTTTGTTCTATTCTTAAAACCGCCGAGTGAGTTCAAAGAGCGAAAAAAACTGCCGCAATGCCTTTACTTTTTTTTTCATCTCGCCCCCGTTCCATCTGACAATGAAGAAGCGAGAGAGCGAGAAATCCTAAAAGTTTTTCCTACAGTCGAAATATTCGTTTTTCCCTCGTTTTCATCGTGTACATGTTCTCCGCGGACAATTGGGAAGCATGTCGGTCACCGTGTGAGGGTGCCGGTGGATCAACGAGAAGACATAGAAGGAGATAGAGAGAGAGAGAGAGAGATAAGAATCGTTAGATGAACCAAGAGAAAAAAAGGGGCTGAAAACGAGAAGAAACTTTATCGGGATCGAATCCCGAATGATAGATGACCCTAATCCGCATTGGTCGTTGCTTCATGTTCCTTGTAGAAAACAAAACTTCCCTTAGCTTACGGTACAGACGAACGAATTGACGAGAACGAGGAAAAATAGAATACGGCACGGTACGGCCATTACAATTTTCGAACCTGGCAGACTTTCGATGAAAAGTCATCCGAAAGAATTTTCTGACAAATTCTGATTCGATAATTCCATGCGAAAACAATATAATCTCAATTTTTCCGTCCATTCCCACACGCAGAGGAACCATAACAAAAAAACAATCATCAGATTTATCGTCGGCGCGAAATTACCAACGGGACAAGATGTTGAAAAAAAAAGAGGTTTCGAGCACTCTCGAGGTTTGAAAAGAAAAAGAAAAAAAAACAAAGCAGGAACGTAACGGTGAAAATGGAAAAAGGGAGGAAAAATAAAAGTATCCATTAGGCTGTAGCATCGCGGGATCCGAGGACGGATTTCGGGTTAGACAACGGATATCCACGTACGATAGATGGAAGAGATTCGTGGAAACAGTCGCTCGCGGAATTGGATAAAGCCTACGAGCTTTCTCTCGTCAGAATCTTCCAGTTCGTATGAGTATGTGTGTGCGTGTGTGTGTGTGTGTGGTTTTGGCGAAGGATAAAAACAAAAGTGATGTACGAAACGAGAGATTTTACTTTTTCAGCTTTTCGACCCCGCTAAGCCACCGCCGAACCCACGGTAGTTTCAGCCTCCCAACTATTTATAATTCACGCAGTCAATGTATTCCCCATCATAATCGATTTATATATTTTTAAACAGTCCTTCTTTTTCACCCACGGGAATACCCATTGGGTCTGGATTTGTAAAAAAAAAAAAAACAAAAAAAATGAAAGCTTCGACAGCGATGAAAAAAAAAAACTGTATCCAGTTCCATTCCACCCCGGGGAATAATATCACGGTTCACGTCCAGCAGATTGGTCTGGTCTGTGGTGCACGAAACTACCCTCTGTGCACACCGAGTGCGAGGGCAAAAAAAAGCTCGTGAAACGAATTTCAGAGAGAGAGAGAGCGAGACTCGAAATCGAATGGAAACGTGAGAAACACGGAGACTGAAGTGCCGTGGCTGATAGGGCCAGGTTGGATATATATACAGGGTGAGTTAGGAAAGTAAAGCCTGCTGAGAGAGAGAGAGAGAGAGAGAAAAGCTTTAATACAACAGGCACGCACGCTGTTTGTCGAATCGACGAGATCAATACAGTCGGTACTATTTTTTTTTCTCATCCCCTATCACGGCCCCACCACGGTCCAACAGTTCTTTTTTTTATCTCCCTCTCACTCTGCCATTCGCAAAACTTTACCCGAAAAACCAATGCTCCTTGGCACGAACGAAAAATCGACAATTCCGTTCGCCCCCTCCAAGCCCGAATCAAACAAAATTCCACGTCAAATTATTTTCATGCCTAACTTATTATTACCATTTATAGATAAAGCCGACAAGTATGATCGATCATCGAACCTAACAAACGTCGAACGAATCGTACACGCGGGGACACGAAATCGTTGAAGCAAAAAAAAAAAACAAAAAGACCTTCGTCCGTGACCTTCCCGCGAGGGTCATAATTAAATCTGGCCAACGTCCAATGAAACGTATCCGCCATCGGTGACGTTTTAATCTCACCGCGATAGCCTCTCGTTGCTGAGCAAAAGAACGTGATTCCCGGTCGTAAATGCCGAAGTGTGCAGAACCAAAAGGAAATGTGTCTTTTCCAAAATAAAAAATAAAAAAGAGAAACAATAAGCCATCCCACCACTCGCGACCCTTTGATTCAGGAGACTCGGTGTAACGTTTCGTTGTAAAAGGCGATAAACAAAACAACAACAAAAACGCCTGTATAACATAGGGAAAAAAAAAAAATGTCTTCCCCGCTCTTCTTCATTCTTTCAGACTCGCCCAACGGTACTTGGTTCCGCATTGAAAGACAATTTAACGAGAAAAAATAGATTCGCGATCTTGTTGTTTGTTTTTGTTAATTTTTTTTCTAACGCAACCCATCGATTCTTTGGCACGTCTAAGCCTAGCAATTTTTCTCATCCGTCCAACTGTCTGGCGAGGCGTACTGTTGACTCATGTGACTGGCATTAGCGGCATGTTGCAATTGTTGCGCTAGCGTCTGCGACGATTGATAAACCGGATAACTCTTTCGCTTTCTAATGCCGTGCATCGACAGCAGGTGTATCTGAAGATATTGCTTTGTTTTGAATTGTTTGTTGCACACGTGACACGATATGTACTCGGTCTGTATCGTGTGTACATTGACAATGTGCTGCTTGAGATTCGAATTGTTCGAATAAATTTTTCCGCACTCGGGACACTTTGGTTTGCCATTGAGGCCGAGGGTCTCGATACCAATGTGTCCCAATTGTTGCTGATGATGATGATGACTGTTGTAAGGATCGCGTATCTGATGCAAAAGATTCGTTATTCCGGTCTCGAGCTGCTGTTGTTTTTGATGCTTTTGTTGTTTAGCGCACGACTGTAGCATCATGTTCAATTGTTCGGTCGTACTTTTAACGAGACTCGTCGAGCCGCCAGCGGTCACCTGTTGCTGAAGCGTCTGAAGGTTATTCTGAAGCTTCTGATGCATCGCGCTAAGCTGCTCGCTGTTAAGACCGTTAAGCGAATTTAGCGCTACCGCCGCTTGCTGCTGCACGTCCAGATGTTCTTGTTGCTGATGATGCGAACGCGTCAATGACGTCGAGCACGATGACAATGACGATGTGAAATCCTGCTTGCCGTTGGCCCCTCCGATTCCTTGGCTCGCATGGGTTCCGGGGTGATCGTTCCTCGTCGTGCTGGAGGACCCGCCAGCGGTTGCCAACCAGCCGGAACTCGAGCACGAACCTTCTCCACCGGAGGGCGGCGGCTGCCAGCGCCCTGGAACCCATCAGCCCAATTTCAGTCCTCGGCACCAATTCTCGAACGATCCCTTAAACACTAACGTTCCTCTCCGCTTTTCCACTTTTTTTTTTGTTTTTGTTTTAAATTCTCTTTCCATCATGTTTCTTTTCTCTCCGATTTTTTTTTTATTGCTCTTCTGCCTCTTCTCGCATCCTCGCTCTCCCTTCGACACTTTATTTTTCGTATTGTCTATTTTTCTCCTATTGACTTTAATTTCTTTCAATATCAATTAATCCACCATTTTTTTCTCGCCCCCAACCCAATTTTCATTTTTTTTTATCCCTGTAAAACACTGAATTTTGCTTTCCTCTCACCATCTTGTTCGGGTCTTCAATGTTGATATTCTTGTTTTTTTTTTTTTTTTTTTTTTTTCAATTTAGTTTCGTTTCAGTTTTGCCAATTCGGTCCAATTGTGTGTGTGCGTGTGTGGGTGTGTGAATGTATGCGCGCACGCGGTACGTCTAGATATTGTGCTAATCACTCGCGGCGGACGAGATCGATGAATTTTTTTTTTTTCATTTTTTTTGACAAGCTTTATTTTCATTCATTTTATTTTTGACGTTTTTTCTTTGTTCTTCTCCTCTCATCACATTACATTTTCGTTTCGCTAATTAACGGAGATATTTTTTTTTCTCGCTTAAAAACTCTCCAATCAACGCTTTCCGCTCTTTACGTTAAGGGTTGTTTAAAAAAAAATTGTAATTATCGGGTTTTTTTTTGTTTTGTTTTCTTTTTTGGCGTTCTGACGCGACGAGAATCGATCGGAACGAATCCAAAGTCGTTCTCAAACGATAATATTGTTTGCGCTACTCACCGTTCTTCGGGGTTGCGGTGTGACGGTGAAGGACGTGACTGGGGGCTGGGGCCAAAAATGGGGAATACGAACGAGGAGACGGAGGGTGGGAAAATTATTACTTTTTTTTTTTTTCATTGTGAGAGGTACGAGAGTTCCATGCATTCAACGCAACAACGAGAGACCAGAGTCGTAGGAACGACGGGAGGATACTAGTCAGGGTGGGCTACGAACGTTAATGGCGAATAATATTATTCGTAAAAAAAAATTGATTTAAAAAAACAAAACGTAGTTTTCGATTCGATCGACTTTGCTTGTTTTCTTTTTTTTTTTTTTTTTTCTTTTTTTCTCAAAAACTCACCATAATTTGGATCCTGATTCGCCGCGTGGATACCCGACGGACCTGGCATCAGTCCTGAAAATAAATTACATTTCCTCGTCAGATATAATTTTTTTTTTTGGAATTTTTGCTTCCTCGCGGAGGAACGTTTTTTTTTGGTGAAAAAAAAATTTGATGATAATTATAAACGGGACTTTGAGCTTGTGAAATTTTCGATTTTTTCGAAATATAAAAGACAGAGAGCGGGAGAGGAAGCTGGACAGATGAAAGCTTGGATACCGAAATTTGTACCTTTCGTCCTTGTGTTTAGCTAAGGGTTGCAAAATTTTCGTTACGTGCAAAGCTAAAATTTAAAAATTCCACTCGCCCATCGACGGAATTTTGTGACTGAGATTAAATAGTGAGGAAGGAAGTTTCTAATTTGCAGATTTTTTTAAATTGAATTAATCGAATAATCAAATAATTCTTACCTTGGAGACCCAAAAGCGCAGCGGGAAACGTGCTGCGATGATGTTCCATGGAATCGTTGAGAATATCGCTGGGCTCGGTTTTCACGGAATTGAGCATACCCTCGTTGTTCGAAGTATCCTCTTCATTGTCGGACATCGAATTCGAATCCTCACCCGTCGACTGTGCCTGCAAACATAAACGAAATGTTTATTTCAAAAATCCATAAGCTTTACATAAGATATATATTCTTTGTGATTTTTTTTTTTTTTTTTCAATGTTCACGCATTTTTTTGACATTTGTTTCTCTTCTAGTAACATCCATCATTTACCTGAACGTTATTGCTCGGTGTCGTGTGTATCGTTGGGCCTCCTTCGAGGGCCTGGCCCAATAGGGAATCTTGAAGATCAGACTTTTGCTCAACGTGATTGCCCAACGGTGGTGAGTAACTTCTCGGTCTCTTTTGTGGCGGTGGGCTCAAACCACTCTCGTTAAGGTCACCCCGTCCGTTGTCCTGCCACGGATTTCTCGGTGTAACCTTATTAACCGATCGAACGAAACGAAATAATAAAAACCGCGAACGAAAATCAGAAAAATAATGTGTAGCGAAAATTGGAAAATTGAAAATCTGGCGTCGAGAATTTGGGAATCCGAAAATGTGGTAATTTGGAAATTGGAATTCTGGCAAATCGGGAGAGCGGAAATTTGGGAATCCGGAAATCTGGTAATCTGGAAACTGGAATTCTGGGAAATCGGGAGAGCGGAAATTTGGACATTGGCAAGTTGGAAACCTGGAAATTTGGGAATTGGAAACTCGGGAAGTGGAAATCTGGAAACTGGAAACTGGAGTATTGGAAAATTGAAAATCTGGAGTCGAGAATTTGGGAATCCGGAAATGTGGTAATCGGGAAATTGGAATTCTGGCAAATCGGGAGAGCGGAAATTTGGGAATCCGGAAATCTGGTAATCTGGAAACTGGAATTCTGGGAAATCGGGAGAGCGGAAATTTGGAAATTGGCAAGTTGGAAACCTGGAAATTTCGAAACTGGCAGATTTGGGAATTGGAAACTCGGGAAGTGGAAATCTGAAAACTGGAAAATGGAGTATTGGAAAATTGAAAATCTGGAGTCGAGAATTTGGGAATCCGGAAATGTGGTAATCTGGAAACTGGAATTCTGGGAAATCGGGAGAGCGGAAATTTGGAAATTGGCAAGTTGGAAACCTGGAAATTTCGAAACTGGCAGATTTGGGAATTGGAAACTCGGGAAGTGGAAATCTGGAAACTGGAAATGGGGATGGTGGAAATTTGAAAACTGGAAACTGAAAATCTGAGAAAGTTAGAAGGAGAAAGAGAAAAAAGACAACCATACGGCGGACAATGGCAGACAGTTGGAAAAGGAAGAATGAAACAGTGGAAAAAGAGAGAAAGATCAACGGAAGCCTAGTCGAGGAAGAAACGGAAAATGAAAAATGGAAATATTGATAAAGGGGATAAATGTGAGGAAAGAGATTGTAAAAATCCGAAAAGGATATACAAGGAAATAAACAACTACTACCACAACTAATGAGTAGCGAGTGATTAAATTGAGAATTAAAATAAAAAAAATTAATCGAACGCAATTTTAAGATGAAAATCTGTTAATAGAAAACTCACGGGTGAACTAGCGTTGTTCCCGATTGACGCGGAGAGGGGTGGAATTTTTGAGGCTGCGGAACCTCCATTAACGTCCGCGAGTCCTCGTACCTGAAGCATCTGGGCGGTTTTTAAAAATGTTGCGAGTTTTTCCTCGCCAACATGAACCTCTCCGTGATACATGAAACGCAGAAGCGACTCCATGTCGGACGAGGCTACGTCACGGAGTATTACAATTGGATGCTGGCATGGGTTCGCCTGAAAAACGAATTAATGAACAAATATTAATATCGCGAAAGAATGGTAAACGTTCGATGTGAAATTTTTCTTTTTTTTTCCCCCACAAAACTTCAAGTGGCACAGATTAATTGCAATTATTTTAAAAAAATTATCATTCGGACGAGATGTCGTCTGGGCAGTAATAAAAAAATCCAAGTTTAATCCGGTTTTATCCTACGTTTGATTTTACAAGCACTTTATAAGTAAACCTCTTTCTTCCCACCCCCAAAAAAAAGTCACACCTTGGCTTTCTCTTTGTCGTGTGTATTAAAATTACTTGTTTCTCATTACGATTCAACTATTTATTCCTTCAGTACGAAAAGCGTGCGAGAGTACTCTGGCGTTGCAGCAGAAAATGGAGCACGTAATCAAGATTGAACTTTCGGTTAAAAGCAATAATTCTACTGTCTTATTTCGTCGATATTGCGCGCATGAACACGCGAGCAAGGGTTTTTAATCTAAGTGCACGTCTAAACGGTCATCCATCCCAGTATTGATCGCGGTCAATACTGCTGAAAATGAAATGTCTACCGCTATCGATTAAAATCAATTTTTAATATTGATCGCTTGTTCGAGCGTACCTCGAAAAATACGAGCAAAATTAAATCTTCGAATTTCATTTAAGGGTGGAAATAGGGTTAGACGATTCAAAAAATCGATTTTTTTTTATTTCATAAATTGTTAGTAAAACTATTGAAAAATATGTTCCCAAAATTTTAAATGAAAATTCCGACTCGTTCTATTGTTATAAGCCATTAATGGGGGAAATAGGGTTAAGACAGCGTTTTCTCAATATTTTCATGAATTTTTTTATAGTATGAAAAATGAATATAATTTATTGCAACTTTGAGAATATTTTATACATATATTTAAGTGTATACTATAAAATTTTTATACATACATTTAAGTATATACTACAAAATATTAGCGACCCCATATTGCTTCTTTTTCTTGGTACTATTTTTTCAAACGCGTTTTTCTAAAAACGACTTTTTTTTAACTTGAGTACACGCTAGTTTGAAAAGTTTTCAACGAATCGTTTTGAAAATTGGCAGTTACTATCTTCATAGTATTGCGCTCTATGTGAACCTAAAATCGGAATGATACCATTATTTAAAATAATTTTTTTTTGCAAATAATGTTGTAAAAAATGGCAAAAAATCATACTTTTTGTTTTGACCCCTGTAAAAAATTCAATTTTCTATTTTTTTGATAGCATTTAGGTTCATATAGAAGAGAGACATATAATAAAAGTAAATTCCAACCTCGTTTGATTTCAGATGAAAAATGCGGCTTTCAGAATGTACGCAAAATGCTGAGTCTGATTACGACCTGCAATATGGGGTCGCTAATATGTTATAGTATATATTTAAATATATGTATAAAAATTTTATAGTATATACTTAAATATATGTATAAAATATTCTGAAAGTTTCAATAAATTATATTCATTTTTTATACTCTAAAAAAATTCATGAAAATCATTGAGAAAACGCTGTCCTAACCCTATTTCCCCCCTTAATATCTGAAATTTTCATATTTATCATCTAATTTCAGTTCATGTTGTAATTTCATGCAAAATGTAAATTTTATCTCGTATCTCCTAACTCTACACGACAGTCAATAGAAAATATTATATTGTAGTTTTCTTCAAATTGAAAAAAATTCATTATTCCACATTTCTCACTTTCAAATAGCACATCATTCAATGAGTTCGTATGATGACATATGGCTGACGTCACTATTGACAAATCCATATGATTTTTAGGAAGTTCCAACCTTCAAACGATACGTGTAAAAATTTTATGACAATTTGACGTTTAGTTCCCCGGTTACAGTGGTTTTAGTGACGCTACTTTTATAATGAGTTTGCTTGTGTTTGAGTTTGCGTTTTTTGGTCGCTTTGGATGATTTTTATCCATTGCTGTCCCAGTCAGCTGACTGCCAATTTGACTCTGGAGTGTAGTGATGGATCTACGTTTAATCCATTGTCACATACCGCGTGAAAAAATGCTTTTTATTGCGCTAAAACGGCTTCAAACAGCGCTGTGAATCGTCGACGCCGTTGTTGTTTTTGATCGACTGTGAGCAAACGCGGTACCCATTACGAGCTTTCTCATGCTCAAATGTTCATGCAAAATGGTGAATACACTGCCTTCTCATATCATTAAGGTGTCAGCTATCTCACGCAACTTCAATTTACGATTGGCCAAAACCATTTTGTGGACTTTTTTTATGTTTTCTAGAACAACTGCCGAATTTGATCGACCAGAGGGTTCAGCATCATCGGTGATTCTACGGCTACGTTTAAAATCAGCAAACTTCTCTACCATTTGTCCCGATGGAGCAGAGTCCGAATAACACTTGTCAAGCCATTGCTTTGCTTGAACGGTATTTTTTCCCATTAAAAAGCAATGCTTTATCAACACACGAAATTCAGATTTTTCCATTGTTTCAAAAATTACCAAAGTAACGTCACTAAAACCACCGTAACTGGTGAACTAAACGTCAGATTGTCATAAAACTTTGACACGTACCATTTGATGATTGGTACTTCCTAAAAATTGTATGGATTTGTCAATAGTGTCGCCATCTATATGTCATCCTACGAACTTATTGAATGATGTGTTACGACAAATCTACTCAAAATTACTGTATAATAGGTAAAGACGTTGCCGCGTTTCTTAATACTACGGCAGTAGAAATCGAGACGGCGATGTTCAATCGTTAATTGCCCAGATTTCGCTCTGGGGTACGAAGGAATGAGACGAACCGAGAGATCGATATAAAGTGCAATATAACATCTAAAAGAAAAAAAAAATGACGAAAGAGTCAAACTTAACGATATAGAGAGTTGAAATATATTCGAAAAAAATGTATGTGGCCTCAATAAAACGGTTTATAACATTCAAATTTTGGAAATCGGGCACGAAAGTAACGATGATAAATATATACATATATTATATCCACACGAATATATCCATGAATATAAATGCAATAAAGGCTCGAGTGAAATTTACAACTGACGTTGGCATCGATCTCGTCGCACGAGAATTAATCGTAATAACATCGAATTATCGATTCTTCGAACAATCTCTCTCTCTCTCTCTCTCTCTCTCTCTCTCTCTCCCTCTCTCGTTCGTGGTCCAGCGACGAAAAGTCGCGAAGACGTTTCAACTGTATACAAAATATATATATTTCGTAACAGACGATAATTGTTCCTTGTCGATCTTACGATTGACGCGAGGAGAGTCAGTGCGAGAATAAGATAATCAAAGTGGGGTGACGAGAATAAGTTAGAAGATACGTAGGGAACGAGAGACGAGAAGAGAAATAACGGTAAATGGATTCAACAGAGTCAGCGACGTACGAACCAATTCAATTAACGATGTACTCGCAGACAGACGAATGACATTTCTGTCAATTAACAAAATAACGTGATTAAAGGATCCGATCAATGATTAATTGCGACGCCGTACGGAGGAAGCTCATGGGAATATTAAATTAGCTTCGTTTAACCGGAAGCTGAAGGCTATATATTGATTTTTTTAACCATTATTATGAAAATATCAATTGATAACGATTAAACGAAAATTCTAAACTTAAAATTGTATTCCTTATTACAATAATTAATATTATTGTAAAAAGGAATACAATTTCGAGTTTAGAATTTTTTTTTAATTGTATTCCTTTTTACAATGATTAATATTATTGTACAAAGGAATACAATTTTAAGTTTAGAATTTTTTTTATATGTATTCCTTTTTACAATAATTAATATTATTGTAAAAAAGAATACAATTTCAAGTTTGAAATTGTTGAAAATTGTATTTCTTTTTACAATAATTAATATTATTGTAAAAAGGAACACAATTTTACGTTTAGAATTTTTTTTGTATGTATTCCTTTTTACAATAATTAATATTATTGTAAAAAGGAATGCAATTTTGAGTTTGGAATTATTTTTAATTGTATTCCTTTTTACAATAATTAATATTATTGTAAAAAGGAATACAATCTTAAGTTTAGAATTTTTTTTATATGTATTCCTTTTTACAATAATATTAATTATTGTAAAGAAGAATACAATTTTATGTTTAGAATTTTTTAAATTTGTATTCCTTTTTACAATAATTAATATTATTGTAAAAAGGATTACAATTTTAAGTTTAGAATTTTTTTTAATTGTATTTCTTTTTACAATAATTAATATTATTGTAAAAAGGAATACAATTTTAAGTTTAGAATTTTTTTTATTTGTATTCCTTTTTACAATAATTAATATTATTGTAAAAAGGAATACAATTTTAAGTTCAGAATTTTTTAAATTTGTATTCCTTTTTACAATAATTAATATTATTGTAAGAAGGAATACAATTTTAAGTTTAGAATGTTTTTTTAATTGTATTTCTTTTTACAACCATTAATATTATTTTAAAAAGGAATACAATTTTAAGTTTAGAATTTTTTTTATTTGTATTCCATTTTACAATAATTAATATTATTGTAAAAAGGAATACAATTTAATTTTAGAATTTTTTAAAAGTTGTATTGCTTTTTACAATAATTAATATTATTGTACAAAGGAATACAATTTTAAGTTTAAAATTCTTTTTATTTGTATTCCTTTTTATAATAATTAATATTATTGTAAAAAGTAATACAATTTTAAGTTAAGAATTTTTTTATTTGTATTCCTTTTTACAATAATTAATATTATTGTAAAAAGGAATGCAATTTTGAGTTTGGAATTATTTTAAATTGTATTCCTTTTTAGAATAATCAATATTATTGTAAAAAGGAATACAATCTTAAGTTTAGAATTTTTTTTAAATTGTATTCCTTTTTACTATAATTAATATTATTGTAAAAAGGAATACAATTTTAAGTTTAGAATTTTTTTAAATTGTATTTCTGTTTACAATAATTAATATTATTGTACAAAGGAATACAATTTTAAGTTTAGAATCTTTTTTAAATTGTATTTATTTTTACAATAGTTAATATTATTGTAAAAAGGAATACAATTTTAAGTTTGAAATTTTCCTTTTTACTTGGAAGTCCTTTTTACAATAATATTAATTATTGTAAAAAAATAATAATTAAACGTTATTTCGGAATCTCGATTATTCGAATTTTACTTTATATCACTGATAAATGATATCGTATTTATCGTATCCTATGAATTCGTGACCTCTCTCTCTCTCTCTCTCTCTACCTCGTATTAATGGACGGGGATAAATCCTCTATACGTGCATATATCCATACTGTACGTAATATATATGATTCGAGAATGAATTAATGAACTGGCTACTCGATCAACCGGTCCCCGGCGACCATACGTGGGCTTTCCTTATTACAATCCAAGTATATTTTAGAAAGCGTTTTCTCGCGATATAACGAGATTCCGGACGGGCGTGTACATAGAAGAAGAAAAAAAACTACGAAATATTCGTGACACTTATTTCGATTTATATATATATTTACCCGTATATTTTGTCAGTCCCTCGAGTCGAATGATCGAGAAAAAAAATAAACGAGAAAAAAGAAATGGTAACCGAAGTAAACGTACAATTTAAATAATCAATAATTATAATAAATATAGTATACACGAGGGCATTTCGGGTGTTGGGAAATTTTTCAGCAGAGAAAAATTTTCGAAGATTCTCATAAAGGATGGCTGTGAAAAAGAAATTAAGGGCGCCAACGTGACGTAAAAAAATGTCTAACGTTAAAATTTCTATTTTTGGGGCGTGAGGGATTGAGACTTAGCCCTGCTGTTAAGCGGTACGACTATGGTAGAATTTTCAAAAAATCGATGTTTTTTTTTGCTTAAACGATGCTTTATTATCAATAAAATAAGTTGCCATTCGATTTATAGCGAGAAATATTTTTTTTCACCGACTTTAAGCGTATAACGTAAGCCTACGTCTGGCACGACCATAAAATACCCAAGCGCGTCGCGTGATAAATAACTTCGACAATTTTTACCGGATAGACATCAAATTTTTTAATTATGTTTCTAATTGCATTTCGCAGAGTACGTGCGTACGGAATTTCTGATTAATTAAAAACTTTCCATTTTATCAGCAGTTTTATACGAAATTTTTCACTGGAAATTCACTGTTTTAACTTCAAACGCCTACAACATTCGAATAAAACAATATATTTGAAAATTCCGTACGTACTTCTCCAGGTATTCTGATGTTGATTAACGAGAATTTTTTTTTTGTTTAACAAAATAACAAAAGAAAAAATATTTTTTATTAGCTTGACACTTATACTAAATAGATGTGCAATCAGTTTGATAAATAAATAACTTTTTCATAGAAAAAAAAATTGTTAAATATGCAACACAATTCTTGAACCCGCTAGCGTAGCCGTACCCCTTCAGAGCGTCAACCTAAAAAAAATGTCTAACGCTAAAATTTCTATTTTCGGAAGCGTGAGCGATTGGCACTTAGCCCTTGCTCTTAAGGGGGAAAATAGGGTTAGACGGTTCAAAAAATCGATTTTATTTTAATTTCATAAACGGTTAGTAAAACTATTGAAAAATATGTTCCCAAAATTTAAAATGGAAATTCCGACCCGTTCTATTGTCATAAACCATTAAGGAGGGAAATAGGGTTAGGACAGCGTTTTCTCAGTGATTTTCATGATTTTTTTTATAGTATAAAAAATGAATATAATTCATTGAAACTTTGAGAATATTTTATACATATATTAAAGTATATACTATAAAATTTTTGAAGAATTTCCTTGAAAAACACCGAAGAAAATTTATGACTGCCTTGACTTTGTTTTTCTTGGTACTATTTTTTCAAACGCGTTTTTCTGAAAACGACTTTTTTTTAACTTGCGTACACGCTAGTTTGAAAAGTTTTCAACCAATCGTTTTGAAAATTGGCAGTTTCTTTCTTCATAGTATTGCGCTCTATATGAACCTAAAATCGGAATATTATCATTATTTAAAATAATTTTTTTTTTGCAAATAAAGTTGTAAAAAATGGCAAAAAATCATGCTTTTTTGTTTTGACCCCTGTAAAAAAATTCAATTTTCTATTTTTTTGATAGCATTTAGGTTCATATAGAAGAGGGACATATAATAAAAGTAAATTCCAACCGCGTTTGATTTCAGATGAAAATTGCGGCTTCCAGAATGTACGCAAAATGCTGAGTGTGATTGTGACCTGCAATATGGGGTCGCTAATATCTTCGGTGTTTTTCAAGGAAATTCTTCAAAAATTTTATAGTATATACTTAAATATATGTATAAAATATTCTCAAAGTTTTAATAAATTATATTCATTTTTTATACTTAAAAAAAATTCATGAAAATCATTGAGAAAACGCTGTCCTGACCCTATTTCCCCCCTTAAGTAAGAAAAATGAAAACGTTTCGAGAATTGAAGGGGCTTTAAAAAATTCTCCTCGGTTATCAAACATTCTCCTAATTTTTTGTGGAACAACCCCGTACACAGATGCATATATAAGTATATGTATAATCGTACGTGGGAGATCGGGGTGCGAGGGTCTCGCATGTGTAAGCGAAGCACCCTAACTAAAGCGTAAGTAGAAAAGTAGATACGACTGCATGGTTTCTGATCCGGTTATGCAGGCGAGAGAGCGCTGATGTGTTTTGCCGGTCATGGCTTCGCAAGCACGGCAAGATTCTCTCTATCTCTCTCAAGAGAGAGAGAGAGGTGATTAGAGGAGGAATGAGAATAATGGGCGCGTTGTAAGTATAAAATGCGACGAATCTGCCATGTCCGAGATATTACTGATGGATTTTTCTTTGTTTTACAAAATGATTTAGTTTTTCAATTTTATTATATGTTTTTCAAGGAATTTTCAAATTGTCCACGCGACAATAAAAATGTACTCGTTAATATCGAGGGTAGAGAAAAAAATAAAAGTAATACGAGGGGAAAAAAGGGAGGTAATTTTTGAAAAAAAAAAAAAAACAAAAAAAAAATTTCAGATCGTAAGGACAAATATATAGTAAACGTTGGTACATACCGCCAGGCTCAATGCTATAAAGAATGCAAGACGGGTGACTACGCACTTCCGTTGATAAAAATACGCTCACGCGCGAGCAGACACCCAGGCCCACCGTGTAACGCTCAATTCTCTCTCTCTCAATCTTTCTCCCTTTCGTTTCTCTCGGTACAGGGGGCGAGCAGCCGCGTGTATTACGCGCTCGAAATAAATTTTAGTGAGAAACAAGACCGGCGACGAGATGAGAAATAAAAGTAGAGTCGAAAAAGTAAAAGCGAAAAGAAAAACACAACGACCAACGAGATGATTCAAGGAACGTCGAAGAAGCTTTCCATGGATGTAAAAAATATTTATTTTTTTTTCTATTCATCGTCACAATAATTCTCGATAGTGAATAAACACTTTTTTTTTCAATGACATCAATAGAGTCTGGGAAAGGAGGTGTTTCGAGGAATAAAAATGGAAATGAGAACAAAGATTAAGGGATGTGAAAGCCTCAAGATATACATTGGAAATGCCAATAATAATATAAAGAAAAACAAAAAAATATTCCAAAAAAGACCAATCAAGAAATTATTTATCAAAACGGGCAGACACAATTGGTGAATGGTCGAAAAAATGTTGGTAAAATTTGCAAAATAAAAGCTGTGCGTCATTAATAAAATAACTGCGAATAAAAGGAAGAAAAGGAGTCGCTTCGTCGTTATTTTATTCTCCGTAAGCGTGAAACAGCGCCGGGACAGGGGAGGAGGGTTGTCACCGTTCGCGAGTACAATTATAATCGCGTTAGGCCGCGCTAGATAAACACGAGTACATAATACATGTATGCATATACATATATATGTACCGTAGAGAGAAGAAACGAGAAATCAGAGCCGAAATGCCAGTTTTACACACTGTCCGGGGTCTTGGTACAGGGAATAGCTGAACAGCCGGATAGCGCAAGGGAGGAGAGTGGATATAACGAGATACGGGAGAAGCTGAGAACAGAACACGAATATCTTTTTCTCTTACTCTCTTACTCTCTTTCTCTCTCTCTTTTTCTCTGTCTCTCTCTCTCTCTCTCTGTCTCTCCGGTGCAACGAGAATACACGTGCACCTCGATATAGAAACGAGCAACGAGGCCTCTTAGACTCGAGAGGCGACACACACCCGCGGGTATGCGTTTTCTCATCGCGGCCAGGAACGACGAGAGGTGGCCTTAATTAGTCTCGTCGAGACGAGGAAGAAACGACGAAAGGGAGATTGAATATTTAAGCGACAAGAAATGTGTCATTCTTCCGGATGACAACTTTCGTCAACTATTGCGTTTTACGAAATCAGAAAAAAAAATATATATTTATATATTTAAACGTGGAATCACATTGTGAAATCATTTTTCAACAGAACACTCATAAATAACTTTTCGAAAAATTCTTTCGATGAATCTAACTTGAGTAGGGGAGAAAAAAATGATAATTGTTCTAATAAAATTATTTCAAATGATTTCTGTTTATCGTTTTTTCCTAAGGTCTGGTAAGCCGATTTTCATGTCTTTTTTGGAGGGCGTTTTTTTGTAGGAAAATAAAGATGAATCGTTTTGGATATTTAGGATGTTTTTATTTACATATTAAAGATACAAAAAAAAATTTTTTTGAAAAAATTTAATAGTTTATTATTATTATTATTATTATTGATCGAAGTTGGCACCTCAAAAAAAAAGCGCGTGGGTGGCCCCGGTGATTTTTGCTCTTGATGTTATCTGAAATCAAAAATTCTTGATAATTCTTAATCTATAGACATGTCATTCTGGTCGGAACTACTGAAGTTAAATTTCATGGATAAATAACAAAATGGCGGACTTTGGAAAAAAGTTTTTTTTTTCCAAAGTCCGCCATTTTGTTATTTATCCATGAAATTTAACTTCAGTAGTTCCGACCAGAATGACGTGTCTATAGATTAAGAACTATCAAGAATTTTTGACTTTGGAAAAAAGTTTTTTTTTTCCAAAGTCCGCCATTTTGTTATTTATCCATGAAATTTAACTTCAGTATTTCCGACCAGAATGACATGTCTATAGATTAAGAGTTATCAAGAATTTTTTATTTCCGATAACATCAAGAGCCAAAATCACCGGGGCGACCCACGCGCTTTTTTTCGAGGTGCCAACTTCGGACAATAATAATAATAGTAATAAACTATTACATTTTTTCAAAATTTTTTTTTTTTGTATCTTTAATATGTAAATAAAAACATCCTAAATATCCAAAACGATTCATTTTTATTTTCCTACAAAAAAACGCCCTCCAAAAAAGACATGAAAATCGGCTTAAGTTACCAGACTACTACCTTAAGGCCTTACATACGTCGAGAATTTTCAAAAAATCGATTTTTTTTTGTTTACAGATTATTATTCCTTATAGTCTTAGGCGTATTTCTGTGTAAGCTGATTGTAAAAATTCCCCATAGTTCAAAAGTTATTGTAGAACCGGAAAATGCGAACCGGCTGAAACACGCTCGAATCAACACTACCAAAGCAACAAAAGAGGCCAGAACAATTCGTCGATTAGAAAAAAATAAACAACAACAATTTTTTACTGACAAGGAAGGCGTACAATATAAAGCTGGAATGGGAGATTAGACGTAAGTTAACTAAATAAATTAAAAAAATTCATAAAGTTCTTGCTCCAGCCGCGCGCGACTTCGAGCGAAACGCGCTTGAAACTTTAAACGCGTTTTTCTCAAAACTACTTTTTCTGACACGGTCGGCATGATAACTCGTACGGTTTTTAATATTTTTTGATGATTTTTTTTTTTTAATATTCGGAATTGTTTTTTCTATAGTCTGTCGAGCCGGATTTTAAAAATTATAATTAGAAAATTTTATAAAAACAATTAAAGTGTGACTTTTTTGACACAAACTTAACATTTTTTTTTAAATTACCGTAAATTGTTTAATTTTTCGAATTTCAAAAATCCGACTCGACAGACTATAACTACTACCTTATTTTACAAGAATTTCTTTACATTTTGCAGATCCGTCAACATTTGAGGAAGAAATACTGCCGACCGTGGAGCAACTTTTTTTTTACAGTGCTTCAAAAAATGTGATTTTAAATGTTGTAATTTTTGAAAAAAAAAATTGAAATAAATTTGTTTACAAACTTAACACAGTAATAAACAATGTGTAAGAATTTTTTTATCAATTTCTATTTCTATCCCTCCTAAAAACAGTTTTTCTTTTGGTACGTTTTCGGTACCGCTGGACGTATGTAAGTCCTTAAATAATTCCACGACATCGAACTCTCATCGTCATTCCGGTCACGCCGAGGCCTGTATGCAAAGTGCGCCAACACATTTTGTTCAAGCCGGAAATCAATGCGTTCGACGAATTCGTGATTTCTTGCAATTTTTGCAACAACCCTGAAGCCTTCGTAGCTCTTTGTTAATGATTTATTTATTTTTCACGCAAACCTCGCTCATTGTGCAAACGTCGCAATGAATGTTTATTGTTAATTTATCAGTGTAAAAATATTAACAACGATCGAACAATGTTTGTCAGGTAATAAAAGTAGTTAGAGTTTTTAATGGCAAATTTATTGAAAAAATGTTTGCAGCGCTTACTCCTCGTTTTCAAAGATTTACGAAATTTTTCTCGCAATGATTGTTTTGTTTCTGTTCGTGAAATTTCATAGAATTTCAATCGTTTTGTCGCTTCTCACACAACTTTCGACACTAAACATTCCGTAACGTTCATTTGTTAAGAAAAAAAAATTACTAAAAGAATTTATCGTTAGGAGCGTCATCGCAATTCCGTTAATGTTTTTTTTTTGTAAATTTATGACTTTCCGTCTATTTTTAAACAACTTCCAAACCCCGTGGTGGGGTGTCGAAAGAAAAAAATGTCACGGAAAACGGTGCTTCGTTCGCGGCGAAGAAAAAAAAAATATATCAATTTCGGTATAAACCAAAAGTGCATAATTGTAGATGAAAAAAAATGAAGTATTTTTGCGAAAGAACGTAAGAAAATTCATTAAACGGTAATTGCAATTGTGTGCGAGACAATAATTGATCTTCAATCATCGAATAACGAACTCTTTCGCGGTTTTTCTCTCGCGAACCAGAAAGTCGAGTAGTACGAGTAGTAATATCCCCACTCTGGTCAGACACAGAGAAGCAGAACGAGAGATAGACAGAGACGAATACATAAATATATATATACACGAGAACGGGTGCTCAAAGTGACCCCCCACTCACGGATCAGCTTGATCAGAGGGAGGCCCTCTCCTGTAAGGCTCTTCGCCTCGTGTCTCGTTGATTGGATAGTTGAATTCTTGAATTACATCCTAAGCATATATAGTAACACACAGAGTAAGTATCTCCATACCGTATATACGCACATCACTCGTGTCCCACACGAGGTATTTTTTTCTCTATACATTATATATATATATATGTGTGTGTGTGTGTGTGTATGAGAGAGAGAAGAATATATGTATTTTTTTTTCTAATCTCACTCCGCTCGAAAGACGAGTCCCAACTACTTCTCTAATATAATAGCCCGCGGGATTCGTCGAAATCGCCGCGACGAGGAGGCATGGAAAGAGCGTTAGCGAGAGCAAAGCACAATTTATTATCCACGAATTTACAAAGTATATATATATATATATATACAGGGTGTCCCAAAACTAGCACGTTACACTGACACGGGGGGTTAGATTGACTCCGGACCTAACGAAATAAACAAATATCACCTCAGTAAAAGTCTCATTGTTTTCGAGAAAAATCGTCTCTTTTAATTTCTCGGAAAATCGCTACCTAGTAGTCCAAATAGTAAGGAAATCGAAGCTCAAATTCACACCAAATCCTAAAGTGGTCAGAAACAAATGAAAACGGCGAGATAACAAAAATAGCGATTTTCCGAAAAATCGTCTTTATTGATTTCTCGGAAAATCGCTACCCAGTACTTGTTATTCCGCTACCATTGCTATGAAAGTCCAAATTGTATACAAATCAAAGTTCAAATTCACACCAAATCCTAAAGTGGTCAGAAACACAAATGAAAACGGCGAGATAACGAGAACAGCGATTTTCCGAAAAATCGTCTTTTTTTATTGCTTGGAAAATCGCTACCCAGTACTTGTTATTCCGCTACCATTGCTATGAAGGTTTGAATCGTAAGCAAATGAAAGTTCAAATTCACACCAAATCCTAAATTGGTCAGAAACACAAATGAAAACGGCGAGATAACAAGAATAGCGATTTTTCTCAGAAACCATGAGACTTTAACCGAGATGATATTTGTTTATTCCGATAAGTCCGGAGTCAATCTAACCCCGGTGTGAGTCTGACGTGCTAGTTTTGAAACACCCTATATGTATATATACACGATATGGTGGGTAAGAGGTGGATGTATGTTTTGTGCCGTACGTAGATCGTTTCTCGTTCCTAGCTTTGCGTTGGCCGAAATCACCGAGTGTTCGGGATGAGGTCTCTTAGCTTCTTATTTTTAGGTAGCGCGGATCACTCTGTGTATAGCACGCGCCCTCGCTTGTTCAACGCCGAGAGGATGGTACAGCCCGTAACGACCAGTCGAGTACGAGGAAAAATTAAAGAAAAAGAAATAAAAATGAAAAAAAAAAGAACCGGGGTGCACGCTTCACTTATTACGAGAAATAGAGAAAGGCATTCGCATAAATGGTACGAGTGGCGTGTGTGAACTTTTTGCTGTAAAATCATTCGACCGTAGTTCATTAATAGTTTCCATTTTCAATAAATAATATTACGTTAGAAATATATAAATTAATGTACAATCCTTCTTTTTTTTTTCGTTAATAATTGCACATCCTGTTATTTTCGTTATACATATATGTAAACTATGTGTTTAACGTTGTGCACGCGTTAAAAGAGTCGTCGACGGTACTGCTTTTTTTTTTCGAGAATTAGAGGAAAGAGAGAACATCGTTATATAAATATATGTATATGGGAAAGCTCGTCGCGGTGGCCGATGATATAAATAAGTTTTCGAGCCCCGGAGGGAATAATCCACAAACTCTCGCGGAGCACAGAGAAATTATTTTGTACCGTAGACGCGCGACATGAGAATCGGCATAAAAACACAATGTAGTCATATGGGGGGGGGGGGGGAATCCGGTATCAAAATGGAGATAACGAACAAAGTGGAAAATTAATTGAAAAAAAAAACTTCAATAAATAAAAATTGCACAGCTTTAGAATTTATTTTACTTCTGATGCTGCTGAACTCGTTGCTGAACTTTACGAAAACTCGAACATTCTTTTTTTTTCTTTTTTCAAATACCAATAATAAATAATCTTCAATTTTCATAATGTTGGATTAAAAATCCTTGTCGGAATTAACGAAGAATTGGGAGAAAAAAAGCAAAAGAAAAGAAAATGGAAAATTAAGAAAAATCTTTGTCGAGTACACGGTTTGGTGAGACGGAAAATCGTCACGGAAGATTTTCCGGATACTCTTCCCACACCCTATCGATTTATTTCTCCGCGAGACCCCTAAAACTCTTTCGGATATATATATATATATAAATTCTCCACAATATTTTTGTCGGATATTAATGCGTGGGGGTGACTGGAATGATGATAAAAATAGAAGAGAGAGAAAAAGAGTTGGAGAGGGTGACTCTTCGCACGAATTAATTAAAGAGACATTTCGGTCGATAAAGTTTTTTTTTCTTTTTCTACTCCCCCCTTTCGATTCGTGCCACGCACGCTAACCCATTAATGCAAAAGCTCCTTAATCACGTGAATAACGCAAGTTGTGATTTTTCGAAGTCGTTTCCCTTTTACTCGCGTGAGCTCGATTTCTTTCGTGTCGTGATTACCAGGACAATCGCGTAATGCATTCAAAATATCTATGTACACGCACACACACATTTATTAGACTGTGTTATTTTTGGGCAACTTTTTTCTTTCTTTCCCAATAGATTGTATACTCTCAAAAAGGGAAAATAAGAAGTCTGTCAAGATTTTAGCCCTTGATATTGATGTTCAGAGGTCGCTCATCACGATTTCCTATTTCCCATCTAAATAACATGGGAAATTTTTCGATATATCTGCAAAATTGATGGGCAACCTCTGAATATTAATATTAAGGGCTAAAATTTTGACAGACTTCATTTTTTTTCCTTTTTGAGAGTGTACAATCTATTGGGAAAGAAAAAAAAAATTGCCCAGTCCAATTATGTATATAATATATACATTTTAGACTGTGTCATTTTTAGGCAACTTTTTTTTTCCATTAGATTGTATACTCTCAAAAAGGGAAAAAGAAATCTGTCAAAATGTTAGCCCTTAATATTAACCCCCTCCGGGTGTACAATATATTTTTCAAGACATGATGTGTACACTGGGTCTTTGAAGGAACAGTTGAGTTTTTAAAGTTTTCGAGGTTTTCAAAAAATCTGAAAAAATTCTGGAGTACTTCTTGAAGTGTCAACTACATGGTCCAGAAGTTGCCAAAGAGTTTAGAGAAAAAGCGGAGAGAAATAGGAGTTTGAAATTTCGGCTGTTCCTTTAAAGACCTAGTGTACACACGCTTAAGGGGGGAAATAGGGTTAGACGGTTAAAAAAATCGATTTTTTTTTTTTTTTCATAAATTGTTAGTAAAACTATTGAAAAATATGTTCCAAAAATTTTAAATAAAAATTCCGACTCGTTCTATTGTTATAAGCCATTAAAGTAAGTAGCTCTCCTTCAGGCCCCGAGTGCGCCACGTGTATAACCAAGCGTACTATTTTTTCAAACGCGTTTTTCTGAAAACGACTTTTTTTGAATTTGCGTACATGCTACTTTAAAAAGTTTTCAACCAATCGTTTTGAAAATTGGCAGTTACTGTCTTCATAGTATTGCGCTCTATATGAACCTAAAATCGGAATATTATCATTATTAAAAATATTTTTTTTTTGCAAATAAAGTTGTAAAAAATGGCAAAAAATCATGCTTTTTTGGTTTGACCCGTGTAAAAAATTCAATTTTCTATTTTTTTGATAGCATTTAGGTTCATATAGAAGAAAGACATATAATAAAAGTAAATTCCAACCTCGTTTGATTTCAGATGAAAATTGCGGCTTCCAGAATGTTCGCAAAATGCTGAGTCTCATTGTGACCTGCAATATGGGGTCGCTAATATCTTCGGTGTTTTTCAAGGAAATTCTTCAAAAATTTTATAGTATATACTTAAATATATGTATAAAATATTCTCAAAGTTTCAATAAATTATATTCATTTTTTATACTATAAAAAAAATTCATGAAAATCATTGAGAAAACGCTGTCCTAACCCTATTTCCCCCCTTAATCTTCAGAGGTTGCTCATCAATTTTGCAGATATAAGGAAAACTTTCCCATGTCATTTAGATGGGAAATAGGAAATCGTGATGAGCGACCTCTGAATATTAATATTGAGGGCTAAAATTTTGACAGACTTCATTTTTTCCCTTATTCAGAGTATTTAATCTGTTCGGAAAGAAAACAAAAAAAAAAGTTGCCCAAAAAATGGCACGGTCTAATATATATATATATATATATATGGGGGTCTTTTATGCCTAATCGGGGATGATTTTACGTTTCATGAAATATTTGAGGAGCCCGTGAGTTGGCGGAATGCGTGATCAACATAAAAATCACGCGAGCGAACTTTATAAAAGTTATTTTTACTAACGGTTGCGTAAATTTCCATTTATTAATCGTTTCCCAATAAAATGACTACCAAAAAGATAACAACTACAAGAATCATTCTATTTAGTATATTACAGCCCCATATACAGGGTGACAATTATAAGGTGGCCATGTATTTTTTTGCCGCTTTGACGTTGAAAAATCGTGGCGTTTGAAGTGCGGTTTCCGAACGATTTTCGCATTCTTCTTCTTCGAAAAAAAAATATGCCGTTGAGACGTGACACGTGTACCGTTTTTGGGTGACGAGACATTTTTTTCCAAAAAAATAAAATAAAAAATTGCTTTTTTATTTCAAAACAATAAATTTCCAATTCTGTACACGAAACCCTAGTCGCAAACTCGTTTCAATGTTTTTATCATGAAGAAAAAAAAAGAAGTTGAACTTGCATATTTTTTTTTATCCTATCCACCTTTAATTTTAAAAACAGTGGAACAGCTAAAAGCGATGGGTGATGGTTGAATCACGTAGTTTCCGCCTGATTTCACGTCTGTCATTTATGACTTTAGAATTTATGAGTTGAGAACAAATTTGAGATTTTTTCCAGTACTTTCAAAGTAGGGGAAAAATGTCCATACTTTTGCAAAAAATACATAACCACCTAATAAATTGGTCAACCTTTATATGTAAATATTATAATGTAATGTTATATTGTCATTGTTATATTGATCGTGTATTATTATTAAACTAAGTCGCGTTTATCCGACTATATTTGATAAAGCTGCGATATCGTAAATGTATGTAGAATGAAAATTACAGTGTGCAGGGCGAATTAACGAGGACCTCGCGAGTTCGTGCCTAAACGTCTGCGTCATCGCGTTAACTTACTCATCACGACTGTGCTGCTGTTATTGCTGCTGCGGAACAACTTCACAGCAATAACGAGTATAAACCACATACACACACAAACATACACACACAAACATACACACATACACACGCACACATTTATAAAAAAAAACCCAGAGGCTCTCGCAAGCGGATCGTTGATCCCGCGGGCGTTCTTCACGGGTTGACACGCGATCGAGAAATCAACGCTGCTAGAGAACTAGCCGGCACGCGCTTCCCTTTGCCAGCGATTAATAAAAACCGAAAGGAAGAAAAACAAAAAACAAAAAAAAACTAAAAGAAAATAGAAAAGCTAGAGGTGGAAGCCTACGAGAAAAACATTTTGAATAATAATATAATATATATATATATATATATACATTAGGACTCGTGTATTCTAGAATTAAATAGTGTTCGTGATAAATCAACGACTAAAAGTTCCGTATACCAATATATTTTTGGATATTTCTCTTTCATAACGATAAAACCGATCGCACAATAATGTATTTTCAATTCTTGTGAATACAACGTAATTTACAGTACACAGAATATGCAGTACATATTACAGAAATAGATTATATTTAAAAAAATCTTCTCGTTTTCATCACATGCAAATTGCAAAAAATGACTTTTCTGTTGTTTTTTTTTAAATGAGCTTTTTTTTTCAAGTGGACAATTTTTGTGTCGGAACATTTTGTTTTAATGAAATCGTATGGTGTCGGATGTCGGGACAAAAATAGTCAAAGTCATAATGTGTATATATACATTATTTAAATAGTATTCGGGACATTTCAAGCAGTCTGACATGAAAATTGTCGAAGACTTGTTTCTTTTCTTCGCTATTATAATAGTTGATAAGTCAAAAAAAATCTATAAACATTTTGAAGATTATCTTCATAAGTGCGATACAGTTTGTACTGTGTATATAAATAAATAAATAGATATAACGATGGAGAGGGAGAATGAAGAGAGTAAAATGAACCCGCCGCGCCTCCACCTCTTGTCTCGGCGAGTATTTACTACTATGAGGGAGAGAAAAGCTCGCGTTTTGCCCTCGTGGACTCCGCACCACTATTCTCCGCACGTGCTACGAGAGCGGATAGCCACAATCTCTCTCCCCCCCGTCACTACGTATGTATACACGCTACGGAGATGAGAGCCCACCTTTAAATATAGAATATAGAGCAGTGGTACCCGCGACTTGCGTTTTATATATGTGTATATCGGGGGTTAATTCATTCTAAATGGAAATATTATTTTTTTTGCCCTGATCTCAAATCAAATGAATATTTAAAAAAGAACCAAACTAAAAAAAAATAATAATGACCGATTGTCCTTTATTAATTGCAATTAGCAACGATTTTGTGAGATTTTACTCAAACCCTTTCGGCCTTCTCAGCAAATAGACAGTATTACTTTTTGCCCTCGTTACAACTGAGGTGTTTGTAATAAAAATTGGAATGTAGCACCACATCAATGACCGATTGCCCTTTATTAATTGCTATTAGCAACGATTTTGTGAGATTTTATGCAAACCCTTTCTGACTTCTCCGCAAATAGACAGTATTAGTTTTTTTCCCCTCGTTACAACTGAGGTGTTTCAAATAAAAATTGGAATATAGCACTACTTCAATGAACGATTATCCTTTATTATTTGCATTTAGCAACGATTTTGTGAGATTTTATTCAAACCCTTTCTGACTTCTCAGCAAATAGACAGTATTAGTTTTTTTCCCCTCGTTACAAGCGAGTTTTTTAAAATAAAAATTGGAATATAGCACTACTTCAATGATCGATTATCCTTTATTATTTGCATTTAGCAACGATTTTGTGAGATTTTATTCAAACCCTTTCTGACTTCTCAGCAAATAGATTGTATTAGTTTTTTTCCCCTCGTTACAACTGAGGTGTTTGAAATAAAAATTGGAATATAGCACTACTTCAATGACCGTTTATCCTTTATTATTTGCATTAGGCAACGATTTTGTGAGATTTTATTCAAACCCTTTCTGACTTCTCAGCAAATAGATAGTATTAGTTTTTTGCCCCTCGTTACAACTGAGGTGTTTGAAATAAAAATTGGAATATAGCACCACTTCAATGACCGATTTTTTTTTTTTTTATTTGCATTTAGCAACGATTTTGCGAGATTTTATTCAAACTATTTCTGACTTCTCATCAGCAAATGGATTGTATTAGTTTTTTTTTTCCCCTCGTTACAACTGAGTTGTTTGGAATAAAAATTGGAATATAGCACTACTTCAATGACAGATTATCTTTTTTATTTGCATTCAGCAACGATTTTGCGAGATTTTATTCAAACTATTTCTGACTTCTCATCAGCAAATGGATTGTATTAGTTTTTTTTTTCCCTCGTTACAAACGAGTTGTTTGAAATAAAAATTGGAATATAGCACTACTTCAATGATCGATTATCTTTTATTATTTGCATTTAGCGACGATTTTGTGAGATTTTATTCAAACCCTTTCCGACTTCTCAGGAAATAGATTGTATTAGTTTTTTCTTTCCCTCGTTACAACCGAGTTGTTTGAGATAAAAATTGGAATATAGCACCACTTCAACGACCGATTATCCTTTATTAATTGCATTTAGCAACGATTTTGTGAGATTTTATTCAAACCCTTTCCGACTTCTCAGCAAATAGATTGTATTAGTTTTTTTTCCCTTCGTTACAACCGAGTTGTTTAAAATAAAAATTGGAATATAGCACCACATCAATGACCGATTGTCCTTTATTAATTGCAATTAGCAACGATTTTGTGAGATTTTAGTCAAACCCTTTCCGACTTCTCAGGAAATAGATTGTATTAGTTTTTTTTTCCCTCATTACATCTGAGTTGTTTGAAATAAAAATTGGAATATAGCACCACTTCAATGACCGATTATCTTTTATTATTTGCATTTAGCAACGATTTTGTGAGATTTCATTCAAACCCTTTCTGACTTCTCAGCAAATAGATTGTATTAATTTCTTTTTCCCCTCGTTTCAACCGAGTTGTCTGAAATCAAAATTGGAATATAGCCCCACTTTTTTTCCTTCAACGAACACCATATTTTATGTATTTATATACACGTTACTATAGTTCATCATTCGATCGCCTCTGGGCTTCGTACGTTATTTTACTGCTCTCGTAATAACAAAATATGTATATATATGTCCGCGTGTATATGTATATTATTCATAAATATTCTATACAATATAAGTGCGTAGAAATAACATCATTGGATTGAGAGTTTATGAATAAGTTTGTTTTCCGCTTGTCGAGCGACCTTAAAAAGTGCGTCACGAGAGAGAAACCGGGAGAGGGAATGATTCGTAATTTTTTTACAGTATATAATACAGATTACCAGCGGCCGCCGTGGCAAAAACATAAAAATTAATCCGATAGTTGTCGCGCATAAAACTCGTCGATCCGCGAGGAACGTGAATAAGAGACAATGTTTTTCGGCATACTCCCCCGCGAAAACGATGGAAAAAGTTGTCTAATGTTTAAAATAGAATCGTTATTTCCGCTACGCTGAATTTTACGAGAGTGGGAGTATGAGAGAAAGAAAGAGAGAGAGAGAGTGATAGAGAGACGAAGGAATAAAATGATATTTCGTTCGATTTAATTTCAAATTACGAAATTACCGTTGACAAAAATTTAACATATTCGGGCGATAGGTCGAGCGACAAGTTTAAAACCTAATTTAAAATCCGTGGTCTCCCACGTTAAGGAGTTTGAGTTGCGTTCATTATCGCGATGGGTGATCGATTACGGATCAACTGACAGCACTTGCACGCCGACTACCGAGCGTGGAAGCAGTTTTTCCCGTCGTTCCCATGTCAATAAAACTGGAAACAACTCAGTAAAATCTGATCGTCTGTATAGGCCAGGTTTTTCGCACTTTCCCTGTGTCCACGTGCAAGTGCGATACGGTGAATCACGAAAAATGAGCCGCGAATAAAGCTCTAGGGGAAGAAGGGCTCTCAATAAATCTAACGAGAACAAATAGGGGATGGGACTTTAAAACCTGGAAAGGTAAATACGAAGAAAACACTAATAAATTTAAAAATAAACGTTACTTCACAATAAGTCAGATACAAAGTTCGTTAAAACGATCCGAATGTCCTCTATAACGAGTTTTCGTGATGGAAATAATAAAAAATATATGTACGTGAAAGAAGAAGACGAAAAAAAAAAAGGTAAAAATATCGATCCAAAGTTTGTATTAAAACGGATACCGAACGTGCTGTTATAATGATATTCCTCGTGACTGACAATATACACGCGCGAGAACGTCGCAACGACGATCTTATCTCCGGCGGCGGCTAAGTAACGTCGGGGAACACTTAAAATCAATTAGCGACCGAACGCCTCGATTAGAAAGTCGGAGTCTCTCGGCGTCTCTCGTGCACACCGCAGCTTATCTTCTTCAATTCTGTAGCACATGCTCTCTGCGTCCCATGCAGTTCTTCAATCTCATTTTCACTTCTCGAATATCACATTTTGTTCGCTCGCCGTTCGGTCAAAGTATCCCAGTGGGAAAAAATAAAAATAAAAAAAAATAAAATAAAATTATTCATGCCAGGCAGTGTAATGTAGATTTAGAAGAGAAAAAAAAAAAGGAAGGTCGTTTTCAAATTTTTAGATCTCGATAAAAATGATTAACGTCGACGGGCGTTCGTTTCGATTAATTTCACTTTGTAATCAAAGTAATTTGTCACGCACATTTTCAACTGACAATTCGACTGAAGTCAAATTTAAAATTGAAAATCATTAAAGCCAAATGTTAGAGGAATCATCGGCGAAATTACTAATCGAAAAATTGAATTCAATTTTTTTAAATTGTAAAGTTCAATTAAAAATTGTAATATTAACAATTGGCAATATTAGATTTCGACTTATAGTGCAAAAAATTGTGTCGATATTATTCATTTATTTACAACAATATCAAGAAAGTTCAATTAAAAATTGTAATATTAACAATTGGCAATATTAGATTTCGACTTATAGTGCAAAAAATTGTGTCGGTATTATTCATTTATTTACAACAATATCAACAAAAAAAATAGAAAAAGATCAAGGGGTATAGAAAAATTCGAGAGATTCGTACTTGGGTGAGAATTTAAGAGTTTTTGAATGGCTTTCCCACACACAAACAAACGCACACACTGACACACACTCGATCTGATATCGTGTAACGATTGATATGCGGGAGCGAGAATGTCGGTAGCCGGACACCGGTAGTGGTTCGCCGACAGGTCATCAGAATGATCGATAGTTTATTGATTTTCGTCGCCGTCGATGTTTCGTCAACGAAGAAACGAGGAGGATTATTATCGGGCCAACGATCCACGGTGTGCCCTTCGCATGGACCACGATTATCTACATGTATAAATATGTATATGCAGTCCAGTACACGGAATTTTTCGTGCCACATAGGTCCATCGTACTAAATATTTTTTACTTTTTTATTCCTCGCGAAGGAAGCTTTGTTTTCTTTTTTCTCCTTAATTTTGCTTCATCGCGAAAGCTTTGTTATCGTGAAGAAAAAACAGATCCGCGATTTTCACGCTCCAGACTGCTTTCGAAACGTCTCAAATAGTCGGAAAATTACATTAAAAAAAAAAACCGTCTTCGCGCCAACTCCTACATAATTTGAAATGTCATTAAATTTCTCAGCTATTTAACATTGGCCGTAGATTGGAAGTGATGTATTGGCTTTAATCGTAAAAAAAAAAAAACAGGTTTTACGAAAATCTCGATGAATAATTGCGTAATGCGAAGAAAAATTTACGTACGACAGGAGGATACATTCGGGCGAGGAATGTATTGAAATTAAACATTTTTTTTTTAAAACGATTCACCATCTAGTTTTTCAGATAGGAGACGTGGTGAAAGGAAAACTTTCGGAGCGCGTTTAGCGTGGGACGCTGACAGCGTCTCGGACGCTCTTCGCCGGAGGTCTCCGCGTCTCTCGATCCCTAAACCTACCGCTGGGCGGCGCTGTACTTAAATTCCCAAACAAAGACCGAGCATTATCCGGGCCTAAAATGGTAATCTATACGAATGATTGAGAAAATTTCAGCGCTATCGTGTCTCAAACGTTCTCTCGCGTTGTTTATCAGCGATAAATCACCTGAGGCGAGAAATTATTGCATTTGCGAAACACCGGTTTACGTGCAATGGACGTGTTTGTAATGATTGTGAAGGAAAAAGTCGTGAATCAGACGATTTAACGCGTAAAGTAACATCAGTTAAGTCGTTCTGTTTGTCACAAGGTCAACGTTCCTCGTTCGTTCCGCGATAGCGTTATTATGCAAATCAAACCGGAAGTCCTTTCCAGACGGTGGCGGCACCACCCTCCACCAATTTTCTACCCGGTCAACGTTACACCTTGTACATGGATATTAAAAATTCCATCATTGCGATCACGGACACACGGCCATTGCCAATTTACCGTCTTTAAAACGAAAATCGTACCATCATAAAATTTCTTAGCAGTGGTTCGGCAACTTTTGAATATCTATTAAAAAAGGCGCTAGCAAGGATGGTCCGTTTCCTTAAGAGGGGAAATAGGGTTGGACGGTACAAAAAATCTATTATTTCTATTTCATAAATTCTTAGTAAAACTATTGAAAAATATGTTCCCAAAAGTTTAAATGAAAATTCCGACTCGTTCTATTGTTATAGGCCATAAAAGTGAGTAGCTCTCCTTCAGGCACCGAGCGAGCCACGTGTATAACCGAGCGTACTATTTTTTCAAACACGTTTTTCTGAAAACAACTTTTTTTTAACTTGCGTACACGCTAGTTTGAAAAGTTTTCAACCAATCGTTTTGAAAATTGACAGTTACTTTCTTCATAGTCCTGCGCTCTATATGAACCTAAAATCGGAATATTATCATTATTTAAAATAATTTTTTCTTTGCAAATAAAGTTGTAAAAAATGGCAAAGAATCATGCTTTTTTTGTTTTGACCCCTGTAAAAAATTCAATTTTCTATTTTTTTGATGGCATTTAGGTTCATATAGGAGAGAGACATATAATAAAAGTAAATTCCAACCTCGTTTGATTTCAGATGAAAATTGCGGCTTCCAGAATGTACGCAAAATGCTGAGTCTGATTGTGACCTGCAATATGGGGTCGCTAATATCTTCGGTGTTTTTCGAGAAAATTCTTCAAAATTTTTATAATATATACTTAAATATATGTATAAAATATTCTCAAAGTTTTCTATTGTTAAAAGCCATTAAAGTGAGTAGCTCTCCTTCAGGCCCCGAGCGCGCCACGTGTATAACCGAGCGTACTATTTTTTCAAACGCGTTTTTCTGAAAACGACTTTTTTTTAACTTGCGTACACGCTAGTTTGAAAATTCTCAACAAATGGTTTTGAAAATTGGCAGTTACTTTCTTCATAGTATTGCGCTCTATATGAACCTAAAATCGGAATATAATCATTATTTAAAATAATTTTTTTTTTTGCAAATAAAGTTGTAAAAAATGGCAAAAAATCATGCTTTTTTTGTTTTGACCCCTGTAAAAAATTCAATTTTTTATTTTTTTGATAGCATTTAGGTTCATATAGAAGAGAGACACATAATAAAAGTAAATTCCAACCTCGTTTGATTTCAGATGAAAATTGCGGCTTCCAAAATGTACGCAAAATGCTGAGTCTGATTGTGACCTGCAATATGGGGTCGCTAATATCTGCGGTGTTTTTCAAGAAAATTCTTCAAAATTTTTATAGTATATACTTAAATATATGTATAAAATATTCGCAAAGTTTCAATGAATTATATTCATTTTTTATACTATAAAAAAATTCATGAAAATCATTGAGAAAACGCTGTCCTAACCCTATTTCCCCCCTTAAGTATTGGTGCTAATTTTTAAAAAACGGTGAATCATTCATTATAGCTCAATTATAAGAGTTCGTATCGGCAAACACATTTGGAATGACAAGGAGACAACTGGAATGTAAAAACTCAAATAGGGGTAGCTTGCCCCGTTAAAATTGTTTTCTTGCACAAATACAAAAATAAGTGAACTTAAATTTTATTTCGGCTATAAAACAACATAATTTTCATTCCAATCGATTCGCAAGTTTTCAATGTAGGGTGCAAGAAGCACATGTTCAAGGGCGTTTCAAACCCTTAAAATATATTTTTTTTTTCATTGTCTGGTGGGTTCTTCATTCCTTCGCATAAGAAACATTTTAATTTTTGTTTCATCAAAATTGACGCACTGCTTGTATGTGAAACTGCAAAATCGGCCCTTGACCTGTGTAACTTTAGGGGGTGGGGGGGGGGGGGTGGTTTCACCCCTTGAAACCGTTTTTTCGCCGATAAAAAAAAATACGCGTCGCTTAGTTTTTAATGCTCTATAACATACATGAGTTTCAACAAAATCGGAGGGTGACACCTCGGGTACTTTCCTTGTGACTTTCTTCTGGTAGTACAATTGAAAGTCGGTAAAAAAATGAAAAAAAAAAACCCGTTTGTATCGTCACGGGTTTTCCGCAGTTTCCCTGTACCCTCGTGCCATTAGAAGGGAGTAACTGCGGAAAATACTCTTGGGAGAAGGGGCGAATGGGAATGAGACGAAAGGGGAAGTGATGAAAAAACGAGAAAAAGGTTTACGACGGAAACATTAATACGGACAAATAATGAATAATGATGAAAAATAACGACCGACAGCAGTGGACGCGTGATCGGTGCGCGGCTTCGGCGATCACCCATGTTAGGCAGTATTGGCCGCGTCCAGTAATGGGATGGATGACCGCCTAGCCGTGCACTGGCTTTTGCACGTCGGTTACTGAGTGGGAGGCAGTTTTTTCCGAGTTTCTTATGGTAATACAATTGAAACGCGGTAAAAAAATTGTTTAAAAGCCGTCTGTATCGTCACGGGTTTTCCGCAGTTTCCCCGTGCCGATGCCACGGGAGAAGGTCCGTAAAGAAAACCTGCAGGGGTACACGTTGAAACGCGTAAATAAATAATAATGAAGAAACTGTTGTCGCTAACCTTGAGTAACCTCCGGAAGTAGGGACTGCACGCGGAAAGTACGACCTTGTGAGCGGTGAAGCTACTGCTGTCGCAGGCGAGTGTGACATCGACGAAATCCTCCTCGTCCAGTAGATGCCTGAACGAGCTTAGTATGCTGGACTGGAAGTCGTTCCATTTCAGGGCATATTGTTGCTCGCCGCTCGACGAGGACGACGAGGCCGCCATGGCGTCCGTCCCCCCGGGACCCACGGCCGAGGGCACCAGAGGTGCTATCGTGCCCGTGCACTCTTCGACTATTCAGCCTCTCTCTCTCTCTCTCTCTCTCTCTCTCGCCGTTCACTTTTTTTCTCACATTCACTTTTACACCCTCGTTGATTATTTTCTTCACGCTTTTTTTTTTGACCCCCGAAAACAAACACTCACTTTTTCTTTAATTTCTCCCTTTCTCTCGCTACTTTGTCCGTTGTTTTTTTTTCTCTCTCCTCTCTCACTGACCTACGACGAAGGCCGATGCTCCCTAAAGCTCCGAGAGAGAGAGAGAGAGATATCGGAAGGGCGAGAGGGAGAGAGAGAGAGATATATATATATTTGATTTTTCTCGCGGTTATTATAACTCACTGACACTTTTCTTTTTTTTTTTGTTTCGTACCGAGAGACAGTTGAGAGTATACCGAGCGACGACGACGAGTCTTGTTCCTGAAACAATCGCGAATCATTGCAGCTAATTTTCACAATTGTTATTATTATTATATCATTTTTATTTATTCTCTTTCATAAGGAGTGAAAAATTAATTCAAACGATCACGAAGAAGTAACTGTTGAAATGGTGAGAAATGGATTTTTCAATTGGTTACAAAATTTTCGGATATTAAATCATGTTTAGGAATTTTTACAATTTTATCTAATGCCTATAATTGGGTTTCACGTAAGGGGGGAAATAGGGTTAGATTGTTCAAAAAATCGGTTTTTTTTTATTTCTTAAATTGTTAGTAAAACTATTGAAAAATATGTTCCCGAAATTTTAAATGAAAATTCCGACTCGTTCTATTGTTATGAGCCATTGAGGGGGGAAATAGGGTTAGGACAGCGTTTTCTCAATGATTTTCATGAATTTTTTTATACTATAATAAATGAATATAATTCATTGAAACTTTGAGAATATTTTATACATATATTTAAGTATATACTATAAAATTTTTGAAGAATTTCGCAGGTCACAATCAGACTCAGCATTTTGCTATTTTTTCAAACGCGTTTTTCTGAAAACGACTTATTTTTAACTTGCGTACACGCTAGTTTGAAAAGTTTTCAACCAATCGTTTTGAAAATTGGCAGTTACTTTCTTCATAGTATTGCGCTCTATGTGAGCCCAAAATCGGAATATTATCATAATTAAAAATTTTTTTTTTTTGCAAATAA
Organism: Oxytorus armatus; assembly: GCA_958009045.1. Taxonomy (NCBI): domain Eukaryota; kingdom Metazoa; phylum Arthropoda; class Insecta; order Hymenoptera; family Ichneumonidae; genus Oxytorus; species Oxytorus armatus. Next base: position 22,830,457 of record OY253748.1, read on the forward strand.
AGTTGTTAAAAATGGCAAAAAATCATGCTTTTTTGTTTTGACCCCTGTAAAAAATTCAATTTTCAATTTTTTTGATAGCATTTAGGTTCATGTAGAAGAGAGACATATAATAAAAGTAAATTCCAACCTCGTTTGATTTCGGATGAAAATTGCGGCTTCCAGAATGTACGCAAAATGCTGAGTCTGATTGTGACCTGCAATATTGGGTCGCTAATATCTGCGGTGTTTTTCACGGAAATTCCTCAAAAATTTTATAGTATATACTTAAATAAATTATAATATTCATTTTTTATACTATAAAAAAATTCATGAAATTCATTGAGAAAACGCTGTCCTAACCGTATTTCCCCCCTCAAGGAGTTATACGCAGTCAGGAGACCGAAAAAAGGCGACTTTTCAAGAATTTTTCCTGGAAAGATGTTTTAATTTATTAACGTAAAAATTTATATACGTATTGTGGTAACTTTTAACTTTATTTTCATATTTTTTATTTGTAAAAATAATGATTTTTAAGGTAGTAGTCTGGTAACTTAAGCCGATTTTCATGTCTTTTTTGGAGGGCGTTTTTTTGTAGGAAAATAAAAATGAATCGTTTTGGATATTTAAGATGTTTTTATTTACATATTAAAGATACAAAAAAAAATTTGTTGAAAAAATTTAATAGTTTATTATTATTATTATTATTGATCGAAGTTGGCACCTCGAAAAAAGCGCGTGGGTGGCCCCGGTGATTTTGGCTCTTGATGTTATCTGAAATCAAAAATTCTTGATAATTCTTAATCTATAGACATGTCATTCTGGTCGGAACTACTGAAGTTAAATTTCATGGATAAATAACAAAATGGCGGACTTTGGAAAAAAAACGTCCTTTTCCATTTTGTCATTTATCAATGAAATTTAACTTCAGTAGTTCCGACCAGAATGACATGTCTATAGATTAAGAATTATCAAGAATTTTTTATTTCAGATAACATCAAGAGCCAAAATCACCGGGACCACCCACGCGCTTTTTTTTCGAGGTGCCAACTTCGATCAATAATAATAATAATAATAAACTATTAAATTTTTTCAAACAAAGTTTTTTTTGTATCTTTAATATGTAAATAAAAACATCCTGAATATCCAAAACAATTCATTTTTATTTTCCTACAAAAAAACGCCCTCCAAAAAAGACATGAAAATCGGCTTGAGTTACCAGACTACTACCTTAAAGCTGCTATAGCCGATCTCCGGGAGCTCCTCTAAAAAAAGGTGTGTGGCGCTGAGCACGATATCTCCGGTTTGGATTATCCAAAATGAAAAAACCAAAAACATTCTATTAGCGGATAAATAAATCTATGTATTGTTCGAAGGAATAGTCGAAATTTTAATTTTTGACAAAATGGCGGCTCCAAAAAGAAAAAATTCGAATATTCGACCAAAATTTTTTCGTTGAATTGCTTAAAAAAAATAGAAATAATTGTCGGAAATCTTATTCCTTAGATCAATACCTGAAGAATATATCTGAGAAGGTTGTGTTAAAATTGCAGATCGATCGGATCAGCCGTTTTTGAGAAATCGTGCACACCGACTTTGAAAATACCGTTTTGAGAAAAAACGCGTTCAAAGTTTAGGCCGCCCACTTTGTAACGCTCCGAGTGTCCTTACAAATATGCACGTATTCCCAAGAATATTTACTGGATCGATTTGACATTTTCAGAGAATATACTCAAATATATGTACATTCCGAAAATGCAATAAAAAAAATCGATTTTTTGAATCTTTCAACTGCGTATAACCCCTTAAAAACCTTTTTCAAATGATTTTTCTAATCGTTAATTCGATTTTGCCTTACCTCGAAAACTTTGGCGAATGTTCAATTTTTCCTCTCCGATTAATATATTGTCGTGAAGCTGCCGGTCCTTCGTTGGGCTCCCCTTACAATTGGCTCGTTATCATTCGATTCTACGAACGCAAAGTGGACGCGTCCTTTCACAAAGTGTCTCTGCCCTTCCGTCGTTCGTGCGATACGTCATATTGCCGATAATCGAACGTAAATTTTGCCGACTTTTTTTATCACACGAGTAAAATATCTCTCCGGACGATCTTTCACCTCGCTGACCCACCTCGACAATATCTACTCTTGGCATGCCCCTGTCCTTCCACTTTTATCAGCTGATTGTGCGCGACACCAAACGTTTATTATTTCCCGAACTCTTTAGGATCTTGCACCTTTTTTTATTTGGGTTTGTGTGTGTGTTTGTGTTTGTGTTTTTTTTTTCTGTTCTGTTTGTTCTTGTCGCAGCTTCCACTCGGAGACTCTTTGCACTATTGTACGCAAAACTCTCGTCCGCTTCACGTCGCGAGAGCCGCCGCCAGAGTCTCTCTCTCTCTCTTCTCGTTCCTGAATAAACAGAAAAAAACAGAACAAGGTTTTAATGACAAGATATTCGTAACTTACGAGATAAATGGCTACAGCAATCGTATTAGTTTAATTCGATTTGTCATTGTTGTCGTTGTTTTTGTTTTATATTTCACACTCTTTTTGATTTATCGAGAGATTCGAAGCGCGAGAGCAGAGCATCGTATGTTTTTTTTTTATTTATGATTTTTTTTTCTCGTTCTCTTGTTTATCAGTGAATTTACATATTTGATTATTTGTTTTTATCGTTTAGTCAGTTATTTATTTGATTTTAATCGTTTGTTTATTTTATTTTTTTTATGTTTCGAATATTTCACGCTGAATTAACCCTCCGCCGTCCATCTTTAATTTTGATACTTCCGTCGTTTACCACAGTCATTGCGGGTATTAAAAATGAACAATTCTTATACTTTGCTTCCTCGCACAGGAAGCTTTGTTTTCATGAACATTTTCTTTCGCAGCTTTCAGATGTTTCGTTTGTCAAAACGTTGACAAACGTTAACAAAATTCGTCCAAACTTCGGAAAAACACATGTGTAGTACAAAATCAATTCTGTGACTCTCTCTCACACTCTCTATCTTTTTCTATCCTTATAGTAAAGTAGTCGTAACACTTTCGTAACAGACACGCGCAATTCTGTGTACTTTGTCACCCCCCCCCCCCCCCCCCAACCCCCGACAGGGACACGAGGGATTCGATAAAGAGATAAACCGGTTGAGTTTTATTTATTTTATTTTATTTTTTCCTCATTGTCTGTCGTGAATGAAATCGAGTTCGCCAGAGTCTGTATATACTTCGACACTGTCGTCGATTAACGTGAAATACATTTATATAGTGATGTATCATTTCTCGTCGTGCGTATATCTCACGGCCAAATCGATAGGCTCTTCGTTTTCTCGATTCGTCACTGCGTACAGACGAATTTTTGATATCGAAAAGAGCGTATGAAGCGTGTAAAACAACGTGGGAATACGTTCTTATAACAGGGAAAGGTCGTTTTATATAGATAATAGCTGTGGCCCGCGGTTCCATCCGCGTTAAATTTCGATTATACATTCATACTATGACCCACGCTCTTTAGGGTTATAGCATGAGGATATATGGCCTGGAACCTTCCTGAATAAACGGGCTATCTAATGCAAAACGAATTTTTCAAATTGGATTAGTATTTCCTGAGATTAGCACGTTCTAACAAACCAACTCGTCAGCTTTATTATAGTAGTATAGAAGTATAGGTAACCATGGTATATATATATATATTACGAACTTTAAGTCGTAATATAATGTCCATATTTAGTACATACGTTATATATTCATTTCATCAGAATTGATAATTGACTCATATATATATATAATGAGTCAATTATCAATTCTTATGAAATTTTATACCACAAAATAGAAGAACTTGTATAATGGATGTCGATTTTTGAAATCGTAAATTTTGTAAAGTATACAAAATTCGTTAAGTACAAATATATATATATATATATATATATATATAATATATTTTGCAATATTTTAAATAATTCTTTGACAAAATGTTTATCGATTATTACTCCTAAAAAACATAAAATATTCATCATAAAAGAATAGGTACGCTAAATTATTCAAAACTATTACTAAAAAAATTCAAAAAATCCCTGAGAGTGAAATCCCTTTTGAAATAAAAATTTGCGGTTTCAATATTGTTGTCTAAATAAATCTAGGTATTATCAATTTTGATGAAATTTTCTACAACAGAATAGAACTTGTATAATGGAATGTCGATTTTTGAAATAGAACATTTTGTAAAGTATACAAAATTCGTTAGGTACAAAAATATATATATGAAATATAATTTGCAATGTTTAAATAATTCTGTGACAAAATGATTATCGATTATTACTCCTAAAAAACATAAAATATTCATCATAAAAGAATATGTACGCTAAATTATTCAAAATTATTACTAAAAAAATTCAAAAAATCCCTGAGAGTGACATCCCTTTTGAAATAAAAATTCGCGGTTTCAATATTGTTCTCTAAACAAATCTAGGTATTATCAATTTTTATGAAATTTTCTACACCAGAATAGAACTTGTATAATGGAATGTCGATATTTGAAATCGTAAATTTTGTAAAGTATACAAAATTCGTTAGGTACAAAAATATATATATAAAACATATTTTGTAATATTTTAAATAATTCTGTGACAAAATGATTATCGATTATATATATATATATATATATATTATATAATACGAGTTATACACATGGTTAAAACGTATGTACTAAACATGCACATTGTATTACGACTTAAAGTTCGTCGAGCGAGCAGATCAGCCATGCGTGACTTGGATTATTGTTTTCCTCGTCTCGTGGGTTGTGTGCCTCGAAGTTGGTGCGTGCCTTGGTGATATTATACATTAAGAATGGTACATACATTTTTAAAGAACGTAGTACAATTATCAATAGACCCTTTTCGTATAACAATCAATCGCAAGCCTAGCCCCTCCGCTCGTGTTTTGCCTCAACAACGAGCGGTCAATTTTGTGAATTGAACTCGCGTATATACGAAAATCAATATATAACAGAACTCTCGGATTAATTGAATGGCGATGATCGGGACGCACACGAGCACAAATACGAATAATGAGCGCCACCGTCCCCGCGAGCCTTTCACCGCCGCTGCTTTGCCACATATATTTAGATCGTTAGTGTATACACTCCGACGTTATACCATTAACGCGCACACGCGATTACGAAATTGTTGCCACCCCCTCCCCGCCCCACGAGAACGGAAAATGTCTCCCGGGAAAATAATCATCGAAGTAATGTACGGTACGTAAATATATAAGATACTAGCTGCCCTTCGCGGTTTCACCCGTTTCAAATTTGGATCATACATTCATGCCATAACCCTCGCTTCTTAGGGTCATACAGCATGAAATTATATACCCTAAAGTCTTCCCAAATAAACGGACTATCTAATGCAAAAAGAATTTTTCAAATCGTATCAGTATTTCCTGAGATTAGCGCGTTCAAACAAACAAACAAACAAACTCTCCAGATTTATCTGGAGACAATTCTCGCGATCAACAAGAATTGTCGAAAAAGAAAAAAAATTCTATTTTTCCTCGCTTATTCGTTTTGAAATGGAAAAAGAAAAATGTTGAAAATTAAATATCACTTCCTCGTCGCACCTTTTCCTCCAAGAGCAAGGAGGTGTTTTATTTTTTTATTTTATTCTTACTCGCAGAGAAAGCACTGCTTGTGGCGATAACAAGGAGGAAAAGTAGTATTCAAATAAAAATACACAAACAATAAGAGGTGCATCAATTCGAAGCTGTGTTTCCACCGACCTAACACTACTTCGACATTCGAAAAACAATAGAGAAAAAAAAATGCTGTAATAATTGATACATTAGAATTTTTCGTTGCCGTTAATTAATCTCGTGAATTATCAAGATACGCGGTAACGTATGTTCACGCCAATTACAACAATACTCGCGCATTCTTTCGGCCGTAAGATTTCGTCGCTTATCGGTTACGACCTTTTAACAATTCTCTCTCTCGGCGTCTCTCGCTATGGGATATATTTACAGGCGCAATTGGACTTTGCGCCATTGTGGAATTTGGCCACGCATCGAGCGTGTATTAACATAAAAGCGTAATTATCTATGCCGCTTTGTATACACGAGGAAAAAAAAACGACTTTCCGCGGGCAATTATTCGATGAATAATGTTTCATTGAATTGTTAATTCTTCCGGAAACTTTACGTTACTTCCAATCGACACAACGAAGTCTATTTACGACACAAAATATTCATAAAGATAATGAATTTCATTTATCGATGAATATTTCTATTTTCAGCATATAAAGTTTCTTCCTAAAACGCCATAAAAATAATTTAACAAATAAACGATGAAAAACCATCATTTCCTAAATCTGTGGAATAATTCGAAATTTTTTCATGCCTCAAAGATGCAAAGTATCGTCGCATTGGAAAGAACAAAAAAAAAAAAGTATTCCGCGAGATAAGAGAGGATAGACGCAGCTGAGATTGAGGAATGTCGTGAATTCGAGGTGTGGCACTTCCACGCTAGTCTCTTCTCCACCTGCAAAAATCTAGTAATTCTACAGGTCTGCATTTATTCTGTGTATATATATGTCCCTGGAATTCTTCCCCTCGTTTATAAACTCGATTCTCGTTTCGACCTACAGCCCAAGTTCTCTCCCTCTCGAAATTTTCCCCATAAACCTCCCTTTCGTCGTTGTCCCCTCTGTCACATGTCTAAGAACTCTCTCACCACTCCATACACAAAGTATAGTTTTATATACAGTTTTATATATATATAATGCATTCTCTGCTGCTTCTGTTGGTTGCACAGAGCAATTAAGCCTGGTCCGAGATTAATCGATGCCATCCGCGCATTTCCAACCCCTCTTATCGACCCTTCTCCCACCCCACGACTCCCTTCGCTGTCATTCGACGATTTTTCTTTTCTCTTTTACCCGTCGAGAGATGAGAGACATTCACAGCAGCAACATAGCCAGTGGATGTCATCTCGAGCGACGTTATTAATGCTCGTCGTACATCGGACGGTTTTATTCTAAAAATACACACACACACACACAAATCTATATATACAGAACACAAATTCTACATGTATTTATACTTGAGTCGTCGATTTATTAATTTTGTTTCTTTCATATTCTCTCGTCGTCCTCACGGACTTGCCAGAACGGTGAGCGCACTTTTTGGGCTTTTAATGAATGTAAAAGAAGAGTCGATCGTTCGGACTGATAGTAAATGACGAATGCGTTGACAAACGCTGTAACTATATAAATATACATAAAATAATCTTTATATAAACATGTATATTAAATGTAGATATGTAGAGGTGTACGCGTGGGATTGCGAGTCGCATTGAGTGCCGTAATATAGCCCCGGAGAAAGGCGACACATGAGCATTCCGCACGCATCCGTCGATGTGCCCCCGTCGAGCCAATGTACAGTGTGGAGAGCGAAACGAAAAATGAAAAATAAAATAAAATAACGCCACACACCGAGAGCACTCTTTATCTCCTATCTCCTTCTGTGTTACTTTCAATGGTAATAGAGCGAGAGAGCGACGTATCGTAACGGTTAAGGATGTACCGAATGTACAGTCTTGTCCGAAAAAAAATACTCCTGGCAAAAAAAAAAAACCTATAATTCTTAGTCTTTCCAAAATCACACTATTCGTTGACCGTCCTCTGTTCGACCGATTGAACATAATTATTCTCAAATAAATGATAAACAATTACAAAATTCACAGAGATCAATTGGTTTGTTGCCAATTGGACATTAAGAGGGGAAATAGGATTAGACGGTTCAAAAAATCGATTTTTTTTTTATTTCATAAATTGTTAGTAAAACTATTGAAAAATATGTTCTCAAAATTTCAAATGAAAATTCCGACTCGTTCTATTGTTATAAGCCATTAAGAGGGGAAATAGGATTAGGAGAGCGTTTTCTCAATGATTTTCATGAATTTTTTTATAGTATAAAAAATGAATATAATTTATCGAAACTTTGAGAATATTTTATACACATATTTAAGTATATACTATAAAATTTTTGAAGAATTTCCTTGAAAAACACCGAAGATATTAGCGACCCCATATTGCTTGTTTTTCTTGGTACTATTTTTTCAAACGCGTTTTTCTGAAAACGACGGTTTTTTTAACTTGCGTACACGCTAGTTTGAAAAGTTTTCAACCAATCGTTTTGAAAATTGGCAATTACTTTCTTCATAGTATTGCGCTCTATATGAACCTAAAATCGGAATATTATCATTATTTAAAATAATTTTTTTTCTGCAAATAAAGTTGTAAAAAATGGCAAAAAATCATGCTTTTTTTGTTTTGACCCCTGTAAAAAATTCAATTTTCTATTTTTTTGATAGCATTTAGGTTCATATAGAAGAGAGACACATACTAAAAGTAAATTCCAACCTCGTTTGATTTCAGATGAAAATTGCGGCTTCCAGAATGTACGCAAAATGCTGAGTCTGATTGTGACCTGCATTATGGGGTCGCTAATATCGTCGGTGTTTTTCGAGGAAATTCTTCAAAAATTTTATAGTATATACTTAGATATATGTATAAAATATTCTCAAAGTTTCAATAAATTATATTCATTTTTATACTATAAAAAAATTTATGAAAATCATTGAGAAAACGCTGTGCTAACCCTATTTCCGCCCTTAATGTCCCTCGGTTCATCCGCTTTTGTCAATACGTCGCAACAACGTTTTTTCTCAAAACCTTCACTAATTCAACCTTATTTTTCTATGCATCGAACAAAGGATGGAATCTTGGCCGATGAAAATATCGTGGATATAATGTTTATAACAAATTTGTAATTTATGTGGACGACTGTACGACCAGTAAATCTTTAATAATGGTCGTCCGGTATTCCCACGTGAGCTTCAATCAGACTTTACCGGTATATATATTAAACACACACACACACACACACACACACACACACACACACACACACACACACACACACACACACACACATATATATATATATATATTATGTGTGTGTGTGTTTGTGTGTGCGTGTGTGTAGTGAATGAGATATGGGTAATATGGGTATCAAGGGACCGGAGTAGTACCAGAATTGGGACACGATATTGCGTACGACACGCTGAGAAATTGATAACTTATAAAAGACAGATTTTCGTGTGTACGTTTTTTTTTTTTTTTTTTTCCATCTTCTTTACCTTTCTCGGAAAAACGCGAAGCGCGTATAATCGCTTATTCGTCATTCGACGCATGAAATTTCTTAACCGAACTATGGGAGAAATAATCCTTAACGCACATATCGCGTTTACCCACCCCTCGTATAACGTATATATATATATTTTTTTTCACAGTAAACAGTACACGTCCTTCTTTGCATCTCCGTGTTGCCGCATCCTTCGGGTCGTTTGCCTGCAACCACGCGGCCAGGCCCCTCGTCGTCCCTTGTGTAACCAGACAGACGGACGGACGGACAGACAGAGAACGTTGGGTACTGACAAAGCCACGCCCTAAATTACGTACGTACGTGTTTTTTTTTTTTTTTTCGTACACGTATACTCGACGCAAAATCCCAAATCGTATATTCTCGCCTATAACAAAGCTTTGATGATGGAAAAAAAATTTGATCCTTCAATGAAATGTGTGAAATGGGTAAATTACATTTGAAAAAATGTGTCTCAACTTCGATCCACGTGTTTTGGCCTTACAAAGTAAAAGAAATGTGAGAAACATTTCGCGCACGATTGTTCAAGACATTTTCAATATGATTTTCCGACTATTTCTGACATTTTTCGACACTCTGGCCGTGAATTAAGCGAATTTATTTTTTTCACAGAAGCAAATCTTCCTCTACGAGGGAGAATCGTGAGGTGAGCTTGTCGGCATTACCTTAATAAAGTTTAGTAAATATAGTCGGAAAAGGCTCTGAGAACTTTTTTGCTTCGTCTTTGCCCGTCGAATATCGTACAAGTTTTTTTTTTTCCTCCCTTTCGTTCGTACCATTTCTCTGGCAGGGGGGGTTTCCTTTCTCCCCCGGCTATATACGTGTGCGGCTCATTGAGAGTCATCGTCGTCGTCCCTTCCTTTCTAACCCTCCGAAATTTCCATTCGTCGCGGCTCTCGGTCGCTTCTTTTTTTTTTCTTCTCCTTCGTCTCTTTCTTTCTCTCTCTCTCTCTCTGTCGATTTTTTTGCGTAACGAAAGAGAATCGTCGTTGACGTTGCATGCGCGAGAACAGGACGACTTTTATCCCCCCCCGAGCGCTCGCGCAATTTTTCCTCCGACCTCTGGCTCGTTTGTCAGCGTCAAGAGTAACAAGAAAGGGAGAGTGTAGAGACGAAGAGGGAATGAGAAAAGGAGAGAGAGAGAAAAAATAGTCAAACGTTACCCAACGTCCTTTCTCCATTAGCGAAAATAACAAAACAAAAAACACTTCTCGCAATTTGAACACGAAGAAATCTTAAAGAAAAAATTGAAGTAAAAAAAATGTACTACTTTGGCTTAACTGGCGATTTTCAAAAATTGCTCAAAGTTCCCATGTAACGAGCGAAACGTAGATTTTCTTAATTCCGGCTATCCTAATAAACAAAGGCTTTGTAAATTCTTGAAAAATTACGACATAACGAAATAAATGAAGAATATCACAATAGCTGTCATATTGATAAGTAGAAAAATCGTTTCAATTGCCAATGTACAGGGTAAGTAAATAATTGTAAAAAAAAATTAACATTATAATTCAAACGTGTGTAATGATTGTCAGATATTCTACAAACTGACAGGGCACTTGTAAGTGTACCGTATACGGTGTACAGACAAGATTTCCGGTTCTTTACGACTCTGAACATTTCCGTCATTCGATTAGCGAAAATAACAAAACAACAAACACTTCGCGCAATTTGAACACGGAGAAATCTTAAAGAAAAAAATTAAATAAAAAAAAAGTGTACTACTTTGGCTCAACTCGCAGTTTTCAAAAATTCTCAAAGCTCCTATGTAACGAGCGAAACGTAGATTTTCTTGATTCCGGCTATCCTAATAAACAAAGGCTTCGTAAATTCTTGGAAAATTACGACTTAACGAAATAAATGAAGAATACCACAATAGCTGTCATATTGATTAGTAGAAAAATCGTTTCAATTGCCAATGTACAGGGTATGTAAATAATTGAAAAAAAAATTAACATAACGAGCAAAATGTAAATTATCTTAATTCCGGCTATCCTAATAAACAAAGGCTTTATAAATTCTTGGAAAATTACGACATAACGCAATAAATGAGGAATATCATAATAGCCGTCATATTGATAAGTAGAAAAATCGTTTCAATTGCCAATGTACAGGATACGTAAATAATTGTAAAAAGAAAAATGAACATTATAATTCAAACGTGTATAATGGTCGTCATATATTCTACAAACTTACAGGGCACGTGTAAGTACATATACGGTGTACATACAAGATTTCCGGTTCTTTACGACTCTTCTAAATTTTCATCATTCGAGCTCACACGTTTTCCATAAATCTCTACGTCTCTCCTTCCCTCTTACTCTCTCTCTCTCTCTCTTTGCTCATGACTATACATACTCTGGACAGTAAAAACATATGGTCTTACGGTCACTATGGTTACTCATGAATTTATATATACGTGTGTGTTGTGCACGTGTACGAGAATCAAAGCGGTTCGTTGCCGGGGCAAGGCGAATGCCTACAAAAATAGGGACAAGACCCAGGTAGATATTTTTCACCCACGCGAACGTTCTGCCACAGAGAGAAGGCCCCGATGGGGCACGTTACACGCAGAAGAACGAGAAGCGAACAGGTATAATACCTGAACGAAGGATATCGAAGTACAACGTGCAACAAAGAATGGGCAAAATCGTTAAAAATATATATACAGACATATACATATATATAGTATATTTTAGGCTTTTGCCAGTCATTTTTTTAGCATGCTGTATATTAGTATGTGTGTTGGGAAAAGATACGAAGAGGTGAATCTTTTGGGACCATTAATATCTCGCTAGCGCAATTATCGGGTCCGAGCAGCTGCCCCTCCATCATAATTCTTTTTCTCTCTCTCTCTCTCTCTCCCTCGTTATAATAGATCATATATTTCGAGCATTAAGTCGTATTCAAGATTTCCAATCGAAATTCCATGGAATATTTGCAGATTTTGTTGCGTGGCAAAATTTCAAATAGATCCAGAAGTTTCCTTTATGAAATATTGAACTTTTCATCGTTGGAACACAACGGAGATAGATTTTTTAATTTTCATTTTTAGCATTGCTCTTGCTTCTCGTGCTCGTCTAATCCCAGTTCCTTGAAGGATACCCCAATAAAACGTTTTAACGATTCTTGTCATCGATAATCCAATCTTAAGGGGGTAAATAAGGTTAGACGGTTCAAAAAATCGATTTTTTTTTATTTCATAAATTGTTAGTAAAACTATTGATAAATATGTTTCAAAAATTTGAAATGAAAATTCCGACTCGTTCTATTGTTATAAGCCATTAAAGTGAGTAGCTCTCCTTCAGGCCCGAAGCGCGCCACGTATTTCAAACGCGTTTTTCTGAAAACAACTTTTTTTTAACTTGCGTACACGCTAGTTTGCAAAGTTTTCAACCAATCATTTTGAAAATTGGCAGTTACTTTCTTCATAGTATTGCGCTCTATATGAACCTAAAATCGGAATATTATTATTATTTAAAATAATTTTTTTTTTGCTAATAAAGTTGTAAAAAATGGCAAAAAATCATGCTTTTTTGTTTTGACCCCTGTAAAAAATTCAATATTCTATTTTTTTTATGGCATTTAGGTTCATATAGAAGAGAGACATACAATAAAAGCAAATTCCAACCTCGTTTGATTTCGGATGAAAAATGCGGCTCCCAGAATGTACGCAAAATGCTGAGTCTGATTGTGACCTGCAAAATGGGGTCGCTAATATCTTCGGTGTTTTTCACGAAAATTCTTCAAAAATTTTATAGTATATACTTAAATATATGTACAAAATATTCTCAAAGTTTCAATAAATTATATTCATTTTTATACTATAAAAAAATTCATGAAAATCATTGAGAAAACGCTGTTCTAACCCTATTTCCCCCCTTAATTATGGATAGAAATTACTATTTTAAACACCATTTATAACATGATAATTTATATTTAAAAGTGATCATGCTATAAATATTAATAATAATTATTATTATTGTAAGAATGTACGCAAAATATTGAGTCTGATTGTGACCTGCGATATGGGGTCGCTAATATTTTCGGTGTTTTTCACGGAAATTCTTCAAAAATTTTATATACTTAAGGTAGTAGTCTGGTAACTTAAGCCAATTTTCATGTCTTTTTTGGAGGGCGTTTTTTTGTAGGAAAATAAAAATGAATCGTTTTGGATATTTAGGATGTTTTTTTTTACATATTAAAGATACAAAAAAAATTTTATTTTGAAAAAATTTAATAGTTTATTATTATTATTATTATTGATCGAAGTTAGCACCTCAAAAAAAAGCGCGTGGGTGGCTCTGGTGATTTTGGCTCTTGATGTTATCTGAAATCAAAAATTCTTGATAATTCTTAATCTAGACATGTCATTCTGGTCGGAACTACTGAAGTTAAATTTCATGGATAAATGACAAAATGGCGGACTTTGGGAAAAATTTTTTATTTTCTAAAGTCCGTCATTTTGTTATTTATCCATGAAATTTAACTTCAGTAGTTCCGGCCAGAATGGCATGTCTATAGATTAAGAATTATCAAGAATTTTTTATTTCAGATAACATCAAAAGCCAAAATCACCGGGGCCACCCACGCGCTTTTTTTTCGAGGTGCCAACTTCGATCAATAATAATAATAATAATAATCAATTAAATTTTTTCAAACAAATTTTTTTTTGTACCTTTAATATGTAAATAAAAACATCCTAAATATCCAAAACGATTCATTTTTATTTTCCTACAAAAAAAAGCCCTCCAAAAAAGACATGAAAATCGGCTTAAGTCACCAGACTACTACCTTAAATATATGTACAAAATATTCTCAAAGTTTCAATAAATTATATTAATTTTTTATACTACAAAAAAATTCATGAAAATCATTGAGAAAACGCTGTCCTAACCCTATTTCCCCCCTCAAGTGGGATAAATGATGAAAAAAATCAATTTTCGTTGCACATTCCAAAGACGCAAACTTCAACATGATATAAAATGTTCAATTATTCAATGGCATTCCATCCGATCATTACGTATAAGCATGAAGTTTTAACGTAAAAAAATGAAAAAAGAGTAGAAAAAAATCAACCCATTATTCTATGGCAATGAGGAATATTTGAAGAGAAAAAGTTGCGTTAAATTTTTAAGACCCTTCGCCACGTAACACTTCTAATGGAACAAATAAAATAATTTTGCGGCGTGCACGCGAGGCGAGTAATTTCCTCTCCCTGCCGCGGACACTACAGCCCCAGCGACGCGCATCCCCCCGCGTGTACGACCCCGATTCTCAAACGTTATAAAACCCTCGAAAATTTCCTTTTCCTCGGCTCCTCGGCTCCTCGGACCCTCAGGTACCCTATTGTAATTTGCACCACGCCTCTCGAAACTCGTAACCGATAGAATTATTACGAGAGCCCGTGGTCATATAACCTTCCGGTGAAATACGGAAAAGAAAAGAAAAACATATTACGAATGAAATATATATTTATTGAACCTCGGAAGATGCCCGGTTGAGAAGCGACGCTTATTTGTTTTTTTTTTTCCTCTTAACACCGATGGACAAATGACAGGGCAAATTGGCAACGAGATAAGAAGAAGAAAAAACATCGATTATTTGAACGTATCTAAAATTGTCAAATTAATTCAATTAATTATGTGGTAAATTTAACTTTCACTATCGAACAAGATACCAGTCGTATCGCGCTATAAAGTTCAAATTCTCGGACGAAAATTGAGCTTAAATTGACGGTTAAGCCGAAGCTTCAACGATAAGTTGGCGTTACAGTAGGAAAAGAAAAAAAAGAAGGTTAGCGTACAAAAAATAATAATATTTCGCTCTTTGTTTACACGCGAGTTTTATCAGTTTTTTTTTTTCTTATTTTTTAGATTATTCGCGATAACCGCATTACCATTATCATTCGTAGACGCGTATTAAAATACGTAAGTGGCTATATCTGGCAAAGTAACGTCGAGTACACGATCTCGAAAAAAATCCGGGCTCTCTCCTCGTTATCGCCTCGCCGTTAACACCGCCACTTCCTTTGTTTATGCCCCACGTATATGTCCGCGCGTGTGTGTGTGTATGGTTTTTTTTTCGCACGAGCGAAACATTTTTGTAATCCCACGAGCTTTGGCGCAATCTCGTTTTCTTTTATTCTCAACAATCGCGTTAAACATCATTCAAAACGCGGATTGATAAGAGAAATCGCCGAGCTTAAATGTTATAGCCCCGAGACATGTCACATAGAGCTCGAAATATACTTCTTCTCTTTGCGAAAGAGAGAGAGAGAGAGAAAGATTGAAGACTTTATAATCTCCTCGTTTTTACGTATCGCCAATAATTATATATTTTCGTTCTTTTCTATCGCGTGCTATATCAATCCGTCCCCACTCGTTCGTTCATTATTCCGTCATTTATTTGCGAATTCTTCGCGCCTTCGACGTTACACGAAATTTCAATAAAAACAAAAATGTCATTCTTCCATTTTACAGGGATTTCTTTGAGGAAAAGCAAAAAAAAAAAAGGTATCATTGTCGTTATTATTGTGGGTTGCGTTGGATAATTCATTTTTTCATCATTTTTTCATGGTCGTCCCTCTTTTTAGTATTTGACGAAAAGACAAAACGATCAAAAGTTGAGTTAATGAACTATTTCCTCAATTTCAAAGTAATTTTCAGATCGTAGAGGCTGTTATTGTTGATCGCAATTGGAAAGACGTTACGATTAAATAGTTTAAAGAGAATTTCGATGGATAACGTGTGCACACGAGCGAAATCAATGTTTTCATTGAGAGTTGCCGCGTTATCTTCCTCTATTTGTCGGAAAAATGGATCATTATCGTTATTATTATGGGATGCGTTGGATAATCCATTTTTCCATTATTTTTTCATGGTCGTCCCTCTTTTCACTGTTTGACGAAAAGACAAAACGATAAAAAGTTTTTATCTCATCTTTTTATCGTTTTGTCTCTTGGTTAAAGAACCATTTCCTCAATTTCAAAGTAATCTTGAGATCGTAGAGGCTGTTATTGTTGATCGCAATTGGAAAGACGTTACGATTAAATAGTTTAAAGAGAATTTCGATGGATGACGTGTGCACACGAGCCGAATCAATATTTTCATTGGGAGTTGCCGCGTTATCTTCCTCTATTTGTCAGAAAAATGTATCATTATCGTTATTATTATGGGATGCGTTGGATAATTCATTTTTTCATCATTTTTCATCATTATTTTCATCATTTTTTTCATCATTTTTCATCATTTTTTCATGAACGTCCCTCTCTTCAGTGTTTGACGAAAGGACAAAACGACAAAAAGATGAGTCAAAGAACATTCCCTCAATTTCAAAGTAATTTTGAGATCGTAGACGCTGTTATTGTTGAACGCACGTGGATTGACGTAATAATTGAATAGTTTAAAGAGAATTTCGATGGATGACGTGTGCACACGAGCGGAATCAATGTTTTCATTGGGAGTTGCCGCGTTATCTTCCTCTATTTGTCAGAAAAATGTATCATTATCGTTATTATTATGGGATGCGTTGGATAATCCATTTTTTCATCATTTTTTCATGGTCGTCCCTCTTTTCACTGTTTGACGAAAAGACAAAACGATAAAAAGATGAGTTAAAGAATCATTTCCTCAATTTCAAAGTAATTTCGAGATCGTAGACGCTGTTATTGTTGAACGCGCGTGGATAGACGTAATAATTAAATAGTTTAAAGAGAATTTCGATGGATGACGTGTGCACACGAGCGAAATCAATGTTTTCATTGTGAGTTGCCGCGTTATCTTACTCTATTTGTCAGAAAAATGTATCATTATCGTTATTATTATGAGATGCGTTGGATAATTCATTTTTTCATCATTTTTTCATCATTTTTTCATGGTCCTCCCTGTTTTTAGTGTTCGACGAAAGGACAAAACGACAAAAAGATGAGTTAAAGAACCGATTCCTCAATTTCAAAAGAACTTTGAGATCGTAGAGACTGTTATTGTTAATCGGACTTGGAAAGACGTAACGATTAAATAGTTTAACGAGAATTTCGATCGATGACGTGTGCACACGAGCGGAATCAATGTTTTCATTGCGAGTTATCCTCCTCTATTTGTCAGAGGCTCATGCCCCCCACCCCTCCTTCACCAACTCCCCCGCCGATCGATATTCGATAAGAGTTTAAGATTACTTTTGGACCGTACGCTGTTAAAAAAATATATATAAAACGATCGTATTTCGATAATAATAACCAACGAAACACCTTTAGCCACGCCAATATATATATATATACATTGATATATCTGTCATGCATCGATACATCAAATTTCGAGTGATAATGCGTGAGTATATGTACGCGATTTTCACGAGATAACGGAGTAATGTATAAACATTTTAGAAACAGCCGACGGGATATCGTCGGGGATTTATTGATCGAGCAAATAATATTTCATACACGAGTAATATTGAAATACACGAAGAGAGCAATGATCGATCGTACTACGCCGTCTCTTAATTTTCTCCGAACGAAGAGCCATTTTTATCGTATATTTGGTCAAATTTATTAATATTTTTTGTTTTTGGAAAAAAATAATTTTTCGCCAACAGCACAACACTTTTTTCGAACGGTATGAAATAAATTTCAAGAAAGAAAAAGAAAAATTGTTACTTTTTATTTTTAACAAATTTGTAATTGAGCGAGAGAAAATGTGTTTCAATTAATTGCGTTTTTTATTTTGCACTATATACTTTATCTGCAATATAGATGTATTTGGTGAAATTTAGATATTTTTTTTTGTTTATGGAAAAAAAAAACTTTTCGCCAACAGCACGAAATTTTTTCGAACGGTATGAAATAAATTTCACGAAAGAAAAGAAAAATTAGTACGTTTTATTTTTTTAATAAATTTGTAATTGAGTGAAAATTGGTTTCAAATGCGTTTTTTTGTTTTGCAATGTACACTTTTTATACAATATATAGGTGTGTTTGATAAAATGTATTTATATTTGTCGTTTATGGAAAAAATAATAATTTTTCGCCAACGGCAGGAAATTTCCTCGAACGGTATGAAATAAATTTCAAGAAAGAAAAAGAAAAATTGTTACTTTTTATTTTTAACAAATTTGTAATTGAGCGAGAGAAAATGTGTTTCAATTAATTGCGTCTTTTATTTTGCACTATATACTTTATCTACAATATATATATATATATATATATTGGGGCGATTTTTTTTTTCGACTATTTTTTTTTCAGTCCCCACCCGAAATTTGGTTGGATATGTCGAAAAAGAAATTCCCTGAAAGTTACAGCCCTTAATATTAATTCTAAGTAATTTCCCAAAGCGTGAGAAGATTTTCCATCTAAAATACACGTAAATCGATTTTTTTTTTTTTTTCAAATTTCTACAACTCAGCCGCATTTTATGCTATCATATTGTTCTTGGTGCCTATTGCGACGAAAGTGTAAATTGTACTGGTGAGTTGGTACGGGTCATTGAAGTTGATTTTTATCCAAAATTCTCGTTTTTTTGCTGTTATCTCCGAAACAATTAACTTTACGAAAAAAATGTGAACGAAAAATTTGTTGGAAATTTAATTTCCTATAAAAAAGGTCCTATCGACCCAATTGCTTAGATTAATATTTCTTGAGATATTGAACTTTTTTTATTTTTTATTTTTTACTATTTAACATTTCATATTTTATAAATTTTATACTACTCATAAGTTAAAGTTCAATATCTCAAGAAATATTAATCTAAGCAATTGGGTCGATAGGTTCTTTTTTGTAGGAAATTAAATTTCCAATAAATTTTTCATTTACATTTTTTTCGTAAAGTTAATTGTTTCGGAGATAACAGCAAAAAAACGAGAATTTTGGGTAAAAATCAACTTCAGTGACCCGTACCAACACACCAGTACAATTTACACTTTCGCCGCAAAAGGCACTTTTTTAGATTGTTTTATTCTGAGTAAATCGAAACCAAGAACAATATGATAGCATAAAATGCGGCTGAGTTATAGAAATTCGAAGAAAAAAAAAATTCGATTTACGTGTATTTTAGATGGAAAATCTTCTCACGCTTTGCTAAAGTACTTAGAATTAATATTAAGGGCTGTAACTTTAAGGGAATTTCTTTTTCGATATATCCAACAAAATTTCGGGTGGGGACTGAAAAAAAATAATAGTCGAAAAAAATAATCGCCCCAATATATATATAAACACTAGGTGGCTCTGCCTCTGTGCGCTTCGCCCTCCTCCCCCCTCGCTCTCAACTCTCGTACACGGCGGCGGCGATATATTTATATAATATAGATATATATATATATATATATATATATATATATATATATATATATATATATATATATATATATATATATATACAATATAAAAGTAACTACACGCCCATGTGTTACGATATAGTATACCCGACCCTCCTTCGATATCAACGGATGACAAACGAAAAGCGTGTGAGTCAGTCATTAAGGGGATGAACGATACCCTTCGAGTTCGATATCTACCGTTGCTATATATAGCGTAAGTGAGAATGCGCGAGCGCGCGCGCGCGCGAGAGTAAACACACGAAGGGTGAAAAGGAAGGGTCGAGGTTTCGGTATCGATCAAATAACTAGCGGTGACGTCCCATTGGATAAGACCCTAAAACGCAGAATTCCCCCCCCCCAGCCAGTTATCTGACCAGTTTCACCACTACGATAAATGTTTAATTCTTTCGTAGCTCTCCACCCCCCCCCCCCCCCCCGGATATTTCCAATGGGAAAATTATGATATATTTTTTTTGTCTTCTAACTACATTTTATGATCAGGTCGTGCCAGAAATTTTTCCGCTGATCAAGGCGACGCGCAAAGCGTTTGTCAGAAAGAAGAAAGAAAAAAATTCCATTCAATGGAGGAAATATAATTGATTTTATGTTTAACGCGCTTTTAATAAAAATTTTAATGCAGTTTGAACGAGAATCATTGACGAAAAGATACAAGAGGGAATGAATAGGCTTGAGTGATGAAAATACACGCGCTCACGTGGTTTTTACCTATCGGGGTGGGGTTTTGTCTACGTTAGCACAATTTTGTAACGGAGAGCAGCAGCAGTCTAAGTCCTCTCTCTCTCTCTCTCTCTCGGTCTCTTTTTCTCCAAGCTTTCAGCTCCACACTCTTCACCACCGCGGCCAGGAAGCTCGTATCAAATTTATCAAAACACGACGGGAAGCTAGAGCGTTGATACAGAAGTGTATATGACGAGTGCATAAGCGAAGAACAGCAGAATATTGAATGAACCATTTCTCTTTCTCTTTCTCTCTTTCCCCTCTGCCCGTCCAACGCACACGCACACACACATTATCTGACTTTTATTCCTGCCTAATGGACGAAAATATGTAACAACGTCGTGACAGCAAATGGAATTGAACGAAGAACTTTTATGATTTGTAACAATTCAGAATAAAAATGTATTTCATTCGTGCAAAGTAGTTACTTAGAAAATATGTATGAAAAATAAAAGAATAGAAAATTAATAAAAAGTACAAAATAATTGCATGATCACAGAAGTGAACGAACGCTGTAACTGAAGTGTGAGAGACACAATGCATTTAGTTGGTAGATCACGTTAAAAAATATATATTAATCATTAAAATCGTAAAATCAATTTAATGGAATTATTATAATATTTATGGCATTTTTCATCATAACTCAAAGTTTAATTTTTTTCTTCTCTACCCATCGTAGAAATATATTTTTTTTTCTATAAAATAATAAAAGAAATATCCCTGTTGTTGAAGAAAAATTGTATGCTGAGTTGGTTGCACTATGAAAAAAAAAACAATCTGAAAATTCGTGCAGGTCGTTTTTTTAGCCACGAAGGATAAAGTAGTTTAAAAAAAATGTTGAGAGCCAGGTAGAGTTGACGAGGATTGCCCGATATATACGCGCGTACGGTTCCTATCGTCGAAAACGGTTCTACGTATGTTTCGCGTAAATTTCCGTTTTACGCGTCTACCTTGCTCTCTCTCTCTCTCCCTCTCCAGCACGCTTTATCACTCACTCGCGGATTCGCAACGAAAAACGCGCGTCCGAGGTGCGCACGCTTATCTACCCCTCTGATGGCCATACAGGCTTTTGCTTGTAGGCTATATATGTATCGTACCGCATATAGATACTCGTTGCGTCGCGGCGGCGCACGTGCGCTCGGATTTGCTTTGCTCGAACCACCCCTGCGTTTTCTGTTTTCCCCGTTGTACCGCCAGAATTATTGATCACACACGTCTCACGCGACGTATGACGTTAAGCCCGACGGTAACAGGCCACTTTTCGCCAAAATTTCTTTCCTTTACTTTAAACCTATATAGTTATATTTACGGATATGCGAGAAATATAATGCTTTGATTTTTTTAATTTAAATAAAATATATTTGACCAAATTGAAAATTGTATTGTAATAAATTGTATTTTAATAAAATACCATTTTAATAAAACAAATTACTTGAATTTTCAATCAACCTCCTTCAGTCATGAAAGTTATTTATTTTTAACTTAATTGGTCGGGGCTTCTAATTAAACAACTTGCGTCAATATGAAATTACAGTAATGCAACATTTTCTTTTATCCTTATCGACGTTAATCACGTTTCTAATTATCTAAAAATGGTCACTTGGTCACTTGACCAAGTGCATTTTTATCCAATCATAAAAAAAAATATATTTTTTTTTTCACGGGGTTAATCGAACAGGAAGGCGATCGAGTGACATGCTCGAGGATGTAGGATCAGCAATCCATGTTCATAAAAAAAACAAAAGACACTATACGTAGATCCAACAATCACATTGATTCTAGAATGAATTAAATTTGCATTTCTGCTTCCTTTACTTCAAACTATATAAGTATATTTACGGGTATGCGAGAAATATAATGCTTTGATTTGTTGAATTTAAATAAAATATATTTGACCAAATTGAAAATTGTATTGTAATAAATTGTATTTTAATAAAATACCATTGTAATGAAACGAATTAAATGAATTTTTAATTAACCTCCTTCAATCATGAAAGTTATTTATTTTTAACTTAATTGTTCGGGGCTTCTAATTAAACAAATTGCGTCAATATGAAATTACAATAATGCAACATTTTCTTTTATCCTTATCGACGTTAATCACGTTTCTAATTATCTGAAAATGGTCAGTTGGTCGCTTGACCAGTGCATTTTTATCCAATCATAAAAAAAATATATATATATATAAATATATATATATATAAAATATATATATATTTTTTTTTCACGTGGTTAATCGAACAGGAAGGCGAACGAGTGACATTCTCGAGGATGTAGTCAATCACATTGATTCTAGAATGAATCAAATTTGCATTTGTGCATTTGTAATCACGATTTGTTTCATTTTACAAATTTATACCGTAATTACCGTGTCTAGTCGTATAATTTTGTTTTTTTTTTTGTTTAAATCTTGTTATTTATTGTAAGTACCAACGTATACCCTTGCGGGTTTTTTTTACCTACGACCCTTCCCAATTTTCCCTCCTATCACTCCCTGTGCCTGCGCTGAGCTAACCCAACTTCCGTAGCATCCGCAGCTGCCTTTTAGCTACGCTGTGTCGCAATCCGCCGTGGGGACGGGGAAACCGCGGAAAACCCGTGCCGATACAGACGGCTTTTTATTTGTATTTTTCATTTTTTTTTACTGATTTTCAATTGTCTTACCATCAAAAACTCAGAAAAATTGCTTCCCAATCGGTGGTCGACCTGCAAAACCAGTGCCGAGTCTAAGCGATCACCGATCCCACTGCTAACTGCGGCCATTACCGCTCAACATGGAAAATCGCCAAAATCGCCAAAACCGAAGCACCCATCACGCGTCCACTACCGTCGGTAATTTTAGTTTATTATTTTTTATCCATTTAAAATGTGAACTATCAACTTTACGCTGACGTTAATTGATTATTCGTTGATTATCGAGAATATATGCATAGTTGCTTTTTAAGCGAATGTATTAATGCTGATCATGCACATACGGTCGTAGCTATTGATTATACAATGTTGTTGATAAAAATTGATAAAATCAACGATGTCAAACGTACGCGATTGATACCTGAGGCGATGTGGAAAGAATTACCATTTTAACGGAGGGCAAAGAGGGAGAGAAGAAACAAAAAATTGTCCTTCGTATGAAATTCAGCCACGGATGCAAATTCGCTACATACATTGTACGCTGACAAGCGTGCTGAAGATAGTCCGATACTTCGTCATATTTTTCTTTATCGCAAAAGTGCGCGAGAGAGAGAGAAAGAGACGGAAGAAGAGAGAGAAAAAAATAGAATTATCGAGCTGTGTCGATTGCGACAATTACAGGGACGTTACAATGTTGAAAGTCACGCATGTAAGCGGCTAGTAATGAGATAGCCGACATAATCAACCAATGACAACGCGAATGTATTATTCAACGCCACGTGTTTGCATGCACTGTTTTTTTTTGTTTTTTTTTCTTCTTTTTCACTCGTTGCTTATTACGAGTTTAACGAGCTCCACTTATGTACAACGCAATGGCCACTCTGGTACTCTCTCGTATAATGTCGCGATATACGCGCTTAACGTAATTAACGTATTTGCAATTATTGGCAGTGCGTCGAAATTTCAGTATTTACACTGCTTACACTTGTGTTAAAAATGTAGAAAAAATAACGTGTGCAAATTTGAAACTCGCACATTTTTTTCTCTCATTATTTTATCTACATTACGAATTTCCCGTCTACGAGCGAGTTAATTTGTCAATTTTCGATTATTGTCAATGAAACAATTTTGCCATTTCATAAAATTTCAACCCCCTTCAACGACTCTCGCCAAATTTCACACCGAAGCACACTCTTTCATGATGCTGTATTCGTGGTAGAAAAAAAAGTTGCCCAGATATCTCAAGATTTGCCGTTTTTCGAAAATACAATTGTGGAAATAAATTTTGTTTTTTTTTTAGTGTTCGACGATTGGGAGCAATTAACGTTCTTAATCATGTCAAAAATTGAAATGATTAATGAACTAAAAAAATGACTATTTGTAAAAATAGAAAGTTTGTTGTTCTTGTAATTTAACGTCGAGTTTAGCACGAATCCTTTGTTTTTTAATCTCAAAATTACGACAAATTTGATAGGACAAATTCGATTTTGCCAATGAAACAATTTTTCCATTTCATAAAATTTCAACCCTCCTGAACGACTCTCGCCAAATTCCACACCGAAGCACATTCTTCAATGATGCTGTATTCGAGGTAGAAAAAGAAGTCGCCCAGATATCTCGAAATTTGTCATTTTTCGAAAATACAATTGTGGAAATAAATTTTGATTTTTTTTAAGTGTTCGGAAATTGGGAGCAAATAACGTTCTTAATCATGTCAATAATTCAAATGATTAATGAACAAAAAGAAATGACTATTTCTAAAAATAGAAAGTTTGTTGTTCTCGTAATTTAACGTCGAGTTTAGCACGATTCCTTTTTTTCTAATTTCAAAATTACGACAAATTTGATAGGACAAATTCGATTATTGCCAATAAAACAATTTTGCCATTTCATAAAATTTCAACCCCTTTGAACGACTCTCGCCAAATTCCACACCGAAGCACATTCTTCCATGATGCTGTATTCGTGGTAAGAAAAAGAAGTTGCCTAGATATCTCAAGATTTCTCGTTTTTTGAAAATACAATTGGGGAAATAAATTTACTTTTTTTTTTAAGTATCCGACAATTGGGAGCAATTAACGTTCTTAATAATGTCGAAAATTCAAATGATTAATCAACATTAAAAAAAAACGACTATTTGTGAAAATAGAAAGTTTGTCGTTCTTGTAATTTACCGTCGAGTTTAGAGAGATTCCTTTTTTTCTCTTTAAATCTCAAAATTACGACAAATTTGATACATTGTCCGACCGTCATTTATTCAGTGACACGAATATCACACAACGGTGAAGATTGAAACGACTGTTATTCGTTGTTTCTTTTTTTTTTTAATTCCTGATAGACGCGAACCAACGACAACGTTCCAGTCAAGGCCAAGTAACGAAAAAAACGTCTCGCAGTGAAATGAAAAAAAAATATCACAAATTGTAAGAGAGCGAATTCGCGTAGTTGCGAGGAATATACACGCGAAAGAGAAGAGAAAAAGAGAGCAAGAGACGGGGGGAGTGACGAAGAAGACTACATAAACCCAAGTGCCCATCCGCGTCATAGCAGTCTGTCCGTGCAGCTGAACGTTCGGCTTGGTTCGGCTGCACAATTTGGACGGACAATTTTGACGTGATCAAAGCCCTTGAAGAAAATAAGAAAACAAAGAAAGGAGAAAAATTCAAATTCCATTCGTAAGACGAAAAAAAAACTGATGAATTTAATTGAAAATCGGGCCTCACGATACTTAAGGAATTAAAACGATATTTAATTATTAATATAATGAAAATTCTTTATCTCAACCCTTACGTTGCGATTATTTTGAATTAAATTTGTATTGTTTTCTTTTTTCGTTTCGCACCGAGAACCGGGTCGAATGAAGGAATCGGGCATGATGATGAAGGACCGAGCTCTCGCGAGAAGGACGTAGCAATTAACGTAGCGAGAGAGCAAAAAAAAAATACACACACACACATACACACTTCATGACCAAAGCAGTAATATTACAGTACCCAACGTTGGACCACGCTCATCGAGCCGTTGCAATTAACTTTAACGAACGGCCGGCCTTGCGATTAAACTTAATTAGCATCACGGTAATAACTCGTTAATAATCAGTGATAGATATATATATATATATATTATTATTATATATATAGAAGTGTATATGAGCGCACGATGGAGGAAAATCGCGCATTCGCCAATTGTAATATGCCCACAAGGCTCGTTTGGCTTTTGGAATCATTCCACGTGTGGCAGAATTCACCATCTCGAACCCGTTTATTATTACAAAAGACATAAATTGTCCACACATAAATATATGTATGTTATAGATATTCCTTAATGCAATATGCATATATAAATATTTATAACACATAACCCATTACTTTATTATCATTATTCAATATATTCTGTTGCATTCCAGTGCCAGACTCGATTTATTCAATTAGAAATATTTATTCGCAGTAAACAACGTTAAATAGCATTTGAAACTTTATCACGAATATTTTCAAGAAGTTCATTAGTACAAACTCTGAATTCATTGAACAACGAATTTATTGACTCCAGAACTGCATAGTCGAATTATACGAAATTCTTAAATTTTCCACAAAAACAAACAACCTTCAAATATCTGGATTTATTTAAAAGAAAATCTTTAAAAAACAATCGACTTTTTCTCAAATCATTTTTTTTTTTCGCAGTCCTCGATGCAAAATTTCTGTTTTTACAATAAATTAAAAGATAATAATTGATCTAAATTGTCTAAAATTCATCGAGGTACGAGGATATTAATTTTCTTGTAATTAATTATTGCCCAATTGGAAAATTATTCATTGAATATCAAAGCTAGAATTTTAAATGAAATTTCCCGTTGCTCACTGCGACAAATCTTACAAAGTACAATTTTTTTTCAATCCTACAATAATTATTCCAGATGTGAAAATGCGTTATCTAACAATTTTTTAATCGTTAAAATTCATGACTCAATTGCGATAATATTGAGAATTATAATTTGCAGCCAA
Organism: Oxytorus armatus; assembly: GCA_958009045.1. NCBI lineage: Eukaryota > Metazoa > Arthropoda > Insecta > Hymenoptera > Ichneumonidae > Oxytorus > Oxytorus armatus. Next base: position 22,857,322 of record OY253748.1, read on the forward strand.
TAATCTTGCAAAACTTTGATTCCCAAAGTGTAGCGAGACAAAAATCGTTAGATAAGCAATTTGTTCTTGTTTTTTTGTCATTAAAATTCGTTCAATTTGATTGTTCAATCGATAACCATGTTGTTTGCGAGTGTATAGGTTACTTTATATATTTACGTGACAGGAACGTGACTGAAGATTCGTACGTTGAAGATTCGACGAATTAGAATTTTTCGTACTTTTATTATTAACGTGTGTATTTTTTTTTTTTATCTCCGAGAGAGCACAGGGTTCGGTGAGCAAGTCATTGACGGAGTAGAGCAAATTTTTATGCCGGTATACCGGTGTGTCCGGTTTACAAGAAGAAGAAGAACGCTCATCATATTTTTCGATGGATCTCTGTTCAATCTCTTTCGATCATTACATTGTTTTTTTTTTCCTTCTTCTTCTCCACCCCTCAATTCACGGCACAGCGACTTTTGTCTCGTGATTTTCTCTCTTTTTTTGTTTCAATTTTCTTCAGTGGATAAACGATCAAAAATCCGTACGCAATTCATCATCGTTATCGGTCCGCGATAATCGACGATTCTTTTGCTTCTCTTCGCGGTTCTCGCGAGAGGTACGTAGCGAGAAGGAATTTATGAAGAAAAAAAAAGGCAAAGCGAAAAGTGACAAAGGCTTTTTATTTTCTCTGTCTCATTGCGAAATCGTCCACATGTTCCAACAAACGCCCTTTCGCTCTCGAGTAAAACGTCGCGCTCTTTTTTTTTCCCTTTTATCCCTCTCCTCTCTGTTTCTGATCGCTCCAAAGAGTAATTTTGCACGGTCGTCTTTTGCCCGAATGGCCGTCGTATTTACTTTCAATCGTATTAACAATTTTCATTCATTATTTTCCATTATTCGGCTCATCTAATTATTATTATTCCGATGAATAATAACGATAAATGAGCAAACGTTTAACAGTTGATGCGAACGAGCGGCGAGCGCAACGAAATCGTTGGACACTGCAATTCCTTAGTTAAATCGCGAATGCGCGCTTAATGGCCACCGGCGTGAAGTCACTGAGCGCCCCTTGGATGGTTAAGCGCGTCCACACGTGTGCGTGCGTTTATGCGCCACTCACGCTGCGCCCGTACCTCAAGCGTTATTTCCGCTTCGGTTTCCTCTATTTTTATTATTATTCAATACAGCCTCTCTCGCTCTCTTTGCTCTCGTTTACTTTCTCCAGTATGTACTATGCAATTCTCGGTTCTTTGGCGCACGCGCGCGCCCACAAAACACACGGCATAAACGAGGCGCGTGTGAATTTTATCTTCTTGTATATATCCGTCCGCGCCACTTTCCGGTTCTCGCTTTTGCGATCAAGATTCCATCTCGTTCTACTCTTTATCTCGTTCTTCTCTTTAGCTCATTCCTCGTCTATCCTTTCCCCTCTCGATTCGTGTGTGGGCTCTCTTTTCACCGGCGCGCAAACGTACAATACACGCGTGTGCATCTACGAGCGTGCATAGGTCTACTCTCGCAGCGTAAAATATCGCGCACGCTCTCGCAAAAGCGCAATTTAGCGAAACCTGTGCTCTGCCGAAGTCTCCCAAACGGGGTAGAAATCATAAAGATGAAACTTTTTATCACCGTCTCTTCGCAAACACTCCCGATGTTTTCAGTCGTTTTATTTTTATTTTTTAAAAATTGTTATTACTTTTTTTTATTGCTTGTCTAGCGTATCGCGAGTTTAAAAGTGACGAAGAAGAAAGAAAGAAAAAACGAAAAATTTTACGATTTATCCCGAGTCATTTAATTTCCGTTCTGCTTCGCCGACGAATCCGCGGAAATTTTCCTCGTTTTCTCCGATCGGCAACAATTAACGCGATCGGGATTTACGATGTTTTTGCTCTGCTTGTTTGTTTGTTTGGTTTTTTTTTAACACACTATGTTATCCTTGATTTTCCAAGCAGTTGCGTCAAAACCTTTTTATGTTAAACGACGTATCTCTTCGAGCACCCAACTTGCAGAGTACCGAGCGCAGCGGTACCGAGAGTGAAACTTAACGACAAACAACGACAAAAATATAAAGTAATAAAAATGTTAAAAAAAACTACTATATTAACCGACGGTTGGACGACATTGAACACGAACCTGATTGCGGGGCGGCGCACCGAATTATGGGCCGCTATGCGCTTTCCGTAGCAGCGCCGCTGCTCTCGCACACACACACACACCGGACCGAATCTTCTCCCCACCCCTCGCTGTACTCGCTCATGTACTATCTTCCTCGCGCCGTTCACCGCGGTATTTTATCCCCTCCATGTCGTTCGCTAACGCCGAGTACTTGCCCGCCCCTTCGTTCTCGCTCCCACTCCACTCTGCCACGCGCTACGTCGCCGCTCGCTCTCTCACTCACTCTCTCTCTCTCTCTCTCTATCTCCCCACTCTTCTTCGTATCTCACTGTCTTCCCCTCTCCCCCTTCGCGCTCGACAGTACGGCAAAGAAGTACACGAGCGCATGCGCGCTTGAGTACCGGAGAGCGCAGAGCGCGCTATTCCTAAGCACACTCTACACCTACACACTTTTAACGCTCCTTGGCTCTGTTCCCTCGTAACGTTCGCCTCTTGCGCGCCTATTGCTCTCGCAGTTCTCTCGCGACTGTCTGCCCCCCCCCCCAACCCTGCCCCCCCGTTCCTTTGCCCCTGCTCCATGACGCCATAGCTACCGGCGGTAATGTTTGGCGTGCTTTTATCTCTCTCGCTCGCGCGTTACCTCCGCTACAGTCCCTCCTATTCCAGTGTCTACGCGCTCTATCTACGCACACCGTGCAATGTTGTAGCGTAAGCAACGTAAAGGTATACATATATATAGCAGCGGTAGCAGAGCTCTCTCTCTCTCGAGTTCGTCTCATCCATCTCTTTCACCGATCCCTCTTTCGCTTCTCTCGTTCGCTCTTCCTCCGTTTTATTTCGATTCTCCTCTTCTCTAAATTCTCCATCTCGTTTCCTCTGTCTCTCTCTCTCTCTCTCTGTCTCTCTGGCAGCCCCTCGCTCGACGGCCCGATTCTCTCGCAAACGCACGTCTCTTGGTGTTCCGTACTAACGGACAGGGGCAAAAATGCTCTCGTGTTACACCTCCTCGCGTTTTAACTCACTCGCTCTCGTTTCACGATTTATATCTCGGTCCAACTCGCACGTTCGTTCTATCTTTATCTGCATGTACTCGCTCGAGCGCTTAACTGTTCCTATTCTTTGGTTAAAAAAAAAAACAACAAAACAAAAAACACGAAAAATTGTACGCTTTCCCTCAACCTAATAATTGCCTGTCTGGCGGCGGATTATATCGTAGATTTCTTAATACGAGGGTAGCAAAATTAATTCTGATGAATCGTATGTTTTCGGGAGAAAATAAACTACTCTTCTTGGGTGACTAGAGTTTCTTGGGGAATCTTGAATGTCAGTAAAAATAGTCATACATAAGATTACTTAATTAACAGTGTTGAAAAGACTTTTTAATAATTTACCCATGCACATATCGTTCTACCGTTTGTTATTCTCGGCGAGCTTTATCCATTTCGGTGAATTCAACGTTTTGTTCCTTGCGATATAGCACGGATATATGTTTTTGCACTTTTGTATGTTTAATTCAGTGAGTTACGCGTTTTTGACTTTCCACGCTCGCTGTAACATATACATAGGTTATATAGACGAGAGCATTAGCGCACTAGTCTTTTCTCTGTCCTCCCCGCGTCGTTTCTTTCGCGCTATCTCCCACCACTATTTTGTACCCCCTATTTTTTCAGATCATCTCTCCTCCCTTTCTCTACCTCGGGCTACTGCTTTACGCACGACGAATCCATATCACTTCGAGCTCGAAGCAGCAAACGTTCCTTTCACACCCCCTAGCTACCCCTGTTTTTTTTTCGTACCGATCGTGGTACTACAGGAATCCGACGAGTACGATGTGCTTCTCAAGAATCCTTAGAATGGTTGCTGATAGGGTAGATTCAGTCATTTTTTTTTGCTCTTTTTCTTATTGTGACCACCGTATATGATGGCATCTCACGATCAAAGTAGATCGCGAGGTTGCACTTTTTCACCCCTTATTCATCTCTACCGTCACTTCATATTCTCTTTAATGCTCGCGCAACCCCTTCTTGTTTCCCTTCGTCTCTCGTGTTTGTACTACACTCCATATATCTTTCTTTTCTTCGTTTTTACTCCTACACCCTTGCTCTTTAAGGGGGGAAATAGGGTTAGACGGTTGAAAAAATCGATTTTTGTTTTATTTCATAAATTGTTAGTAAAACTATTGAAAAATATGCTCCCAAAATTTTTAATGAAAATTCCGGCTCGTTCTATTGTTATAAGCCATTAACGGGGGAAACAGGGTTAGGACAACGTTTTCTCAATGATTTTCATGAATTTTTTTATAGTATCAAAATGAATATAATTTATTGAAACTTTCAGAATATTTTATACATATATTTAAGTATATACTATAAAATTTGTATACATATATTTAAGTATATACTATAAAATATTAGCGACCCCATATTGCTTGATTTTCTTGGTACTATTTTTTCAAACGCGTTTTTCTGAAAACTTGCGTAAACGCTAGTTTGAAAAGTTTTCAACCAATCGTTTTGAAAATTGGCAGTTACTTTCTTCATAGTATTGCGCTCTATATGAATCTAAAATCGGAATATTATCATTATTTAAAATAATTTTTTCTTTGCAAATAAAGTTGTAAAAAATGGCAAAAATTCATGCTTTTTTATTTTGACCCCTGTATAAAATTCAATTTGCTATTTTTTTTATAGCATTTAGGTTCATGCAGAAGAGAGACATATAATAAAAGTAAATTCCAACCTCGTTTAATTTCAGATGAAAATTGCGGCTTCCAGAATGTACGCAAAATGCTGAGTCTGATTGTGACCTGCAATATGGGGTCGCTAATATGTCCGGTGTTTTACAATGAAATTCTTCAAAAATTTTATAGTATATACTTAAATATATGTATAAAATATTCTCAAAGTTTCAATAAATTATATTCATTTTTTATACTATAAAAAAATTCATGAAAATCATTGAGAAAACGCTGTCCTAACCTTATTTCCCCCCTTAATGCAGATATACTTTTCTCTATGTAAATGTTCGCAGAACTATTTAAGAATGTTATTAAAGACACTAGAACAGTGTTTCCGCGACTCGACTTCTAGAATTTAATGAAAAATTTCAGACAACAACTGGCACAAACATAGTTTGATTCCGCAGGACTTTCGAAAGTCCTGCGAGATCCAAATGTCGGTGCGTGATCGACTTGGATGCGGGAACGATCCAGATTTGTTATAAAAAATCCCTATTGTATTTAATTTCTATTTGGCATTGTTCAGGAATGAATATTAGTTGAGGGTTTTTACGGTAATCCAAAAAGGGTAGAATGGCTCATATATGGAAAACTACAGCCCTATAGAAAACTTTTGATTTAAACGAATTTTTATTCTCATTATCATTTTTATCTCACGTCTCGTCGTGTCTCTCGATAGCGTGTAAAAATCATTAATAAATAATTTATAGAATGTCGGGGTAGACATTCGGCTCGCAACGTCTCGCCACGGTCTCGATTCATTAAGGACTCTATATCCCTTCACTTTTTTTTTCTCTCTCTCATTCTCTCGTATCTACACACGACTCTCGTTATTATTCGTCTTCTTCTTCTTCTCCTCTCGTCTTCTCGGCCTCTCTCCTCGTTTTTTTCCAGGTATAGATATCGGGGCTCGGGATCAAGATGTACTTTATTATTCGCACGCGATATCTTCCAACGAACTTCGCGTTTTTCGGGAAGTTGTTTTTTTTCCTCCTTATTCGTTTTGCGTTTTCGCGTTCCTTTTTGGCTCAACCCCCGAATGCTCTCTATGAGATCATTACCGTCTGTGCTCTCGCCTCGAAAGAATAGAATTTCTAAACACGCTCTCTACCCTCCCCTCTCTTTCTCTCTAACGCTTTGAAGTCTCGGCTGATTCTTACCACCTGCTTTTTTTAATGGTTTTTTTCGCTAAGATACGCGCTGTTAAAATTTCAAGGTTCGTGCGCTCTTCGTCCGATAAATTTTCGAGACAGATGTATAATTGTCGTATTAGATGCCAGAACGTACAACTAATACGTGTCCTTGTGTTAGTTGAGAGCTGCCTTTCATGAAAATCGATTGTATTATAGAGATCCGCCCTCGCGGCGGTCAAGTTAAACGATACTCGGTCATCGGTCAATACTTGGGATGGGTGTCCGCTTAGCGATTCAGCGGGAAGCAATTTTTTCTGTTTACTTTCCGATTATAGTGTAATGGGAAATTAATGAAAATCTAGCGACGTTCGTATCGGTCAGATTTTCCACAGTTTCCCTTGGCCCTGGTGCATTAGTACACTGGGTCTTAAGGGGGGAAATAGGGTTAGACGGTTCAAAAAATCGATTTTTTTTAAATTTCATCAATTGTTAGTAAAAGTATTGAAAAATATGTTCCCAAAATTTTAAATGAAAATTCCGACTCGTTCTATTGTTATAAGCCATCAAAGTGAGTAGCTCTCCTTCAGGCCCCGAGCGCGCCACGTGTTTCAAACGCGTTTTTCTGAAAACGACTTTTTTTTTAACTTGCGTACACGCTAGTTTGAAAAGTTTTCAACCAATCGTTTTGAAAGTTGGCAGTTACTTTTTTCATAGTATTGCGCTCTATGTGAACCTAAAATCGGAATATTATCATTATATAAAATAATTTTTTTTTGCAAATAAAGTTGTAAAGAATGGCAAAAAATCATACTTTTTTATTTTGACCCCTGTAAAAAATTCAATTTTCTATTTTTTTAATAGCATTTAGGTTCATATAGAAGACATATAATAAAAGTAAATTCCAACCTCGTTCGATTTCAGATGAAAATTGCGGCTTCCAGAATGTACGCAAAATGCTGAGTCTTTTTTATTTTATAGTATATACTAAAATATATGCATAAAATATTCTCAAAGTTTCAATAAATTATATTCATTTTTTATACTAAAAAAAAATTCATGAAAATCATTGACAAAACGCTGTCCTAACCCTATTTCCCCCCTTAAGGGATGAAAATGGAACCAAATAGGGGATGGGACGTGAAAACTTGATAAAGGTGTACGATGGAAAGACTAATAAATAAATAAATAGATAGAACAGTAACGATTAATATATAATTGTTGAGAAAATAATAAATTGAAATATATAAATTTATACAGAGTTATATTTGTGATTATGACGAGAAAATGAGTAACAATAATTCTAATTATGAATATAAAATTCCGAGATAAATAACAGGCGTGACTTTAGTCTAGCGTGCATTAGTGCACTAGGTCCCAAGGGATGAAAATGGGACCATATAAGGAAAGGGACGTAAAAACTTGATAAAGGTGTACGATGGAAAGACTAATAAATAAATAAATAAATAAATAGAACAGTAACGATTGATACATAATTGTTGTGAAATTAATAAATTGACATATATGAATTTATACAGAGTTATGTTTGTGATTATCACGAGAAAATGAGTAACAATAATTGTAATTATGAATATAAAATTCCGGGATAAATAACAGGCGTAACTTTAGTCTAGCGTGCATTAGTGCACTGGGTCTCAAGGGATGAAAATGGGACCAAATAGGAGATGGGACGTAAAAACTTGATAAAGGTTTACGATGGAAACACTAATAAATAAATAAATAAATAGAATAGTAACGATTAATATATAATTTTGACAAAATAATAAATTGACATATATGAATTTATACAGAGTTATGTTTGTGATTACCACGAGAAAATGAGTAACAATAATTCTAATTATGAATATAAAATTCCGAGATAAATAACAGGCGTGACTTTAGTCTAGCGTGCAATACTGCACTGGGTCTCAAGGGATGAAAATGGGACCAAATAAGGAAAGGGACGTAAAAACTTGATAAAGGTGTACGATGGAAACACTAATAAATAAATAAATAAATAAATAGAACAGTAACGATTAATATATAATTGTTGAGAAAATAATAAATTGACATATATAAATTTATACAGAGTTATGTTTGTGATTATGGCGAGAAAATGAGTAATGATAATTCTAATTATGAATATAAAATTCCGATATAAATAACAGGCGTGACTTTAGTCTAGCATGCATTAGTGCACTGGGTCCCAAGGGATGAAAATGGGACCAAATAAGGAAAGGGACGTAAAAACTTGATAAAGGTGTACGATGGAAACACTAATAAATAAATAAATAAATAGAACAGTAACGATTAATATATAATTGTTGAGGAAATAATAAATTGACATATATAAATTTATACAGAGTTATATTTGTGATTATGATGAGAAAATGGGTAACAATAATTCTAATTATGAATATAAAATTCCGAGATACATAACAGGCGTGACTTTAGTCTAGCATGCAATAGTGCACTGGGTACCAAGGGATGAAAATGGGACCAAATAAGGAAAGGGACGTAAAAACTTGATAAAGGTGTACGATGGAAAGACTAATAGATAAATAAATAGAACAGTAACGATTGATACATAATTGTTGTGAAATTAATAAATTGCCATATATGAATTTATACAGAGTTATGTTTGTGATTATCACGAGAAAATGAGTAACAATAATTGTAATTATGAATATAAAATTCCGGGATAAATAACAGGCGTAACTTTAGTCTAGCGTGCATTAGTGCACTGGGTCTCACGGGATGAAAATGGGACCAAATAGGGGAAGGGACGTAAAAACTTGATAAAGGTTTACGATGGAAACACTAATAAATAAATAAATAAATAGAATAGTAACGATTAATATATAATTGTTGAGAAAATAATAAATTGACATATATGAATTTATACACAGTTCCGTTTGTGATTATGACGAGAAAATGATTAACAATAATTCTAATTATGAATACAAAATTCCGAGAAAAATATCAGGCGTAACTTTAATATCGTTTATTAACGACAATTTAATGTACTCGTATCGTTCGTTTTTCTTTTTCTCCATTTTCCATCCCGCTCCTACAGCCGCGTTTCAATGCACACAATCGATGAGTCTACGACTTAATATGCCACTTGTACAAATTGACGAAATGTAAAGAGGAAAAAGAAAAAGGAAAAACCGTGACGTTTCACGGATTCGTGAGAGTCAGAGCGTTAGGAATTGAGATTATAGCCACCAGCGAGCAGCACTGAACGGCTTCCTATCGTTCTCTCTGGTCGTATTTGCGATCTTTCGATGAATCGATAGACGCAAGTATATTCGCTAGCTACGACTAGAGCAATTGGTAAAGTAACAGGCCGGGTACAGACGATGCCGGTAGGACGATAAGGGTTGTTAGTTCCGCGAATATCCCCGATAACCGTCTATCCATTTCGCTCTACCCTCTGTGAGATGGCGCTGGTCGCATTATACCCACGTCCGTTGCCGTGAAATTGTCGCATTTGGCGGGAAACACGATTTTTGTTCGTTCCTCACCGATCGTTGAGTGTTTTTTTTTTCTTTTCTTCACAAGTCACTTTAATCTTCGCGTCAGGAGTGCGTGACTAATGATAAATTATCGCGAAGGCTGTCGGGTCGTTGAACCCAAATGAATCGAAAAACGTGTAAATACCGATAATTGGCTACGAATATTTCGTTCTTTCGTCTTTCATTGCCTTAAGGTTATTTCTATGATTGTATTTCTATGCCGGATCGTCGGGGAACTCCGGCGTTAACGAGAAAAAAACAATTAGTAAAATAGATTCCACGTTGCGCTGCCCCGCTGGTCTCCTATTTAAGGGGGGAAACAGGGTTAGGACAGCGTTTTCTCAATGATTTTCATGAATTTTTTTATAGTATAAAAAATGAATATAATTTATTGAAACTTTGAGAATATTGTGTACATATATTTAAGTATATACTATAAAATTTTTGAAGAATTTCCTTAAAAAACACCGAAAATATTAGCGACCCCATATTGCAGGTCACAATCAGACTCAGCATTTTGCGTACATTCTGGAAGCCGCAATTTTCATCTGAAATCAAACGAGTTTGGAATTTACTTTTATTATATGTCTCTCTTCTATACGAACCTATATGCTATAAAAAAAATAGAAAATTGAATTTTTTACAGGGGTCAAAACAAAAAAGCATGATTTTTTGCCATTTTTTACAACTTTTTGTTTTTTGCAAAACAAAAATTATTTTAAATAATGATAATATTCCGATTTTAGATTCATATAGAGCGCAATACCATGAAGAAAGTAACTGCCAATTTTCAAAAAGATTTGTTGAAAACTTTTCAAACTAGCGTGTGCGCAAGTTAAAAAAAAGTCGTTTTCAGAAAAACGCGTTTGAAAAAATACCGTACCTGAGTGACTGCTCGGTTATACACGTGGCGCGCTCGGGGCCTGAAGGAGAGCTACTCACTTTTATACATATATTTAAGTATATACTATAAAATTTTTGAAAAATTTCTTTGAAAAACACCGAAGATATTAGCGACCCCATATTGCAGGTCACAATCAGACTCAGCATTTTGCGTACATTCTGGAAGCCGCAATTTTCATCTGAAATCAAACGAGTTTGGAATTTACTTTTATTATATGTCTCTCTTCTATACGAACCTATATGCTATCAAAAAAATAGAAAATTGAATTTTTTACAGGGGTCAAAACAAAAAAGCATGATTCTTTGCCATTTTTTACAACTTTATTTGCAAACAAAAAATTATTTTAAATAATGATAATATTCCGATTTTAGGTTCATATAGAGCGCAATACTATGAAGAAAGTAACTGCCAATTTTCAAAACGATTGGTTGAAAACTTTTCAAACTAGCGTGTGCTGAGAATACTCATACAGATTGAAAATATATATATATTTTTTTTTTTCAGATGCATACAACATCGTTCAGAGTGGGCGCCGATTTCGGCGCATCATGTTGCAACAAGGCAAAAAACTACATGAAAATATTTAAAATAATTTTTTTTTTTCAATGTACAAGTATTCTCTAAGGATCAATAAATGCACGTGTAAATTTTCATCAAGACAACATCAACGGTTTAAACGTTATTGCACTTTAGAAATGACGTCAAAAATCTCGCTCTATACCAGACTACGGCCTTAAGAATTGCGAAAGAACACGTGCGTGGGAGGGTGAGGTTTGAAACGAGAAAACGACTCGTTCCCCGGTCGAAAGAAACAACACCGTACAGGCCACGTGTCCGCCTCAATTATCTCTCTCCCTCTCGCGGATTTTCATCGCGATTCCGCCGTCAGTTTTCCTCGCAAAGTTCACCCTCTGGTTCCACCGTTACTAGCCTCCCTTACCGTTGCAACCAGTGATTGACAGTCCGTATCAAGCCTCCCTGAACAGAACGAAAAAGTGTGCAAACATCAGTTTTTCTAATTTATCGTTTGTTTTACCTGTGTGAACGATTGTATCGTTGAATTTTGCTCGATTTCCTCGCTCGCTCGTCGTCGACGCGCTCACGATTTCGAAGTATACAGTGGCGCCGTGCGGGTGATTGTTAAGCTCCCGCGTTCTCGGCCCGCTTCTCCGATACACTCGGTGGTTTATTATCAGTCGTCGCGCATGCGCCCCCGCCCCGATCGATAAACTAACCAGCCGCCAGGGGGGTTTCTTTTTTCACCTCGCGACGTCACTTAGCGCTATCGCTCGCCGAGCGATAACGGAAACGTACGGATTTTCACGAAGCTCGCCGAGGCTCGTCGAAGTTTTGCGAAACGTTATCCACCGTAGTCAAAAGCCTGGCGTTTTCCCTCGTGCGGTCACGATGAAAACGAGGGGCTGGTCGGAAACTCGAAAGCTCGAGACGAAGCGACACTAGCGCTCCTCGCGAGCTTTTTCCTCTTTCTCACTCTCTCTCTCTCTCTCTCTCTCTCTCTCTCTCTCTCTCTCTCTCTCTCTCTCTCTCTCTCTCTCTCTCACCCCCTTATTTCTTTCTCTCTCGTCTTTCACCGTCTGTCCTTGTTCAACAAGCGCGATAACGCGCACGAGAAAGACCATACTGGGGGGAAAAGTGCCAAGCACAATCCAGCAAACGTTCGACCGTCGTCTCGTTTCGACGTACGTAAACTCCGGCTCGGGTTTTGTACACACACATACACACGCACATATACACAAAGTCACACATACCCATATATATACACACACACACACACACACACACACACACACACACACACACACACGTGTATACGTTAAATCGCGCGCGACATCGTTCACAACGAGGATTTGGTCTTTGCGACGAAAAAACAAACAAACAAAAAATCGCCCAATTAAAACGTTCTGTGTTTCTTATTTTTATTTTTTATTTTCTTAATTTCTCGTTGTCCCTCTCTCTCTCTCGTCTCGTTCGCGATCATATCCACGGCTATCGTCGATTGATCGGGTAAACCCGCTTAATAATCGGGAAGGAAACGTGTGTGTGTGTGTGTGCGCGAAAAAACAAATCAACGCGAGGCTGCGAATTAACAAAGCTCATCGGCACGACGTGAAGTACATCGGAGAAACCCGTGTGAGAAAAAAATATATGCTCGTACGCGTGCGTGTGTGACAGGGTTTTATTTATTTTTTTCCCCCTTTCTTCTTCGACAACGAGTTAAAAAAAATATTAAGAATCCTCCCGGAGTCGGGAGCAAAGTTGGGGAGAAGGAGAGAAAAAAAATGAGAATATTTGTGTTTATAAAACGTGCGGTCCATTTGCGGTCACCGTTCATATCGTTCTTATCCTCATTCCTCCCCTCGCCCTCGGTACAGTAACGAGAAATTTTTATTCACAACGGATATATCAACGATCATCCAATCGATTAGCAACGTGTAAGAGTGAGAGTATAGGAAAAAAAAGTGAGAGAAGATTTTGAAAGAAAAAAAAAAAAAAAAGTTATCGCAGGTGATATCGTGCCAACGAATCCGTACTCTCGTCCCGTTGATATCGCGGTTTTCTCGTGTTCAATCGATATCGCGATTGCTTCAATTAAAAATCTACGTAATGCAGTTTTTAAGGCAGTCGTCTGGTCTGGAGCGAGATTTTTGACGTCATTTCTAATGTGCAATAACGTTTAAACCGTTGAAGTTGTCTTGATGAAAATTTACACGTGCATTTATTGATCCTTAGAGAATACTTGTAGATTAAAAAAATAAATTATTTTAAATATTTTGATGTAGTTTTTTGCCTTGTTGCAACATGGTGCGCCGAAATCGGCGCCCACTCTGGACGATGTTGTATGCATCTGAAAAAAATATATATATATATATTCTCAATCTGTATGAGTATTCTGAGCACTGGTAGCAGAATTGAGTCGAACAATAATTTTGCCGACATTTTATAACTCGTCGAATACGAAAATGTATGAAATATCATTAATGAAAGTTCAACAGGCCGCCGTTTTGTCAAAATTTTTTTTTAAGTACCAATTCTGCTACCAGTGCTCAGAATACTCATACAGATTGAGGATATATATATATTTTTTTTTCAGATGCATACAACATCGTCCAGAGTGGGCGCCGATTTCGGCGCACCATGTTGCAACAAGGCAAAAAACTACATGAAAATATTTAAAATAATTTTTTTTTTTTAATGTACAAGTATTCTCTAAGGATCAATGAATGCACGTGTACATTTTCATCAAGACAACTTCAACGGTTTAAACGTTATTGCACATTAGAAATGACGTCAAAAATCTCGCTCTAGACCAGATGACTGGCTTAAAGCGATATATCTCGCATTTACATCAGTGATCATTTTATTTTTACCGCCTTTTGCAAATTATTTTTACGCCTCCTACCCCTTCGTCGCCCGTCCCCTCTCTCCCCTAACTTGTACGTGTACACACTTGTACGTGTGTTTGTCCTGTACGTACGAGTGCCGAACAGGCTACACCCGTTATTAAATTCTCCTCGTTCGATCGGTTTGTCGTCCGCGAAGCTCTCTTCAACTTCGATCAACGATATCGAGTCATACGTATTTACTTAACGTTTCCTCGCACTCTATTGTACCCCTCGGGTTCGGGCAAGTCGACGACAATGATATACCGTTCCGTTGACGTCGTCGGTACGTCGGGGCCGGCTTTAGGTCCGGCGAAACGTGTACAGCGCGCGGCGAAACGTTCGGAAAAGGGAAAATAAAGAGTAGATACGGACAGCGCCGATCAGACGCCGCTTGTAACCGCACGAGTCTGACCACTTGTGTACGCTCCTTCTCATCGTCCGTATCTACTGCCGCCACGAGCTCTCACGCGGAGGGACGCCTTTTCTTTTCTATATTTCATTCGCAACGGCGTCTCGTGTCTGACCAAGTACGAGACATTTCTACTAACTCGCTGCGATACTCCCGAACGGCTGTTGCACTTCATTCGCGCGCGCCGTTGACAGTGTCCTAACCGTGACTCTCGTTAAATCATCTCTTTCATCCCCCTATACAGAAATAGCAGTAACGCAAAGTGTCCTCGCGTTCGTTTGTCAATAATTAATTTGCCGGGATCGTCGATGCGAACAAATTGCGCACCGTTGAAGAGGGAAAAACATTTAAAAAAAACGTTTAATATCGAATTTCAACCGGTAAACCGGGAAGTTTATATGCGCGAATGAGATATGAACATCGGGTGTGCAACGCTGCTGCACACAATCCCTCCCGAGGGCACACGGGGCGCAGCTGAGCTCGACCGGGCGCGACCCACAGCCCTACATTCGCGGTCTGCGGCGCGACCTAACCTCAACGCACACCCACTTCCCCACAATCCCGCTATAACCATCTCCTTCTCCTCGCTCCTTTCATCACTAACGTTCTCGCGAACGTGAAGTCAGTAATACGCCCTTCGTTCCATGCGCGACGGCTAATATACAATGCTTGTTAGAGAAATTAACGGGGTTTTACATTGCTGCTATTGTTTATACACATACGGCGATTATCGGACGAGCTATTCGTAGTTTTTGATTTGTTTTTCTTTTTGTACGTTCGTTTTGTGTGAGCCATCAATTCGTCGCGGATGCCCGCTCGGGTTTTAGAAGTATAAGTGGATAAGTACCCCGTTGTAATTGCACAATTAAACGTCACGTCGGCATAAATCATATTGCGAATGAGAAGGCCCGTTCGTTGGGTCGTAATTCAAAGTGTCCGTTTAATTTCAATTAATAATTTTCTTACAATTGCACAAAACACTCGATCAATTGTGATCAATGTGATTAAGGTAGTAGTCTGGTAACTTAAGGCCGTAGTCTGGTCTAGAGCGAGATTTTTGACGTCGTTTCTGATGTGCAATAACGTTTAAACCGTTGAAGTTGTCTTGATGAAAATTTACACGTGCATTTATTGATCCTTAGAGAATACTTGTACATTAAAAAAAAAAATTATTTTAAATATTTTCATGTAGTTTTTTGCCTTGTTGCAACATGGTGCGCCGAAATCGGCGCCCACTCTGGACGATGTTGTATGCATCTGAAAAAAAAAATATATATATATTCTCAATCTGTATGAGTATTCTGAGCACTGGTAGCAGAATTGGTACTTAAAAAAATGTTTTGACAAAATGGCGGCCTGTTGAACTTTCATTAATGATGTTTCATACATTTTCGGGTATTCGACGAGTTATAAAATGTCGGCAAAATTATTGTTCGGCTCAATTCTGCTACCAGTCCTCAGAAACAGGCTACCTAAGGTACGTGCAAAATTTGAGCTCGATCGGTTCATTAGTTATCGAGATATCGTGGGCGCCGATTTGAAAAACATAGTTCTGATATAAACGCGTTCAATGTTGCTTCCCGACCGCGCTACCTGAGCGCGCGGCTTGCTTAGCATTTTTATTTCTCGGCTAATTTTCGAAATATCAATAAACGGTTTTCAGGAGCGTATGAAGAAAGGTCTAAGGAATAAGAAAATGAAAGAAAAAAAAAAAAAAAAAAATTGATTTTTATTAAATTTCTAGACCAGACGTCGGCCTTAAGCTTCGTTCGATAATTACGCACTCGGGTAGGCTTAGATCGATCAATGGTTCGGCTCGGTGGTATAATCCGAAGTAGATAGATTGCAAACACGACGGGCGTGGAGGATAAGAGGGTGAAGAATGAGGAGAGAATATTATAGAAAGCCCGCGGAGAGCCTCCGGTACACGCGAACGTCTGTTCATAGCGAGTCGAGCACGTGTCGTTCTTCAAACTAGAGAGAGAGAAAGCGAGAGAAAGAGAGAGAGACGGAAATAGACGAGGTCCTCTCGAAATCGTTTGACACAGCGGATTTAATTGAATTACCTTCGGAGGGGTTGAAGGAGTACGAAAGAGTCGTGACACGTTGTGGAACGTACAGGCTGAAAATTGAATTTGCACCGTGTGACTTTGCTCATCGAGTCCCGCAACGTTTACACATATACAACCGATTGACCCTCAATGTCAAATTTCTCATAACGAAACATTCGTACAGGGCAATCCCCAATCGACTCTCACTACATTTTCCCTTCTCTCTCTACTCTCAATACCCCGACAAAATTAAGTTTACCGCAACGCCTACGATCTTGCAGCATTCATAACAGCTATCGGTGTCAACAAAATTGACAGTACGTAAGAAAGGAAAAAGTATAAAAAAAATAACATCACGAAAATCAAAGGTGAGCAGCGCGAAAGGAAAATAATTTTGATCGCGGAGTGAGCGCAATAATAGTCCATAATCGAGGGGAGGGTTTTCGAGGTGGTGTCGAGGAGGGGTAGCCTGAGGCACAATCGTGACAATTATTCGCTCAGCCACGAGCGCAACAGTGCCGAAGATCAAGAGGAGGAGGAGAACTACGAGATTTATGGGAATGAAGCGCGAGGAAGTTTGAGAATACGCGAGGATTCGCGCGTTGGATCAACGAGAACGTTGTTAACGGGTTATCGGGAGGGTGTAGTCGCGAGGGTTCCGCCGGCGGGACTCGTCGGTGGTTACTGTGATGTGGTGGAGTCCCCCGGTGGGCCGCGGTTGCATCATCAGGATCACCGCTATCAGGAACACCAGCCGCGTCATCAGCATCGCGAGGAACATCATTCGGAAGGGATTGGAAGAGGTGGTGGCGGAGGAGGAGGAGGCGGCGGCGTTTTATCGTCGTCGTCTTCCCGTCGTCGGGTTATCGTGAGAGGTCCGGTTGCAAGCGGTGTTGGCTGTAGTTTAACGGCTCGAGGAGGCCTGGCCGGTGGTCCCGAGGAGGAGGAGAACGACGGGGTAGGATGGTGTGACCTACGGCGTCGTCCCGCCCGACGTGGAGCCGGTGGTGGTGGAGGTGGCGGCTCCGGTGTCGTCGGCGGTGGTTACGGCACCGAGCGTCTCCTGCTCGATTCCGAGGACGAGGAGGAGCAACCACCACCGGTTATGTCGTGGCAGCATCAGCAACAGTCGAGATCTGTTGGGCCTGCGGCGGATAATAGCGGGCCCGCTTTATCATCGTCAGCTGTTCATCCTCCATCCTCGTCGTTGCGCGACGAGCGGGATCGCGATCCGAGGCTCGTCGACATTGTCACCGGACGCGAGCCAATATCCTCGAGGGAATCCCGTGATTCCCGTGACTTTCGGGACACACGAGATCATCGTGACACTCGCGAATCGAGGGAGAACTACGCGAGTGCATCGAGACGTAACGAGCATCGTGGCAGCGACAGAACTGATCGTGCCGATCGTGAACAGGACTACGATGATTATGATCCACCGGCGACAACACGCTCGAATCAATCGGCCAACGCGTCAACCGCACTCGTCAACAATCCGGTAAGAATTATATTTGCATACTGGTTGTCTCCCGGTGTTTTACACTCTCTCACTGAGATCTTATTACGCTGTAAGATTATTTATGCTTCTTCATTTTTTTTTTTTTTTTGGCTTTCTACTAAATATGGAGCGAGCGAAATAATCCACTCGTTATGGGCCGTTGTTGCGAGAAAAAAAAATTGTTTCTCGCGAAATTATCATAGCCAGTGTGCGTTAATGGAAATTCACTAGACCGAAAACAATTTCGGTTTTTTTTTTCCTCCGTCTTGTAATACATATAGCTCATTTGTGAGAACGGTGAAGGATGATGTTCTTTAATTAGGAAGATATGCCTTTCGTTGTCTGATGATGCGATCCTTGAGGAGGGACATTGGGTTAGGACAAGCGTTTTCTCAAAGATTTTCAGGAATTTTTTTATAGTTTAAAATATTAATATAATTTATTGAAACTTTGAAAATATTTTATACATATATTTAAGTATATACTATAAAATTTGTATACATATATTTAAGTATGTACTATAAAATATTGGCGATCCCATATTGAAGGTCACAGTCAGACTCAGCATTTTGCGTACATTCTGGACGCCGCAATTTTCATCTGAAATCAAACGAGGTTGAAATTTACTTTTATGATATGTCTCACTTCTATATGAACCTGAATGCTATAAAAAAAAATAGAAAATTCAATTTTTTTACAGGGGTCAAAACAAAAATGCATGATTTTTTGCCATTTTTTTCAACTTTATTTGCAAAAAAAAATTATTTTATATAATGATAATATTGCGATTTTAGGTTCATATAGAGCGCAATGCTGTGAAGAAAGTAACTGCCAATTTTCAAAATGATTGGTTGAAAACTTTTCAAACTAGCGTGTACGCAAGTTAAAAAAAAGTCGGTTTTCAAAAAAACGCGTTTGAAAAAATAGTACCAAGAAAAACAAGCAATATGGGGTCGCTAATATTTTATAGTATATACTTAAATATATGTATACAAATTTTATAGTATATACTTAAGGTAGTAGTCTGGTAACTTAACCCGATTTTCATGTCTTTTTTGGAGGGCGTTTTTTTTTAGGAAAATAAAAATGAATCGTTTTGGATATTTAGGATGTTTTTATTTACATATTAAAGATACAAAAATAATTTTTTTTGAAAAAATTTAATAGTTTATTATTATTATTATTATTGATCGAAGTCGACACCTCGAAAAAAAAGCGCGTGGGTGGCCCCGGTGATTTTGGCTCTTGATGTTATCTGACATAAAAAATTCTCGATAATTCTTAATCTATAGACACGTCATTCTGGTCGGAACTACTGAAGTTAAATTTCATGGATAAATAACAAAATGGAAATGGAAAAAAAAACTTTTTTTTCCAAAGTCCGCCATTTTGTTATTTATCCATGAAATTTAACTTCAGTAGTTCCGACCAGAATGACATGTCTATAGATTAAGAATTATCAAGAATTTTTGATTTCAGATAACATCAAGAGCCAAAATCACCGGGGCCACCCACGCGCTTTTTTTTCGAGGTGCCAACTTCGATCAATAATAATAATAATAATAATAAACTATTACATTTTTTCAAAAAATTTTTTTTTTGTATCTTTAATATGTAAATGAAAACATCCTGAATATCCAAAACGATTCATTTTTATTTTCCTACAAAAAAACGCCCTCCAAAAAAGACATGAAAATCGGCTTAAGTTACCAGACTACTACCTTAAATATATGTATAAAATATTCTCAAAGTTTCAATAAATTATATTCATTTTTTATAATATAAAAAAATTCATGAAAATCACCCCCACCCCCCTATTTCCCCCCTTAATGGCTTATAACAATAGAACGGGTCGGAATTTTCATGTAAAATTTTGGGAACATATTTTTCAATAGTTTTACTAACAATTTATGAAATAAAAAAAAATCGATTTTTTGGAACCGTCTAACCCTATTTCTCCCCTTAATTCAAGGCGATTTTGTCGTTTTCTTATAATCGGACGATCCTCTTGCAACGCGAAGAATACTCTTTTATTTATGCCCGTTGATAACTGAACTCGTGCACTTTCACTCAGACGGCCTGTCGTGCCGAATTTGAAAAAAAGCCCCTCGGTCAAAACTTGCGAATGCGAATAAATTACGAAGAATAAAAGTGCTACTTTGAATTTGCAACTTTTTTTGCAACTTTTCGTGTACTTATGATCGTTCGAATGGTTGTAACCGCTGTATCTAGAAAATGGTTCATTCGGTAAATTAGAATCTCATCCTGTAATCAATGACACAGCGAGGATTGAGTATCTCCTTGAATCAACGCTATTTGTTTGGCAATATCCAAGAAGTAATCGTGAAATAAAATACACGATTTAAACATTATCCTTGTGTGCCAACGGTCGTACTATATGACTTTGATTTCCTGGGACGCAATTCAATCAATCTGACGGGTTTATTATCAATTCATCGTTCGCCGAACGTTATTCACAAGTTGATTTGTCAATAGGTTTTATCCATATTGATTGAGAGACGAGTGATGAAAAAGGACGGATGGATTTAAATAAGGATAAAGATATCGAAAGCTGTGTTATTGGCGAATGCAGAAAATCCGTATATAAAACGTGACGAGAGGCGCTAACGCGCGAGAGAAAGATGTTGGGATCGATTGTAGGGGTAGGTCCTGCTGTGGCAATGCCGCTCGTGGCCTTCTACCTCATTCGACCACGTTTTTTCCCTCAATCGCTAATTCTTCACTTCATCCTTTCTCTCTCTCTCTCTCTCTCTTCATCTTCCTCCCTCACTCTCGCGTCACATCCCTCGTTGCTTGACAACCGGCCAAAAGCGGAACGCTCGATTTCAAGGGGAGCGGGAGGGGGGAAAGAGAAGAAAAAAAGTTATTTCGAGAGTTGCCACCCCTTCATAGCCCGCGTTCATCCTCGGTGATGGTCGACGGGAAACGACGAGAGAATAACTTACGAACGGGGGTGGTGTATGAGTAAGGGTAGGAGAGACGAGAATGCGCGAGCAATTCGACATATAAAAAGGATGATTTCTTCCCCCGTCCCGTTTCTTTTTTTTTTTTTTACCATCCTGTCCTTTGCCCAGCAGTAATTTCAGATAAAAA
The DNA here is from genome assembly GCA_958009045.1 of Oxytorus armatus. Classification (NCBI taxonomy): domain Eukaryota; kingdom Metazoa; phylum Arthropoda; class Insecta; order Hymenoptera; family Ichneumonidae; genus Oxytorus; species Oxytorus armatus. The sequence goes on from OY253748.1 coordinate 22,878,184, forward strand.
CGAGATGGAAGGATCGTGACACATACACACATATACACACACACGTGGACAAAAGATGTAGCTATATTTATGGAAGGGAGAAGTAAGTGGAGAGTATATAGTGGGTTTTCGTTTCTCGACTGTGGCAAAAGAGTGGAGGAAGCCGGTATGATCAAAGCACGACTCGACTGCATAAACTAACTTCTCTCTCTCGCTCTCTCTTTTTCGCCGCAAAATGAAAATGTATTGCTGTACACGTAACAGTGGCCGTACAGCTACTGCCGTGTGTATAGCTCGAGGAGCTGGGACAATCACGAGGATCAAGAAACGAGTGGGTACACGAGGAGAGAGATAGAGAAAGAGAGGGAGGTGGGTGGGAATCTGTGTGGCGTTCCTCATTTAGAGTCTCTACATCTTTCATAGGGACCGCGAAACCCGAAGAGCGTTACGCAAACACTGTTATGGAGGTCTCATTTGCAGCTGCATTCAAGACGCAGAGCTTCCAGTTTGCTTGTATCAGATTTTTTTTTTCTCTCTCCTTGATGCTATCTCACTCCAACGTTTCAACCCTCGTAACCATACTTCTTTCCGTCGTTTCTCGCAACACTTCCACTTATCGTTCAATATCTTCGCAAAAGTTCACTCTCGCTATTCACACTGCGATAGATCCTCTAATAAACAACTGTGAAATCGAACTAACCGTACTTTATCATTTTACTGTTTTTCCCACCCTCTCTCTGGGCATATACGAGGTCTGTTCAAAAAGTATCACGAATTTTGAATTTCACCGGGCTACGTACATTCGATTTTCGATTTTTTTGTCGCGTTAGGTTGGTACTCGTGTCCCTTACTTATGCTGAAAAAATCGGCCATTTTGAATGTTTAGTTAATTGTTGACAGCCGTTTTGGTTAGACGTGTTTTGGCTTGTCTTCGATTTTTGCCTATTCCAAAAGAGCAGCTTCCATTGCGATTATTGAGCTTTGGTTTCCACGTCATAACCATAAACCCATGATTCGTCACTAGTTGTGACCCTCTGGAGCAAATTTGGGTCGTCGCGGACCGAGTCCAACGGCTCCTTAGCGATGTTAACGCGACACTGTTTCTGTTCGAAATTGAGCAATTTTGGTACGAATTTCGCGGCGACCCGTTTCATGCCCAAATTATTGGTAAAAATCGAATAGCACGAGCCAATCGATATGTTTAGTTCCTCGGCAACTTCTCAAACGGTGATTCGACGATTGGCCAATATTATTCCCTTCGCTTCATCAATGTTTTCGTCCGTTGTTGATGTGCTCGGGCGTCCGGAACGCGTTTCGTTGTCCGCATCTTCTCGGCCCTCTGAGAACATTTTGTACCACCGATAAACGTTGCTTTGGTCCAAGGTAGTTTCACCATATGCCACAGTCAACATTCGAAATGCGTCCGCGCACTTAATTTCGTTTTTCACACATAATTTGATACGGATTCTTTGATCCATTTTTTGGAATAGGCAAAGATCGAAGACAAGCCAAAACACGTCTAACCAAAACAGCTGTCAACGATTAACTAAACATTCAAGATGGCCGATTTTTTCAGCATAAATGAGGGACATGAGTACCAACCTAACGCCACAAAAAAATCGAAAATCGAATATACGTAGCCCGCGAAAATTCAAAATTCGCTATACTTTTTGAACAGACCTCGTACATGTTTATGGATCGACATTTATTTTTGCAACGAGACGTTGCATCTTGGAAGTTACTCGGGATATTTGAGAATGTCATTGGTTCGGGCCGTGTGTGTGCGGCTATAAATCGCTTGGTGCAACGGGGAAAAAATGGGAACCAAGTTAAGGGGACGATGTAATAAATGCAAATTGAATTTTACATATTTATGGTAGGAGTATGTTCACCTTCTTTGTGGTATATACTATTTTGTTTTATCTGTTATTGGCTACGAGTTACTATCCTGGTATACAGGCGTCACGGAAGCACACAACTTGAAAAGAAGCTTCAAGGGGGGAAATAGGGTTAGGACAGCGTTTTCTCAATGATTTTCATGAATTTTTTTATAGTATAAAAAATGGATTTAATTTATTGAAACTTTGAGAATATTTTATACATATATTTGAGTATTTACTGTAAAATTTTTGAAAAATTTCCTTGAAAAACACTGAAGATATTAGCGACCCCATATTGCAGGTCACAATCAGACTCAGCATTTTGCGTACATTCTGGAAGCCGCAATTTTTATCTGAAATCAAACGAGGTTGGAATTTACTTTTATTATATGTCTCTCTTCTATATGAACCTAAATGCTATCGAAAAAATAGAAAATTGAATTTTTTACAGGGGTCAAAACAAACAAGCATGATTTTTTGCCATATTTTACAACTTTATTTGCAAAAATAAAATTATTTTAAATAATGTTAATACTCCGATTGTAGGTTCATATAGAGCGCAATACTATGAAGAAAGTAACTGCCAATTTTCAAAACGATTGGTTGAAAACTTTTCAAACTAGCGTGTACGCAAGTTTAAAAAAAAGTCGTTTTCAGAAAAACGCGTTTGAAAAAATAGTAAGAAGAGCTACTGAAGGAGCGCTACTCACTTTAATGGCTTATAACATTAGAACGAGTCGGAATTTTCATTTAAAATTTTGGGAACATATTTTTCAATAGTTTTACTAACAATTTATGAAATAAAAAAAAATCGATTTTTTTAACCGTGTAACCCTATTTCCCCCCTTGGAGTTATACGCAGTCAGGAGACCGAAAAAGGCGATTTTTCAAGAATTTTTCCTAGAAACACATTTTTATTTATTAACGTAAAAATTTATATACGTATGGCGGTAACTTTTAACTTTATTTTCATATTGTTTATTTGTAAAAATAATGAGTTTTAAAGCTGCTATAACCGATCTCCGGGAGCTCCTCTAAAAAAAGATGTCTGGCGGTGAGCACGCTATCTCCGGTTTGGATTATCCAAAATAAAAAAACCAAAGAGATTCTATCAGTGGATAGATAAATCTAGGTACTGATCGAAGGAATAGTCGAAATTTTGATTTTTGACAAAATGGCAGCTTCAAAAAGAAAAAATTCCAACTTTCGATCAAAATTTTTTCGTTGAATTGTTTTAAAAAGATAGAAATAATTATCGGAAATCTTATTCCTTCGATGAACACCCGAAGAATATATCTGAGAAGGTTGTGTTAAAATTAGAGATCGATCGGTTGAGCCGTTTTTTGAGAAACCGTGCCCACCGATTTTGAAAACACCATTTTGAGAAAACGCGTTCAAAGCTTGCGTCCATACAAATATCCATGTATCTCCAGGAATATTTGCCGGATCGATTTAAAATTTTCAGAGAATATATTCAAATATACGTACATTCGGAAAATGCAATAAAAAAATTGATTTTTTGAAATTTCCAACTACGTTGGGCCCCTTAAAAAAAAGGATACATGAGAACGAGGCTTTATAGAAATGCCTCTTCTTCCTTCATTTTGTCGTCCCGAAATGTCTCCCTCTTCCTCTATTTTGCCCGTCGTTCGTTTTACAACATATATATATGCGGACAACTCTCAACGGGCTCTCTCAGAGGCACGAGATATTCGCCCGAGACACACGGTTCTTCGGGAGATGAAGAATATAGGTCAGTGTACAAGCTTGGCAGGAGCAAAAGAGCATCGGAGCGCTGCGAAGGATATGTATACAGGGAGAGAAAACGCGAGCGGAATAGCTCCGACCAAGTTATCGCCAAGAGAATATAGGAGCTCGAGCATAGCAATGAGAACGATGAGAAAGAGAGATGAGAGAGAGAGAGAGAGAGAGGGAAAGACAGACAGATGGGAAGAGGAACCCCGCTAACGGCCAAACGGGTTTTCCCTCCGACGTGCTCGCGATTTTTTTTTAAATTTTTTTTCAAATTATTTTTCGTTCTCTCTTATTCGACGACTTCCCTCTTTCCTCTGGGCTTTTATATTACGCTTCTCGTGTGCAGTTTTTTGCTTGCTGTAGGAAAATTCAATAAATATACGATTACGATTACGATTGGTATTTTTTTTTTCGTTTTTAAACGAAACCTTTCATTGCAAAAGTAACAAGACGAGCAGTAACAAAATTTCGGGTGGGGACTGAAAAAAAAAAAAATAGTCGAAAAAAAAAAAAAATCGCCCTAATCTATATACCAGGGGTGTTAGTTGAAATTTGCCGGTTTTTTCGATAAAGAAAACACTTAATTTTCAGAGGAATCTCAACATTTTTTTATTCAAAGTATTGACCATTGGTTTCTACACATTTCGCCCATCTCTCAGGCAAATTATGGATACCATCCCAAAAAAACTTTTTCTCTTTCGAGGTAAACCATTCGACGAGCCATTTTTCGACTTCTTCAAAATTAGCGAAGCACTGCTCCGCAAGGGAGTGTCCCATCGATGCGAAAAGGTGATAGTCGGACGGGCGAGGTCTGGAGAGTACGGCGGGTGTGATAATATTTCCCAATGAAGTGTTTTTAATGTGTCTTTTACCAGTTTAGCGGTATGAGACGGCGCGTCGTCATGTTGCAAGATAACTTGGCCATGTCTTCGGGCCCATTCCGGCCGTTTTTCGATCAACGCATAATTCAAATTAATCATTTGTTGTCGGTAGCGATCCTTGTTCACCGTTTCACCAGGTTTTAACAACTCTTAGTACACCACATCACACTGGTCCCACGAAACACAGAGCATTGTCTTACAGCCAAAGCGATGTGTCCTTGCAATCGATGGGCCGGCTTCACCAGGTGAAAGCCATGATTTTTTTCGCTTCGGGTTCTCAAAATAAATCCACTTTTCGTCCCCCGTGACAATTCGATGCAGAAAAGATTTCCTTTCGAATCGTTGAAGCAGCATTTCACAAACGGTTTTTCGATTTTCCATTTGTCTATCGTTCAGCTGGTGTGGCACCCATTTTCCATACTTTTGGATCTTTCCCATGGCTTTTAAACGTTGGCAAATTGCCCCTCGAGTCACATTTAGTGTTTCTGCCAATTTTTTTTGCGATTGGGTTGGATCAACATCCAATAACGCCTGCAATTCCTCGTCTTCGAACTTTTTTCGCTGCACCAGGATGTTCATTGTCTGTCAAATCGAAATCTCCACTTTTAAATTGACGAAACCATGTCTCACATGTTCTAATCACTGGAGCATGTTCACCATAAGTTTCTACCAGCAACCGGTGAGCTTCAGCTACTTTTTTATTTTGATGAAATAAGAAAAGCAACGAATGCCGCAAATGCGATTTACTTGGAACGAAACTCGACATATTCACTGAGGTAAACAAATATGACGCTATTATTTTGGCGGAATGTGACTCGCGTATTTTTGTAGCTTAATGTCAATAGAAAAAAATGACATACATGCCAAATCATAGAAATGTATACATATGGCTAGCGACATCTACTGGTAAAACCGGCAGACTTCAACTAACACCCCTGGTATATATAAATGAATCCCTATTTCCCTTGGTCACGCCATAACTTGAGAACGACTTTACCGATTTCATTCATCTTTTCTTTTCAAGTTTTCTAATACTGTGTAGAAGGTTCTTACGGGAAGAAAAATTAAGAAAATTGCGCACAAAATTGAAAAATTTCAGAAAACTTAACGACTATTTAACCTTCGCGCGATTGACAGTTCCCGCGAAGCAAATGTGATTTAATAGATGCATCGGTCGGCATCTATCGATCAAAAAATTCATTTATTCATATCTTAGTGCACAGTTCATTCGATCTGAACGTTTATCCAGTTTTGAGTTTGTTGAGTGAGTTTTTTGATAAGTGTTTGTTCATCGCAATTAGTTCACCGCAATCACGGCTTATATTAAAAGTTTAATTTAATATCGATTTTTGGTAAGTTTTGATAGACTAACACGTGGTATACATACTTATACAGAAACACTAAGGGAGTCAATTTTTTATTTTCAGTTACAATAAACACTATGTTTTTGAAATAATTTTGTTTTAAATTATTTATTCCAGTTCGAATTGAATATTCATACCTCAGACAGGACAACGTCTGTCGGGTCAGCTAGTATGTAAATAAAAACATCCTAAATATCCAAAACGATTCATTATTATTTTCCTACAAAAAAACGCCCTCCAAAAAAAGACATGAAAATCGGCTTAACTTACCAGACTAGTACCTTAAACGCGCGATCAAACGTCAATTATATTTCGAATTACGTGGCAGAGTGCTCGGGGGATTGGTGAGGAGCGAAAAAGTTTGTAGAAATAGAAAGATGGCGGCGTGCGCGACGCCGCCCGCGAGATCAGTTGAGAGGAATAGCAAGGAATATCACCACTCTTCTGCTGATCCTGCGCGCTTCTCGCCGCCAAAGTCTCTCTACTCTGGTATATGTATACGCACCTGCAGAATTAGAGGGCCGTTGAGAGTGAGAGAGGGAGGGAGGGATGGAGGGAGGAAAAACAAAACGAAAAGTAGCCGCACAAGGTCTTCCAGAGGAGGATAGATATATTGGGATTCAGAGGGAAAGAGAGAGAGAGAGAGAAAGAGGGTGAAACCAAGAAGTGAAGAAAAAAAAAGGAACAAAGCTGTGGTCGAGTGCTCGGACGAAATTGCAGAATTATTCTTCTCGGAAGGGCCCGCAAAATTCGGGAGGCGTTGCAGTCGGTAACACACACACACACGAGAGTTGCCACAGGAAGAAACGACAAACGATTAGAAGATATAGAGGCGATTCTCGTTTTTTCTTTCATGCGTTCTCGCGCGTGCTCGAATTGTTGTTTTTTTTTCTCTTCTTTTCCTTAACAATACACCTACTAGTTTCCTATGTGTGTATACCATATATATCCTTAAAAACCTTTCTCAACGTCCGTTCGCTCCTCGTTCGGTCTTCGGACGCTTTTTTTTTCGTTATATACATACCGATTGCGTGCGAAGAACACGAGAATTTATTCCGCGCACCCAAACATCCGACCGGTGGTAACACAGAGAGCGCGCGCGCCCGCTCACCGAGTGCAAGGTGTGCTTTGACCATCGCGCATCGGTTAAATTGTTATTAAATTGCAACAGAGTCGCCCCGAGGTATCCCCGTATATATAACGATCGATCTCTCGCAACGTTGAAAACAGAACGCGAGAGAGGAGAAACGCCGATTAAGGGTATAAAAAGGGGTATGGCCCGTTCCAGGAAATAGAATTTTCGACTTAACGCGATGCGACAGTTGTTGCAAGTGGTCACGCACGTTCGATTAAAACTTTTGGGATATTCAACAATTTTTTCCATCCTCATCGACGACCATTACGCCTTTCGTGAATTTTTTTTGTTTTCTTACGACATTCAACGAACAGTACTGAAAGTATTCCGAAAAAAAAACAGGTCGTAAAAATAGGATTGATAAGAAAAATGTCGACCGAGTGTGCGCGTGAATTTTGTTCGCAATTTTCATTTTTTCTTTTTGTAAACCTTTTTTCTTTAACACAAGGACGCGCTGGTACCTCTGTGACGTTTCGTCTCAAAGGTACCAGCGTGAGGAAACTTTTTTTTCCACCGAAAAAATGAAAAATAATAAAATAGCCGTAAAGAAGTTATTCATTATAATATAAATTATAGTTTAAGGTTTACAATTAAACAAATTATAATTAATATTAAATCTTTATCATCCCCCATAGAATTAATTGATTTACAGGACACTTCGTTTTCAATTGAGACAGCTCTTGTAATCGAGTAATGTTCGTTCATTAATTTGTTATTTATAACATTTGTTTTGTTGTTAACATTAATTTGTTATTTTATAAATTATAAATCTTTACAGATTTATAATTGAAAAAATAACAAATTAATGAACGAACATTATTCGATTACAAGAACTGTCTCAATTGAATACTAAGTGTAAGTGTATCAATTAATTTTATGGAGGATGATAAAGATTTAATATTAATTAGAATAATGTTCGTTCATTAATTTGTTATTTTTTTAATTATAAATCTGTACAGATTTATAATTGAAAAAATAACGAATTTTTTTTTTTTTCATAACATTTGTTTTGTTTTTAACATTAATTTGTTATTTTTTTAATTATAAATCTTTACAGATTTATAATTGAAAAAATAACAAATTAATGAACGAACATTATTCGATTACAAGAACTGTCTGAATTGAAAACGAAGTGTCCTGTATATCAATTAATTTTATGGAGGATGATAAAGATTTAATATTAATTAGAATAATGTTCGTTCATTAATTTGTTATTTTTTCATAACATTTGTTTTGGTCTTAACATTAATTTGTTTTTTTTTTAATTATAAATCTTTACAGATTGATAATTGAAAAAATAACAAATTAATAAACGAACATTATTCGATTACAAGAACTGTATCAATTGAGAACGAAGTGTCCTGTAAATCAATTAATTTTATGGGGGATGATAAAGATTTAATATTAATTAGAATAATGTTCGTTCATTAATTTGTCATTTTTCATAACATTTATTTTATTTTTAACATTAATTTGTTATTTTTTAAATTATAAATCTTTACAGATTAATAATTGAAAAAACAACAAATTAATAAACAATCATTATTCGATTACAAGAATTGTCTCAATTGAAAACGGAGTCTCCTGTAAATCAATTAATTTTATGGAGGATGATAAAGATTTAATATTAATTAGAATAATGTTCGTTCATTAATTTGTTATTTTTTTAATTATAAATCTTTACAGATTGATAATTGAAAAAATAACAAATAAATAAACGAACATTATCCGATTACAAGAACTGTCTCAATTGAAAACGAAGTGTCCTGTAAATCAATTAATTTTATGAGCGATGATAAAGATTTAATATTAATTAGAATAATGTTCGTTCATTAATTTGTTATTTTTTCAATTATAAATCTGTGCAGATTTATAAATGAAAAAATAACAAATTTGTTTTTTTTTCCTAACATTTGTTTTGTTTTTAACATTAATTTGTTATTTTTTTAATTATAAATCTTTACAGATTTATAATTGAAAAAATAACAAATTAATGAACGAACATTGTTCGATTACAAGAACTGTCTCAATTGAAAACGAAGTGTCCTGTAAATCAATTAATTTTATGGGCGATGATAAAGATTTAATATTAATTAGAATAATGTTCGTTCATTAATTTCTTATTTTTCATAACATTTATTTTGTTTTTAACATTAATTTGTTATTTTTTAAATTATAAATCTTTACAGATTAATAATTGAAAAAATAACAAATTAATAAACAATCATTATTCGATTACAAGAATTGTCTCAATTAAAAACAAAGTGTCCTGTAAATCAATTCAATTTATGGAGAATGATAAAGATTTAATATTAATTAGACTAATGTTCGTTCATTAATTTGTTATTTTTCATAACATTTGTTTTGTTTTTAACATTAATTTGTATTTTTTTAATCATCAATCTTTACAGATTTATAATTGAAAAAATAACAAATTAATGAACGAACATTATCCGATTACAAGAACTGTCTCAATTGAAAACGAAGTGTCCTGTAAATCAATTAATTTTATGGGCGATGATAAAGATTTAATATTAATTCGAATTTGTTTAATAAAAGAAACTAAAACGATAATTTATATTACAATGAAAAACTTCTTTACTGCTTTTTCATTATATTTGTTATTTTTTTCAATGATAAATCTTTACAAAGTACAAAAAGGTGGGGTGAATTTTCCCACGAGAGATTATCGACAACGGTCTCAATTGATCGTACGCGAATGAATGTCAAGGTGACTTTTGATCGTTGCCGATTCGCGAAGAATGGAAAGTTCGCAGAACCAACTGGGATGTTTTTCCACTTGGGAAATTATCGTTCCGCCAATGATATTGCAGTCGAGGAACAAAGAAAGAGGAAAATGGCCGTAGATACGAGGTTAAAAGAGCAACTGTGAGACGGTACATAAGCAAAATGGAAAGAATGAATAAAGTGCGACTAGAGATAAATTAAAAATGAAGTTACGTGGCTCATGTTCCTCCGGGGTATAAATAAGAGGGAGAGATAGATGAATATTTCGTCTCATAAAGATCCTAATGAGCGGTCATCGGAAATTATTTAATGACGGCACAAGGTACCGCGTCCCTTTATTACTAATACAACATTCATGTTCTGTGCATATATAGATATGAAATAAATTGTATATCGTATATACATAAAAGGATGTACGTATGTGTGATATATGCCGAGATGAAGTTTCGTCGGTGCACAACCGTGGGCAGTTGCGAGGGGCAGGTATAAAAGTTGAGGAGAGAAATCAAGATGCTCGAATCCGAGGATCTCCATCTCTAGACCCGTTGTAGAGAGTTTTAGAGTACGCATACCCTCCCTCGTTTCTCTCCGCGGTCCTTCAAAATATTCCTCTCCGGCGTTTCGGCATCAGGTAAATCGAACTGCAGGTATACCGGGATTATACATAACCAGTCTGGTATATAACGTATAGGATATATGTATACATATATATATAGCCGACATACCTCGAGAACAAGCAAGTTATGTTGGGGGGTCCTGATGGTGCTCGAGAGGCGGGCATAGAGAGGACTCCTCTTCGTCCGTGTCTCCTCGTCAGGTAAATCGAACAGGTACATACCCGAAGAGTGAGAAAGATCGAAAAAAAGACGAGAAAAACGAGGAAAAAAAAGGGAGAATAGAAAGAACGGAGAATTGCTGGACCACAGAGACAGCTTCCTCTCTGTTCCTCGTTCGCTTCAAGATCTCTTCTCTCACGCTCGCTCTACTCGGTTTGCCAAAATGTCCGACACCACCTCGTTGCTACGCTCAATGGACGAGGGGGCGTGTTTTTTCAGGATCCTCGTCCAGCTTATATTATATATGTACACGGTTGTTATTAAGTTATGTACCAAAATTTATATAGATTATCACATATATACATTTTTTGTGTGTATAAAACTGGTAGATAACTTTCTGCTTGCTTGATGCTTATGTACATGGTACAGAAGTGTATGAGATTTGATGTGGGGTACGGATACTTTTTTTCTTCTTCCACACCAGCAATTATTATATTATTATTATTGTTTTGTATGATTAGAAATATGCATCCTTTGGTTATTCCACTCAGGTCCTTTAATGCTCTCAATTGCCTTCGGGGTATCCCAACGAATTTTTCACTGCCAACGTAAAAGGACAAAAGACTTTCATGACTTTGCATCATTGAAGAGGATCTCAGGATTATATACTGTCGCAATAAAAAGCTCGATAATTCTCGTTACGTTCAATAATTTAACACTAATTTTTCGTATTTACGAGTAAGCGAAATTACGTCTTGTAATAAACCACTAATTGGGGTTTTTAACATGCTTATATTATATATGTACACGATTGTTATTAAGTTATATACCAAAATTTATATAGATTATCACATATATACATTTTGTTTTGTATATAACTGGTAGATAACTTTCTGCTTGCTTAATGCTTATGTACATGGTACAGAAGTGCATGAGATTTGATGTGGGGTACGGATACTTTTTTTCTTCTTCCACACCAGCAATTATTATATTATTATTATTGTTTTGTATGATTAGAAATATGCATCCTTTGGTTATTCCCCTCAGGTCCTTTAATGCTCTCAATTGCCTTCGGGGTATCCCAACGAATTTTTCACTGCCAACGTAAAAGGACAAAAGACTTTCATGACTTTGCATCATTGAAGAGGATCTCAGGATTATATACTGTCGCAATAAAAAGCTCGATAATTCTCGTTACGTTCAATAATTTAACACTAATTTTTCGTATTTACGAGTAAACGAAATTAAGTCTTGTAATAAACCACTAATTGGGGTATTTACCATGCTTATATTATATATGTACACGATTGTTATTAAGTTATATACCAAAATGTATATAGATTATCACATATATACATTTTTTTTGTATATAACTGGTAGATAACTTTCTGCTTGCTTAATGCTTATGTACATGGTACAGAAGTGTATGAGATTTGATGTGGGGTACGGATACTTTTTTTTCTTCTTCCAAACCAGCAATTATTATATTATTATTATTGTTTTGTATGATTAGAAATATGCATTCTTTGGTTATTCCACTCAGGTCCTTTAATGCTCTCAATTCCCTACGGGGTATCCGAACGAATTTTTCACTGCCAACGTAAAAGGACAAAAGACTTTCATGACTTTGCATCATTGAAGAGGATCTCAGGATTATATACTGTCGCAATAAAAAGCTCGATAATTCTCGTTACGTTCAATAATTTAACACTAATTTTTCGTATTTACGAGTAAGCGAAATTAAGTCTCGTAATAAAAAACTAATTGGGGTTCTTAACATGGTTTATTTTTTGTTTTTAGCGAATGCCACTATTCGTTCATTGAGTCTATTATTCAAAAAACATCAGTAAAAATGTTCAGTAGAACTTTGGAATCAACTTCGTCAATTACACAATGTCCTAGTCGCCGATTTTTCTTCGCTAATAACACGAGAGCAAAGATCGGAATGAAGTGCCTACGATTTTCGATTCACTTCGAAGCAAATTACGTGATAATCCGTAATTTCGCTGTGTAATCCAATCGGTGATCGAACTTTGACGCAAAATATAGCGTCGAATGTCAGTGTTTGATGACTGATCGAGTTATCACAACGAAATTTAGCCTAAGTGCAGAATTTAGTTTAGAGTTCTCCAAAAGTTTACGCACTTTCGTTAGTTTTAAGTACCGACTGAAGACAATCGTGGCTCTTGTGTTTTTTTGCGAATCATCAGTTTGACGTTCCTGGAGCATTTAGTCGATTAGAATTTTTATAGAATAAAAACAATCGCCATCATCCGGTCGCGAATGATCCCCGGGTTATTTATTATAAAAAAAATTCTTTGTCGATCCATTAATATCTTATTTAACGATTAATTTTAGTTGTTTGTAGTAACTTCGAGTTAGAATTGAATTATTGGATTGCCGATGACCAACGGTTATAATGCATATATCCTTTGGTCATTGTTATTTGTATGATCCTGCGAGGTGGATGTTCAGTGACTCTTCAACTATTTCACGTTTTTACGATAATCCCTCAGCAGCCTTTTATCCTGGTAACCCACGGCCTTATTGTCCTTTTAGCTCGTGGAGAATTCACGTGAAAACCAGAAAAAAAATAAAGGTGCAACGATCCTGATGACGCCTAAGATGCACTTGTCGAGACGTTTCGTCCTGTCTCTCTTTCTCTTTCTCTCTCTCTCTCTCTCTCCGTCTCTTGGCATTCTCTTAGAACACACTTATTTTGGTTTTCTGCAAGAACGAAAAGATCGTTCGAGTTTTACCTCGGTCCACGATTCTCCTTTGTATATTCTCCGTGAAGTGAGAAAGGTCCTTTTTACCTCACGGCGAGGAGTGATGATGGCGAGAGAAGGTGCCAGGCAGGAACAGAGAGGATTTCTCTCTCTCTCTCTCTCTCTTCTTTACTTCTTTGCTCCTTTCGTCCTGTTCCCTTCGCCGCTGGTTTATACACAGATCCTTGGGACCGTTGTGGTTTATCATCGAAATCTCGTTTCTGCCTTTCGTTCTTCTCTTTCTCTCTCTCCTTCATTATATATCTTACCGTCATTTCTCTCCATCTTGCCTCCACGGCAAAACGAGAGAAAAATCTCTCGGGCGTACCTGAATACTCAGCCTCCCCCTCCCCCACCCTCTCTCTCTCTCTCTCTCTCTCTCTCTCTCTCTCTCTTTCTCTCTATTCCTTCTCTCGTTTGCCAGGACACTCTTTTGGGTATGTCCTTGAATCCTTCCTATTCGAAGATTCCTCGGTCTTCGGTCTCCGGTGTGGTTGAAGACGGGAGGAGGCAAGGAGAAGAGTTTTATTACACTTGTCCGGAGATTTCTCGTGGAATTCGACAATTTCACATCGACTTTCGAATCGTTTTTAAATACGACGAAACGAATTCCGTCCTGGGCTCTTCTCTCCATTTTTTTTTTACGATGAATATTCATCAATTAAATTGAGAAAGAATAATTTCGATACCTCATCGATGAAGTTTTTGTTTCAGTGAACAATTTTTTTTTTCCCTTCCAACTATTCGTGCACGGCGTTTCAACGTGTTTCCATATAGTCAGAGAATCATATTTAGAAAAGTAGTGCAAATTTTTGTTTTTGTTTTTCTGTGACGAGAGTGTCAAAATCTGACGTTTTACAATTCCAAAAAAGTTTCAAGCTCTCATTTTGTGAGCTCATGAAATTTTTTATAATGTCACAAAATCCTTGTACTCTCAACAATCATTATTCAATATCGTGCATCCCTCTACAACGATAAATTAACCCACAAAACAATCAAGCTTCGAGTCCGTGAGCTTAATGAAGCTTAAAAAAAATTCTGTATCCACGAAATGTTCACATTGTTGAAGGGGGGAAATAGGGTTAGGACAGCGTTTTCTCAATGATTATCATGAATTTTTTTATAGTATAAAAAATGAATATAATTTATTGAAACATTGAGAATATTTTATACATATATTTAAGTATATACTATAAAATTTTTATACATATATTTAAGTATATACTACAAAATTTGTATATATATATTTAAGTATATACTATAAAATATTAGCGACCCCATATTGCCGGTCACAATCAGACTCAGCATTTTGCGTACATTCTGGAAGCCGCAATTTTCATCTGAAATCAAACGAGGTTGGAATTTACTTTTATTATATGTCAAAACAAAAAATCATGATTTTTTGCCATTTTTCACAACTTTATTTGCGACAAAAAAATTATTTTAAATAATGATAATATTCCGATTTTAGGTTCATATAGGGCGCAATACTATGAAGAAAGTAACTGCCAATTTTCAAAACGATTGGTTGAAAACTTTTCAAACTAGCGTGTACGCAAGTTCAAAAAAAGTCGTTTTCAGAAAAACGCGTTTGAAAAAAATAGTACCAAGAAAAACAAGCAATATGGGGTCCCTAATATTTTATAGTATATACTTAAATATATGTATAAACATTTTATAGTATATACTTAAATATATGTATAAAATATTCTCAAAGTTTCAATGAATTATATTCATTTTTTATACTATAAAAAATTCATGAAAATCATTGAGAAAACGCTGTCCTAACCCTATTTCCCCCCTCAATGGCTTATAACAATAGAACGATTCGGAATAAAATTTTGGGAACATATTTTTCAATAGTTTTACTGACAATTTATGGAATAAAGAAAAAATCGATTTTTTGAACCGTCTAACCCTATTTCCCCCCTTAGTCGTAATTTCTCCTCCCTCGCAAAACGTCCGCAGAAGCGAAATAAAAATTGAGACACTCAAGGATAGAGGAAACTTTACGAACGATGAAAATTTATGTGCAATTTCTGATTACCGGGATTTTGTGTATTTTTTTTCGAAGGCACTGCGCCGACACAGAAAAATATTTTATTTTCTATCCAAAAGAAACAAAAACTCTATCGCGTTTGACGATTTTTTTTTTCTTGATTGAAAAATAATGCATTTCACATTTGATGCTTTCAAGTGCAGCTGCTGCACGACCCGGTATAATGCTCTCGGGACGATAATTATTAATTATTCGTTGGGCAAAAATCTTTTCTTTTCCTCTCTCGCTCTGGCCACCGAACAAAATTGGCTCGACGAGGAGGGGGGTTTGTTGGACTACCTTGCATCTTTACAAGAAAACCCCAGAGGGATAAAGAGAGAAAGAGAGAGAGAGTGACAGAGGAAGCTATAACGCTAGAGAATAAATGGCGTATAGGGAACCGGAGTTCGCGAGCAATTTGGCGGTCAGTAACGAAGGTCCAGCGAAAACAAAGGATCCCGTCGACGTTCTCCGGAGCCCCAACAATTGTTGCATTATTCATGGGTGTTTCTAGCAAGAAAAAGAAGCGGCGTCGAGATGAACCGAGGAGGGGACGGGGCGGGGGTTAACGGGGAGAGGGATGAAGAGAGAAAGCACCTTGGTCCTTACGCGGTAAACCTTTTGCCCTCTCTCAATTCTCGCTCGCTACTTTCAAAAACATTCGCTTCATTCTATTTTTTCTTAATTTTTTTTTTAACCTCTACCGACTGGGCTAGACTCTACCATTAAGGACCGCGGGTGCCTTTAGACATGCGAGTAAAAGAGTGTACCAATATACCGATATCTCTCGCTACTACACTTACGATCCGCGAAAGGGAGAGCTCTCCCCGATCGTCATATATACCCTTTCTTCACCGTCAGCACTCCTGATTCCTGTCTACCCGCGCGCACACACACACAGACACATATACATATATATGTAGATTATACATATACAAAGAACGCTTGATTTCACACAAGAATCAATTCCTTCCTCCTTGTGGCATACCTCGCGTTATTCTTGGAAACCCCGGCGGTCATCCAGACGCAAAAAGAGATTATTGAACGTCGCGCGGCTTCTTTTCGACTTATAACGCATAAATGTATTTATAGGCATCACAAAAGCGATCGCAGGGCTTCTCAAGGATCGTTATGACAAAATGATAGATTTACGTAAATAAAATGGCATCAGTTAATCAATATAAAATCGCGAAACTTTCGATAATTGCTTGTCTTAACTACCACCTGTTTTAAATGCCACAAGATAGTGATATTGTTTCATCCCCTAAGAATCTTCCTTATCGACATTTTTCACGTTTTCGTTACATCGTCTATAATCATTAACGCCCATAACGAACCGTTTGTATTATAGTTCGGGTGACAAAAAAAAATCGATTAATCGAACGGAAGGAAACAAAACAGTTCGCAGAATGGCCGCATTGATGTAGGTCAAGCGTAGGCGGAGGACGCGGAAGCTTTTTCTTTTCTTTGCGGTACCGGGCGAAGGAGGATGTTGGTGAGAAATGAGATTCGGGGATAATGAGAACGATGGATATATATACGGTAGATTCATTCGTGAAGTAGAGATTACATGGACGACTGAACACACACGCATTTACGTGTGAATTGTTCGTCGATCGTTCGTCCTACTTCCGGTCGAACTGGCGAACGAGTTCTCGACAAAGTTTTGCGGTTTCTCGACGATTTATAAAGTTCTCGAGTTTAACCGTCGTACGAGTTGCGACGAATAAGATCGTTTTGCAATTAAGGGGTTAAACGCAGTTGGAAATATCAAAAAAATTGATTTTTTTTTATTTCATTTTCGGAATGTACATATATTTGACAATATTCTCGGTAAATTTCAAATCGATCGGGCAAATATTCTTGGAGATACATGCACATTTGTAAGGACGCTCGGAGCGTTACAAAATAGGCGGCCTAAACTTTGAACGCGTTTTTCTCAAAAAGGTGTTCGCAAAGTCGGCGAGCACGATTTCTCAAAAACGGCTCGACCGATCGGTCTGCAATTTTAACACAACCTTCTCAGATATATTCTTCAGGTATTGATCGAACGAATAAGATTTTCGATAATTATTTCTATTTCTTTTTAAACAATTCAACGAAAAAATTTTGGTCGAATATTGGAATTTTTTCTTTTCGGAGCCGCCGTTTTGTCAAAAATCAAAATTTCGACTATTCCTTAGATCAATACCTAGATTTATCTATCCGCTGATAGAATCTTTTTGGTTTTTTTATTTTCGATAATCCAAACCGGAGATATCGTGCTCACCGCCAGACAACATTTTTTAGAGAAGCTCCCGGAGATCGGCTATAGCAGCTTTAAAAATCATGATTTTTACAAATAAAAAATATGAAAATAAAGTTAAAAGTTACCGCAATACGTATATAAATTTTTACGTTAATAAATAAAAATGTCTTTCCATGAAAAATTCTTGAAAAATCGACTTTTTTCGGTCTTCTGACTGCGTATAACTCCTCAACGGGGGAAATAGGGTTAGGACAACGTTTTCTCAATGATTTTCATGCATTTTTTTATAGTATAAAAAATGAATATAATTTATTGAAACTTTGAGAATATTTTATACATATATTTAAGTATATACTATAAAATTTTTGAAGAATTTTCTTGAAAAACACCGGGGATATTAGCGACCCCATATTGCAGGTCACAATCAGACTCAGCATTTTGCGTACATTCTGGAAGCCGCAATTTTCATCTGAAATCAAACGAGGTTGGAATTTACTTTTATTACATGTCTCTCTTCTATATGCACCTAAATGCTATAAAAAAAATAGAAAATTGAATTTTTTTACAGTGGTCAAAACAAAAAAGCATGATTTTTTGCCATTTTTTACAACTTTATTTGCAAAAAAAAATTATTTTAAACAATGATAATATTCCGATTTTAGGTTCATATAGAGCACAATACTATGAAGAAAGTAACTGCAAATTTTCAAAACGATTGGTTGAAAACTTTTCAAACTAGCGTGTACGCAAGTTCAAATGAGGTCATTTTCAGAAAAACGCGTTTGAAAAAATAGTGACCGCTCGGTTATACACGTGGCGCGCTCGGGGCCTGAAGGAGAGCTACTCACTTTAATGGCTTATAACAATAGAACGAGTCGGAATTTTCATTACAAATTTTGGGAACATATTTTTCAATAATTTTACTAACAATTTGTGAAATAAAAAAAAATCGATTATTTGAACCGTCTAACCCTATTTCCCCCCTTGAGTGTCCTCTTCGATCGTTGACGTAGCTGTTGAGCGCTACCGTTTAACGTTTTAGTTGGTATTAACGAAAAGATATCGTTATTCGATAACACGATTTTGTGGCAGTTTCCAAGAGGTGTCTTACTTTTATTAATTGTTGGTTAAAAAAGAGAATAATTTAAAGCCATACCTATAAGATCAAAAAGATTGAAAACCAATTGTTTACTCTTCCATGGTATCAAAAATTGCTTATTAACACGAATTAACACGATTTTGTGGCAGTTTCCAAGAGGTGTCTTACTTTTATTATTTGTTGGTTAAAAAAGAGAATAATTTAAAGCCATACCTATAAGATCAAAAAGATTGAAAACCAATTGTTTACTCTTCCATGGTATCAAAAATTGCTTATTAACACGAATTAACACGATTTTGTGGCAGTTTCCAAGAGGTGTCTTACTTTCATTACTTGTTGGTTAAAAAAGAGAATAATTTAGAGCCACACCTACAAGATCAAAAAGATTGAAAACCAATTGTTTACTTTTCCATGGTATCAAAAATTGCTTATTAACACGAATTAACACGATTTTGTGGCAGTTTCCAAGAGGTGTCTTACTTTCATTACTTGTTGGTTAAAAAAGAGAATAATTTGAAGCCAGACCTATAAGATCAAAAAGATTGAAAACCAATTGTTTACTTTTCCATGGTATCAAAAATTGCTCTATCGCTCCGTTAATCGGCGGGGGTGAGTTACGGAAGATTTTGCACAACGATGGAATTCGGTCAGACGGGGAATTCTGCGAATAAGATCCGCGCATGCTTCTCCCCCCCCCCCCCCCCTTTAAGACGATGAAATAAGCTTTGGCGGTAGAGCTTTCGCTCTATGTCCGCACGCCGCATACACAATATATAGGTAACGTGCGACCGGGAAACGCGCACGAACTTTGCGTGTATTATCGATCCTTTCGGGGTCACACAGCACATGCACACCAACGATGTTTTTAGCGTATGGTCTTATACTAACCGGGGCGGGGGGGGAGGGACCAGCGATATATATGTACATTCATCTATAGAAATGCAGAAATTGCGGCGGATACTGCCGTAAGCTTCGTTGTCTTTGTGTCTTGAATTTCCGCATCGCAGCTTTCTTTACATCTCCTTCTCCCTCTCTCACATACTCGTATCCAATTCGTTTCTGTATGTAAGTACCCACGGCGTTGAGAACATTTATATACATGGGTACAGGAGAATACCCTAAAAGCCACTAGAGAACCATTCGCCGCTTCATCTTCACTTCCGTGTCCAACTGCAACTTCACAAAACGATTTATTAACCGTCCCCTATCGCTTCGCTCCTAGCTGGTCTTTACTTGTGAATTACTACACGAACATCATGCACTCACCTCGCAAGTAACAAGAACAAAGTTCTATTGATATATATATATATATATATATATATATTGAGAACTTGGGGTTGCGAGACGCGGTGAAACTTAAACCCCTATGTATGCACGTTACGTATAAATAGTATAAATTTTCGCCAGCTCTCGAGGGAACACGAAATCTTCAGTAATTTATGCTACCATCCATATATATATAAATACTGTTTGTATTTGTATTAATCGATGGAGAGTAACGACGAGTAAGGGAGGGTAGAGAATTTATGGGCAAGTGGCCAAAAGTTTCGAGACTCTTCAACCACCCCCTCCCCCAATCAATGTAATGATATTAAGGCACCAGACCACGGTGCGCGCGCGGTACGAGGGTGTATTTTTCATAATTTTTTTCGAGCAAACGATGAATGTTTTTTTTTTTTATTGATACTAATTTTCAATATATACACATAGAAGACACAACACAAATTTTTGTATTCGTATCTTAGGAATAGTTTGCGGTGTACGCCGCTTCCAAAAGGACACTCCGATGAAGTTGCTGCTTGGTGGTTGACAGCAATTAAGGTAGTAGTCTGGTAACTTAAGCCGATTTTCATGTCTTTTTTGGAGGGCGTTTTTTTGTAGGAAAATAAAAATGAATCGTTTTGGATAATTAGGATGTTTTTATTTACATATTAAAGATACAAAAAAAAATTTGTTTGAAAAAATTTAATAGTTTATTATTGGTATTATTATTGATCGAAGTTGGCACCTCGAAAAAAAAAAGCGCGTGGGTGGCCCCGGTGATTTTGGCTCTTGATGTTATCTGAAATCAAAAATTCTTGATAATTCTTAATCTATAGACATGTCATTCTGGTCGGAACTACTGAAGTTAAATTTCATGGATAAATAACAAAATGGCGGACTTTGGAAAAAAAAGTCCTTTTATTTTAGCAAAGAAGGGATTGTAAAATAAAAAGTTAGGGGTGAAAAAATTTCTCGGTAGTTCCGACGAGGACTATAAGTGTGTAGAGTGGCCTGTTAAAATTTGAAAGCAATCGGTTCGGTAGAAAAAAAGTTAGGACCCGGGCTGCCAACTTCGAGGTGCCAACTTCGATCGATAATAATAATAATAATAATAATAAACTATTAAGTATTTTCAAACAAATTTTTTTTTGTATCTTTAATATGTAAATAAAAACATCCTAAATATCCAAAATGATTCATTTTTATTTTCCTACAAAAAAACGCCCTCCAAAAAAGACATGAAAATCGGCTTAAGTTACCAGACTACTACCTCAAGCCATATGGTTCATCAGAAAAATACAAAAATAATATATTTATAAACTAGACATATAGGTTTATAACATCACGTAGAGGAATTTCGATATCTAAAAAAAAAAAATGGCGGACCAGCGAATTTTATTTCCTATTTTCACAGAAAATTTTTATTGTTTCTGAAAAAAAAAAAAAAAATAGAAGGGGGCCGTTTATTTAAAAAATCCCTATGTGGTGCCATAGAGACTGGATTTTCGAACATTTTAAGACTCGGTACATGCAAATCGGATGAATAGTTTTTTAAATATGTTGTCAACCACGTTGAAAAACGTAGGTCGTGCGCTTGGAACGGTTTCACATAAAATGCTGTATCTCCGTCAATTTGATGAATTTCTTTACAAAATTTGGTGAGAGCACCTAAAGGAGAGCTACTCACTTTAATGGCTTATAACAATAGAACGAGACGGAATTTTCATTTAAAATTTTGGGAACATATTTTTCAATAGTTTTACTAACAATTTATGAAATAAAAAAAAATCGATTTTTTGAACCGTCTAACCCTATTTCCTCCCTTAAGGCCTTATATATGCGATTCCGCCGATTTTCGAAGGTACTCTTCTAGACGCGGTTAAAAAAAAATTACGCATATACTGAAAACATTTTTTTTACAGATCATTTATGCACATTATGACATAATAAAGCAATGTATTTTTTTTACGCTCGCGTTGATGGTGAAAGTTCTCGGCATCGATGTGGGTGTCTGAAAAAAAAATGAACATATTTATAATTGCATAATGAATGTATCTTCAGTGCGAACCAACAATATTATTAAAAAAAAAATTATTGTAATAAAAATTCGAAACTTAACATCTTTTTACTCAATTTTCCTGTCGGTATTTTATTTTTTTGTGTCATTGAAATTTTTATTTCTGAGGTTCACACGATAGGTGATGATACTAAGAATATGTTGTAAAAATTTCAAAGCGATCAGAACCTTCGTCGAGAGTTAGAACTTTCGCAAGGTTCAAAAAAGTGAATCGTGGAAAAACGGCTTTGAAGTTGGCGGTCGGGCGCGCCGCGCGGTATCTGATATAAATGCAATCTTATCTTATTTTTTGAATTACTTGAATTTTTCAATTCTGTAAAGCTTAAAATATTCCTAACCGTTCCGGCTAATGGAATCAGTAATTTAAAAAAAATGAAAATTTTTTTTTTTATTTAAAAGAAGACGGCGAATATGGCGGGTGATGAAATAGACGGAAAGTTTATTGTCTGAACAAATTGTATTGATAAAATTGACTCGGAGCTCAGGGATGGGCAGCGCGTATCCTCGAACGTTGTTGACGACAGGATGGAAAAGCTTCTTTTTTTCCATTCCTACTCCCATTCGTGATCTGCGATTGCAAAGAATCGAAATAAAGGACGAAACACGAGTGACATCCTGTCGTAGACTAGAGTCTTGGTGTCCCGATACGGTGATGCCGAGAGAAAAAGAACGCGAGAGAATGAAAAATAATTTAGAAACAAAAACGAAGACGAGAGGATGAGTAAAAAAAAAGAAAAAAAGGAGATGAACCCGAACCAGAGATAATGCCAGATCGCGGCTCATCGCTAATAAAGAATTTATGGTCCTCGTTACACCGGTACGGTTTCTACGAATTAACGTCGATTACCGTGCGCCACGGACCCGCGGGGACTACGGTAAAAACTTAAAAAAAAAGAGATAGGACCGAGATCGCGCTCGGACAGTCTTATGGCAAGCTGCTTCGACGTATATAATAAATACATATATATATATATACAGGATGTTTCTAAAGTGTCATATGTCCCTGCATCGGCTGGTCGAAATCGCGATCATTTTCGAGAAGCGATCGATTAAAATTCGCCAATTAGAGCCTATTTCATCCATTCTTCCTTTTTTCTCACTAACGAAACGACATTAATGCTCGTTCGTATTAGTCCAGTTTTTCTTTCTCAAAATGTGCACACTGCTAGAAATAAATTCCAATGTAACTTTTCAGCTCGCTTTTGCACTTACTGGCTTTTGCAACGAATTTATTAAACAAACCTAAATTACACGATCTCCCCTAAACAAATACAATTCCATTTTAATCGGTGATTTAAATTTGTTAAAGACAGTTTCTTTGACGTAAATATTTAGATTAATTGTCGATAAGACGATGGGGTAAAATTTAAAACAAAGAAATTCGTCGCTGACCACGATTATTCCTCTTTTTTTCTCACTACCGAAATGACATTAAAGGGGGAAATAGGGTTAGGACAGCGTTTTCTCAATGATTTTCATACATTTTTTTATAGTTTTAAAAATGAATATAATTTATTGAAACTTTGAGAATATTTTATACATATATTTAAGTATATACTATAAAATTTTTGAAGAATTTCCTTGAAAAACACCGAAGATATTAGCGACCCCATATTGCAGGTCACAATCAGACTCAGCATTTTGCGTACATTCTGGAAACCGCAATTTTTATCTGAAATCAAACGAGATTGGAATTTACTTTTATTATATGTCTCTCTTCTATATGAACCTAAATACTATCAAAAAAATAGAAAATTGAATTTTTTACAGGAGTCAAAACAAAAAAGGATGATTTTTTGCCATTTTTTACAACTTTATTTGCAAAAAAAACTTTAAATAATGATAATATTCCGATTTTAGGTTCATATACAGCGCAATACTATGAAGAAAGTTACTGCCAATTTTCAAAACGATTGGTTGAAAACTTTTCAAACTAGCGTGTACGCAAGTGCAAAAAAAGTCGTTTACAGAAAAACGCGTTTGCAAAAATAGCGCGCTCGGGGCCTGAAGAAGAGCTACTCACTTTAATGGCTTATAACAATAGAACGAGTCGGAATTTTCATTTAAAATTTTGGGAACATATTTTTCAATAGTTTTACTAACAATTTATGAAATTAAAAAAAAATCGATTTTTCGAACCGTCTAACCCTATTTACCCCCTTAATGCTCGTTCGTATACGAAAGTCTAGTTCTTTTTTCTGATAATATGCACACTGCAATAAATAAATTCCAATGTAACTTTTTGGCTCACTTTTGCACTTACTGGCTTTTGCAACGAATTTATTAAACAAACCTAAATTACATAACCTCCCCTGAACAAAGACAGTTCCATTTCGATCGGTGAATTAAATTTCTTAATAACAGTTTCTTCGACGTAAATATTTAGATTAATTGTCGATAAGCCGATAGGGTAAAATTTAAAACAAAGAAATTCGTCGCTGGACACGATTATTCATTTCTTCTCACTAACGAAACGACATTAATGCTCGTTCGTATACGAAACTCCAATTTTTCTTTCTGAAAATGTGCACACTGCAAGAAATAAATTCCAATGTAACTTTTTGGCTCACTTTTGCACTTACTGGCTTTTGCAACGAATTTATTAAACAAACCTAAATTACATAACCTCCCCTGAATAAAGACAGTTCCATTTCAATCGGTGAATTAAATTTCTTAATAACAGTTTCTTTGACGTAAATATTTAGATTAATTGTCGATAAGCCGATAGGGTAAAATTTAAAACAAAGAAATTCGTCGCTGGACACGATTATTCATTTTTTCTCACTAACGAAACGACATTGATGCTCGTTCGTATACGAAAATCCAGTTTTTCTTTCTGAAAATGTGTCCACTGCATTAAATTTGTTTATAACAATTTCTGTGACGAAAATATTTAGACTAATTGTCGATAAGTCGTAAGCGTAAAGTTTAGAACAATGAAATTGGTCGCTGGACACGATTATTCGTTTTTTAGACGTCAGAAATTAATCCGCCCGGGTATGGACCATCGGATGTTGCGTTAGAAATTTTCGAGGAGATAGAAATTATGATAAAAGGTCGGGAATACTTCTTGACCACCCTGTACACGTATAATTGTATATTTTGTGGGCTGGCAGGTATTATAGGTACATGCAGAAAGCGATTAAGTGAATTCATGAATAACTTAAACCAAAAAAAGAAAAAGGAGAAGAAGAAAAAATCGTGGTTTCAGGCGCGTCGCAACCGCGAAACTCGCACAGGCACCTGGCACCTTCATCCACCCGCCTCTCCTCCCTGTCTAACATCCATACGAGAGAGAGAGAGAGAGAGAGTCGCGCTCTCTTGCGGTTTTTAATCTCCCCCTCCGCTCTCTTCTCTCCTAGGCACACATAGCGCTAAGCTAAAGCGTCTTTCGCGCCGTTTTTTTAAATATATATCCACGAAACTCGCTGGCACGTACGTAAATTCCTCTGATCTATAACACAGTTGCCCGAGTTGATCACACACGTTCCGGAGAGCATTGGCTTGAGTTTAAGCGGACCGCACTGTGTAAACCAGAGGGCCATTAACTCTCGTAGACGCCGCGTAGTCTCGTAAATAAAAAAAAAAATTAAAAAGCCAACAAATATTATCAGAAGATAACTGCATCGTATCCACTTTCATATATATAAATATATATTGCGTCGAAAATCGAAAAAGTATCATCGATCCTCGCTTGGCTTCGTTTTAGCGAGCAATAAATTTTCGAACCCCGAGAGAGGAATAATGACGAAGAAAAAAAAACAAAAATTAAACGGACGTGAAATGAAAAAAATTAAAAAAAATGTGTATATACCTGAATTACAGGATTTCAATGTGTCCGAGACTCATATAATAAGTTATTATAATAATTCCGATGCGGTTTAATTGCCCGTTGCTTTTTCGTATATATTTTTTATTTTATTTTATTTTTTGTCCTTAAAGCAATTTTCGTACGAATTTTATGGCCGAAATTTTTTCGGCTAACTTTCTGCATTATACATATTCAGTTACCGTAATTTTATATATATATATATATATGTGTGTGTGTGTTTGTGTTTGTGTGTATATGTTTAAAAAAAAATTATGCTGTATACCCGTGGATATTTTATTCGCGAGAGAGTTACGTATATGCCGTTTATGCGCTGCTTAGGAATATTATATTACTAATAAAGCCCGCGTGCTCATAGCAAGCTGCTCGCATGTAATATCCAATAATATTAGCTTACCGACCGATCCATGAAAGAAGAAGAAGGAGGAGGAGAAGAGAAAAAAAAAGGAGAGGAACGGGGAAAAAGTAAGAGCGACAAGATCGAACTGTGCCGTTAATGCGTAGATAAAAATCAATCGCGCATATATCCAACGACCATAAATGAGCTAACGTCAAGAATTTTTAAGGCGATCAGGCATGAAAATATTTCGGAACATTAAGGGGGGAAATCGGGTTAGGACAGCGTTTTCTCAATGATTTTCATGAATTTTTTTATAGTATAAAAAATTAATATAATTTATTGAAACTTTGAGAATATTTTATACATATATTTAAGTATATACTATAAAATAAAAAGACTCATAATTTTGTGTACATTCTGGAAGCCGCAATTTTCATTGGAAATCAAACGAGGTTGGAATTTACTTTTATTATACGTCTTTCTTCTATATGAACCTAAATGCTATCAAAAAAATAGAATATTTAATTTTTTACAGGGGTCAAAACAAAAAAACATGATTTTTTTGCCATTTTTCACAACTTTATTTGCAGAATAAAAATTATTTAAAATACTGATAATATTCCGATTTTAGGTTCATATAGAGCGCAATACTATGAAGAAAGTAACTGCCAATTTTCAAAACGATTGGTTGAAAACTTTTCAAAATAGCGTGTACGTAAGTTCAAAAAAAGTCGTTTTCAGAAAAACGCGTTTGAAAAAATAGTACCAAGAAAAACAAGCAATATGGGGTCACTCAATATTTTATAGTATATACTTAAATATATGTATCCAAATTTTATAGTATATACTTAAATATATGTATAAAATATTCTCAAAGTTTCAATAAATTATATTCATTTTTTATACTATAAAAATATTTATGAAAATCATTGAGAAAACGCTGTCCTAACCCTATTTCCCCCCTTAATGGCTTATAACAATAGAACGAGTAGGAATTTTCATTAAAAATTTTGGGAACATATTTTTCAAAAGTTTTACTAACAATTTATGAAAAAAAAAAATTGATTTTTTAAACCGTCTAACCCTATTTCCCCCCTTAATAAGCGTATGTGCCCGTGACATCTCTCTCTCTCTCTCTCACTCTCACACAATCCCTCTCTCATACTTCGCTCAAGCTATACATATATTCACTCCTACCCCATTCTAAGCATTGATGACGTTACTCGAAACGTTCTCACAATCCTCTAAATGATAAAAAATAAAAAAATAAAACTATTATGGAACGAAAATTAAGTACGATGTAACTCATAAATCTATAAATATATGACGAACGAATATGGTATCGCGTTAAAAGATTTAAAGAAAAAAAACGAGAAAAAAAAACAAATTGTGGCGTTTATAAGTTTCTCAGAATCCGAACGACGATTCTCTGCTCCCTTTTATAATGATCTCTTGGCAAAAAATTTATGTCGGACAGAAGGATATAAATTTTAGTGAAAGTAATCGATAAAAATAATTCCGTTTGTCGGTCATTTGCAAATGCGTCAGATTCCCAATTGTCGCGATTTGTAATTGTCCATTGTCGAGTAATCTCCCTTCTGCTCCCATTAATCACCGCCGTATATCCGCGAAATATTTCCGCGCCACGAGAGAAACTCGAGCGGCAAAATCATTTTCCTTCCGTTCTTGCCGCAGGAAAAAAATGAAATAAAATAGGAATTGAATAAACGAAAGTTGGACAATCAGCTTAGCGAAATTAACAAGCGGAAGTAGCTGCTATCGGCAGGAAACAACGCGATTGTTCCTCGTTTCTGGGCGTTAAGGGGGGAAATGGGGTTAAACGGTTCAAAATATCGATTTTTTTTTATTTCATAAATTGTTAGTAAAACTATTGCAAAATATGTTCCCAAAATTTTAAATGAAAATTCCGACTCGTTCTATTGTTATAAACCATTAAAGTGAGTAGCTCTCCTTCAGGCCCCGAGCGCGCCACGTGTTTCAAACGCGTTTTTCTGAAAACGACTTTGTTTGAACTTGCGTACACGCTAGTTTGAAAAGCTTTCAACCATTCGTTTTGAAAATTGGCAGTTACTTTCTTCATAGTATTGCGCTCTATATGAACCTAAAATTGGAATAAAAAAGACTCAGCATTTTGCGTACAGCAAAATGCTGAGTCTTTTTTATTTTATAGTATATACTTAAATTTTATAGCATATAGTATATACCAATTTTATAGTATATACTCAAATATATGTATAAAATATTCTCAAGGTTTCAATAAATTATATTCATTTTTTATACTATAAAAAAATTCATGAAAATCATTCAGAAACCGCTGTCCTAACCCTATTTTCCCCTTAAGGAGCTATACGCAGTCAGGAGACCGAAAAAAAGGCGTAGGTAACATTTAACGTTATTTTCATATTTTTTGTTTATAAAAATAATGATTTTTGAAGATACTATAGCCGAGCTCCTCTAAAAAAAGGTGTCTGGCGGTGAGCACGATATCTCCGGTTTGGATTATTAAAAGTAAAAAAACCAAAAAGATTCGATTAGAGGATAGATGAATCTAGGTATTGACCGAAGGTATAGTCGAAATTTTGATTTTTGCCAAAATGGCGGCTCCAAAAAGAAAAAATTCCAATTTTCGACGAACATTTTTTCGTTAAATTGTTAAAAAAAAATAGAAATAATTATCGGAAATGTTATTCCTTCGATCGATACCTGAACAATATATCTGAGAAAGTTGTGTCAAAATTGCAAACCGATCGGTCGAGCCGTTTTTGAGAAATCGTGCTCACCGACTTTGATAACACCGTTTTGAAAAAAACGCGTTCAAAGTTTCGAAAGTCGTTTACGCATCGTTGAAAATCCTTACAAATATGCATGTATCTCCAAGAATATTTGCCAGATCGATTTGAAATTTTCCGAGAATATACTCAAATATATGTACATTCCGAAAATGCAATAAAAAAAAATCGTTTTTTTGAAATTTCTAACTGCGTATAACCCGTTAAGTAGCATTACGAATCGTCCAGGTGTAAAAACCGAGTTGTACCGGACGTTCGGACAAGAGTACAAAAGTATCTGCGCTATTTTTCGTTTAATTCAATTCCTCAGCAGCAAATGTTGCCAATGGTATATAAAATTTATGCTAAAATCTAATAAATCATTCGACCTGCAATTACAAAAATGTTCGAAGCAACATCGTGACTTGCAAACTGACGAAACGTCGCTGCGTTCGCATGCTGAAAAAAAAACCCCCTGCGGGTTTATATAAAGCTGAACGATGAGAGTACTCGTTTCCGAGGATTGTGGTAGTCTCGAATGTGAGAGGAAGAAAGAAGGTAAAAAAAAAATAGAGCGGCCATGCAGAACGCTTTGACGATGCAAAGAAGGAGTCGAGGGCATTCGGCACGCGCCACTGATCCGGAAGATCAACCCTTCATAAACGCGCTGAATATCTTGTACTATTTTCAGCGTCACCGTGCAGCGGCAACGCGGCCATTTTAACGTGGTATTAGTAGTGCCAATGAAGCCTGTGATCTCAATTCTCTCGCGTTGTTACATCGGAATAATGTAACAAACGGTATTGTCGGTAATGGTCACGAGGGAAGAAAGCGTGCGAGCGGACAGAAAGGAAACTGGATATTTGGGGTGAAGATCAAAATCCGCAATCGATCACTATTTTGGACGGACGAAAGGTGGAATATTCAATATAACGAACGTTCAATAGTTTCAACGTTTCGTATTTTAAGAACGTCTTTAAATCAGAGCAGAATTAATGAGAATACAACAAAAACATTGAACAAAAAAAAACATTGGTTTTGTGTTTTCGTGTTCTCGTTATTTTTTTCTTCTCATTCAACGGGTTAGGCCACTCTAGAGCACGAAAAAATAGTCTTTTTGGGGGATTTTTTTTTCAGAAAAGGTACAAAATAAATCGAGATTAGAAAATAGGGTATTTATCATACATATCAGTGACTGTATACAAACAATTTTTTGAAGCGATTAATGTCAAAATGGCGGCTGTGTAGCGTTTTTGCGATGACGTCTGCGTGTTTTGTTGGCCGGAAACATAACTCAGACAATTTTCAACCGATGCACTTGAAATTTTGAATATATCTTTAAAAATACATTGTCTACGGAAGTGCGTAGAATTTTTTTTTATATTGCATAGTTCATTTGTTATTAACAATTTTCTGAAGATTTTTTAAGCAAATTTTTCACTTTTCACTTTAGAAGTTCGCCGTTTGGCCAAAAATCGATATATCGAAAAAAATCCTACGCACTTCCATAGACAATGTGTTTTTAAAGATATATTCAAAATTTCAACTGAATCGGTTGAAAATTGTCTGAGTTATGTTTCCGGCCAACAAAAACGGAGACATCATCGGAAAAACGCTGCACAGCCGGCATTTTCAAATTAATCGCTTCAAAAAAATTATTGTATACAGTCACTGATATGTATGATAAACACCTTATTTTGTAATCTCGATTCATTTTGTAGTTTTTCTGGAAAATAAATAAATTCCCAAAAAAGCCTAAAAAGTTCATTTGTTATTAACAATTTTCTGACGATTTTTTAAGCAAATTTTTCACTTTTCACTTTAGAAATGCGCCATTTAGCAAAAAATCAATATATCGAAAAAATCCTACGCACATCCATAAACAATGTATTTTTAAAGATATACTCAAAATTTCAAGCGAATCGGTTGAAAATTGTCTGAGTTATGTTTCCGGCCAACAAAAACGGAGACGTCATAGCAAAAACGCTGCACAGCCGCCATTTTGAAATGAATCGCTTTAAAAAAATTATTGTATACAGTCACTGATATGTATGATAAACACTCTATTTTGTAATCTCGATTTATTTTGTAGTTTTTCCGAAAAAAATCCCCAAAAAGCCTATTTTTTCGGTCTCTAGAGTGGCCTCACCCGTTAAGATTGTTGATGCTGAATGCGAATTGAAGATTTCCAAAATAAAAGTACTAGAGTCGACATGACCGAAAACAAAAAGAACGGACGTGAACGTTGGAAACTATGCAGGTTGTCGATACTGAAAACTATAAATGGAATTTTAGTGGCCTATGAAACCTTCGAACTATTGAACGTTCGTTATTCTGACATTCGACATTGCGTCGCGTCCAAAATAATGGTCGTTTCGAATTTTTATCTTCACCCGATGTTTGACTGATGGCCATCGTTGTATCAATATCCATTTATCAAACATAGAGACTATGAGAGAAAATATATTTGGTCATTAACGAGATTGCAACCGCTGTTTCTGGTCAGGGTGGTCGGTAAATACGCTAATTATTGGACAAATGTCATCCCCGTTTATTTTCAATGTAACGGCGATTACGAATTTTCACACAAGCTTATCGTGATTAATGTTAATTAAGCAGTAGCGGTTACGGTTTAAAATTGACGTTTTCACACCGATGCCGCTAGCGAAATTATCATTATTAAATGTACGAGAGGTGAAGCGTTAAAAAAAAAAACAATTCGATATGAATTGTCCCGAAATACCAGGCGTATTTGATGAAGAATCTTCGATTTATCAGTTATGAATTTCGTTTCTCCTTCATTCGAGAAGGAAATACGATATACAGCGATAATGATCTAACCTCTGTGTCTTCTGCCGATCGCTTCCTGGTGCTCCTCGTGAATATACCATCTTAGAACATACCGCCACGACGTTTTCTCCGTAAAAAAAAAAAAAAAAATCTATAAAGCGTCTCATGTCGCGCTGCTCGGTACGAAATTCTCCCCGGTCTACCATAAACTCGTTTTCGATCTCATCTTTGTGTCGCGCACACACGGACATACTCGCGTAATTATAAACCTGATTAACGCATTAAGCGAAAGAAAAATAGGAGGAAAAAAAAAATTCACGAGCTTATCGACATAAAGAATTGTGAGAAATAAATGAATTACGATAATTTTAGCGAGAAAAGAAGAAGAAGAAGAAGAAGAAGAAGAAGGGAAAAAAATGGTTAAACTCACTTTATCTGTTGTTCGATCCCCAGCCGTGAGGCTTTCGACCTCTCGTCTATATATCCTCTTTCCTCACTCTTTCTCATCCCCCGATCTCCCCGTTTCTCTCGCACTACCAACGATCTCTCTTTCAACCATTATTATGTGTTTTTTTTTTTTTCGGGTCCTCCTTTTAGTTTTCTCATGCGCGACGAGAAACCCAAGAATGTAACCGAGGTGGGGTACACCCAAAGTAGTACAGGTACATGAGATTCCGAAGATTCGGAGAGAGAGAGAAAAAGAGAGAGGGAGAGAGAGAGAGAAAGATTAGTCTGGAAGCAATGGTGAAGCCAATCTTTTCTGGCCCATTTTGGTGCCAGATCGGGGTGGGGGGGGGGGGGGGGGGGGGGGAGACTACTCTATGTATAAAGAGCATGGCTGCATCGAATGCGGACCTTGCCAGTCAAATCCTCGTGCTGGTTACCGCACGACCGCCGCAAAAGTCGTTTTGGCGACGAGAGGGATGCAAAGAGAGGGATGCTACGAGACAAGAAACCGCGGTGAGCGAGTGAGAGAGTGAGGCCAGGGAGAAAAAAAAAAAAAAAAAAACAAGAACCGAGAAAGAAGTGCCCGCGGAACCAAAGAACAAAGATTCCAGCCTCAAGGTGCTCTGTTCTACGTATTCCACTTGCGGTTATATAGAAATTCACTATTAGCTTTTGGAAGTTGAGAAAAGAAAAAAAGAAAAAAATAAATAAATTCGTGCATGAGAGTGTTCCCCTTGTGAGAGACGAGCAAACTAGCGGGACATACGGGAATGGCTGGTTGCCCCGTGGGCATTAACGTTATTTTACTCACTCGTCCCATGTTCACCCTCCCGCCGGTTATCAGCGAATAGTCAGCGATTCTGTCGCGATGTTCAACTTTACTCTTATTTATCTCGGACTTCGTGCTCGATGACGTTACGAGTGGATTATTTTTCTCGGCAAAAACAACAACAAAATATTTCGCAAAAAAATATCAGCGACACACACGACGAATGTTCGTACCCGTCGTAAAAACTAATTGCGAATTCAATTGCCCACGATCCAACCCTTAAACAACATAAATCTTTATTCCCCCTCGAATAAACATGTAGCGTATTAAATTACTTTTTTCCTTTTTAAGTAACAGAATCCCGATCGAGGATTATGGACGATGGTAAAGGTGGAAATATTAAGTAACACGAGCTTTTCGATTCGATCCCGTCCGCGGTCAAGAGCTGCTGCTCTCTTTCTCTCGTTCTCTTATTCTACAGTGGGTCAAAAAAGTATTCATACACCTTGTTTTTTTCCGATAACTTTATAGACATAAGCGATACGCAAAGAAAGCCAATTTTATTTAATAGTACATCAGTTGCAGGGATAAACTGCAAATGGAGAATTTTTTCCCAGGATTAATAGAAGAATTATGCCAAAAAACGAACATTTTCGAGCAAAAAAAGTATTCGTACACTTACGATTATAGTGAAAGCCTACATCATCATAATTGTTAATTATAACTAATATTTGGTGTGCATCCCTTTTGCTTCAATTATCGCCTCGTGTCTCTTAGGCATCGATTCTAATAGCTTTTGCGTTGTTTCCTTTGCTATTTTCGTCCATTCTTCTAAAAGCACTCTTTGGTGATCGGATTTGTTTGTTATTTTTCTTTTTCTAATTTCTACATCCATCAAGTGGCATAAATTTTCAATAGGATTGATATCCGGAGATTGTGGTGGTGTAATCAATTGTTTGCGGACATTATAGAGTAACTATTCCCTCGTTTTCATGGCATCCCTCGTTTTCGTGCATCCCTTTTCCTTCAATTATCACCTCGTGTCTCTTAGGCATGGATTCTACTAGCTTTTGCGTTGTTTCCTTCGCTATTTTCGTCCATTCTTCTAAAAGTACTCTTTGGTGATCGGATTTGTTTGTTATTTTTCTTTTTCTAATTTCTACATCCACCGAGTCCCATAAATTTTCAATAGGATTGATGTCCGGAGATTGTGGTGGTGTAATCAATTGTTTGCGGACATTATAGAGTAACCATTCCCTCGTTTTCGTGCATCCCTTTTCCTTCAATTATCACCTCGAGTCTCTTAGGCATGGATTCTACTAGCTTTTGCGTTGTTTCCTTTGCTATTTTCGTCCATTCTTCTAAAAGTACTCTTTGGTGATCGGATTTGTTTGTTATTTTTCTTTTTCTAATTTCTACATCCACCGAGTCCCATAAATTTTCAATAGGATTGATGTCCGGAGATTGTGGTGGTGTAATCAATTGTTTGCGGACATTATAGAGTAACCATTCCCTCGTTTTCATGGCATCCCTCGTTTTCGTGCATCCCTTTTCCTTCAATTATCACCTCGAGTCTCTTAGGCATGGATTCTACTAGCTTTTGCGTTGTTTCCTTTGCTTTTCGTCCATTCTTCTAAAAGCACTCTTTGGAGATCGAATTTGTTTGTTATTTTTCTTTTTCTAATTTCTACATCCACCAAGTGCCATAAATTTTCAATAGGATTGATATCCGGAGATTGTGGTGGTGTAATCAATTGTTTGCGGACATTATAGAGTAACGATTCCCTCGTTTTCATGGCAGTTACTCTTCGTTTTCATGTTTCGGGTCGTTATCTTGTTGGAAGTAGAAATTTCCATCCAGGCCCATTTTATCTACACTTGCTTTCAAATTGCTGCGCAGCACGTCGACTTCTGGGCATTCATTGTACCATCTATAAAAGCCAGATTACCAACGCCATAACATCCCATACAGCCCCAAACCATGACGCTTTCTCCGCCGTGCTTTACAGTCGGTATTAAATTTTTCTGCTGGAGCTCGGTATTTGGTGTCCGCCAGTCGAATTTTTTTCCATCGGAGCCGAAGATGTTAAACTTCGATTCATCCGAGAATACGACACGTTTCCAAAATTTGCGAAACCCAAACGTTTTTCTCAATTTATATTATTAATCAATGGTTTTTTGCGGGCAGTTCTGCCGTATATTTGGGCAGAATGCAAAACGTTTCGAATAGTCCGGGGACACACGCTCTTTCCCGATGTTGACGCGACATCATTCGCCAAACTGCGAGCACTTGCGAACGGTTTTTTTGTAGCCTCTGTTACGATACTCCGACGCTCTCGTACCGTTAGTATTCTCGGTCGACCGGTTCGTGGCTTATTTTCTGTGCTGTTTCTTCTTTCGTATTTTTTTTTATTATATATTGCACTGTTGCGAAACTTAGATTTAGTTCTTTACTAATTTTTCGACAACTTTCACCGCGTTTCCGAAGAAAAATCACTCTATTTCGCATGGATATTGATATTTCGCTTTTCTTTGCCATCGTGTCTGTTCAGAGCTTGAAGATGTACTACCGCATGGAATGGGTCAAAACCGTTGTGTAAACGAAGACTTGTTTACATTGTACGCAAAGGTCAGACCGTCCGTGAGTGAATATCGAAGTTCAGCAGTTCAATCGTAAGTGTACGAACACTTTTATGGCCCGAAAATTTTCGTTTTTTTTTGCATAATTCTTCTATTATTCCTGGGAAAAAATTCTCCATTTGCAGTTTATCTCTGTACCTGATGTACTATTAAATAAAATTGGCTTTATTTGCGTATCGCTTATGTCTATAAAGTTATCGGAAAAAACAAGGTGTATGAATACTTTTTTGACCCACTGTATATCGATGGACACACGATGCCCCGAGAGATGCCGCGAATAATATTGCTAATACACACTCGATACGTCCTTTTGTACATTGATCCGAAATATCCATAAGAACGAGCGTACACATAGTGTATTATTTAGTGACTTTTGGTTCGTGCGATCGTTCGGCTGCGCAATCGTCCTTTCACGTGGGGGAAGAGAGACCGGCGATGCCCCGCGATATAGTCCTTTGGGTCCCTTCGGTCCCGAATCCTCTCGGGTTCTCTCACTCATCAGACATATTTCGGCCTCTTTCGGCCCACCAACTCCACCTCTTCTGTTACTTTTTTTTCCTTTCTTCGTTTTTCTTCCAAACCGCGCACTTCCATAGCGTGTCGCAACGTCAAAAAATATCTCTACATACACAATATATTTCTCTCTACCTGAAGAGTAACGGATACTCACCACAAAACTTTACCCATCTCTCGTTCGATCTCACGTGATTGGCCTCGTCGAATAATCGTGGATTAAAATAAATGGGAACAAATCCCGAATTGGATGGGAATGGTAGAGGAAAAAAAAAAGAGAGAAGGAAGAAGAAATGCTATCGTGCCGCAGATAGACACACTGTCCACCGAGGTACAAGCTTAAATGCATCGGGAAGCGTAGATAGAGAGAGAAGAAATGAACCGGCAATTTGATCGTCCGTCAGGTGGCTTCTTCGTGACCGAGGCGCATTACCGAAACTTTGAAAAAATAATAAAAAAAATAAACCCTTCGGAAATTCAAATTCAAACGCGCCCGCGCGAGCTCTAGCTCTTGGTTTACCCAAGAGAGAAGCTCGATAAGCTATGCTCGGATTGTTCAAAACGAAAAGGACACAATTCACACGATTTAGTACGTAATGCCATGTGATTTGCGCCCTTTTGTACTTTCCTAATAGTCAATATGGTCTGTTCTGCTTTGCTGTTTGTGTGTGTTTGTGCGCGCATAGACTGTTGCTTCCCTTCTCATGCTGTATAACGCTCCGGGCTGCTTTTCTACTGAAACCCCGTTTTTTTTTTCTTTCTCGATTATACTCATTACCACAGCAACCAGCGAAGTTTCTTCGGCCCCTAGAACGACCCGTCGTCGAAGAGCTATGTGCGTCGTAGCCGCCCCCTAAAAAAATTCTCTCTTCCCCTCTCTCGCTCACTTTCTCTCTCTCTCACTCTCTCACCAACGAGTTTTGCCTCTTTGGCCGATTGTAAACAGGCACATTGGCGAGTCGCCATCTTCTCTATTCTTGGAAATTGTAATGACCCTTCGAGATATCGCATGTATACGAAATAATATCGCCGATTATAGATTCGCATAAAGCTCTTTAGTTCAGTAAGGGGAGAAATAGGATTAGGACAGCGTTTTCTCAATGATTTTCATGAATTTTTTTATAGTATAAAAAATGAATATAATTTATTGAAACTCTGAGAATATTTTATACATATATTTAAGTATATACTATAAAATTTTTGAAGAATTTCCTTGAAAAACGCCGAAAATATTAGCGACCCCATATTGCAGGTCACAATCAGACTCAGCATTTTGCGTACATTCTGGAAGCCGCAATATTCATCTGAAATCAAACGAGGTTGGAATTTACTTTTATTATATGTCTCTCTTCTATACGAACCTAAATGCTATCAAAAAAATAGAAAATTGAATTTTTTACAGGGGTCAAAACAAAAAAGCATGATTTTTTGTCATTTTTTACAACTTTATTTGCGAAAAGAAAATTATTTTAAATAATGATAATATTCCGATTTTAGTTGGTTGAAAACTTTTCAAACTAGCGTGTACGCAAGTTCGAAAAAAGTCGTTTTCAGAAAAACGCGTTTTAAAAAATAGCAAAATGCTGAGTCTGATTGTGACCTGCAATATGCAAATTCTTCAAAAATTGTATAGTATATACTTAAATATATGTATAAAATATTCTCAAAGTTTCAATAAATTATATTCATTTTTTATACTATAAAAAAATTCACGAAAATCATTGAGAAAACGCTGTCCTAACCCTATTTCCCCCCTTAATGGCTTATAACAATAGAACGAGCCGGAATTTTCAATTAAAATTTTGGGAACATATTTTTCATTAGTTTTACTAACAATTTATGAAATAAAAAAAACCGATTTTTTTAACTCTCTTCTATACGAACCTAAATGCTATCAAAAAAATTGAAAATTTAATTTTTTACAGGGGTCAAAACAAAAAAGCATGATTTTTTGTCATTTTTTACAACTTTATTTGCAAAAAGAAAATTATTTTAAATAATGATAATATTCCGATTTTAGTTGGTTGGAAACTTTTCAAACTAGCGTGTACGCAAGTTCAAAAAAAGGCGTTTTCAGAAAGACGCGTTTGGAAAAATAGCAAAATGCTGAGTCTGATTGTGACCTGCAATATGGGGTCGCTAATATCTTCGGTGTTTTTCAAGGAAATTCTTCAAAAATTGTATAGTATATACTTAAATATATGTATAAAATATTCTCAAAGTTTCAATAAATTATATTCATTTTTTATACTATAAAAAAATTCACGAAAATCATTGAGAAAACGCTGTCCTAACTCTATTTCCCCCCTTAATGGCTTATAACAATAGAACGAGCCGGAATTTTCAATTAAAATTTTGGGAACATATTTTTCAATAGTTTTACTAACAATTTATGAAATAAAAAAAACCGATTTTTTGAACCGTCTAACCCTATTTCCTCCCTTAAAAACAAAAACATGATGCCATTTAATACGACGATGTTTTTGTTGCTGTAGATAAATTGTCTTTATTGTCTGTGGGTGTGTTTTTTTTTCTTTGTACGAACGTATACCCTTTTGGATTTTTACGTGTGACTCTTCACAATTCTATTTTTTTTTTTCCATTTAATACAAAGTACATTTTTTTTCTTCACGCCTAACTCTCTTGATATATTCCTCTCCGTGTAGATATATATATATATATAAATTTATATATAGAAATATTGTGGAAGGACGAGGCGAAAAAAACATGAAGGAAACGCGAAACGGAAAGAAGTGAAAAAGGCGCGTGTGCCACACGGGGCTGCTATTAATAACACGCAAGGTATATGAAAAGGGAACGAAGAGAGGGAATTCGAAAGCGAGAAGGGAAGAAAAGAATGAGAGAGATAGGGGGATACCATACTCGAAGGACCAATGGTCGGTATATATCGCACCCGAAATCAACGTGCTCTCTTACCAAACAAAAGAGTCCCCGCAGTTGCAACATGTGGTTACCGGCGCTTCTATCCTCTCTCGCCAACCCCCATCCGTGCACTATTCTCCATAGGGTCTCTATACCCCGTCACTAGCAATACCGCCATTCGTCTTTCATCTCGCGATGTATATACCCAATGTATCTTATGTATTATATAGCGATATATGTATTTCGTTCAAAAGTCTGTTCATTTTTTTTTCTCGTACACTCGAGCAAAGAACGAAATTTTCGCATTGACGCTTTTCCCCGGCACAAACGTACAGACGTCTAAAAATGGTTTTTTTTTTCTAATGCTTCAGTGTTCGGACACTGTAAAATCGTAAAAATTTCTTCGCGATATTGCGAAGCGACAAATGTCACGTCGTTCTTTTTCACTAAGAAGCATCTTTGTCTTTTTTATCATATTTATCTTATTTAAACAATTTCGATGTAAAATGGTGAAAGCTTTGGTGGAGTTTTTCAGCGCAAAAAAAGACAATCACTAATCGTATTGTTTTTTATATTTAAGGCAGTCGTCAGGTCTAGAGCGAGATTTTTGACGTCATTTCTAATGTGCAATAACGTTTAAACCGTTGAAGTTGTCTTGATGAAAATTTACACGTGCATTTATTGATCCTTAGAGAATACTTGTACATTAAAAAAAAATTATTTTAAATATTTTCATGTAGTTTTTTGCCTTGTTGCAACATGGTGCGCCGAAATCGGCGCCCACTCTGGACGATCCTGTATGCATCTGAAAATGAAAATATATATATATTCTCAATCTGTATGAGTATTCTGAGCGATGGTAGCGGAATTGGTACTTAAAAAAAATTTTTGGCAAAATGGCGGCCTGTTGAACTTTCATTAATGATATTTCATACATTGAAATATCATTAATGAAAGTTCAACAGGTCGTCATTTTGTCAAAATTTTTTTTTAAGTACCAATTCTTAGTACTCTGAGCTCTGGTAGCAGAATTGGTACTTAAAAAAATGTTGAACTTTCATTAATGACATTTCATACATTGAAATATCATTAATGAAAGTTCGACAGGCCGCCATTTTGTCAAAAAATTTTTTTAAGTACCAATTCTGCTACCAGTGCTCAGAATACTCATACAGATTGAGAATATACATTTTTTTTTTTTTTCAGACGCATACAACATCGTCCAGAGTGGGCGCCGATTGAGGCGGCTTTCGGCGCACCATGTTGCAACAAGGCAAAAAAACTACATGAAAATATTTAAAATAATTTTTCTTTTTTAATGTATGTGTTTGTGTTTTTTTTTGTATTCTCTAAGGATCAATAAATGCACGTGTAAATTTTCATCAACAATCTCGCTCTAGAACAGACGACTGCCTTCATTTACGTTTTTTTTTTAAGTTTCCTCGTAAGCTTTTATAATATATCTTGGTGGACTAGGATGTGCGTGTGCAACGTTTTTTTTTAAGTACATACCCAAGGTGCACTTTCATGCAGCATGAAAACTGGCGTGTCCCCGGTTTGGTTTCTCTCTCTCTCTCTCTCTTTCTCTCTCTTTCTGTCTCTGTATCGTTGTGCATAAAAATTGGGGGGTGCATATGCCGCATAAAAATTCTGTATACCCGGTGCGACGAGAAAGAGAGAGAGAGAGAGAGAGAGAGCGAGAGAGAGGTCTCACGCAACCCCTAAGCACACACATTGCGGCCCCCCGACTGTTCAATTCCGCTCTTTCGCATCGTGTCCTACCTCAGTTTTTCATCGGTAAGCGTCTGCACAACGACACGACCTTAGACGTGACGTGCACTTCGTCCAGGAGATTATACCGAGGCGATTTGTGTAAGGGAGGCAAAGCGAGAAAGATTTTTTTTTTTTTTTCTTCACCTTTCCAAAACTTCGGCGACATAATGACGACAAGATCCAAGGGGAGCAACGGAAAGTTCGTTTCTTCCGATTTTACCTTGTGAGGGCAAAGAGAATTTGATCTATCTACCGAGAATATCTGGCATTTCGTTAAATTTCCTTGCGTCGTAGATTGCAATTTTAATGCATCGTGTACTTTGAGTACAAAGGGACAAATTAGCAGGAGGACTTTAGATATTTTAATCAGTTGAAAGGGGAGATGAAAGAGAAGATGGAGTGGTCAAATGGATTAGAAAGATTCCTGGTATAATTTCAAGCTCAAGACCGTGTACTCTGCATCCGTAAAATCTTGTTAGAGTCAGTGGGCGAGACGCGCGCGCAAACGGCCACCGCATGTCTTGTCTCGTATTGCAACGCCACGACATTTGCCAGATTTCCCGAGTACTCGCTCCGAAGAAAAGTCTGGAAAACGTCCCGAATCGCCAGGATATTTTGTCAATCTCAAGATCGTTCCTCTCTCACCGGAAGTTTTAACATATAATAAAATAGTCTCGTGTGCTTACACCAGCAATTTTATGGCTCGAAATGTTGAACAGGTGGAGACCGTAATTACATCGATTTTTTTCTCGTTACGACGCTACGTTTTTTTTTTTTTTTTCCCCTCTTCTTTTGATACAACATAACATTACGATAATAATAAATGCGATTTTATACATTACGTCTATGTATACGTCGAGTTGAACCGACGCCCGAGGACTTGCAAGCATAATATGTGTGCACTTCAATCGTTCGATCGCGTGACCGCGCGTTTAGAATCGGCACCGGCATCGCATCGCTCCCCCCGAGCATAATATACCGCGAATCGGCAATTCCGTTCGCAAATGATACAACCGGTTAAACGTCAAAGAAGGCGACATACCGGTGAATTAAACATGGTAATAAATTAACAAGAGGCGAGAAATGAAGCCGAGGGAAAGAACGAGAGTCCCTCCCACTCCCTATTGAGATTTCACGCACCCTTAATTTCTTCTCCGTTTATAAAGCTTGCAGCTTTTTTTCTTTTAAACTCTTAGACCGTTTAATATTTTCTTGGGGGAGGGCTGCGGCCAATGCATTTTAATTCTTCACGTTCTTCGAAACACCCTTATTTTCGTTTATTATTTATAAACAAAAATAAGGGTGTTTGTATTGAAACACCGTTATAAGGGTTTTTAATACATTAAACCGCATCTTTAAGGGGGCAAATAGGGTTAGGACAGCGTTTTCTCAATGATTTTCATGAATTTTTTTATAGTATAAAAAATTAATATAATTTATTGAAACTTTGAGAATATTTTATACATATATTTAAGTATATACTATAAAATTTTTGACGGGTTTTCTTGAAAAACACCGGGGATATTAGCGACCCCATATTGCAGGTCACAATCAGACTCAGCATTTTGCGTACATTCTGGAAGCCGCAATTTTCATCCGAAATCAAACGGGGTTGGAATTTACTTTTATTATATGTCTCTCTTCTATATGAACCTAAATGCTATCAAAAAAATCGAAAATTGAATTTTTTACAGGGGTCAAAACAAAAAAGCATGATTTTTTGCCATTTTTTACAACTTTATTTGCAAAAAAAAAATTATTTTAAATAATGATAATA
Source organism: Oxytorus armatus (assembly GCA_958009045.1). NCBI lineage: Eukaryota > Metazoa > Arthropoda > Insecta > Hymenoptera > Ichneumonidae > Oxytorus > Oxytorus armatus. The sequence continues at coordinate 22,920,745 of OY253748.1, forward strand.
TACCGATTTTAGGTTAATATAGATCGCAATACTATGAAGAAAGTAACTGCCAATTTTCAAAACGATTGGTTGAAAATTTTTCAAACTAGCGTGTACGCAATTTCAAAAAAAGTCATTTTTAGAAAAACGCGTTTGAAAAAATAGTGACCGCTCGCAGCGCAACAAGAGGCGAGGAATGAAGCCGAGGGAAAGAACGAGAGTCCCTCCCCCTCCCTATTGAGATTTCACGCACCCTTAATTTCTTCTCCGTTTATAAAGCTTGCAGCTTTTTTTCTTTTAAACTCTTAGACCGTTTAATATTTTCTTGGAGGAGGGCTGCGGCCAATGCATTTTAATTCTTCACGTTCTTCGAAACACCCTTATTTTCGTTTATTATTCATAAACAAAAATAAGGGTGTTTGTATTGAAACACCGTTATGAGGGTTTTTAATACATTAAACCGCATCTTTAAGGGGGGAAATAGGGTTAGGACAGCGTTTTCTCAATGATTTTCATGAATTTTTTTATGGTATAAAAAATGAATATAATTTATTGAAACTTTGAGAATATTTTATACATATATTTTAGTATATACTATAAAATTTTTGAAGGGTTTTCTTGAAAAACACCGGGGATATTAGCGACCCCATATTGCAGGTCACAATCGGACTCAGCATTTTGCGTACATTTTGGAAGCCGCAATTTTCAACTGAAATCAAAGAGAGGTTGGAATTTACTTTTATTATATGTCTCTCTTCTATATGAACCTGAATGCTATAATAAAAAATAGAAAATTGAATTTTTTACAGGGGTCAAAACAAAAAAGCATGCTCTTTTGCCGTTTTTTACAACTTTATTGGCAAAAAAAAATTATTTTAAATAATGATAATTTACCGATTTTAGGTTCATACAGAGCGCAAAACTATGAAGAAAGTAACTGCCAATTTTCAAAACGATAGGTTGAAAACTTTTCAAACTAGCGTGTACGCAATTTCGAAAGAAGTCATTTCCAGAAAAACGCGTTTGAAAAAATAGCGCGCTCGAGGCCTGAAGGAGAGCTTTTCACTTTAATGACTCATAACAATAGAACGAATCGGAATTTTCATTAAAAATTTTGAGAACATATTTTTCAATAGTTTTACTAACCATTTACGAAATAAAAAAAAAATTCGATTTTTTTAACCGTCTAACCCTATTTCCTCCCTTAAGACAAAATATATTTTGTCTATTAGACAAATTCCTCGATCTTGTTTTGTATCGAATCGTGACGGTGTAAAGGAGATCACGAGGATTGAAAGTGACGATGCGAGAGAGGATCTACACTTATAGGTTCTTTGGAATGTGGCACTGTTACACTCCTGTGTCTCTATGTCTTTGGTGTAAACGCGGTGCTCATTGACGAGGTAGAAAAGAATGCATCGGTCGTGGGATATTGAGTTTGAGTTGTATAAAGAGGAGGCTTGAAAGGCAAAAGGAATTATGTTACGATGGAGAATTTTTGACTTTGCAGTTGTGCACCACCATCCAGCATCTTCTAGCTTCGAATGTGTGAGTTTTTTTTTTCTTTTCTCGATCTCTTTTTCTCCTCTCCCGCCGCTTCGCGCTCTTCTCTTCACATTGAAATCGTGTTTAACTTGCGAAAGAGAGGGACAGGGAGAAAAAAAATCGAGTCAAAAGAGCGAGCGAGAGATAAAAATCGTAAGGACCCACGAGAGAGAAGGATACAAGACGGGGAGGGAGTTGATAGGAGAGAAAGAAGCAACAACCGAAACGGCGAGTACGAGGGAAAGAGAGAGAGAGAGAGAGAGAGAGAGAGAAGAGAAGGGGGATAGGAGACCAGTAAAAGTGACGAGGGTATGATGTTCGCTTTAATATCCACTAGCAGGTATATATTTCTCACTTGCTCTCTCTCGCTCTTTCTCTCTCTTACTTCCTTTGCTACCACCACCCTCTCGTTTAGGGGAACGCGAGGCAGAATGAACCATTTGCGGAATAACGCATATTTTATGCGCGTTACTCCTATCTAGGACATTCTTATGAACTGTCCTCGTTGCTTTATACTTTTGACGGCCAAGAAAGAAAATTACGCGAGCAACGTTGGGACTTTTGAAATGAGTTGGTATTTAATGGAAATAGTTGAAATTGGTCCGTTCTCTCCTGAATCACATACGGACATTTTTTTGCTCGTACACAAAAATTCCATTTATAGTTTTCAGTATCGACAACCTGCATAGTTTCCAACGTTCACGTCCGTTCTTTTTGTTTTCGGTCATGTCGACTCTAGTACTTTTATTTTGGAAATCTTCAATTCGCATTCAGCATCAACGATCTTAACGGGTGAGGCCACTCTAGAGACCGAAAAAAATAGGCTTTTTTGGTGATTTTTTTCCGAAAAACTACAAAATATATCGAGATTACAAAATAGGATGTTTATCATACGTATCAGTGACTGTATACAATAATTTTTTTGAAGCGATTAATTTTAAAATGGCGACTGTGCAGCGTTTTTGTGATGACGTCTCCGTTTTTGTTGACCGGAAACGTAACTCAGACAATTTTCAGCCGATTCACTTGAAATGTTTACTATATCTTTAAAAATACACTGTCTATGGAAGTGCGTAGGATTTTTTGTTTATATTGCATAGTTCATTTGTTATTAACAATTTTCTGAAGATTTTTTAAGCAAATTTTTCACTTTTTACTTTAGAAGTTCGCCGTTTGGCCAAAAATCGATATATCGAAAAAAATCCCACGCACTTCCATAGACAATGTGTTTTTAAAGATATATTCAAAATTTCAAGTGAATCGGTTGAAAATTGTCTGAGTTACGTTTCCGGCCAACAAAAACGGAGACGTCATCGGAAAAACGCTGCACAGCCGGCATTTTCAAATTAATCGCTTCAAAAGAATTATTGTATACAGTCACTGATATGTATGATACACAACTTATTTTGTAATCTCGATTCATTTTGTAGTTTTTCTGGAAAATAAATAAATTCCCAAAAAAGCCTATTTTTCCGGTCTCTAGACTGGCCTAATCTCTTAAGGGCAGAAATAGGATTAGGACAGCGTTTTCTCAATGATTTTCATGAATTTGTTTATAGTATAAAAAATGAATATAATTTATTGTGACTTTGAGAATATTTTATACATATATTTAAGTATATACTATAAAATTTTTGAAGAATTTTCTTGAAAATCACCGGGGATATTAGCGACCCCATATTGCAGGTCACAATCAGACTCAGCATTTTGCGTACATTCTGGAAGCTGCAATTTTCATCTGAAATCAAACGACGTTGGAATTTACTTTTATTATATGTCTCTCTTCTATATGAACCTAAATGCTAACAAAAAAATAGAAAATTTAATTTATTACAGGGGTCAAAACAAAAAAGCATGATTTTTGGCCATTTTTTACAACTTTATTGGCAAAAAAAAAATTATTTTAAATAATGACAATATTCCGATTTTAGGTTCATATAGCGCGCAATACTATGAAGAAAGTAACTGCCAATTTTCAAAACGATTGGTCGAAAACTTTTCAAACTAGCGTGTACGCAAGTTCAAAAAAAGTCCTTTTCAGAAAAACGCGTTTGAAAAAATAGTGACCGCTCGGTTATACACGTGGCGCGCTCGGGGTCTGAAGGAGAGCTACTCACTGTAATGGCTTATAACAATAGAACGAGTCGGAATTTTCATTTAAAATTTTGGGAACATATTTTTCAATAGTTTTACTAACAATTTATGAAATTAAAAAAAAAATCGATTTTTTTAACCGTCTAACCCTATTTCCGCCCTTAATGTCTTAATATTACTTTTTGAAAACTCAATTCTTTATCGTTGAAGCAGAATTTTAGAATTGTCATTGTTGGTCGTCGAAATTCTCTCTGTCACATTCAGCAGTGGCCGTTTACGTCCTCCTTTCCTTCTCTTCCCCCGGCCATATTGCCCCATGTTCTCCTACATTTGACTCGTTCAAATGTTTTTTTTTTTCATCTCTCTCTCTCTTACGATTTTTCTCCCACTGTTCGAGGCACACACACACGCACAAACACACGGGAAAGGGAGGAGGCAAACAGAGAGTCGAGGGGCATGGGAAACGCCCGCGCACATTATGCCGGACCAAAATGAAAAAGACGAGCGAGAGAGCGCGTCGAGTAGAAGGAAAAAAAGAGAAGAAACGAAGAAAATACAAGACACATTTTTTTGTTCAGAGAACGCGCAACTCCGCTTGCAATTCTGGTGGTCATCGAGTTGGTCCACAGTGTCGGCGCGGGGTAAAACTCGAAAATCAAGTTGACCTCGTGGGATGATTTTTCGAAAAGAAAAAAGAAAAACAGTAAAAAAAAACAGCAACCGGATAAAATAATCACGGGGTTTCTCGTGGATTATGAAGATTTTTTTTTTTTTACTTTCCTTCGTAATTCAAGGGTGTGATGATCCGGAGGTCCTGCGAGAGCTTTCGTGTGCCACGAGACGACCGATACAATTATTAATAACTTAGGCGAAGCAAAAGATGTGCTTTAAAGATTTTTGGAAGAACCGAGAGTCGGGGAGGAAGGGCTGGCAGCGATGTAAAAAAAAATGAAAGAAAGAGAGAAAGAACGAAAAATGTACGTTCGCAAAAGAGTCCGAAAAGTGTGTGGATCGAGAAGAAACGAATTGAAGCATCAGTAAGCACGCGCATTTCTTCTCTCTTGCACGCGAGAAACTCCAAGTTCTCGTCTCGGATCGGGCCCCGGACCTTTCTCGGAATCGTAAAAATAAAATTTAGAGAAGTACTCGAGTGTCTCTAGAATACTGTTACGCTACGAACAAGCGTTGAAGTAAAAATGATTTCCTCCCCACCCCCCGTCTAAACTCGCCCCGCGTCGATCTGGCACAAAGATCCTAACAGTAATGACGGATGAGAGGGAAAATAAGTTTTTTTTTCTTCTTCTTTTTAAGAACAAAAATTTCACACCCATGGCCCTCGGCCACTTCTCTCGTTCGTTCGTTCGCTTTTTTTTTTTCCGAGAAACCGAAGGACTTAAACTTAAACCATATAACTACGCCACCCCATATTGCGTGGCCCGGCGTCTCGTTGCCCTGCCCATGAAGACTTCACTGGCCTTCGGTCCCTATATACACATCGACAACTGACAAACAAAAGGGCTTCAACGACGCGTAGCCGCGCTTAAGGGGGGAAATAGGGTTAGGACACCGTTTTCTCAATGATTTTCATGAATTTTTTTGTAGTATAAAAAATGAATATAATTTATTGAAACTTTGAGAATATTTTATACATATATTTAAGTATATACTATAAAATTTTTGTACATATATTTAAGTATATACTATAAAATATTAGCGACCCCATATTGCAGGTCACAATCAGACTCAGCATTTTGCGTACATTCTGGAAGCAGCAATTTTCATCTGAAATCAAACGAGTTTGGAATTTACTTTTATTATATGTCTCCATTCTATATGAACCTAAATGCTATCAAAAAAATAGAAAATTGAGTTTTTCACAGGGGTCAAAACAAAAAGGTACGATTTTTTGCCATTTTTTACAACTTTATTTGCGAAAAAAAAATTATTTTAAATAATGGAAAATATTCCGATTTTAGGTTCATATAGAGCGAAATACTATGAAGAAAGTAACTGCCAATTTTCAAAACGATTGGTTGAAAACTTTTCAAACTAGCGTGTGCGCAAGTTAAAAAAATGTCGTTTTCAGAAAAACGCGTTTGAAAAAGTAGTACCAAGAAAAACAAGCAATATGGGGTCGCTAATATTTTATAGTATATACTTAAATATATGTATAAAAATTTTATAGAATATACTTAAGGCAGTCGTCTGGTCTAGAGCGAGATTTTTGACGACATTTCTAATGTGCAATAACATTCAAACCGTTGAAGTTGTCTTGATGAAAATTTACACGTGCATTTATTGATCCTTAGAGAATACTTGTACATAAAAAAAAATTATTTTAAATATTTTCATGTAGTTTTTTGCCTTGTTGCAACATGGTGCGTCGAAATCGGCCCCCACTCTGGACGATATTGTATGCATCTGAAAAAAAAAATATATATATATATTCTCAATCTGTATGAGTATTCTGAGCACTGGTAGCAGAATTGGTACTTAAAAAAAATTTTTGACAAAATGGCGGCCTGTTGAATTTCATTAATGATATTTCAATGTATGAAATATCATTAATGAGAGTTAATGCCCACTCTGGACGATGCATCTGAAAAAAAAAAATTTATATATATTCTCAATCTGTATGGGTATTCTGAGCACTGGTAGCAGAATTGGTACTTAAAAAAAATTTTTGATGATATTTCAATGTATGAAATATCATTAATGAAAGTTCAACAGGCCGCCATTTTGTCAAAAATTTTTTTTAAGTACCAATTCTGCTACCAGTGCTGAGAATACTCATACAGATTGAGAATATATATATATTTTTTTTTTCAGATGCATACAACATCGTCCAGAGTGGGCGCCGATTTCGGCGCACCATGTTGCAACAAGGCAAAAAACTACATGAAAATATTTAAAATATTTTTTTTTTTTAATGTACAAGTATTCTCCAAGGATCAATAAATGCACGTGTAAATTTTCATCAAGACAACTTCAACGGTTTAAACGTTATTGCACATTAGAAATGACGTTAAAAATCCCGCTCTAGACCAGACGACTGTCTTAAATATATGTATAAAATATTCTCAAAGTTTCAATAAATTATATTCATTTTTCATACTCTAAAAAAATTCATGAAAATCATTGAGAAAACGCTGTCCTAACCCTATTTCCCACCTCAATGGCTTATAACAATAGAACTAGTCGGAATTTTCATTTAAAATTTTGGGAACACATTACTCAATAGTTTTACTAACAATTTATGAAATTAAAAAAAAATCGATTTTTCGAACCGTCCAACCATATTTCCCCCCTTAAAACGATCCTCGAGCGGCGCCATTTTGTTTTCTAGCAGATTATACGTATGCATACATATAAACCCGATACCGACACCAGAGGGGATTAGGCATACCTATCCCACCGTCACCTTTTCTTCGCGTTTATAGTTTTAGTACGCATTAGGATTAAGGAGACAAACATGTGGGCATACCGCACTCTGCAATGGGTCCCAAAAGACAAGAGATAAAAGTAAATGAATAACTGGAAAAATGTTCAAACGAAAAAATAATAAAAAGAAGGAGGAACGAGATCGGCCGGGGAGGTTTAGTCATTGTTAGCGTGAGGACGAAAAAGAAAGAGAGAACGGTACAGCGAGACGAAGAGAGAATGCCAAAAAGAGGATGCAGACCGGTGTCAGTATTATGATCAGCTTTAATGTTTTTTTATTGTGTTTTGTATATACCTAGATCCGTCATATACATGCATAAAAGGAGATGGTACGAGGGAGGTGGATGAAACGAGTCACGAACCGAGCGAGACACGAATAAACCGAAAAACCGTGAGATGAACGAAGAATAAAAAATAAAACTGAGGAGGGACCGGCGTCGATATCTTCGGGGGATCTACGAGTATTTTCACTTAGCCAGTTACACGATACCGGCACGAGCGAGGTTGGATCATTAGTACCAAATGCTCAAGGATATATCCCCAAGTACCCAGTCTCCGCGATGGAGAAGCACTTTTTTTCTCTTTCCTTCCTCTTCGTCGTCATCTTTTTCTCCCTTTCGTTATTCATCTTCGACCGTCTAGATTCTAGATATTCAGATGCTCTTCATCACTTTGCTTCGTTCACGCATCGATCCTTTTTTCGAGACCCTCGTCTCTACATTTATATATATATTTTTGTTCATTCCCCAAAAACAAAGTTGACGAAATTTACGTCAACTTTTCGTTACTTGACGCGATATTTTCTTCCATGATCGCTTCTCGTTTGGACATCGGTAAGAGAAAAAAAAAAGATGGCAAACGGAATTAGAGAGGAAAAAGAGCATTAACGTTCGGCAGTCCCTTCGTCAGGATATCGTCTATCAGATAATTTCCGTAGGGGGATGATTCTCGACTGCATGACGACTGTCATTTCTTTTTCTCGCGCTCTCTTGGCTCCTCTCGCCCTCGAAAAGAGTGTCCACGGACGAAGATCGCCTTGTCGCGATATACCCGAGGGAGACTCCTCATTCGCCGTCGATATAATACCCTAAGGATGTTTTCCTCGCCCTCCGTAGACGTCTGAACGTTTACGTTTCGCTGCGCGAGGTCGTACAGGTACTCGAAAAGAATTAAAGAGAAAAAAAAATCTAAATCGTCCTGTTGTACCTTCTCTCAGTCCTGAGAACCATCGACTCACGTTCGACAGGATATTTTTCCATTATTGAGAAATTATACGAGAAAAGTCAAGCGTTATTTCAGATGCCGTAGACGTGAACGCCCGCGATAACTATCTTTGCTTGTTTAAACGCGGATTATTTGACAAATTGACAGGGTCATTATAATCGGGATTTTAATCATTAAGAAAGAATCATCGTTGGGTTTAATGATATTTCAGACGAGATCAAACGGAAGGGCGCTCGCCGTGGTCGCATCAACACCGGATCCACGCGACAACCTCCAGTTGGTGAATTTGTGCGTGCCAAAGAGAAGAAATATCATCGTAAGTAATTTAACGACAGAGCGGGCAATCGCTCTGTATTACACGAGTATATTTCTTCACTCTCGTCACGTTACCTTCTTCGAGCAGCAAAAAAAAAACAAAAAGTACAAGCTATCACAAACTCACCAGCTTTAACTGCAATTGATCGTCGATTAGAAAATAGCAGGCCCGCAGTTGCACTCACTCGCTTCATTAAAATGGCTTATAATAAATATTTATAATGTAAAAGTGAAACTGTAATAATTGAAAAAAATTCACAAACATATATTTCATTCGTGAATTAAATCTCGGATTTCTCCGGTCTCTTCCGTTTCGTAATTTCCGTTTTTTCAACGTTAGAATAATAATAATATGTCTCGTTTGTAATTCCACGCTTGTACTCAACTCTACTTTTCACCTGACAATTCTCTCGGAGTCGTCAGACTTTTTATCCGGCTCTCCGGCACTCTCGCATCCTCATTCTCGGCCTCGGTGCGGCAATAAAATTGCACCCCGTGCAATTTCTTTAATAGGGACGTCACGCGTCACTCTTTCTGTATAGGTACATACATTTTTCATCGTCAAAATCTCTCGACTCTGTCCTCTCATTCGTTACTCGCTGTCGTTACGTCTCTTCGCTCGTATTTTCTCGCACCACAGTGGCAGGGAAGACACACGAAGGGACAGAGAAAGAAAGAGAGGGTGGTTTTATTCTCCAGGAAGCGAGGGATTAAAATTCACGTGGCTGGAACACCCGACGTTCTCGTCTCATTTATCTGTGACTCTTGATTGTCTCTGATAGGCTATTTCGAGCAAAGAATGACAAATTTTATCGAGCAATATTCAGAATATCGAAATTCGAGTGACATTTTGTTAGAAACAAAAATATTTGAAATAATTCCAAAATGTGAGGCGGCAGGTCCTACCTTTAGTTCCCAAGGAGAAGAAAAACGAACATTTTTTCTGTTGATAATGAAGATCAGCATTCAAGTGCAGAATTCTACGCCAATGGATGACATTTATTTCGATGGCGTTGGTAGGAGGCTCGACGTTTCGGTACAGGTAGATCCGAGAGAAGATTGAATCCTGCTGGGAGTTTGCGGTCAACTCGTTCTTTCGTTTATCCTTCGAAAATCATACTTTTTCGTTGTAGTTATGTACGTGTTAATTACGTAAATGTTATCTTTGTACGTTGGACAAATTATAACATTTTTTCTTTAACGACACTGACGATAAAAAAGCGAGTTGAAAATATATAATTTCGAGAATGTCCGGTTTTCGTCTCTGTTTCACGTTGGAAAAATTAACGCAGTACCGAAGATTTTTCAGAATAAAGAATATGTAGAGCTTAACACATTCTTCAGGAGTCACAAGACTCCATTGTAGTGTATCTACAAATTTGATCTTATCTCACGAGAGGATCTTTTGGTCTTCTTAGTTTCGTCTCGTCTGTGTGTGCAAGAGGAGAGAGAGATTGATCACGGAGAACGGTGGTTGTGCACCTTGGAGACTCGGTGTGCAAGAAGAGTCGAAAATTGAACCTCCGGGGCGTGTCACGATAATTTTCTTCGAGACTCTCTCACGGATCAGCTAGGTAAAGTCCTCTCGCATCCTTCGTTTCACCCTTGTAACAACGACAGGTCAGGATTTACCTGAACGGGATGGAAAATTGACTGAATCGAATTTCGGTCGAGGAGTTTCAAAGTCTTCGTTAATTGTCTTCTTAAGTGTAGAATATTCATATATCGAGTAGTACGAATTCAAATTTCGTTCGGTTGTTGTTCGAATTTGCGAATTGAATTAAGTTAACTCATCCGTGAATAAAGTCGGAGGCAAATAAATTCGATATTCTCGATATGTTGTTTTTTCTGACTGAAAAAATTCTCTCGGGAAAACATTCGTTTCACGAGCACTTGAGACAGACCCGTTGGGCTGATGACTCTCGCCATTCTTTCAGTCTCTTCCTTGCGACAGCCAATGTAGACCCCTCTTTGCTGCGTCTCATTCTCGCATGTAGCAACGCCTAGCGCCATCTGTTGTAGACCTCTGTGTACCAAAAGAGAACATCATTTTCTCCATCTCTGTCCCAGTCCCAAGAATGCTCTTCGTTCGTCTAGTTTGGTGCTTTTTTTCGAAAGGAGTTACAAATGGGACGGCCCATTGTGTCAGTTCTCAACATTTTCCGCACGGTAAATCGTTGATCTTTCGAATAATGCAAAAGTTAAGCCGCCTCCCCGTGTCCTGCCAAAAGTCTCTCGAAGTTTCCCTGCGGAAAGTTGTTCAGGCTGCTGCCACCCTGATGTGTTTTGGGTCCACGAGCAATATATGTATATAGACTGCGGTGAAATTCGAAAAAAGACTCAATCGGCATTGTTTCACCCGTTAAATTATCCGGGATACGCCCTTCTGACTTTTAAAAATCGAAGAAATACATATATACGGTACAGAGGAGCGGACCAACATGACTCTCCCTCGTCACCGCATTGTTGTAAATCTCTTAAAATAACGCTGACTGACCTGCTATCCTCATCTGCATCTCTTGTCTACCAGAGTTTGCCTTTCTCCTTCGTTCCACACAAATTTCAACCCTGCCTAAACTTTCTCTCTCGCGCCCCTTTTCCCTTTTCAAGCTTTCCCATACATACACTCTGTCCTTCACCAGTACGTGCATTGAAAGGTTATTTCAATGTTCTTTGAATCAAAGAGTGTACCAGCGAACGAGTAAAAAGACAACAATACTAAATAAAGCTACGAAGCAAAATGTCGAAAATCTAATTACAATTGGAACTCCTCTAATTTTCTATTTTGAGGGGAAAAGTTTGCATACGACATGATCATTTTTCTTCGACATATCCTCCAGCTACAACTATTCGCGCGAAGACTCTTCCAATTGTTTTTTCATTCTCTTCGTTTATACTACATAAGTGTCTGAAAAATAATTTTTCGTTGGTGATTTTGCACGAGCATCGATTCGACGTATATTGAATTTTATTTTTTTACAAAAGAGACAGAGAGACAGGAGCGAGGAAGGAAGATTGAACATTCACAATGCAGACGCTAATGTCCACTTACCGCGCAATGGTCTCGGCCGTCAGAGAGCAGCTTCACCTCTTGCCGGAAACGAAAGAGAAGAGTGTTTTTAGTGCTGCTTTACGGCAGCCATAAGACCAGTTTGTGGGCATAACGAGTAGAGCTGCGGTACAGAATCCGAGACTTCGGATAGTATGGTCCGATGTGCCGAGCACACGATTCTCTCAGGTATATAGCGGGCGGCATTTCTCGCAAAGAGAGAGGAGAGAGAGAGAGAGAACACGGCATCTAATATACGCGGAGAACCGTGAAAATTGTTCGGTCCCGAAACAACTCCCATCGGCCTTTCGAGAGTGTAAAGGATAACCGTAGAGTACACTGTCGTACAGCAATACGATATAAATACCTAAGATGTTTTATTTCTTCTAAATCTTACGTTCCACCAGTTTCTCTTTTCGTGGTTATTACCTTTTTTTATCCTCTCATTTATTATATCTGTTTTTATTAGTCTAAAAAGTGGCGAGGGTCTTTGGTGGGCCAGAAAATTATTATCGAAGAAATAATAGTTCAGAAAGTAACTATTTAAATAGAACAATGTGCAATGTTTAGTTCTAAGGCCTTAAGGGGGGAAATAGGGTTACAGCGTTTTCTCAATGATTTTCATTAATTTTTTTATAGCATAAAAAATGAATATAATTTATTGAAACTTTAAGAATATTTTATACATATATTTAAGTATATACCATAAAATTTTTGAAGAATTTACTTGAAAAACACCGAAGATATTAGCGACCCCATATTGCAGGTCACAATCAGACTCAGCATTTTGCGTACATTCTGGAAACCGCAATTTTCGTCCGAAATCAAACGAGGTTGGAATTTACTTTTATTATATGTCTCTCTTCTATATGAACCTAAATGCTATCAAAAAAATAGAAAATTGAATTTTTTACAGGGGTCAAAACTAAAAAGCATGATTTTTTGCCATTTTTTACAACTTTATTTGTAGAAAAAAAATTATTTTAAATAACGATAATATTCCGATGTTAAGTTCATATAGAGCGCAATACTATGAAGAAAGTAACTGCCAATTTTCCAAAACGATCGGTTGAAAACTTTTCAAACTAGCGTGTACGCGAGTTCAAAAAAAGTCGTTTTCAGAAAAACGCGTTTGAAAAAATAGTGACAAGAAATACAAGCAATATGAGGTCGCTAATATTTTATAGTATATACTTAAATATATGTATAAAAATTTTATAGTATATACTTAAATATATGTATAAAAATTTTATAGTATATACTTAAATATATGTATAAAATATTGTCAAAGTTTCAATAAATTATATTCATTTTTTATACTATAAAAAAATTCATGAAAATTATTGAGAAAATGCTGTCCTGACCCTATTTCCCCCCTTAATGGCTTATAACAATAGAACGAGTCGGAATTTTCATTTAAAATTTTGGGAACATATTTTTCAATAGTTTTACTAACAATTTATGAAAAAAAAAAAAATCGATTTTTTGAACCGTCTAACCCTATTTCCCCTCTTAATTGTTCGTACAGACTTCTTATTTTTTATTTTATTTCCGCTATAAAACAACATAATTTTCATTCCGATCGATTCGCAAGTTTTCAATGTAGGGTGCAAGAAGTAGATGTTCAAGGGTGTTTCGACCCCTTAAAATATATTGTTTTTTTTTCATTATCTGGCGGGTTCTTCATACCTTCGCATAAGAAACATTTTCATTTTTGTTTCATCAAAATCGATGCACTGCTTATATGTGAAACAGCAAAATTGCCCTTTGACTTGTGCAACTTTAGGGGGTGGTTTCACCCCTTGAAACCGTTTTTCAGCCGATAAAAAAAAATACCTGTCGCTTAGTTTTTAATGCTCTATAACATACATGAGTTTCGACAAAATCGGAGCGGGGACACCTCGGGTACTTTCCTTGTAAGAGGAAATCTAAACTTACGGTAGTAGTCTGGTAACTTAAGCCGATTTTCATGTCTTTTTTGGAGGGCGTTTTTTTGTAGGAAAATAAAAATGAATCGTTTTGGATATTTAGGATGTTTTTATTTACATATTAAAGATACCAAAAAAGTTTGTTCGAAAAAATTTAATAGTTTATCATTATTATTATTATTGATCGAAGTTGGCACCTCGAAAAAAAAGCGCGTGGATGGCCCCGGTGATTTTGGCTCTTGATGTTATCTGAAATCAAAAATTCTTGATAACTCTTAATCTATAGACATGTCATTCTGGTCGGAACAACTGAAGTTAAATTTCATAGATAAATAACAAAATGGAAAAGGACATTTTCTTCCAAAGTCCGCCATTTTGTTATTTATCCATGAAATTTAACTTCAGTAGTTCCGACCAGAATGACATGTCTATAGATTAAGAATTATCAAGAATTTTTGATTTCAGATAACATCAAGAGCCAAAATCACCGGGGCCACCCACGCGCTCTTTTTTCGAGGTGCCAACTTTGATCAATAATAATAATAATAATAAACTATTAAATTTTTTCAAAAATTTTTTTTTTTGTATCTTTAATATGTAAATAAAAACATCCTAAATATCCAAAACGATTCATTTTTATTTTCCTACAAAAAAACGCCCTCCAAAAAAGACATGAAAATCGGATTAAGTACCAGACTGCTACCTTAAGAAAGATCGTTCCTCGTGGTGGCTTTGAGTATTTTTCAAAATGTCAAGGAATAAACAATTTGCAAGTTTCAACTCGCAGCTTTTTTATGAACATTTCAACCCAATTTTTTGTTGTTGCCACAGTCTACCAAGTATATTAATATGTTAGGTAGTGGCTCATTGCGTAGACGGTCTTTCATATCGTTTTATTTTTCGCTGAGTAAGGTTTATCGAGAATCAAAGACGTAGCTGCCATCAGTCTGACTCTGTTGTCTGCATGTTATTTTATTTCATTTAATTTTTTTTTAGTCGAGTCACCTAATTCGCGGTACTGACCTCGCCTCCGGTGCACAGCTCTGATGGCTGGTGGGTGGTCCTCTCTCTCTCTTCGTCAATGATGGTCCTCTCTCTCTCTCTCTCTCTCTATCCCTCGTTGCAAAAGCTACGATATTCCTCGTGATTTCTTTTGCCAAATAAGAAAGAGACCGAGAAGTAAGAGAGGAAGACAGAGTGAGATAGATAGCGAAAGAAAGAAAGAACGTGGATGGTACACCATATGGTCTTGCATAGTCTTCAGTTCTTCAGTCTTCCGAGTGGCCATGACCGTGACGAACAAAAAAAAATGGCCTGTACCATGACCACGGTGTACAAAATGCTGCACGAAGTCGAGAAAAAGAGGCGCAACGGAATAATGATGCTAAGAATTTCAGGATAAAAACAAAATGAATAAAAGAAGCGAGTGAGCTTGGAGAGGAAGGTCATGGAGAAGGACGGAAGAAGAAGAAGAAGAAGCAACGGAGACAGAAGAGGAAGAGAATGACTGACGAAGAGAGGAACAAGGTCAAGAAGGACAGTCACGAACCCTCATCCCTTTCCTTCTCCCCCTTCTTCCTCTTAGAACAAAATGGTATATACATTACGGAGAATAAAGAGAAGCGAATTTCGTGAAAAGAGAAACGGCATAGTCAGAGCAACCGTCAGCGCTGAGAGACTGGGACGAGACTCCTCCGTGGATTCCTGGCAATTATAATTTCTTGCGCTCTCTCGCTTCTCTACCGTCGCGACTTTTCTGCCTCTTGTTCTGTCTGCACTCCCCTCCCCCCCCTTTTCAATTTTACGTTTACACGTCTCTGCGATCACTTTTCGAACGAAGATCCGTCCGTGGCGAAAAATATGATCGGACTATGGGGACATTTGGGTCGGTGTGTTGTTGGTCTAGCAAAGCAGATTGCTCGATGATCCTACGAGGAATCACTCTTCTTTGCTTCTTTCTTCCCCCCCTTCCCGCCACTTTTGTCGTTTGCCATCTTTGCCTGCCCTTCCCCCCCATAGCCCGTCTCCCATTCCGGCCTCTTAGGCATCTCTTGCTCACTTCTCCTTGAGCCCGGTCCCACAAAAATCCCCTACCATACCCACACGTGGGCCTTCTCTCTCTCTCTCTCTTTCTCTCCCTCTGTGGCATGGCTCTCTTTGCTAGCGGAGCGGGCGAGTCGTTGCGCGCTAAAACAAAACGAAATAGTGCAAGAGCCGCTCAAGGATAACAACTACGAAAAACGAGAGCCGCTGAGAAGGGAGCGCAAAACATAGAAGGAGAGAAAAGAAGATCCTAGGAGGGTCCTTGTTCAGAGTCTCGCGGGAGAGAGAGAGCCGCCATATTGCGAACAATTGAAGCCGTTGCCGCGGCACCTCGAGAGACCTCCAAAATCGTCTTTTCCTTCTCTCACAACACACGTACAGACACACACGTACACACTCTCGCACTTCCTCTATTCGTTATTCCCTCGTCTCTCTCTGCAGCTGCAAAAGTTTCCGAGTTTTTGACGCCCAATCTTTAATGCAATGGTATCATGCACCGGCTGGGATGTGTCTCCTCGTGATGCTCGGGGCTGCAGAAAAATGAAAAACAAACAGCCTTTATAACTAGTTCACCATGTCCAGACGGTTCCATGTCTAAACATCACGTTGCAATTACTTTACAGATAATAACATCGCAGGCGAAAACTACACAGCACATATTTACACATGCGGTTTAATGGGTTTGATTGAGCTTTATTGGGTTTTGAACGCAGCAACGCAACCCAAACCCCAAACCAAAACCCAAAACCCAACAAAACCCAACAAACCCAACGAACCCAACAAAAGCCAACAAAACCCACTAAAACAGATGTGTAAATATGTGCTGTGTAGTTTTCGCTTGCGATGTTATTATCAGTAAAGTTATTGCAACGTGATATTTAGACGTGCTACCGTCCAGACAGTTTTACGCGGAATTCTCCTAGTCTCGAAACTCTGATGAACTTTCATGTCGTCACTTTTGGCTGACAAAGCATCAAGTGAAGAATGTGATCCACAAAAATGAAAGAAAAATAATAATTCTCTCACCGGTCGCGTTCTACAAAAATTGACATACGATATATTGTTCAGGAGCACGGACAATTTGGTGGGAATAAATTGTGCGAGTGCTTGCGCTCTCACGTACGTGCTGTATGTTCATGCCTCTCTTCTTTGGGAATCCTGCAAACGAACGCACAATGAGATCGGGGCTCTCGTTCCGTTTGCATCGATTTCTTTACTATGAGCGTGTTGGGCTTATTGGCTTTTCGGCTTTTAGCTCCTAGATCCCCCCGCGTTTTTCCACGGTCGTACCCGCGCGGTTTCGGCATAGTAGAAAATCTGTCTAACCGAGAGAGCTCGCTGGTACAAGAAAGGCCAATGTATGTATATAATGTGGCTCGTTACTATTTCCGATTTTCCTCTATATTCATATCTCGTCATTATGAATAATTTCGCCATTAGGATTTCAACGAATTAACGTTTAGAAAGTAATGCAGGATGAGAGCTATAAGTGGACGTATATCTCTCGAAAAACTCGAATTGAATTAAATATGTACGAGCTCGGTCCGGTAGTACGAGCGCTCGACGGGCTTTAAGAAACGACGCTCCAGTGCCGGTGGAGGAGTAATATTAGTTTCGAGAGAAGGGAGAAAAGAAATACAGGAGAAGATTAGGGAAGTGAGAGGGACGCGAGCGAGTAGCAAACGAAAGAGTAAGCGAGAGAGACAGATTGAGACCCAAGAGCAGCGAGGTTTTCGGGAGGGTGGGGGATAAGACGCCGGGGAGAGGACACGTAATGCCCGCCAAATAGTCCTGTAACCCGATGCCCGAGCGCGGTGCACTTGGCACTCTCCTCTTTTCTCGGTTTTCGGGCCCGTATCCCCCTCCACTTTTTTTCTTGCCGCGCCAGAAACGTTATGGAGGGGGAAACTCTACGCGGTATGACGCGATAATGCGGGGTACCGCTTTGGTGGGCTTTGAGCCGGAGAGAAGAGAAAGGAGGGGCAACGACAGCGGCAGGAGGAGAACAAGTTGCCGGAGGGAACGAGTGAGCGAGAGAGGAGAGAAGAGTAACGTCGCGGGAGCTCCGCCGTACTGACCTTGACTAGGCCCAAAGTTGCGGTGGGTTGGGGACTCGGAGTTCTTTCTCTTTCATTCTATACACCGAGAGATAAAGAGAGCGAGATAGAGAGAGAGAGTGGGAGACGAAGGGAGATGAAAATCGAGGTGTGTATAGGAATGAGAAAGACGGAAGGGGACTGGGACCCTATGCCCCTTTGCCCTCTCCCATTCAACGTGCAACAGGACGTGTAGTTCTGCATTCGCAGACTCTCCTCCATCAAGGACATCACAAAAAGTACATTAGACGAAAACAAGTTGCCATTATGGGACCCGGGTCTTTCTTTCTTTCTCACTCTCTCTCGTCTCTGCCGCGCACTAACCCAATGCCGTGTACACATATAAACGTACACATATGCCTCGCTATTATACGAACACTCGTGCAGATTGTGCACAAGACGAGACCTAAGCTCGGTGATGCGGTTTCCTGCGGGCTCTGGTGCAAACATCGACCCATTCGATCTCTTCTGCCTTCTTCTCCCAGCAATTTTTCTCGATTCTGATCGATGACTCTATGTCATTACGATCATTCTCTCCGCCGATATCTCCACCATCCACTTAACTACACGAAGAATGAAATGCATTTTTTCCATCGCCCGTTCTCCATCATTTAATGATATGAAAATAAAGCGAATATCACGAATTGCAATATTCGCGAGACTTTTATCGTACGCGTTTATCTGTGTGTGTGCGTGTTTGTGTTTTTATTAAATGTGTACAGTCGGGGCCTTGAGAATCGGTCGCAGCTTTATTTCTGGCTGCGGGGGGGGGGGGGGGGGGGGGGGAGAGAAGAGCCGCCCGGTTCCTGCACCTTACCCACTCGTCGTCGCTGCCTCTCAAGATCAAGGCCATATCCTCCTTACTCCGATCCCCCTCGGCCGCGTTCACCCCCCCCCCACCTTTCCCCCCAGCAAGATGACTGGACTCTTTGAGACCGCGAATCACTTGCACCTTCGTCTCTTTCTTCTTTTATATCGCCCTGTTTTCCTACTCTCACTGTCATCAATGACGCTGCCTCTAATCATCGACTACTATCAGACATACTACTGTTGTAATCAATCGTTTCGGAAAGAAGATCACGATCCGAATTGACGCATTGCTGTCTCGGAATCGGCAAAAATCTGTTCGTAAAATACTACAAATTTTTGTAAATGGTCCTAGGAAAACTAGACCTTTGCGCAAAGTTCAGCCCCCCCCTGCATCATATCCAATGTTACAAACTCACTCCTGTTGGAAATTTCTCTGTACCAATGTTCAAATTTGATATTGAATCATTTTAATTGCTTTTTTTTTCAATTGGAACAACACTGTAGTATCGTCAAACGCCTTACCGTTCATTGATTCCAAAAAGTATGTAAAAACTATTTCCAATGTTAAAAAGTCACCCCTGTTGGAAATTTCTGTGCACAAATGTTCAAATTTGATATTGAATCATTATAATTGCTTTTCTTCCAATTGTAATAAGACTGTAGTATCGTCAAACGCATTACCGTCAATTGATTCCAAAAAGTATGTTAAAAATATTTCCAATGTTAAAAAGTCACCCCTGTTGGAAATTTCTCTGCACCAATGTTCAGATTTGATATTGAATCATTGTAATCTCTTTTTTTTTCCCAATTCTAACAACAGTGTAGTATCGTCAAACGCATTACCGTCGATTGATTCCAAAAAGTATGTAAAAAACTATTTCCAATGTTAAAAACTCACCCCTGTTGGAAATTTCTCTGGACCAATGTTCAAATTTGATATTGTATCATTATAATTGCTTTTTTTCCAATTGTAACAAGACTGTAGTATCGTCAAACGTATTACCGTCGATTGATTCCAAAAAGTATGTAAAAAACTATTTCCAATGTTAAAAGTCACCCCTGTTGGAATTTTCTGTGCACAAATGTTCAAATTTGATATTGTATCAAAAAGTATGTAAAAACTATTTCCAATGTTAAAAACTCACCCCTGTTCCAAATTTCTCTGCACCAATGTTCAAATTTGATATGGAATCATTATAATTTCTTTTTTTTCCAATTCTAATAACAATGTAGTATCGTCAAACGCATTACCGTCGATTGATTCCAAAAAGGTATGTAAAAACTATTTCCAATGTTAAAAAGTCACCCCTGTTGGAAATTCCTCTGCACCAATGTTCAAATTTGATATTGAATCATTATAATCTCTTTTTTTTCAATTCTAACAACAGTGTAGTATTGTCAAACGCATTACCGTCGATTGATTCCAAAAAGTATGTAAAAACTATTTCCAATGTTAAAAACTCACCCCTGTTGGAAATTTCTCTGTACCAATGTTCAAATTTGATATTGAATCATTTTAATTGCTTTTTTTTCCAATTGTAACAACCCTATAGTATCGTCAAACGCATTACCGTCAATTGATTCCAAAAAGTATGTAAAAACTATTTCCAATGTTAAAAAGTCACCCCTGTTGGGAATTCCTCTGCACCAATGTTCAAATTTGATATTGAATCATTATAATCTCTTTTTTTTCAATTCTAACAACAGTGTAGTATTGTCAAACGCATTACCGTCGATTGATTCCAAAAAGTATGTAAAAACTATTTCCAATGTTAAAAACTCACCCCTGTTGGAAATTTCTCTGTACCAATGTTCAAATTTGATATTGAAGCATTTTAATTGCTTTTTTTTCAATTGGAACAACACTGTAGTATCGTCAAACCATTGATTCCAAAAAGTATGTAAAAACTATTTCCAATGTTAAAAAGTCACCCCTGTTGGAAATTTCTGTGCACAAATGTTCAAATTTGATATTGAATCATTATAATTGCTTTTCTTCCAATTGTAATAAGACTGTAGTATCGTCAAACGCATTACCGTCAATTGATTCCAAAAAGTATGTTAAAAATATTTCCAATGTTAAAAAGTCACCCCTGTTGGAAATTTCTCTGCACCAATGTTCAGATTTGATATTGAATCATTGTAATCTCTTTTTTTTCCCAATTCTAACAACAGTGTAGTATCGTCAAACGCATTACCGTCGATTGATTCCAAAAAGTATGTAAAAAACTATTTCCAATGTTAAAAACTCACCCCTGTTGGAAATTTCTCTGGACCAATGTTCAAATTTGATATTGAATCATTATAATTGCTTTTTTTCCAATTCCAACAACAATGTAGTATCGTCAAACGCATTACCGTCGACTCATTTCAAAAAGTAAATAAAAACCATTTTCAACTGTACTCATTTTGACCAGTACTCGTGATGCTGTGCATACTTTGATCTCTTAAATACATTCGTTGAATCGACACACGAGTGAAACGAACATTATGTCACTAAACATAATTTTTCGTTTGTCATTTAACGACGATATACTCTATTGTTCCTCTAAAGGATTGATTGATGAAAATAGAAAAGGAAAAATTGATCCAAAACCTGTACTCAATACGCTAATGAATGTGGAGCAACACGGAACTCTCGAAATTTTCAATTGTAAGGCTTTTCTCACGGTGTAATTTCATCCATCGCACGAATAGTGGCCCCTCTGCTGTATGATCGTATTTCGTACTAAACTAACATAGTACATACATACATATATACGGCGCATATATATACATATATACGGTTTGGTAGATATATGTATGAGGGAGTCGAACGAGAATGAGTTCAGGAGTATAAAACAGGTTTCTCGTATATAAAGCTCATCTGTATGTGCCAGAAAGAAAAAAAAAACACCTCCGCATTATGAGGCACTCTAAGCGATGCATGTTGAGAGAGAAGTGTCGTGAAAGTGCCAGTACATAAAATATAAACGTATAATATACATTGGAATATTCCATGTCAATTTAATAAATGATCGACAATTTTTTATTTGTTTCACCGAGAATTTTCGTCTGTCGCAGTACCTCGGAAAAGGTTAAACAACCAAAAATTCCATTCCTATCGTCCTTAGACCACGAATTTCCATTTAAAAAACGTGCCACTCGATTTTTATGATATGAAAATATACAATTCTGTTAAATAAAAAAAAAACAGATCTTCATCCAGACTGCTCGGTGGAAGAACTTTTTTTTTTCTTCTAAATATTCTTTATTTATTCGTAATTTACTGATTTTTAGTGTTACAGCTGTAAATACATAAATATCAAATCTACAATTTGATTGCCGATTATTTCGATAAATTCTTATGGTGAAATAAAAAATGTCATGGCCAATTTTTTCTCTCGTTGGCATGGAATACGCCACATATCTGTATATAATATAAACATCCACGTATATCGATATAGTACGGAAATATTATTAATACAGTACAAACACGACGGATACTTGTTGTCTACTGCGACGCTCACGTCACACACGTTCATGGATTACTACCACGAGATTTTCTATTTCGGATGTGAGGCCTCAAAATGATTGAAAATGGGATATTCCGTAAAAACGAAGAAAGAATCATTGGCGCAGAAAATTTTTCAAAGTCTACAACGCAAATGATACTTCTAAACAAATTTTTTACGAGATAAAATCTGCATTGTTTGTTTAACAAAAGTTAAACTACTAAATCGTACTGCTTCGTCCGGAACCGTTCTTCTACATCACTAAGTGGGAAAATAGAGTTAGGACAGCGTTTTCTCAATGATTTTCATGAATTTTTTTATAGTATAAAAAATGAATATAATTTATTGAAACTTTGAGAATATTTTATACATATATTTAAGTATATATTATAAAATTGGTATATACTATATATTATATACTATAAAATTTAAGTATATACTATAAAATAAAAAAGACTCAGCATTTTGCGTACATTCTGGAAGTCGCAATTTTCATCTGAAATCAAACGAGGTTGGAATTTACTTTTATTATATGTCTCTCTTCTATATGAACCTAAATGCTATAAAAAAAAATAGAAAATTGAATTTTTTACAGCGGTCAAAACAAAAAAGCATGATTTTTTGGCCATTTTTTACAACTTTATTTGCAAAAAAAAATTATTTTAAATAATGATAATATTCCGATTGTAGGTTCATATAGAGCGCAATACTATGAAGAAAGTAACTGCCAATTTTCAAAACGATTGGTTGAAAACTTTTCGAACTAGCGTGTACGCAAGTTAAAAAAAAATCGTTTTCAGAAAAACGCGTTTGAAACGCGTGGCGCGCTCGGGGCCTGAAGGAGAACTACTCACTTTAATGGCTTATAACAATAGAGCGAGTCGGAATTTTCATTAAAAATTTTTGAAACATATTTTTCAATAGTTTTACTAACAATTTATGAAATAAAAAAAAATCGATTTTTTGAATCGTCTAACCCTATTTCCCCCCTTAAATGTGGTTTTGTATCGTCATAAAACCACGAAAATTGTGACGAGTAATTCCGGGGTCCTCGAAATAAAAAAAATAAAAAAAACGAATGGAAGCATTGAGATATTTCCACAATGGAAAAACGAAAGCGACACGTTATTACTTCCGTTTCCTCGCATCTCATTGACAAATGATAGCTCACGATGAAAGGGAAACTACGATATATATCGATGAGCTATAAAATAAAACCGTAAGGAAGAAAAAAAGACAAAAAATTGCCTCGTCATTTTGACGATTATGACGAACGGGCCGATGATTCGACTTGAATCGAGGGGAGCGGATAGGATGAGCCATGTCACGCTCTCCCGTACAGTTCTCTTGTTGCGTCTGCTCGGTTCTACGATGCTTTTTCCTTTGCTCTCCATTTGTTTTCTTTTTTTCTTTTTCCCGTTTCGAAGTCACACGATCCGAGAACTCAATAAAGTCGTGAAATTCTTTTGATCCTTTGTTCAGTTCGTATAATCGGATTATCGTTCGACGAAAGAGCTTGTAAAAAGCTTTCATCCCTCTGCCACTATCTCATCACATGTCGGACGAACTGGTTCAGTGTAATTAGTCTTGATCAGATAATTTTATTTATTTTTTATCCTGTCGTTTTTATATTTTGTCATTATACCTGTCGATCTCACTGTGTCAGATTCACGGAGATCTTTCAATTGCACCAATATCAATATGATCGATATTGATATTCGAGAAATGAAATAATTTTTTTTTCATCTTCTCGAATGTTTGTAATGGTATGAAGATGTCACGACATCCGGATTGACACGTGTATACGAGAAAAAAAAAATACATACAGCCAATCATCATTGAGGTCGTTACTAAGTCGAATTTCACGTTTGCGCAACGATTGCGCCCAACATCACGACCGGGAATTAATGGTAATCGTCGTTCGAACACGAATATATCCATATATACATAACTATACAATATGGCGGCTTCTTTATCTGTACATATACGAATAACAGTACATAAACACACACGCAAACGCAACGTTAAACATGCAAAATTAAATGACTATGTGTGTGCGATCGAGTTTGTCGAAATGATTCGGGTACCCACAAATCGACCATTGAATTTATGCGACAACATCAGCACATGACGTTATATATCCCCCAGCTCTCCTCTCGTCTCTCAACATCGTATTCCCGCTAAGTAGCGACGATTTACACGATCTTCGTCGCCAGAAATACCCGTGATGGGTCTCGGGTATAAAGTTTTAATTTCGTTTCTCTCTTCGTCTCTCTCTCTCTCTCTCTCACTCACTCTCTCGATATTCTTGTGTATATTCTTTCGGGATTGTTGAAATCCATTATCGAACCGGCTTTTATAATTATGGTAAATTATAATACGACGAAATTTTTCACGAACATAACCAGATCGTCGAAAAAAAAAATCCAAAAATCTCGTTCCCTTAATCTCATTTTTAATCTGGGGTGATTTGTGTCGATTAGCCATGCAAGCGTTTTTTTTTCTTTTTCTTTCAATTCAATTTGTAATTGAGAAAAAAATACCGTTCGAATTATCAATTTATTCGGTGATGTAGAGGCGGGAAATTTGAAATAGAATTTTCTTCATCAATATTGTCAAAAGAATATGATGATCTAAGTGATCCTTCACTTAGATCATCATATTCTTTTGACAATATAGATGAAGTAAAAACTTGAGTTACAAAAGGAGATATCCCCCCCCCCCCCCTGCAAATATCAAATATAGACGAACTGAGATAAAAATAGAAAGAAAAAAAAACATGCTGATAGTAAAGAATCTTTAATTAACATCAATATTAATTATTATTTCAACTTATTATTTTTCAAATTTATACCTTGCGTCAAGAGACGTCGGGTAATTAAAAGTACAGTTTCTAAAAAAATTAAGGGTTGGCGTATAGAGACCGCGACAGGGGTTTCTTAGAAACTTCTCTTTTAATTACTTGACATCTCTTGACGTAAGGTATGAATTTAAAAAATAATAAGTTGAAATAATAATTAATATTGATGTTAATTAAAGATAATAAAGACACCAACCCTTAATCCTTTAAGGGTTGCTGTATAGAGACCGCGACAGGGGTTTCTTAGAAACTTCTCTTTTAATTACTTGACGGTTCTTCACGCAAGATATGAATTTAAAAAATAATAAGTTGAAATAATAATTAATATTGATGTTAACTAAAGATAATAAAGACACCGACCCTTAATCCTTCAAGGGTTGGTGTATAGAAACCGCGACAGGGGTTTCTTAGAAACTCTTCTTTTAATTACTTGACGTCTCTTGACGTAAGGTATGAATTCAAAAAATAATAAGTTGAAATAATAATTAATATTGGTGTTAATTAAAGATAATAAAGACACCAATCCTTAATCCTTCAAGGGTTGGTGTATAGAGACCACGACAGGGGTTTCTCAGAAACTTCTCTTTTAATTACCTGACGTCTCTTGACGTAAGGTATGAATTTAAAAAATAATAAGTTGAAATAATAATTAATATTGATGTTAATTAAAGATAATAAAGACACCAACCCTTAATCATTTAAGGTTTGGTGTATAGAGGCCACAACAGGGGTTTCTCAGAAACTTTTCTTTTAATTACTTGACGTCTCTTGACGTAAGGTATGAATTTAAAAAATAATAAGTTGAAATAATAATTAATATTGGTGTCAATTAAAGATAATAAAGACACCAAACCTTAATCATTTAAGGGTTGGTGTATAGAGACCGCGACAGGGGTTTCTCAGAAACTTTTCTTTTAATTACTTCACGTCTCTTGACGCAAGGTATGAATTTAAAAAATAATAAGTTGAAATAATAATTAATATTGGTGTTAATCAAAGATAATAAAGACACCAATCCTTAATCCTTCAAGGGTTGGTGTATAGAAACCGCGATAGGTGTTTCTCAGAAACTTTTCCTTTAATTATTTGACGTCTCTTCACGCGAGATATGAATTAAAAAAATAATAAGTTGAAATAACAATAAATATTAATGTTTATTAAAGATTCTTTACTATCAGCATGTTTTTTTTTCTTTCTATTTTCATCTCAGTTCGGCTACATTCGATATTTGGAAAGGGGGAAGAGATATCCCCTTTTGTAACTCGAGTCGATGATTAAATATAACGCGAGTTCTTCTCTGTTCTCTGTAACGAGGCTGCTGGGAAGAGAGAGAGAGAGAACGTCTCTTCCACCCACGTGTAACCACGCGTTACGAGACTGCGCTCTACTCTACGTGCGTACACGCATTTCTCTCTCCCTCTCTCTCTTCTTCGCCCGAGATCTTCAGACTATATGTTCTTTATATATTAAAGACAGGGATTTTCGGGTGATACACAACTGGGCAAATGCGGAGGCGGTCGCGACCACGACGACACACGTTATACGAGATTCTTCGTGTTTAGGGCTATAAAAAGAGAAAGCTATGGTTTCTTTCGATACGAATTATACACTCGCTCGTCGACATACACGTGAGCGATGAGAAAAATGTTTTTTTTTCCCCATGTACAACGAATGCGATTCCCATATCACGTTAATTGATATCAAATCGTAAATGCTTAACGTTATTAATATCGTAACGTTTATATTATAACGTGATTCAAGAATATATAAATAAAATGAACAATTTATAAATAAACTTTGAAGAAACATAAATCAACGAGAGCCAAGTGGGATTAGAATATGTCCTCGCTTTTTATTTATCAAACTTGCTGTCGCTCTTGTAAAAAAAAAAACTCTCGCAATCAATGACCCACCCTTCCAACGTCGAATTCTCGGATTGGAAAAAGAAACACAATATTTTCAACGGACCACTCGTATAAAAGAATTAATTGAAAAGATATTCTTTAAGGGATTCTTGTACGAGCAAAATATATCGATCTCCGATATCATTTGTACGAACAAATAATTGGCAACGTTTCGTTTCAATTGAAATGTCGAAAAGTTTCATGATTGTCATTGTTGATTGTAAATTGATGATGAGAGATTTGTTTTTTATAAAGTTAGTATTAGAGACAGACGAGATGAAATTAGAGAAAGAAAGAGCAAGGCTCGCGAAGTCGAGCGTAACGCACACCCTACTCGAAAGATTCTATATTTGATGTGCTCTAACGCGACGGGGGCTGGGGAAGGGTGGCGGCAAAGCGACCTACATTTCCGGGAGTTGCGCGAGACTCTTGCCCCTCTCCGCACACGATCTTCCAGTCTATAAACTTGCGCCACACGGAAACTCTCCGTCTCTCTCTTTCGCTCTCTCTCTCTCTCTCTCTCTCTCTCTCTCTCTCTCTCTCTCTCTCTCTCTCTCTCTCTCTCTCTCTCTCTCTCTCTCTCTCTCTCTCTCTCTCTCTCTCTCTCTCTCTCTCTCTCTCTCTCCGCGTGATGCAACTATTACACTAATGCGGAGGCTGCGCGTGCTTGGCTCAACTATATGCTGCAGTATAGAAAAACAGGTGCAATGTGCAATGCAGGCCAGCAATGACCGGAGCCATCGAGACGTGTATAATGAAGAGAATGAGAAATGAAGAGTATGAATAACTCATAAATGTGGATGAAACGAGGATAGAGTAAAAGTCGAACTAACGAAAAGCTCGTTGAGTTACTGACAATGAGTGGAGGAAAAAAAAAACTACCAATTGAAACTTGCACATTGGTTCTTCAAAATTGTTTGCCCATTTATCCCTGAGCCCTTCTGTTCAACTAAATCGTTCTCCAAGTTATGGATGACTTTTGCTCGGTGAGCACAAAATTTCCGGAAACTCTAGCTGTCAGACATTTTTCGAAAAATTGAGAATTCAAAAAGTGTGAGGTCCTCAAGTGATTTTCGTGAAATTTCATACCACCAAATACCCAATCAGCTAACGACCCCTTGCGATGCCTAGTTTGTGTAGTCTTTGATCCTTAAAAATTTTCGCAAGCTAAAGCAATCAGAGATTTTTTAATAATGTCGAAAAATCGGTAAAGTTTAACTTTTAATTTTTTATTTCAGTGAATACAACCATTACAATACTTACTTTCAATTAATAATCATGATAATAGCTTGTTCATTAATATTGTTCGCTTGAATTTTTATAAAAAATCTTATACTGATATTTATTTGAATAAATAGCAGTTCGTTTAAATTCATAGATAAATCAACGGTATTTGTATTTATTGTGAAGAAAAAAAAAAGTTTAAGTCTCTGATTATCTTTCGCTATACATTAGTACCTTAACGCAAATACACTAGTAAATATATGTATATGTATATTAGGACGATTTTTTTTATTCGACTATTTTTTTTTTCAGTCCCCACCCAAAATTTTGTTGGATATGTCGAAAAAGAAATTCCCTGAAAGTTACAGCCCTTAATATTAATTCTAAGTACTTTCCCAAAGCGTGAGAAGATTTTCCATCTGAAATACACGTAAATCGAATTTTTTTTTTTCAAATCTCTATAACTCAGCCGCATTTTATGCTATCATATTGTTCTTGGTTTCGATTTACTCTGAATAAAACAATCTAAAAAAGTGCCTTTTGCAGCGAAAGTGTAAATTGTACTGGTGAGTTAGTACGGGTCACTGAAGTTGATTTTTACCGAAAATTCTCGTTTTTTTACTGTTATCTCCGAAACAATTAACTTTACGAAAAAAATGTAAACGAAAATATTGTTGGAAATTTAATTTCCTATAAAAAAAGGTCCTATCAACCCAATTGCTTAGATAAATATTTCTTGAGATATTGAACTTTTTTTATTTTTTATTTTTTTTATTATTTAATATTTCATATTTTATAAATTTTATACTACTCATAAGTTAAAGTTCAATATCTCAAGAAATATTAATCTAAGCAATTGGGTCGATAGGACGTTTTTTGTAGGAAATTAAATTTCCAACAAATGTTTCATTTACGTTTTTTTCGTAAAGTTAATTGTTTCGGAGATAACAGTAAAAAAACGAAAATTTTGGGTAAAAATCAACTTCAGTGACCCGTACCAACTCACCGGTACAATTTACACTTTCACCGCAAAAGGCACTTTTTTAGATTGTTTTATTCTGAGTAAATCGAAACCAAAAATAATATGATAGCATAAAATGCGGCTGAGTTATAGAAATTTGAAAAAAATAAAAATTCGATTTACGTGTATTTTAGATGGAAAATCTTCTCACGCTTTGGGAAACTACTTAGAATTAATATTAAGGGCTGTTACTTTCAGGGAATTTCTTTTTCGACATATCCAACAAAATTTCGGGTGGGGACTGAAAAAAAAAATAGTCGAAAAAAAAAATCGCCCTAATATATACATATATATATTGCTCTCTTTCTGTCGTACCGAAAATAACATAAACGAGACGGAAACGACTATGAAGAGCCTGCTGGCTGTGCGTTCAGGCCACTCGATAATTAAAAATATGGAACTGGTAGACTTCTTGTCTCTGGGAGCGGAGTACACGAGGGCCTTTATTTCGTGGAGCGAGAGTATAACGTATATCTGCATCTGTCTGGCTATAAACCAGCGTCGATATACAGCCCTGCTGTACTTTTGGCTCAGAGAGAGCGCACACAAGTTACCGAATTAATTTAAAGCTCGAAAGCATCGGGTAATAGCCCTCCCTCCTCGCCGATTCGACCCTTCGCCGGAAGTTACGCTCTTTCATAAAGAGACTCTGGAGACACTTAACCGATTGCTTCATACGATGGAACGGAATTAGTTACGATGTGTGAACAATTGTTTTCTCAACATTTTGTGACGCCAAAAGCTTTATCCCAAATTTAAATCTCTTCTTTACGATTTTCTTTCCGTCATGATTAACTATGATTTAAGAAAACTATCCAATACGAGTTTTCATCGTGTAGGTAAGGTTTTTAATAAATCATTCGTTAAATATGGCAAAATAACTGTTAGGCAGTTACTGCTAAACTCTACTGTACTCGTCGGTGTTACTAGTAACACCGAGAACCCTGATTTAGTCACTCTTGATACTTAGCACCCCGATTTTCTAATTCGCGAAAACCTCCTTCTTCTGTGACTATAAATTCATTTGAAAGTTTCGCCCATTGCTTCCGCCATCTACCTAGATATCCACACGAGACTTTCACAACTCATGGTCGAGTAGGGATCTTGAAAAAAAAAAATTATTCACTATCGGTAAAACAGCACTCTCGCCAGTACCGGCAAAATACCGACTGCTTTCTACCAAAAAAAGGGCAAATCCCTGCGCCAGCCAAAAGAAGATTATTACCGTCTGTTAAAAACACTTCCATCCTCAAAGCCGCTGGTACCTAAGATATTTTAATTAATTTGACAAGATACCGCGAACCAGAAGACTCGTCTCACACCCACGCCTGCATTCTCGGTTCAACTCTAACGACGAAAATTCCGAGATCTTTATTTTCACTACTAATAAAAACCAACGGAACCCTGAAATGCATTCTCGACATTACATTTAAATGAAATTTTAAACACTCGCTCGAAATTTAAATTAAATCGAATGCACAGTTCGTGAGATAGACGGAATGATGCATCGACATCGCGATGCCTCGTGATGCTGCAATTTTTTATACAAACGTTCTAAGAGGAGATTGATATTCCGTGCGAAAAAAAAATGTAATTACCCACCGCAATACGACACCTCACGTCGAATTCCCTTTCGATCTCAACGATATATCGTAAAATGTATCTCGTCCGGGTAATGGGGGTCCAACTTTTACATACCCTTGTTTTTTGTTTCAGTTTTACTTTCTCAGATAGACAGCCACAACACCCTTATACCTCCTCTTTACATATTCCCCTTGGCCTCGTCGATGTATCCTAAAGTGTATCTTGAAAGAAGTAATAATTTCGCACTTTACACTTGTAAATTATCTCAAATTTATTTCCATCACCCTTTTCTGAATATAAATACCACCAGCATCTTCGTATATATTCTCTCGCCGGTAAAATGTATCTCTGAACGTTAATCAGGGTCAGTCTATGTCCCTAGATTATTTTTATTTCTGTATCAATCGTACCAACGTTTTTTTTTTTCATTGATTTCCAATAATCGAGGATTCCGTCATTTAAACGAGGAGCATCTTTGTAAATTTCCATCTTTTTACCAAGTCTCGAAAAAACATTGTTTCTCCTGGGCTCTCTCTCCCTCTCTGGGCGATTTACGAAGAGGGATACTACTCGAAGCTGTGAGGAAAGCTACGACGAATCGAGTGATTCCCGATATGTTTGCCAGACTTAAAAAGCTCACAGATGAGAGAGATGAAAATTGAGAGACAGAGAGAGAGAGAGAGAGCGACAGAGAGCTAGGAGAGGGGTGGGCAAGGCGAGAGGGAAAAAGAGCGACGAGCATATGTTAGTAGCCGACGAAAATTTATTTATAGACGAGGAGGTCGCGGTGCGTTCCAAAAGCTGGTTAGCCGCAGCTAGACAGTTGAAGCGAGTCCGAAGGTATGAAACGATCGTCGTTTGGTGCCTGTACGGTTTATTGTTTAGCCGCGCTCGGACTCGTCTTGCAATTTTTTCCCTCACAAAAGTGTCATCTTATTGATTGCTTTTATCGATTCATTTTGAACCATACGTTTAAGCGAATTGTGCGACAAACCGATTGTCCAAAGTGTCCTACAATTTTATCTTGAACTTTATAAAAACACATTCAATAGGTAATGCAATATCTCGTGACAACAATAATAATAATAAATTGAAAAAAAAATCAAGCTCACTCATTGATGGAACAGCGATCGATTGAATTTTAAATCAATCAATTCGGTGCATAATTTAATCGCCTGATATTTCCGATGGCTATCGAACAGTTTATCGTCTGGGGATGATAACGTTGTGTACATGCGTATAGAAATACCGAGAGGGCAGAAATTTTCCAATTGAATTGGCGCCGACAGTTATTTGGATGAAGTGGCTCGAACGAGTAGATCGTTGAATACAGGCAAAGGGAAAGCTCGAAGGGAATTATCGTTTTGTGCCTTTAAAATTGAGGTCACGCACGTGTTATTCGTAACGAGGATGGGGGGGATTCCAAGTTGAATCTGTCTTGAGGTTGTTGACCCCGTTTCTCACTGTATACCACAATTTATCGGCTGTTAATCTCGTGGCTGTGGTTTGTTTTTAACCTTTTCATTTCTTCAATTGCAATTTAACCCTCTTATGTCGAGTATCAAAGAAAAAGAAAAGAGAATGTGACTAGAGGATTAACAAAACAAAGGTCTAGAGGGTTGTAAAACAAAAAAATTGTGGTTGTTATATCGGATTCGGTCTTGGTAATAAATCAATGTTTAAAAATCGTATTGGAAACTAATGTGAATTTAATAAAAAAACGTAAATCATCCAAATACTCACTCGTCATCGGTGTGGGAGACAAAAGACAATCGAGTAAATCATCGATTCGCGAGAATTTCCCGAGATTATTCGTTTCCTATTGTACGGGGCAGCGGAAATGGACGATTCCAAGTTCAGCGAACGAATCGGTGTCTCTGTCAAAAAAACAAAATAATTAAAACGGGGTTTTATTTTTTATTTTTCGAGTTACGTCAATGCCATTTATCGTATAACGAGTACGGTGACGTCAACAAAAGTGTCGTTGAATGTCGGTGGATAAGGGATTAAAAAATAGCTCGTTATCCCGTTGAAGTTTGCCAGACAGAAGAGCCGTAAAGAGGGAACGACAAAAAACATATAAGCCGATTAATAAATGCCTGAGGTGGTGAATTCACGTTTATGCCTGACCCACCGGAAGTCGAGGGTTACGCAAAGCTGACGAAAACTGTACGGGGCGCTCGTGCTCTTTTCTTTTCTTTTTTTTTTCTTTTTTTTTTCACTTATTCGCGCATAAAAACAACGCGTATAAAAATATAAAATTATTGTTGAAAATATAAAGTGGCTCATAAATATAAATGGCTCATCATATGAAGAGGCCGATGAGAAGGGAGCAGTATAAACCTTTTGGCATAAGAAGAAAGGTAAGGCATTTGAGAAACAAAAGGAAACGAACCTACAGAATTATATGCTTTTTTTTCACTTCAATCCCCCTCCATACTTGTGAATGGAAAGTATTAAGGTAGTCTGGTAACTTAAGCCGATTTTCATGTCTTTTTTGGAGGGCGTTTTTTTGAAGGAAAATAAAAATGAATCGTTTTGGATATTTAGGATATTTTTATTTACATATTAAAGATACAAAAAAAATTTTTTTTGAAAAAATTTAATAGTTTATTATTATTATTATTATTGATCGAAGTTGACACCTCGAAGTTGGCAGCCCGGGTTCTAACTTTTTTTCTACCGAACCGATTGCTTTCAAATTTTAACAGGCTACTCTTCACACTTATAGTTCTCGTCGGAACTACCGAGAAATTTTTTCACCCCTAACTTTTTATTTTACAACCCCATCTTTGCTAAAATAAAAGGACTTTAGCAAAGAAGGGGTTGTAAAATAAAAAGTTAGGGGTGAAAAAATGTCTCGGTAGTTCCGACGAGAACTATAAGTGTGTAGAGTAGCCTGTTAAAATTTGAAAGCAAGCGGTTCGGTAGAAAAAAAGTTAGGACCCGGGCTGCCAACTTCGAGGTGCCAACTTCGATCAATAATAATAATAATAATAAACTACTAAATTTGTTCAAAAAATTTTTTTTTTGTATCTTTAATATGTAAATAAAAACATCCTAAATATTCGAAACGATTCATTTTTATTTTCCTACAGAAAAACGCCCTCCAAAAAAGACATGAAAATCGGCTTAAGTTACCAGACTAATACCTTAAGTATTGTGACTTATTCGACCATTTTTCGATCAGCAAATCGTCACCAAATTTTGAATTTCACTGCCATTCTTACATTTCATTTGATGTAATGAATTTTTAACTATTCCTCAAAAAAACCTCCATTTTTAACCGGTTATCGATAACTCAAAAAACAAAAACGTGTTTTCCCGCATTAAAATGTTGATATTTCCTCGAAGAAAATGGATACCTTTGTTGTGAGGGTAGTTTTACTTTGTTAAAACCCTATTTTTCTTATTAAAAAAAAAAGTTTCTATCCAAAGTAGCTTTCCTCTTTCTCGTGTACAATATTTACACGCTGGTTATTATTCTCGTCAATTGGCACGTAAAAATAACACCCCTAGATTTTGTAAAACGTGTAATTACAATGTAAATAATTGGGAACACGTTTAATTTAGGTTCGGAGCATTGTGGATCTTTGTTAAGAAATTTTTCACACCGCCGACATTTTAAAATCCTATTTCATATTCAAACCCACCCTTTAAAGGGGGAAATAGGGTTAGGACAGCGTTTTCTCAATGATTTTCATGAATTTTTTATAGTATAAAAAATGGATATAATTTATTGAAACTTTGAGAATATTTTATACATATATTTAAGTATATACTATAAAATTTTTGAAGAATTTCATTGAAAAACACCGAAAATATTAGCGACCCCACATTGCAGGTCACAATCAGACTCAGCATTTTGCGTACATTCTGGAAGCCGCAATTTTCATCTGAAATCAAACAAGGTTGGAATTTACTTTTATTATACGTCTCTCTTCTATATAAACCTAAATGCTATAAAAAAAAATAGAAAATTGAACTTTTTACAGGGGTCAAAACAAAAAAGCATGATTTTTTGGCATTTTTCACAACTTTATTTGCAAAAAAAAAAGTACTTTCAATAATGATAATATTCCGATTTTAGGTTCATATAGAGCGCAATACTATGAAGAAAGTAACTGCCAATTTTCAAAACGATTGTTTGAAAACTTTTCAAACCAGCGTGTACGCAAGTTCAAAAAAAGTCGTTTGCAGAAAAACGCGTTTGAAAAAATTGTGACCGCTCGGTTATACACGTGGCGCGCTCGGGGCCTGAAGGAGAGCCACTCGCTTTAATGGCTTATAACAATAGAACGAGTCGGAATTTTCATTTAAAATTTTGGGATCATATTTTTCAATAGTTTTACTAACAATTTATGAAATAAAAAAAAATCGATTTTTTGAACCGTCTAACCCTATTTTCCCCCTTAATGTCGAAATACGGTTCTAACAGTAGTTTTAAAACAAAAATATATGTACAAAGATACCTAAGTGTGTACGTAAAGTATATATTGATAGTTATGTAGGCTATAAACCTATAGTTTAAACCGATGGCGCCAGCATTGGCACGGTTTAAAAGCCGTGAGTGAGAAACCGATAGAATCCGCGCGGTGTGTCGAGCGGGGCTCGAATCCGCGCTGCGTCCGCGCGCGAGCCAAAAATAAAATTCATCGCTACAGAAGACAGCGTTCGTGTTCCTCCTACCTTTACTCATATCTACATCACTTATTCTCTCGTCCAACCTACAATATGTTATTTTTTTTTTTTTCATTATCTATGTTGTGTATACGTTCGCTCGTGCGGCTCTTTATTTGGTTCTCGGGCTCCAATCGATCTGTAAAACCACGCTCCAATGGGAGGGGTTCGTTGATGGGCTGGTTCTTCAAGTTCATTTTGGGGTTTCATTTGTTTTTTTTTTCTTCTTCTCACCCCTTATAGCGAGGCGTGCAATGATATGTACCGAAGGTTGATAAATTGCACGACCTCTCAAGCATACTTTCTCATCCCTATCGTCAACGTTATCTTTATTCATCAACCTTCTGTGCGTCGTCAATAGCGCGAAACATCGCGGTCTATCTAAATCCGTTTCTAACCAGAAAAAGGGAGTAATTCTTCGACATCGACGTTATACTTTGTTTTATCCTTTACCGAAGCTCTGGATAAATGTATAGCATCAGTTTATCATTTCTCATATTCGTTTATTAGTCAGCCACGTGCACTTGAATGTACTTTATCGCGAAATATCAACCCTCATTGTTGGAACGATTGTTTCGAAAACTGCAACTATCTCTTTTGCGCTCGTATCGGTTTAATGTGATTTTTCAAAACATACAAATTGTAACAAACAGTTTTAAGAAGCCAGGAGAATTTTCTAGAACCCATCGGCCTTCGGCCGTCGTCAACGTTATGGAAAGGGTTGAAACATCAAGAGACTCAAAATTTCAATTTCAGAGTTCTCAATTCTCCTCACACGATCAACTAACAAAATTCTAAACCCCAAATATACTTTTCTTCACAAACATTACCGCACGAAATACTTCAAATTTGTATATAAAAACAAAAGCATTGTTTACTTCAGGGGACTTTTTTGTCTTGAAACTGTGTCCTATACTCCTAGGAATGTCAGTGGTTGTAAACGGTGGATAAGGCACACGTTGCTGCCGAGTGCACTGGCCTGACAGACTCGTCGACCGAGGGCAAGAAGTGAGGAGGGTGTTGGATGGAGTACGAAGGGGATGATCGGGGGATTGTGGAGAGCAGAGAGAGAGAGAGAGAGAGAGGAGGGAGCAAAAGAGGGTGGACGACCGAATCGATATAGTCTCGGGGAGGGTGGTGTTTGTGTTCGTTCGTCGTCGACGTAGTTCGCTCTCGGTAACCCCACCTTGCGGCTAAAACGTGAAATTACCGCGTGATGGAGGAAAAGCGGTGGGGTTGAGCGTGGAGGCACGACAAGCTCGGCCAGTTGGAACGTCGCGAACGTAGCGGTAGCTCGTGAATAACGAGGGGTTGTTCGACATTTGAACGAGCTAATTGTCGAATGGATTTTTCAATTAATAATAATACCAATAGTTAAATAACAATAGCAGCATTAAAAACGTTGAAGTGTTAAAAAATTCGTTTTTCGTGAAATATCCGTCAGTCCGTCCAGCGATCCGTCCATTCGTACACATCCCTTTCGTGCGTTTACATATATAATGTATATATAGACGATGCCGGTTAGCCTCGAAGCGTTCAACCTCTTTGCTTCTTCTATACCCTCCACCCTTACAACCCTCGTTTTCAACGGGTTGTAGCGCACGATGTAATATTTACGTCCACACTGTACGTTGACATTACGTTCGTGTATCGTCGACGTATTATCAATCGCCGACAATCGATTATAATTTGGGGTTAAATGTGCGATGCGGGTTTGAAAGCGTGCGAGGCGTCAGTAGTACGAGTCAACGATGTGTCGGACGTACTATGCGATTGTGAAAGATTGCGTTGTTTTGGTCAAGTGCGACGATGGTGATTGAATTATCGTGAATGTATGTATGTGATAATCGTTATATCTCATTGATCAATCTAAGGGTTGAGGCCGCGAAGATTTTCCCTTAGAATTTAATGGATACAAGGGTTGTTTTTTTTAAATTTAATATACAAACTCGCACCGACTTTCCTTGCTGTTTCCTGAGGCAACGAGAGGATTTTCGTATGGGGGATGAAAGAAAAAGGGGAAAATTTATCGTGCTCGTAGAAAATAATATGTCCGAATTAAAAAATTCATGCAATTTAGGTAATTTTTATTTTTTCGTTAGACTCTTTGCGTTCAGTCTCGGTACGAATTTCGTTTTAGTAAATCACGCGTGGAATTTTGTGCAAGCATCGTTTAATTGAGAAGAGAAAGATACAGCTTTACTTCCACGATAATTAGAGACTTAGAGATAAGTTTAAAATTAAATCCTAGTCCATTGCGCGTTGTTGCTGAACAAATGCATAGAACCACAGTGGTTCAACGAGATTAAGGGATGATTTACCGTAACGAAATAATAGAGCAACCGCTCTTTTGCTCGCTGTGACTGTAACACCGTGCAAGTTGGAACTACTCAGAGAAATATCTCGTAATTGCTTAAACTGTTGACTGTAGGGAGGGAAATTAAGCAGCAAGTGACAATGTACGAGCCACTGAACCGTACTGAATATGAGATAAATAATCTTCAGGGGTTAGTGTATGGAGGGTCGCGGGGAGTGACCCTTATACCTGCTGAACGGAACGCAAGAAAAAACAAGGGGTCGTTTAATCAACGTTCACGCACGAGCAAATACATACGATAAGCTTTTTACAACGCTTGCGCATTTCTCACTGTTTCTTCATTTTTCTTTTTCTCTCTCTAATTTTTCTCACTATCTTGTATTCATAGTGATATGTTAATCTCAATTTTCTGTCTGTATCTCTCACTCTCTCGACATTCTTCATCGTCGCCGAGCTTTGAACGAGTAAATTGTTTCCATGGAAACCAGAAGTTAATAGTGCGTACATTTTAAAATACGTCTTCCATCCCTCAAAATTTGTTCAATCACTTTGAAGAGATTTTCGTCCCTCAAACTGTCATTGTTAATTTTCATCACTCGATATCATTGCACTTTTGTTGACCGCTGTTAAAGTTTTGAAAATAACGACAAAACCATTGGACTATTCCACGTGGGCAGATGGTATATCGTGTGTATTGAAGTGATGCTTGCTGAAAAAATTCAAATGCACTGCAAGTGCCAAGAGAGTGTACACGAAATACCAACACGTTCGATCGATGTCCATGCCAGTACTATTGCCCTTGTGTATATTCTACTTTTATGTAGAGCATCGTCGCAAAACGTGACGATGCATAATCCTGCCCATCGAAAAAAATAATGATTAATCATTCTTTTTTTGTTGTTCCTAATCAAGAGGAAAAAGAAATATTGCCAATAAAAATTTAATCTCAGCGCGATTACGAACAAAATAATGAAATATTTTGTGCGATTATCCGAGGCTCTGATGGCCAATGACCTTTCGAGCGCTTTGCGAGCTACGATCGACTATTGCAACCCTTAGACATTCTCTATCCACCTTTCACGTCGCTGACTACATTTCTTAAGCTATAAATCTACAAATACAACGGTGTTCGGTGTCGCGCGGTACGGGTGGGTTAATGACGATAGGGAATTTTGCTTTTTAACGAGACACCCCTGTGAGTTATTGAAATCGTGCGAGGTTTACGCCCGTTACAAAGTTAAGGACAAGGTAATAGCTAAAAATTATTCAGCCCCGACCCGAAGGCTCGGGAAATTAAAATAGCTTCTAACACAGTTTACAATTGGTTGACAGTGATTTTGAGGTTTTCCGCGGTTTCCCTCTGCCCTCGTGTTTCCCGTGCCACGGGAACAAACGCTACGGACATTTTAGTAGTATAATTATTTTTCGGCAAAGTGCCAGAAAAGAAAAAACTATATTTTCAATTTCATTTAGGACTCTAGGTCGATCTATATTTTTTTCCTGCTGATAGCGAATTCGTAAAAACCAAAAATCCTCAAAAATGTGCCGCATCCCCCGCGTTTTCACCACTGGGACACCGGGGCGGCTAATAACTCGCCGGGGCGACATACAATTATCGCTTTTATCTATGGAAAAAAAAAAAAACAAATAATACATCTATGCAGAATGAGTGTACCTACAGTCCCCAAATCTCGTACATTATTTGGATGGCTTGCAAGCGTAAACGAAAAAAAAAAAAAAAACTTGACGAGTCTGTCGGATGATAAACCACCGAGGAATGATGATTTGGCTGTACCGAAGCTTGAGGCAAATTAAACAAATGAAAAATTAACAAAGTGGGAAGAAAAAATGAAAATTTATAAATTTACTAAAAAAAAATAAACATCTGTTTAATTGAGTGAAGAAATAAATCAAGTGATAGCCTAAAAACTGATTTAAACAATAAAGATACATAATATGACAAATAACATGTTTCACGTTTGATGTGCAGTGTACACGCGAGACGCGAATATTCTTGTGTGTGTGTGTGTGTGTTGAGAAAAGAGCGCAATGCGGTAACGAGAGATACGCGAGTACACCGAACGTCACTTCGACCAATCTTTCGCTCGCGCGTTTCTATTTGTTGCAATGCGAGGTATCGATGATCGATTTCGTAAAACAAATGTAGACTAACTACATGGACTTGTTCATTTATCTCGAGTGGATAAAAGAAGCTTCCGCGGCTGATGGGAGAGCCGAGAGTCTCGGCGATGATAGGATACAATCAGCACAATTCCGGCTACAATAAGCTTTTTACTCAGGTACACAAAGTTTTTAATTCACAGAGCCACGAGGCTCTAAAAAAGATATTACGAAGAATAAAATAAAAAATTCACTGATGAGGAATAAATCAATTAAGATTAATAATCAATTACTTATTCATTCGATTAACGAATCGTTATTGAATTATTGAGAAATTATATGACGGTTCGTTATTAAGGTAGTAGTAACTTAAGCCGATTTTCATGTCTTTTTTGGAGGGCGTTTTTTTATAGGAAAATAAAAATGAATCGTTTTGGATATTTAGGATGTTTTTATTTACATATTAAAGATACAAAAAAAAATTGTTTGAAAAAATTTAATAGTTTATTATTATTATTATTATTGATCGAATTTGGCACCTCGAAAAAAAAGCGCGTGGATAGCCCCGGTGATTTTGGCTCTTGATGTTATCTGAAATAAAAAATTCTTGTTAATTCTTAATCTATAGACATGTCATTCTGGTCGGAACTACTGAAGTTAAATTTCATGGATAAATAACAAAATGGCGGACTGTGGAAAAAAAGTCCTTATATTTTAGCAAAGAAGGGGTTGTAAAATAAAAAGTTAGGGGTGAAAAAAATTTCTCAGTAGTTCCGACCAGAATGACATGTCTATAGATTAAGAATTATCAAGAATTTTTTATTTCAGATAACATCAAGAGCCAAAATCACCGGGGCCACCCACGCGCTTTTTTTTCGAGGTGCCAACTTCGATCAGTAATAATAATAATAATAAACTATTAAATTTTTTCAAAAAAATTTTTTTTGTATCTTCAATATGTAAATAAAAACATCCTAAATATCCAAAACGATTCATTTTTATTTTCCTACAAAAAAACGCCCTCCAAAAAAAGACATGAAAATCGGCTTAAGTTACCAGACTACTACCTCAATTTCGGTTGATAGATTTATTGTTCGTTAATTTGCTAGACAGTTGAATAATTCTCCCTATACGAATGTCATTAATACGTTAATAAATTTATCAAATCGGAGACAAAATTTGAGGGATGAAAACTCATATTTCCCATGCCGTAATAATTTCACGATTTTTCAATTCTTATTGTAATCATTGCAAAGATAATAATTTTTAATGCCGTTCGAGGGTAAAATAAATAAATAGAGTGAGGAAACAAACGGGAACAAAAAAAAAAAAAAACTAGTGCGACGCTAGCCTTGCGAACGTTAAGGGAACGGATGCTCAAAATAATTAATCTTTTGTAGCGTATGATGAGGTTACAGCACGCGATGTTTGCTCGAGTTTATTTTTTCTCGCCGATCGAGTAATTATATATACGGTCGCGCAAACGAGGAACGCTTCGGCGAGGCGTATATGTTCAATCGAGAGGGGGTTAATTCGTCGCATCCCTTTCATATTGATGATAAACATTATCATTATCGTCGCTTCACGGCCTCTCGTGACGCATAAACCTCTTTCTTTAGACTTCTCCGTCGAGCCTACTTCTTCGCATTTTAATGGGACACAAAATGATTATTTTGCGATTTTTTTTTTTCGTCGTACTACGATGGAGTCTCGCGCAAGTTTACCGAAACGTCGATTCGCCCTCGAGCAACGTTAACTTCCTTGCTTGTGGGCTACCCCCACCACGGGCCCGTTCTTTCACCTATTGGCCACTGTTCAGCGCTTGCGCACTGTACCGACGTCGGTTAGTGAAGGAGGGGATCAACTTGCTCAAGACGCCTCGCTCCCGACTCGTCAACTTACGCGGGACTCTAACTAATATGACTATATCAAATTGTTTACATTGCGGAGTGTCATACATTTGTTCTTATTACCTCGAGGAAAAAAGCAATAATCACACTTTATTAGTTGCCTTGAAGACTTTGTCCACGGGACGATCGAACCTGAAAGGGCTCTGTCTGTTCGCCCCCGCTGGTACGAGGCCGTTTCCACGACTACGGCACTCTGATATATATTTATAAGTTTCTCTCTCTCTATTCCTCTTCGTTGAGCCCTTCCGTTGGGAATTCTCGAGCAATATCCTAGCATAGACTTTTTTCACCCCCTTGGGAAGTCTCCGAATTACAAAATTCACTAGATAACGCTTTTACACGCACGACAATTGAGAAAATTTTCTACGCAGTGAGATCAACACAATTTTATTGCAATTCGTTTCTCGGTGTACGAAATTCCTTAGTATGTATATTAATAAGACGTTAATTCTTTGTGTCACAATAAAACTTGCCCTGAATGACCTTTTGTGTCCAGGATATCACCCTTAAGGACGAACTAACGTGAATATCGATCATCCCTTGCTTCAATCATGAATTCGTGAATAGAATATAGTTTCATAGGCCTGCGTCACGTTCGTATATGGAAAGAGCACACAGACGCTATCGGTTAAACTAAAATAAAAGCCTTTCAATGTAATTGAGGTAATTTAACATTGCCCGAAGGGCATTTGTGCTATGTCGCTGCAACTACGCTAATGAATTGCCATGAAAATGAGAGAGTGTAAGCCAGCTCGTCCCTTGGGAAGGCTGCTATAAGTCACGAAGCAACGAAGATTATCCGCATATTTAGTCATTTTTTTTAACCAGCTGTTCCAAGAAAAATTATAGATGAAAAAACAACTGCAAACTTTTCTTATTTTCTAAACAGTTTCATTTTATAAATTTGCATTTTATCGGTTTATCGTGCTTTAAATCATAGTACGATGAACCGTTCAATAAATGATCACTACTCTACTATATTTTCATCTGTAAATGAGAAATATTCGTAGTAGGTGCGGAAAGAAAATTTGTTGGTAATTGCGCGTGTTTAGTGATGACTTTAGGCGTGTTAACTCGTTGGAGAATTAACCGACAGAAAATTCAATAGAAAATTAATTTGATTGAATAGAAGGAGTAACGGAAGATGTTATAGATATTTTGTTAATTTTGTTTCTTCACTAATTTCAGGGTTCGGCAGACTCGAATTACTCGCAGCCGAGCTCGGATCTCTCGCTGGATGAGGAGAAGGAGAGCTTGCGGCGTGAGAAAGAGAGACAGGCTTTAAATCAGCTCGAAAAAGCTAGGGTAAGTTTAAAAAAAATGCATACCTCGACAGGAGAGAGTGGTGGCATTCGCATAACTTTTAACTATTTGCCAATTTTTCGATAATAAAGAGGGATGTTTTTTTCTATCGTTACGTTCCGTTTTCGGTATGTGTGTCAGTGGCGCGGGTGTTACACCCCATACAGAAATTTATTATGGAATCGCGATTTCCAGTAAAATCCCAATTGGGATTTCTCAGGGATGCCCGAAGGAATGACAATTAGGGATCCAATCCGAGATCACCGTCGGAATTAATTTTACGACCGTTTCATTTCGGTCATAGTATCTGATCGGATCTCTAAATGGATTCTTACTGGTCGCCAGTGACAATTACGGGAATCCGGCTGAATCTCACAATTCGACACGGGAAACCCTCTCGTTTTTTTTCTCGTCCAAACGGATAAATTTTCTCATGATTAATTTTGTCCGATCGCAGGCGAAGCCAGTTGCGTTTGCCGTGAGAACGAACGTCAGTTATGACGGCACAGCCGACGATGACTCGCCTGTTCACGGCTCGGCCGTCAGCTTTGACATTCGTGACTTTCTTCACATTAAGGTATTAAAAAAACGAAAAATGTCCACACGACGAATTCGGCTTAATTCCGTAAATTAATTATTATCAACTGTATCAGGAGAAGTACGACAACAACTGGTGGATCGGAAGGCTCGTGAAGGAGGGTTGCGATGTCGGTTTCATACCATCACCCGTTAAATTGGAGGCCCTCAGGGTCCAAGCGAGCGCGGCACGTGGGACAAAGGGACTCTATTCGGCTCGAGGTGGCTCTTCGGGAAATCTCGGCGAGAGCGGTATGCCCTCGCGAGGTTCAACCCCGCCGACACCCGGTGAGCAGAACAACATTTTTCAAACAAATTTTTACTATCGATAGAGAAGTAACATTATTTTAATAAAACTACCCTACTATCACTATTATTGTATTAATACTAATGGCTAATAATCGAAAGTGTATACGTTGAAACAAAGAATAATAAAAACAATAACAATACAGACAACTCTGGTTATCATATAAATTAGTACTACTAATAATTACTACTAATATTGCCATAATTAGTAACAGTAATAATTAATATTAGTATTTTACTAATATTAATTTATAATCATTATTATCGTTATCATTTATAACCAGAGTTGTGTCTATTTTTATTTTTTTCTCATTATTCTTTGTTCCAACGTATACCCTTTCGAATTTTTACGTACAGCCCTTCTCAATTCCAATTTTCTTCCCATTTTTTCCCCCCTATAACTCCCTGAGTTCTCTCTATTTTCTTAACTCTTTCGACGACAATTTTTTACTTTTAATTCAATAATGTTAAAATTTTTTGTATAGATTTTAATCCGAGTAAACAATTACGAAATTTCGCACTAATACGTTACGTTTTGTGTATTATTATTTAGGGGATGATAGCGACAGCGTTGGGAACGTTAGACCGGGAAAAGC
Source organism: Oxytorus armatus (assembly GCA_958009045.1). Taxonomy (NCBI): domain Eukaryota; kingdom Metazoa; phylum Arthropoda; class Insecta; order Hymenoptera; family Ichneumonidae; genus Oxytorus; species Oxytorus armatus. Next base: position 22,965,164 of record OY253748.1, read on the forward strand.
CACCCTGACAACACCACCGTCCAAGGAGAAGCGAAAGAACTTCTTTAAGAAGCCGGTAAAAGCTCGAATCTCACACCCTTATCGGTCGACACACAGTACAAGTAACACACACACCACATGAACAATGATAATCGATACATTCACACGTAAATATCGTAGAATTCCATTTTTAGCAGCGATAAAATTGTCCAACGGGAAAAAAAAAACGCAATACCACACTTTTCCAAGAAGGCTTTTCCTACTCCTCGTGTATTATAGTGCAATAATAATATATATGCTATTCGTACTATACAGCTGCCTGGATAGCAATAGTCATGACAGTTATCCAAGAAAATAGTCGCGTAGAACGCGAAACGAATATAGTATGGGCGTATTTTTTTTTTACTATAAAAATTTTAATAATTAACGAATAAAAATGTATGAAATAATACGAATTAAATCGATTTTCTTAAGGAGTTATACGCAGTTGGAAATTTCAAAAAATCGATTTTTTTTATTGCATTTTCGGAATGTACATATATTTGAGTATATTGTGTGAAAATTTCAAATCGATCCGGCAAATATTCTTGGAGATACATGCATATTTGAAAGGACGCTCGGAGCGTTACGAAGTAGGCGGCCTAAACTTTGAACGCGTTTTTCTCGAAACGGCGTTTTCAAAGTCGGTGAGCACGATTTCTCAAAAACGGTTCAACCGATCGGTCTGCAATTTTAACACAACCTTCTCAGATATATTCCTCAGGTATTGATCGAAGGAATAAGATTTCCGATAATTATTTCTATTTTTTTTAACAATTCAACGAAAAAATTTTGGTCGAAAATTGGAATTTGATCTTTGTGGAGCCGCCGTTTTGTCAAAAATAAAAATTTCGACTATTCCTTCGATCAATACCTAGTTTTACCGTTCCAATAATAGAGTCTTTTTGGTTTTTTTATTTTGTATAATCCAAACCGGAGATATCGTACTCACCGTCGGACACCTTTTTTTAAAGGAACTCTCGGAGATCGGCTAAAGCAGCTTTGAAAATCATTATTTTTACAAAGAAAAAATATGATAATAAAGCTAAAAGTTAGCACAAAACGTATATAAATTTTTACGTTAATAAATAAAAATGTCTTTCCAGAAAAAATTCTTGAAAAATCGCTTTTTTTCGGTCTCCTGACTGCGTATAACTCCTTAATAATAATGACACGCAATTCACTAGCGAATTATTCGTAAAATAAATTACGCCCATCTTTGCTACAAAAATAGATAAAACGTGCGCTTTGTATTTACTCTATCTCGACGTTTTGACGATTAAAAATTATCGTACGATAGCAAAACAATTTGTTCTCGTAATTAGAAAATTTATCAGCTAGCAGCATCGTTATCGCCAACAATTTGCATTTATAAATCTTTTAAAATAACATCGTTACACCAAACAATTGTAACGAGCTGTAGATTTTTTTCTATTGTTATTTCTCGATCGGAGCGAAGCGAATTTTCTAATTTTTTTCACGTCAACCTTTTGGGCCGAACTGCTTGAACGTACGAGACGCGAATTCTCGAGTGTTACGATATCGCGACGACACAATCAAATTGTAATTCGCTCGTCACGTGTCTTTTTTTTTAAGTTACATGTTGTTTCTTTTTCTCTTTACTTTTCGAAAGAATAAAAAGTGAGAAAAATTCGCAACTTGGCCATTAACGATTTTTAATGTTTCAATGGTTGCATTGCCGTGCGCTACTCACGAAGTCCTACGTAAGTGAGAGAGACTTTAGCTTGGTCGGTGCGATTTGCGCTCCTTATTATTATTATTATAACTAGTATTATTATATTATCGGTAAACGTCGTTGAAGTGGAAACGAGAATTTTGTCAATTCTAACGTCACGCTTGAATAATCGAACTTTTCAGGAAATGGCGACGCCTTACGACGTTGTACCGTCAATGAGGCCGGTCGTTCTCGTTGGACCGTCGCTAAAGGGTTACGAAGTAACGGATATGATGCAGAAGGCACTCTTTGATTTTCTCAAGCACAAGTTCGAGGGCCGGTGAGGATTGAACGGCGTGTTAAATAATAATAAATAAAATAAGAATAACTGATTAGTGAATTTTAATGTAATATATCATTTTTTTAATAATTTTTTCCCGTTTAGAATCATCATAACGAGGGTAATGGCCGACATATCGTTAGCTAAGAGATCGTTGCTTAACAATCCGACGAAAAGAGCTATAATGGAACGTTCGACGAGCAGAAGCGGCTGTCTCGCTGAGGTACAGGCCGAGATCGAGAGGATTTTCGAACTCGCCAGAACTCTTCAGGTGAATTCCAGAAAAATTTCACAAAATTATTATTCGTGAGATAAAAGAGCGAAATGTCGTTTGACGAAATTTATGAAAATCTATCAATATTCATAGTTCCAATTGAATTAATTTATTCGATCGACTTTGTTCTACTTGATATACGTATGAATTCAATTTTTATAAATTTAAAATTCAACTATTTTCTTTTAATTCATGAGTACACGAATAACTTCGATTATTATTAATTGTAATAATAATAAAAATAATAATATAATATAATAATCGGTTATTTGACGTTTCATCTACCGCTGGCGTTAGTAGTGGATATCGAACGATGTTCGGGAATGGGAAGAAGGGCCCTCTGATAAAAGAACCCTCTGTCATTCTATCTCAGGCTTTAATTCATTCCTAATTTCGCCATATTCTTCTACTTTGATCATTTAAATAAAATCAATGATAATAAAAGTAATAATAATAATAATTTATGTCGTTGAAGTTAGGAACGTTGTGGCAACAAAAAATGAAACGTGCTTAACCAGAGAAAACTTACTCCTCGATTGTACGAAATTATATATCCGTACAAAAACCACATGATTTAGCCTGTTAACAGGCTTAAGAGGCGATAAAATAAAGCTCCAGCTCGGTTTTATGGAAAAAAAATTATATTTCGCATTCCAAGCTCGTGTTCTCTTGTTCGATTATTCGAGGAGACCGACAGGACTCTCTGGTATGTAAAAAAAAATAGAAATCAAAATATTTAGGAAAGGAACGTTCAGCAACGCCGTTCCGAACGACCATATACTGTTCGGGCGTTCATCAAGGTTCCTTTTCGACATATTTTGGTTTATATATTTTTTCAACATAACAGAGGTCCTATCAGTAACCTCGGAAAATTGAAAAAAAGAACAGGACTCGAGCTTGGAATCCGAGAAACAATTTTTTTTTAAACTAAATTGAGACAGAACTTCGTTTTATCGCTTCTTAAGTCTATTAACAGACTAAATCATGAGATTTTTATACGAATATATCCTCCCGTTCATTTAAGGAATGAGTTTTCTCTAATTAACCATATTCTTTTTTTTTTTTGCCAGAACGTTCTCAACCTCAACCACATAATAATTGAAGGTAATGATATTTCGTAATTTTAGCTGGTGGTACTGGACTGTGACACGATAAATCATCCCTCGCAACTCGCCAAAACGAGTCTAGCACCGACTATCGTTTATCTCAAAATATCATCGCCGAAGGTCCTACAGAGGCTGATCAAGTCACGCGGTAAATCGCAAACCCGTCATTTAAACGTGCAGATGGTAGCCGCGGAAAAGTTGTCACAATGCCCGGCCGAGATGTTCGACGTTATATTGGACGAGAATCAATTGGACGAGGCGTGCGAGCACGTTGCCGAATATCTCGAGGCTTATTGGAGAGCGACACATCCGCCAGTAGTCGCGCCAGTACCGAGAGCAATGCCAGCACCCGACGCGCCCGCTGACGTTTTGGCCACTCGTGTATCAGCAGGTAATTACTGTAATTAATTAAAGAAAAAGGAAAAAATTAATAAAAAATACTTCGATCATCGCTTTTCATCTTCGTTATATCGTTATCACGACGACACGGAAAATCGAGCACTGCTCTATTGAAAAAAAAAACGTGTAAAGTCATTTTACGATCCGATTATTGTGAACAATTTTTTAAATATTTTTTATTAACGATCAGTCAATTATTTCACCTGGAATATTTAAAATATTTATTTTCAACCGGACATTAATAGAAATTTTTACTCATTCACGAAAATTATATTGTCATTATAAAAGTTATTATAAATTAATTTTAGATACTATAAATTATAAATTAATTTGTAGTAATTTATAAATTATAAATTACTATAAATTATAATCATAAATTTATTACAAATTAATTTACAATAACTTTTTATTACAAAACGTTATTATAAATTAATAACTTTCTGTACATTTATTTTTTTATTTTCCAACACTTTGAAATCATGATAAATATTTTATTAAACTCGGAGTAATTGTGATTATTTTTTTATATTTAAGAACAAAATATTGAAATTTCGGACAATTTTGCTGCTATTTAAGAACATTGTTGAAAATAGATTTTTTATCAATCTTTTGCGAAAATAATTTGTAAAGACATAATTTTTAACACTATACGTACCGGCACATAAGGGGTCATTTGACACCTTACGAAATAAACGTTGATTTTTAGAAAGAAATTCATAATTATTAAAGAAAATAATTCGTAACATAACTTCTGATTTCTAATAAAATAATCAAACAAATTTACGGAAAGTCAGATGAGCGAAAGAAATAGCAATGAATGTACGAACTTGAAGTAAATTTTGCAAGGGATCATTTGACCCCAGCTCGGTACGTTTAGTTTTGAAATGTTTTGGGCAATGATTTCGGGGGCGAAAGAAAAAAAAATTGTAATGATATTCTGATTCGAATTAGTCTTGTCCATCGGTTATAATATTCTCTTTAATATCTGAAATAATCGTTACTCTATCGTTGATATTACCAGATTAAACAAGATGAAATGTGAAAAGTATCGAGGTCAGAAATTGTGAGCTCATCCCCGACAAAAGTACTTTAACACCCCTCTCATGTAAAGTCCGTCGTGTCCTCTCGGCGAGACCCAATTTCGCGACAGACCTTCACAATCACACGCGTACACACACACAAATACACGACTCATCTCCTTGAAAAAAAAAAAAAAAAAAAACATACACCCACGACTTCTTCGTTTTTTTTTCCTTCTTATTCTATGCACCTTCAGGTGGCCACCACGAGTCGCACTACGCTCACGAGCCGAGAGGTAACCCTTCCGTCCTGAAAAGCCTAATTACTCGTTCCACTTCGAATCTTCTAGTTCCTTATCATAATTATAATGATTATTATTGTTCCGTAGTTTCGTAGTTCGAGCGGTAAAAGCTCGAGAATTTATTTACACGACTTGGATGTCCAGGGATTTGCGCACCGACCGATTAAAATGTTATACAAAATGATTTTTGTTTTTAAGTAAAAAATTATGAATAATTATCGCTACTGAATAATTATTACTACTATTAATTTCGTGGTTCTTGTAATTAGAGCGGTAAAAGCTCGTTAATGTATTCACAAGATTTTTTTCACGATATTGAAATTTCAGGAAATTTGCACTCGTTCGTGTCAAAAATCATACTAAAATTATTTGAACAATACATTTTTTTCCTAATAATTATTGTTATCATTATTATTCGTGAATCTATCTAAATTGTGAAGCGATGAAAATTTGGGATTGCACGATTAAAAAATCTAGTCATTGAGTGCCATTTGATAGAAAAAACGTCACATAAAATGATTTTCTGATTAAATCATTTTTGAATAATTATTCTTTCGTAAAGACTATTAATATATTTAAAAATAATTATTCACCATTTTAACGATATTGAAAATCCAGGAAATTAGCACTCGTTCGTGTCAAAAATCATACTAAAATTATTTGAACATTACATTTTTTTCCTGATAATTATTGTTACCATTATTATTCGTGAATCTTTCTAAATTGTGAAATGATAAAAATTTGGGATTGCAATGAAACGATCTTGCACGATTAAAAAATCTAGTCATTGAGTGCCATTTGATAGAAAAAACGTTACATAAAATGATATTCTGATTAAATCATTTTTGAATAATTATTCTTTCGTAAAGAATATTAATATATTCTTAAATAATTATTCATCATTTTAACGATATTTAAAATCCAGGAAATTAGCACTCGTTCGTGTCAAAATTCATACTAAAATTATTTAAACATTACATTTTTCTTCCTGATAATTATTATTATCATTATTATTCGTGAATCTTTCTAAATTGTGAAATGATAAAAATTTGGAATTGCAATGAAACGATCTTGCACGATTAAAAAATCTAGTCATTGAGCGCCATTTGATAGAAAAAACATCACATAAAATGATTTTCTGATTAAATCATTTTTAAATAATTATTCTTTCGTAAAGAATATTAATATATTTAAAAATAATTATTCACCATTTTAACGATATTGAAAATCCAGGAAATTAGCACTCGTTCGTGTCAAAATTCATACTAAAATTATTTAAACATTACATTTTTCTTCCTGATAATTATTATTATCATTATTATTCGTGAATCTTTCTAAATTGTGAAATGATAAAAATTTGGAATTGCAATGAAACGATCTTGCACGATTAAAAAATCTAGTCATTGAGCGCCATTTGATAGAAAAAACATCACATAAAATGATTTTCTGATTAAATCATTTTTAAATAATTATTCTTTCGTAAAGAATATTAATATATTTAAAAATAATTATTCACCATTTTAACGATATTGAAAATCCAGGAAACTAGCACTCGTTCGTGTCAAAAATCATACTGAAATTATTTGAACATTACATTTTTTTCCTGATAATTATTATTATCATTATTATTCGTGAATCTTTCTAAACTGTGAAATGATAAAAATTTGGGATTGCAATGAAACGATCCTGCACGATTAAAAAATCCAGTCATTGAGCGCCATTTGATAGAAAAAATATATTAAATGATTTTCTGATTAAATCATTTTTGAATAATTATTCTTTCGTAAAGACTATTAATATATTTTAAAATAATTATTTATCATTTTAACGATATTGAAAATCCAGGAAATTAACACTCATTCGTGTAAAAAATCGTACTAAAATTATTTGAAGATTAAATTTCATTTCCTGATAATTATTATTTGGTAATAATAATTATCAGGATAATAATGGTTTATTATTCGTGAATCTTTCAAAATTGTGAAGCAATAAAAATTTGGGATTGCAATGAAACGATCTTGCACGATTAAAAAATCTACTCATTAATTATTCTTTCACAAAGAATATTAATATATTTTTACATAATTATTCATAATTTTTCAACGAGTAATTTTCAATATTTTCTTCTTTTTTTTCACGCGAATGGTCACCACTTCCGGTTTGAATGTATGCACGTAGAAGTTACAGCATGTCCTCGGTAAATGTTAGAAAAGAAAGAAAAAAACTAAAAATTTACTCGTCCCTTACACGATTGCTTGCAGATAAAAAATAGTCGACGAAATGCGTCGTCGTTTTTTATTTTTCATCTCCACTCTGTATCCGAATGCCTCAATCTATGTTTCTTTTCAGCCGCAATGTACGGATCGCAACACTTGTACCCGCCGCAGTGATAGAGAGACAGTAAAAAAAAAATTTTAGAGAAAGAAAATGGGCTCTCGCCCTCATCTTCGACTCTCCGAGAGTTAGTCTCGTCTTATAACGTTGAAATTCGTTTTTTTTTCCTTTCGCTGCATCTTGTTCGCACAATTTTTGTTATTTCTTTTTTTTTTGTTACTCACTCGCTCCTTTTACCTATACTTGATCGCCTCCAGCAGCGTCATGAGAGACAGAGAGAGAAAGAGAAAAAGCGATCTTGCTTTATTTTTCATTTGGTCTTTTTTTTCGCCCTCTCTCATTTCTCCAATTGTGTTCGCTGAAGAATTGAAATTGAAAGATTTAAAATTCTGGATTTTTTTTTGTCTCCGGTGAGCGCAATGTGCAATTTTCAATTTGCCTCTTTTTTTACTTCCCCTTTAACTTAATAGTGTGATATTTGCTTGATTTTTATTGTTATGACTGTGTTTCAAAAAAAAATTGAAAATTCCATAAATGAAGTATATTTGAAGACCCAGAATATATACAACGAGAATCGTGTTTTCGTCCGGATCTCGAATAATGTTCGCGAACCCATTTAATTAATTATCCATTAGTTCCTAATTGATTCTCAATTGGTTGTCGATTGATTTATTACAAAATGCGAATAAAACACTTTCCCGACGAGAATCTATTTCAGAGGGGCCCAAAAAGTATAACGATTTGAGTAAATTTTTAATATTGTGTTTCCTGTCAGCCGATGAATAATATAAAACAATTCTTTGGAAGGAGGAAGGGGGAGAGAGAGAGAGAGAGAAAGAGTGACAAGAGACTGTTGACGCGGTGCCATCCCTTACAAACAATTGAAAAAAAAGAAAATTAAATTAGTTAATTGAATAGATTATTCGTTAGTTAATTAATTAGTCATTTTTTTTCTTTGCCATTTAAAAATGAAAGCTCTGACTCTCGTTCCTCCTGTTTTTCTTTTTGGTTCGTGTTAAAAGCCGTAGAGGCGGTCGCTGCTACGGGAGTCATCCGAAAAGAGGCGAGGTACAGTGTTAAGTCACGAGCTCACGCTGGACCAGCCACGAGTGGAGATACGAGTTAGCTTTTTGCTAATTCATTTCTTCGTACCGCCACTACAATGCCTACTATCAAAAATTTCTTCTTCTTCTTCTTCCTCTACTTCTGCTACTTCTCGTGCGTGGCGACGCTGATGCAGAGACAGAAATAGACAGAGAGAGAGAGAGAGAGATAAAAAAAAATGAGAAAAACCAGAGATTTGTTCTTCCCCGAGACGCACAAACAAAGATACTTCCGGGACCAATTTACGACGAATAATAAAAATAAAACAATACATATAATTGTCTTGTCTCGTCCGGATCGACCCAACGGTACGATTGCGAGGACGAAAAATCGAAAGAAAATATATACCAAAAAAAAAAAAAAAACAGAAATGAAATATGTTGTATATTCAAAGGACGAAATAATTAACCCTTTGAGAAATCGCGTTGTAAGTACGAAAGGCTTTGGTGCATGTGAGATCGGGTGATATACATTTTTCCTTTTCTCATTATCTTCATCATTTCAATCAAACGTTTTTTTTTTCTTCTCATTCACCAAAATTTATTTTTCTTCACGAAGAACATCTTTCTTCATTCCTTAAAGAGAACAAAATAATCTAAAAGTTTCTTTCTTGAGAAATAAAGAGTCGAAAAATTCGAGAATAATTTGACGATGCGCAAAATCATTTTTTTGCAATACGTCGATCTTGAACACAAATAATATTCCATTTGATATTCAAAGCCGATGTTAACGTTGAATAAAAACAAATAAAATATGCACTCTGTGATAATTAATTCGTGAATCATTGCTCATCACGCGAACGATATGCTCATCCTTTGAAATTTTACTTTTCGTTGAGTTTTTTTTACGAATAGTTGAGTTTTAACTCTTGTTTTTATTTCAATCCATAAAACCCCCTCACGCCATAATAAGCCAACCAAGCTCGCAGCGTTTCACCCCCTTAGCCCCCCCGCCTAGAGTTTGTTACTTGTTCTTTTTTCACCCCCTCAGACAAAAAAAAACAACAACAACAGCAAAGACACCTAATCGAACCTCTGACATAGTCTAGTTAACGCATTGACTTTTAGAAGTAGAAATTTAACGTGTTAGAGATAAAGAGAGACACAACAAAAACAAGAAAAATGATACGAGTGAGCAAGGCGTTCTGAATTAATTTTTATCATTATTATCTTACAGTTTCCATCGACCCATTAGCGCGATAAATAAAATGTCGCCCGAGACTCTCTAGAGGAAGAAGGAGACTCGAAAAAAGTCCCGAATTTTCCATAAAAAGTGTACGGTCTATATATTTTCCAAAGCATAAAAAGCAAAAACGAAAAAAATAAATAAAAAAAACGAAAAATCATTAGGTAGGCTCGCGTACGAATTTAAATTTTAAAAAATTCAAATATTTCATCGAATTTTTATTGCATCCCCGGAGTTTCGGAATTTCTCTTTTCTCTTTCTTCTTTCTTCTTCATTGACGTCGCATCGCTTGCTTGCATGGCCGATCAAAAAAATTTCACGTTGCACACGCATTATTTGTCTCCGCACGTTCGAATTCCGTGTATTTTTTGTTATTTATTTACTAGCAATAACGAAAACAAAGAACAAAAAAGACAAAGAAAAAAAGGTTATCCTCGCTCTCCTCCGGATTAGCACGGATCGTTATGGTAGTAGTTTGGTAACTTAAGCCGATTTTCATGTCTTTTTTGGAGGGCGTTTTTTTGTAGGAAAATAAAAATGAATCGTTTTGGATATTTAGGATGTTTATATTTACGTATTAAAGATACAAAAAAAATTTTTTTGAATAAAATTTAATAGTTTATTATTATTATTATTATTGATCGAAGTTGGCACCTCGAAAAAAAAAAGCGCGTCGGTGGCCCCGGTGATTTTGGCTCTTGATGTTGTCTGAAATAAAAAATTCTTGATAATTCTTAATCTACAGACGTGTCATTCTGGTCGGAACTACTGAAGTTAAATTTCATGGATAAATAACAAAATGGAAAAGAACGTTTTTTTTCAAAGTCCGCCATTTTGTTATTTATCCATGAAATTTAACTTCAGTAGTTCCGACCAAAATGACATGTCTACAGATTAAGAATTATCAAGAATTTTTTATTTCAGATAACATCAAGAGCCAAAATCACGGGGGCCACCCACGCGCTTTTTTTTCGAGGTGCCAACTTCGATCAATAATAATAACAATAATAAACTATTAAATTTATTCAAAAATTTTTTTTTTTGGATCTTTAATATGTAAATAAAAACATCCTAAATATCCAAAACGATTCATTTTTATTTTCCTACAAAAAAACGCCCTCCAAAAAAGACATGAAAATCGGCTTAAGTTACCAGACTACTTCCTCAAACCTCAGCGTTAAGAGACGAGTGAATAATTCAATAATAACAATAATAAAATAGTACCACCCCCCCCGACTGAAACAAATGTGTGGCAGCGGAATGTTTTTTTTTTTTCTTACGAATCCACTCCACGATTTTATTCCGTCTTTAATCTAACTAATAAAAATACTAAATGATAATGTGAATTTGAAGAAAAAAAACCAAAAACAAATAAATATTTTCATCAGGCTCAGGTTCTTACGGCGGTCACGGTGGTACAAGAAGATCGAGGCTCGAGAGGCTCGAGAGGGATCGAGGTGATCGGGGTGATCACGAGTACGCGACCGAGGAGGAATCTTATCTCGGTGGGGTCGGCGATTACGGGAGCGTTTCCAGGCGTCGTCAGCAGCAAGATTCGCGGGCGCTTAACGCCATTTAGGAGCCGGGGCCCCGGGGCCTGTCGTTACAACGACGCTGTCCCAAATTGAAAACCACAGCCCTTTAACCGGATAAACGGACGAGAAGAAGAACGAAAAAAAAAAATGAATATCGTTACGGAATGTGCCGAACGAGTTCGGTGAGAGAAATTAAAAAAATGTGCCTGCTCGTAACGAGGAGTGAGTGAGTGATTAAGCCGAGTCAGAGAGTGGAAGAGAGGCGCGAGAACATCATTAAATCGTGATTTTCTCGTCAATCGCACTCAGTCGATGAATGACCGGAAAATAATGATCTATGAGCGACGAGGAGCCCGGTCGATAAGGTAGAAAAGAACAAAAATAATAATATTGTTCCGTGAATGATAGAATGGCAAAAAGTAACGAGTTAAAGAGACCGAATAATGAACTACGAGTAGGAGAACAATGAGTGAAGAAACGAAAAAAAGACAATTATTAACGATCAGCGCTCGAGAGAGAGAAAAAAATGCCCTGGGGCCTTGGTTTTCGAGTTTAATTTCCGGTCCGGCCCCAAAAATACCCTAAACACACACCGCCTCCCCCCCCCCCGCACTTCTCGTACATCCCTCAAGCGACGAAAAGCAACAGCAAACAGCAAGCAAAAGCTCGTAATAATATTATGATAGTGTTAATAGTATGTTGCGGATGAAGGAAAAAAAAAAAAAATTGTGAGAAGAATCAACGACCATTCGTGATGGAGATACGAAAAAAAATATTTGTCCCGCACTCGTCGGGAAATGCAAACTGCTACGAAACTAAGCACTTTACGATTTCACCCGGAGATACGGACACCTTTCGAATGAAGAACATTTGTGAATTTTTTTTTCCTCGTTTTAATTTAACAACTAAAAATTCATTAGAAATTATTGACAATAATTTCTAATGATTGAGTAAATTATTCATTGTTTATCATTCAAGATGTGTTCACTTCCCGGCCATTATAATTTTCTCTTTGTCAAGTAACTGTTTTTCTTTTTCTATTTTTTTTTTTTTGCTACTTTCCGGCACATCGTTGAGAGTCTCGACCGCGTAATAAAATCGCTACAACGTCGATTTGAAAAAAAAAAAAAAAAAAAACAACGCGGCTAGTTAGTGAAAAAACAGGGCGAATGACAATGCATATAATAGTTTAAGAGAGAGGGAGACAGAGAGGAAGAAAGAAAATGAACGGAATGAAGAAATAAAGCGAAATTACTTCTCGGAAATTCGATTAATGATTTAACATTTGTACGCCCCGATCGGGCATTTTTTTTCTTATCGAGAATTTCCGAGACTTTATTATTGGAGCACGATAGTTATAATTCAAGAGAAGGAGAGAGAGAGAGAGAAGAGCTATTGTAAATACTGTAAGAAAAACGATAGGAAGAATGTTTGAACGAAGAAAAGAAAAGAAAAGAAAATTATTACACACCCTCCACTCATTAAAGGATACATATATAAATATATATTTGTATCCGGGTGAATTAATAAGTAAAACACCCATCGATGAAAAATCTCTGATAATAGTTTTATGATGCAATTGAAACATATTTGAAAATCGTTATTTCGATGAACAAAAAAAGGAAAAAGAAACAAACGAAAAAAAAATAATTTACGTATGACAGCGACACCGACGTTAAAAGGGAAAAAAAACACACACACACACACACACACACACACACACAATTCCGTTATAAATACAAACTCGAAAAGAAAAGAATAAAATAAAAATAAAAAAATGTAGACCCGCTGAATTTGATCGCGAATATCGTAGATTTGAATGCGTGCTAAAGCGAGAAACTTTGAGATGGAAAAAAAAGAAAGAGGGCGACGCGTAGGCCACGGGTTATGCGGTTAATAGATAAATTAAACGGATTAAAAGAAAAATAGTTAGTCAAAGTCATCAGTTCGAGAAAGTTTAAACAAACAAAACGTATACTTGTGTAATGAGATTTAAAAGAAAAGAAAAATTCGAGAAAGCGGATGTAAGAAAGAGGAAAAAAAAAAAAAGGAGAAATATAAATAGAATCGAGGTGGAGAGTCTTATCGAGCTGATCCGCGCTCGTAGAAATATAAAGAATAACTATATCAGCTGTTATAAAAAAAGAGAAAAAAAAAGAAACGTACTCGGTCGAGTTGCGCGAATGAAGACGGCGGACAAAGAGCGGGAGGGGGATGAAAGATGAGAGAAAATATATAGTCACAAGGCTATGTAAATATATTCCTCAAGAGAAAAATGATGACGTTCAACGTTCGGGGCATAAAGTCGCGGGGCCTGGAAGTATATTGTATGTATATTGTACACGTTTGTATATATAAATAATCCGGATTCTTTAAATAACTACAGAATGATCGTCGAAAAAAATAATTCGTCGATTTATCGCTTAGACGCGCATTACACACGAGATATGAGATTGTAGAATCGTTGGTTAATTTTTTGTTGTTGTTTTTCCTTTAGTTTAGTTTTTTTTTTTTTTTTTCATTTCTCGATTTAACCCTTCAGATTGAAAATATCGCGAAGCGAGCGGATAATCGGGAGCGGAATTTCCAAAACGAACAAAAAATCCAATCGTATTAGCGGGATTATTATTTTTTTAACTGATGGAAAACAAAAACAGAAAAAACGTTTTCCAAATTCTTAATATTCTTGCGGGATCGCGTGCGTTCACAAATGCGTTAAGGCAGCAGTCTGGTAACTTAAACCGATTTTCATGTCTTTTTTGGAGGGCGTTTTTCTGTAGGAAAATAAAAATGAATCGTTTTGGATATTTAGGATGTTTTTACTTACATATTAAAGATACAAAAAAAAAATTTTTGAAAAAATTTGATCGTTTATTATTATTATTATTATTGATCGAAGTTGGCCCTCGAAAAAAAAAGCGCGTGAGTGGCCCCGGTGATTTTGACTCTTGATGTTATCTGAAATCAAAAATTCTTGATAATTCTTAATCTATAGTCGTGTCATTCTGTTCGGAACTACTTAAGTTAAATTTCATGGATAAATAACAAAATGGCGGACTTTGGAAAAAAAAAGTCCTTTTATTTTGCCCGCCATTTTGTTATTTATCCATGAAATTTAACTTCAGTAGTTCCGACCAGAATGACATGTCTATAGATTAAGAATTATCAAGATTTTTTTATTTCAGACAACATCAAGAGCCAAAATCACCGGGGCCACCCACGCGCTTTTTTTTCGAGGTGCCAACTTCGATCAATAATAATAATAATAACAAACTATTAAATTTTTTCAAAAAAATTTTTTTTTGTATCTTTGATATGTAAATAAACACATCCTAAATATCCAAAACGATTCATTTTTATTTTCCTACAAAAAAACGCCCTCCAAAAAAGACATGAAAATCGGCTTAAGTTACCAGACTACTACCTTAATTCGCGCACGATATATTTATGAGAAGAGAGGAAAAAAAAATTAACGTTATTTCCCATTACTTCCGTGAGTTTAGACGCGAGAATACAAAAAATAAAATAAAATATAATATAAACGAGAGACTCCGAGACGAGTTGTAGCATATTGGATTGTTTCCTCGTGCGATATTTGTCGCGTAAATAATACACGACGAATACCTAAATGTATATTAATCGCGAGACTCGCGAATTCTAATCGACGTCGGTTTACGACGAAAAAAAAAAACAAAAAAAAACAAAAAAAACCAGAGACGAGCAAATAATTTAATTCCAAAAAAATGAACTGCTCTCCGCCCCACCCTTTGATAATTAATTGCTTCGGTATATGCTCTTGCGTTTCGGCTATACCGCGTTTCAAAGTTCGAAGTGTTCGGAGGGGGAAGAAAACGAAAGGTTTGAGGTTGTAAAATTGGCGGAAAAACAATAGCATCGAGAGTACGATTCGTACGAGGGTTGAAGGGGGAAAAGAAAAAAAAATACTTTTCTGATTATAATCGGTGTGCGAGAACATTGCGCGTGACCACGCACGACAGTTTCGAAAAGTTCACGTACAATTATATGTGTGTGTGCGTGAAAATGAAAATTACGAGGATTTTAGTGATGATTTTTCGTCTCGCAACTACTGAAGTATAAAAAGAAGATAAGAAAGAAAGTTTTTTGAGTCGCAACGTTTGTGAGTATACGAAAACAACACGATTTAAGATCTCACCATACCCCTGCGCCTGCTGAAAACCGAGTAAATTTGGAAAATTTATTGTAAACGTTATATGGTGAAAAAAAAATTAAATTGTTTATTTCACATTTTTTATTAACTTTTCAACTATAGAAAAAAAAATTGAAAATTTTTTTTTGACAATATTAACATTACTTTTTACCGGTATAAATGGACTACTGATGAAAACCGTGGCGCCTCCTTGTCGACATCATAACTTCATCGAAAATTATCCAATCTTCAAAAATAAAAAAGAATCTAGTAAAATAATGTACTAGCGATAGTCTGACGGAGGGAATTTTTTTTTTTTTCAAAACTAAAGAAATCACAGTATTTCAAACTTTAGTGTAGAATAAAAAAACAAACAAAATTAGTGTTCAATAATTTATAAAAAATTGGCCAACAAAACAATTTGAAAAACCTCTCGTCAGACTATAGAGAAAATAATTATCAAGATTTACAAAAAAAAAAAGTTAAAAAATATTAAAAATCGAATGAGTTATCGTGCCGACACTGTCTAAAAGCATAGTTTCGAGAAAAGCGCGATTAAGTAATGTTAATATTGAAAACAAAATTTTTTTCATTTTTTACTTATGGTTGAAGAGTTAATAAAAAAAATGTGAAATCAACAATTTAATTTTTTTTTCATTTATAACGTTTACAATAATCTTTCAAATTCACTTGGTTTTCAGGGCGCTCAAAGATATGTGAGTCCTTAAAGGGGGAAGTAGGGTTAGGACAGCGTTTTCTCAATGATTTTCATGAATTTTTTTATAGTATAAAAAATGAATATAATTTATTGAAACTTTGAGAATATTTTATACATATATTTAAGTATATGCTATAAAATTTTTGAAGAATTTCCTTGAAAAACACCGAAGATATTAGCGACCCCGTATTGCAGGTCACAATCAGACTTAGCATTTTGCGTCATTCTGGAAGCCACAATTTTCATCTGAAATCAAACGAGGTTGGAATTTACTTTTATTATATGTCTCTCTTCTATATGAACCTAAATGCTATCAAAAAACTAGAAAATTGAATTTTTCACAGGGGTCAAAACAAAAAAGCATGATTTTTTGCGATTTTTTACAACTTTATTTGCAAAAAAAAAAATATTTTAAATAATGATAATATTCCGATTTTAGGTTCATATAGAGCGCAATACTGTGAAGAAAGTAATTGCCAATTTTCAAAACGATTGGTTGAAAACATTTCAAACTAGCGTGTACGCAAGTTCAAAAAAAGTCGTGTTCAGAAAAACGCGTTTGAAAAAATAGTACCAAGAAAAACAAAGTCAAGGCAGTCATAAATTTTCTTCGGTGTTTTTCAAGGAAATTCTTCAAAAATTTTATAGTATATACTTAAATATATGTATGAAATATTCTCAAAGTTTCAATAAATTATATTCATTTTTAATACTATAAAAAAATTCATGAAAATTCTTGAGAAAACCCTATTTCCCGCCTTAAAGCACTGAGTAGATGTCAATAAAATTTTGTGGCCGTTGTGAAGTGAAAAATTATCATCCGGATTCTCGAAAATCATCGCTTTTCTCGCGTTCACATACACATATATTTGTGTACGTACGTAATGACGGGGGGGAGGGGGGGCATTTCGCGAATTCTAGTAATAATTTGTGCCTAAAAACTCCGTTAAAACCGTTCTGCGACACATGGGGTTTTGGGACGCGAAATTCTTAGTAATACGATAAACATAATGTAAAAAAAAAAACGAAGAAAAAGGAAAAAAAACTAATATAAAACGTAAAAAAAAAAGAACAAAAATTCTCCATTTAGAGAATTTTCAACACTGTATAGGAAAAATTTTGAAATTGTATAGGGACTTGTATCATTTTCAAAATGTTTTCACATAATCATTATCACCCGGTGAGTCCTCAGAGTCACCTACGAACGTGTATTCATCTATGCGCGACAATTGAATAACATTAATCCGCTATCTCGACACGATTAATCGGGAAAGAACGAGAGCAAACACGAAAGTCCGTTTGGGAACATGTACGATTTTTCTAATGCCTATAGTTACAATTTGGAAGAGACAAAAAAAGCAAAAAAGAAATATGTTGCGCGAACGTACGAGGATCGATTTTTAGATTAAAGAAAAAAAGAAAATTAAACATTCGAGTTTCATTGAAATTCTGCGCGAGATGGGAAGATTTGATGAAAGACAGGTGAATCATATTGCGACACGAGAGCTTTTTGAAAAATGAGGCTGAATGTAGGCTGAAGATAAGTTGAAAATTTTCAAGTGAAAATTTAGAATACCCCTTTTGGCCTATACTTTTTCGATAAATGTGGGCTGAAAGAAGGTTCTAAATTTCATCTTTTCAATTATTGTGCACGGAGACAGCGTCGATGTATATATATATATATATATATATATATATATATATACAGGGTGTTCTAAAACTAGAACCTCAGAGTGACACGGGGGATAGATTGGCTCCGGACCTATCAGATTAAACGAATATGACCTCAGTAAAAGTCTCATGGTTTTCAAGAAAAATAATCTTTTTTGATTTTTCGGAAAATCGCTACCTAGTACTTGTTATTCCGCTACCGTTGCTATGAAAGCCCAAATCGTAAGCGAATCAAACTCCAAATTGACATGAAATCCTAAAGTGGTCAGAAACACAAACGAAAACAGCGAGATAACAAGAATAGCGATTTTTCGAAAAATCTCTTTTGATTTTTTGGAAAATCGCTATTCTTGTTATCTCGCTGTTTTCATTTGTGCTTCTGACCACTTAAGGAATTCGTATGAAGTAGGACGTTGATTTGCTTACAATTTGAACTATCATGGCAATGGTAGCAGAAAAGCGATTTTCCGAAAAATCATCTCTTTTGATTTTTTGGAAAATCGCTATTCTTGTTATCTCACTGTGTTCATTTGTGTTTCTGACCACTTAAGGAATTCGTATGAACTAGGACGTTGATTTGCTTACGATTTGAACTTTCATAGCAATAGTAGCAGAAAAGCGATTTTTCGAAAACACATGTCTTTTAATTTTTCGGAAAATCGCTATTTTTGTTAGGTCGCTGTTCCCATTTGTGTTTCTGACCACATTAGGATTTCGTATGAATTTGAACTTTGATTTGCTTACAATTTGAACTATCATGGCAATGGTAGCAAAAAAGCGATTTTCCGAAAAATCATCTCTTTTGATTTTTTGGAAAATCGCTATTCTTGTTATCTCACTGTGTTCATTTGTGTTTCTGACCACTTAAGGAATTCGTATGAAGTAGGACGTTGATTTGCTTACGATTTGAACTTTCATAGCAATAGTAGCAGAAAAGCGATTTTTCGAAAAATCATCTCTTTTAATTTTTCGGAAAATCGCTATTTTTGTTAGGTCGCTGTTTCCATTTGTGTTTCTGACCACTTTAGAATTTCGTATGAATTTGAGCTTTGATTTGCTTACAATTTGAACTTTCATAGCAATAGTAGCGAAAAAGCGATTTTTCGAAAAATCATCTCTTGTAATTTTTCGGAAAATCGCTATTTTTGTTAGGTCGCTGTTTCCATTTGTGTTTCTGACCACTTTAGGATTTCGTATGAATTTGAACTTTGATTTGCTTACGATTTGAACTTTCATGGCAATAGTAGCAAAAAAGCGATTTTTCTCAAAATCATCTCTTTTATTTTTTCCGAAAAATCGCTATTTTTGTTAGGTCGCTGTTTCCATTTGTTTTTCTGACCACGTTAGGATTTCGTATGCATTTGAACTTTGATTTGCTTACAATTTGAACTTTCATGGCAATAGTAGCGAAAAAGCGATTTTTCGAAAAATCATCTCTTTTAATTTTTCGGAAAATCGCTATTTTTGTTAGGTCGCTGTTTCCATTTGGGATTCTGAGCAGATTAGGATTTCGTATGAATTTGAACTTTGATTTGCTTACAATTTGAACTTTCATGGCAATAGTAGCAGAAAAGTGATTTTTCGAAAAATCATCTCTTTTAATTTTTCGGAAAATCGCTATTTTTGTTATGTCGCTGTTTCCATTTGTGTTTCTGACCACTTTAGGATTTCGTATGAATTTCAATTTTGATTTGCTTACAATTTAGACTTTCACAGCAATGGGTAGCAGAATACCGTTTTTCCGAACATGGTCTTTTTTGATTTTTCAGAAAATCCCTATTGTTATTATCTCGCTGTTTTCGTTTGTATTTCTAACCACTTTAGCATTTCGTATGAATTTGAACTTTGATTTGCTTACAATTTAGACTTTCATAGCAATTGGTAGCAGAATAACAAGTACCAAGTAGCGATTTTCCGAAACATCAAAATAGACGATTATTCTCGAAAACCATGAGACTTTAACTGAGATGATATTTGTTTATTCTGATAGGTCCGGAGCGAATCTAACCCCGGTGTCAGTCTGACGTGCTAATTTTGGTACATCCAGTATATATACATAGCGAAATTGTCAAATATGTCTTAAATTCGTGTGTCCTTCGTATGTCAAACGCCTGAAGATGAGAAGTACATAAAGGAGAATGGAATTTGAAAAAAAAAATAAGAAAAAAAACAAGAATGAATTATAAAAAAAAAAGCTTTGGCTCTATGTGAGATTTACGATCGTTAAGCGCGAGCATTTTATTATAAAAATAAATAACGGAGAGTCACGTTTAAAGCGCATCAAAGATATAACATGCGTCATTAATTATAGGGTCCTCGGTTTTAGGCTGGTTAATTGGATCAATTTGCATCTCCTCTGCGACGATGAGCTCGTATGCACGCGGCTGTGATGCAGGAGCGCTCACCGCGCATCCTTTTTAATCCCCTCCCCGTCTCCAATTCGTGAGTCATCAATGTACGATCCTGTAATTTTTCTTTTCTTTTTCAATTATTCATTTCACATTATTTATTCGTATTGTTGGTGTGAAAGATTATTGTCCCGGGTGGGAGAGAGAGAGAGAGTGAAAGAAAGAGAGAGAGCGATCGTACAGGGAGAAAAAAACACAAAAATCTTTATATAATAATGAGTTATCGATCATGCGATTATTATTATTATCGATTCATGAATTATCGTTATTATCTAATCATAGTATCGATTATAATAAATGAGTGCATTCTTCTGTTTTGTGCGCGAGTCCCTCGTATGGTAAGGCCAGATGAGAACAAAAGAATGAGAGGGAAAAAAAAGAAAAAACGAATAATGAGAAAGAACAAAAAAAAGGAGAAACTAATAATGAGAGAGAAAATTGAGTTTCGCGACAATTGGAAAAAAAGCAGTTAAATGAGAAAAGACGTGCGATAAACACGAGTTAGTTCTCGAGTATTCGTGAAAACTCGAGGAGAAAGCCAAACGAAAAATAAAAAGATACGACTAACAAAGGAATTCGAATGTCGAGTTCGATTGAGACGGAGAAATTGAAATGATCGAGTATCAAGGTGAAATGTTTTGGGATAATCATTAACGAGATGTGTATCAATTTATATAGAAAAATTAAAAAGAAAAAAAGAAGTGTTACGACCGTGGATATATCGGAAAGCGATGATCGTTTTATTGTCGGTTCTTGGAATGAAGAAAATTGTCATTCGTATGGATCCTCTCGATACAGTAACTGTACATATACGATACTTCAGCTCCAAGTTTTATTTTTTCTTCATCGGCCAAAAATTGTAACTATTTTCGTTGCCCTCTTACGCATTAAGAAGAAGAGAACTCGTACGATGCTGCGGAGTAAACAAATCACACATAGTCAATTAAATTTATCGATGGACTACAATGTCCGCGAAAAAAAAATTATTCTTACGATACGATAAAGCTTTCGGAAGTTGTATTTTTAATCGTCGTTGATAATACTTTCAATTTTCGTAAATAATACGATTAATTTCGTTCGTAACTAACCTCAATATCTTGCCGCTCTTGGAGTTCTTATTATGCACATATTATATCTCTTTTCAGCATCGTGGAACGGTCGGTAAAAACGCACGGCGGCCGATATCGCCACGGTCGTTTCGATGTTGAGATATGTCAATGCTGTGATGTTATCCTTTGAATCTTTAATGACGACGAATAATGAAGGAAAATGAGAGGCAGAGAGAAAAACATATGCAATACATTAGTACAATCAATAGGGAGCCCGTACTCTTGTCCGCATCGCACTGAAAATAATCGACAATTTTTTTTTTTAATAAGGTTCAGTATCACGTATCGCTATTTTGAGGAAAATCGTATTGGCCAATATCTCCGTTACCGTGCACCTTAGGCCAAAAATGGTACTAACCTTTCTTGCAGATAATTGAAGTTCCCATCTTTTTTTCGAAATAATTTTTTTTGTATCACTTACCGTTTACGACTTATACGACTGTTAACATTTATTTATTCACTTTTTGACCTGTATCTCTCCTAATAATTGTTTAAACAATGAAATGCCAATAACTTATCTTTTAAATCCATACATTTTCCACAACATTTATTTGAAACTTTTTTGTCTAAAATTAATATTCTCAAAGTTATAACGCGTTCAATGTTGCCCTACCGGGTGCAAGGCTAATAAAAACGCGTTATAACTTTGAGAATATTAATTTTAGACAAAAAAGTTTTAGATAAAAGTTGTGGAAAATGTATGGATTTAAAAGATAAGTTATTAGCGTTTTGTTGTTTAAACAATTATTAGGAGAGATACAGGTCAAAAAGTGAATAAATAAAGTTTAACAGTCGTATGAGTCGTAAACGGTGAGTGATACAAAAAAAATTATTTAGAAAAAAAGATGGGAAATTCAATTATCTACAAGAAAGGTTATTACCATTTTTGGCCTAAAGTGCACGGTAACGGAGCTATTGGTCAATACGGTTTTCCTCATAATGGCGGCACTTCCGCTCCCTTAATTTGTAACCATTTTGTTAATTTACATTCAGTACGTGATACTCATCCTAATTAAAAAAAAAATGTCCTTTATTTTTAATGCGCCACAATAATCTCTATTGATTGTACTATATCCAACATCCCCGATGTACAACCGCACACTCTGACGAGTTTCAACGGCACTGCAAAAAAACCAATTATAACTTCCCCGCAACTTCACATGTCGCTCGCGTCAACGCCGCCATTTTGATCGCTCCGCGATTCTTTCCCGCCATTTTTCAATAACATGCAGTTATTCCGCACCGTAAAAAAATTGAATATTTCTATCACCGTTATAATCCGCATTAATCCCCTTAACGAGAACATTCAGAATTAGATTTTAATCATATATTTGATGTCGATGATTATTATTATTAAATTATTATTGTTACATCTCTCGGTTGCAATTAAACGGGAGGAAAAACAGAAGAAAAAAAACGCGACGTTTCGCGAATACGTTGCGAAGAGGTTATTTCAAGATTGGACATTTGATAAATGCGAATAGATAAATAATAAAAAATATATAATGCGAGAGAGTGCGCTCCGACACCACACCGCCGCCGTCGATACAGCAGCCCCGACACAGTTGCCGCGACGATCAATCAATCGACTTATTTGTGTGCTCGGGTCGGTTTTTTTTTTCTCCGAAAAACCACTGGACCCAAATTCCTACACTTGTCGCATTTGTAAATAAAATTTTTATCATCACATAAGTGAAATTGTGTTTTTATTCGTTCGAGCCTTTTTTGCCCTCATACCTTCCCTCATTACCGCTACCTTTGTTTATGGCAGTATCAGCTTAATTTCTATTACTGCTTGTGGAAAAAAAAATGTTAACAACTAAACTTTCACGTATAGAAGGAGCCGGTGAATTATTTGCACTAATCACTAATGCAATTCTCTCGTGGGATTTCAATTTTTTTAGTGACATCTGACGGATTGGTCGAGCAACATAAAGCCCACGTGAAATACCGACTGACGATAACAAAAGCTTATATAAAATTTTTTCCAAAAGTGCCTTCAATTTTGGAGAGAGGACTAATCTTACAAGGAAAGTACCCCTCGGATTTTGTTGATACTCATGTATGTTATAGAGCATTAAAAACTAAGCGACACGTATTTTTTTTTATCGGCGGAAAAACGGTTTCAAGAGGTGAAACCACCCCCAAAGTTGCACAGGTCAAGGGGCGATTTTGCAGTTTCACCATACAAGCACTGCATCGATTTTGATGAAACAAAAATTAAAATGTTTCTTATGCGAAGGAATGAAGAACCCACAAGATAATGAAAAAATATATATATTTTAAAGGGTCGAAACAACCTTGAACATCTACTTCTTGCACCCTACGTCGAAAACTTACGAATCGATCGGAGTGAAAATTATGCTGTTTTATAGCGGAAATAAAATTAAAGTTCACGCATTTTTGTGTTTCTACAAGAAAACAGTTCTGAGGGTGTAAGCTACCCCTATTTGAGTTTTTACATTCCAGTTGTCTCCTTGTCATTCCAAATGTGTTTGCCGATACGGACTCTTCTCATTAAGCTAAAATTAATGATTCACCGTCTTTCTTTATTTTAAGGAGTCGAAAGACCCTTGAACATTTACTTCTTGCAACTTCTTGCACAGAGCGGGGCTCCAAAAAGTGATTTTTTTCGATTATCACGTTTTTCGCATTGATTTTTTGAGTTTTCGACAAAAAGTCGGTATTACTTGAAATCAGCGGAAAATTTCCGATCGAATAGGGTATCGAAACATTGAAAAAAAAGAAAAAAAAATTTTTGTAATTTTTGGCCCACCTTTTCGGAAACCTAAAAATCTCGAAATTTCAAATGTTCATAACTTGGCTCCCGTTTCATCGATTTTGGGTTTTGACGGGCTTTTTCAAAACGCCTCGAATAGACTTAGAGTATGCATTTTGGATCATCCCGGTATCTCAATTATTGTAGCCGTGAGAGCGGGTTGAAATTCGGCGAAAAAAATGAGAAGGGATATGTATGGAAAAATTCGCAAAAATCGATGGTTCGACTTTAAAAATCTGTGAAAAATCGAAAAATAATGATAGCACAATGATTCAAGCGCCATTTTAAAGAGTATTCAATTACGAAAAGAATGAGCACAGAGTGGGGTTCCAACTCCATCGGGAAGCAACGTTACAGCGATTTTAGTGAAGCTACTCCTGTTTGGCCATAATGCAAACAAATTTTGAATTTTTAAATTTTCTTTTAGGACGCTATATCGATGTATTTTGACTCGCTGATTACTAATTCAGTGGCCATTTCTTTGAGAAACTCGAATTATTGAAAATCGTCCAAAAAGTGAATTTTTTCGATTTTCGCATTTTTCCCATTGATTTTTTGAGTTTTCGACAAAAACTCGGCGTTACTTGAAATCAGTGGAAAATTTCCGTTCGAAGAGCGTATCGAAACATTGAAAAAAAAAGAAAACAAATTTTTTTCATTTTTGCCCACCTTTTCGGAAACCTAAAAATGTCGATATTTCAAATGGTCATAACTTGTGTCCCGTTTCATCGATTTTCAATTTTGAGGGGGGTTTTCAAAACGTCTCAAGTAGACTTACAAGGAAAGTATCCGAGGTGTCCCCCACCGATTTTGTTGAAACTCATGGACGTTATAATGCATTGAAAATTAAGCGACACATATTTTTTTGAACTCAAATAGGGGTAGCTTGCCCCCTTAAAACTGTTTTCTTGTACAAATACAAAAATACGTCAACTTTAATTTTATTTCCGCTATAAAACAACATAATTTTCATTCCGATCGATTCGCAAGTTTTCAATGTAGGGTGCAAGAAGTAAATGTTCAAGGGTGTTTGAAACCCTTAAAATATTTTGTTTTCTTTTCATTATTTGGTGGGTTCTTCATTCCTTCGCATAAGAAACATTTTAATTTTTGTTTCATCAAAATCGATGCACTACTTGTATGTGAAACTGCAAAATTGCCCTTTGACCCGTGCAACTTTAGGGGGTGGTTTCACCCCTTGAAACCGTTTTTCCGCCGATAAAAAAAATACGCGTCGCTCAGTTGTAAATGCTCTATAACATACATGAATTTCAACAAAATCGGAGGGGGACACCT
Organism: Oxytorus armatus; assembly: GCA_958009045.1. Lineage (NCBI taxonomy): Eukaryota > Metazoa > Arthropoda > Insecta > Hymenoptera > Ichneumonidae > Oxytorus > Oxytorus armatus. The sequence goes on from OY253748.1 coordinate 22,990,604, forward strand.
CGGGTAATTTCCTTGTAAGTCTCTTAACATGTTCCATAATCCCAAAAAGTCAATACCCAATCGAAAAAACTCGTTTCTAAATTTTGTTGGGGATTTCACATCGCCTTGAAGCTTTAACAGAAAATATTTTTCAAAAATCATCCAAAAGCATATACATATATTGTAATTGCTGAGAAAAGTAAAAAAAATGCGATCGTCCTAAAGAGAGCGTTTCATTTTAGGATCTAAAAAATGATTTTCTTACAATGCTCCTGTAAATCCAAATCTGAATGTTTCCTAACCGATATGTGTCATTTCTTTGTACAATTTTGTCCGCAAACATATGCATAGGATTTAGTATGAAGAGATATGATTATATACAGAGTAATGTAAAAAAAAATGTGTACGTCACCGCTGAACGTTGGCCCTGTAATTTAACGTCGGAATTAAAGGTTCCAGCCAGCCGAGGCTCGAGCGTAAAACATGAAATTGCTCAAGTCTCTCGAACACAAAGTTAACGCCGCGGTGTATTCCGAGCCCCTTAGTACCATACGTACTGCTGATTTATATGGTGTACCCCTGACAGTAACACAAACGAGTACACGTAGATAGAATAAATGGGGTCCGACAGTAAACTAGTAGCATCCGCTTATCAAATCAGTCTGTACGACGTACATACGCCGAGAGTCAAGAAATGAGAACAAGCAATATACATTAATTGTACAAAAACACATAACAAATAGCTAAACTTTAAATTAATAAATGATCATTATTTCGATAAAATTCAAAATCGTCGTAATTCAGTGCGTAATGATGTACGTGAAAAAATGTACGAAAGTCGATGACGACTTTAAGAATCAGTTGAATATGAAAGTCACTTCGTAACGCAATCGAGTGGCATTTTTTAATCCAGCAGATTACGAATTACAAATTAGCATAGAGCAAAGTCCTAACTTTATCGGGAAACGAAAATACAACGATATCGGACGATCAATTGATATTTTCGTAAAAATGCAACAACAAAAAAGTTGGAATTATCTTTTTAGACTTCTCGCTCAGTACACGTACAATATCAGGACCCTATAACGACGAACTTTCGTTCACTGCATCATACGTAAGTCCAAAAATGAAATTACTAAGACGAATTACAAATTAGCATGAAGCAAAGTCCTAACTTTAACGAGAAACGAAAATACAACGATATCGGACGATCAATTGATATTTTGGTAAAAATGCAACAACAAAAAAGTTGGAATTATCTTTTTAGACTTCTCGCTCAGTACACGTACAATATCAGGACCCTATAACGACGAACTTTCGTTCACTGCATCATACGTAAGTCCAAAAATGAAATTACTAAGATAAAAGCCTAAATAGAAAAAACTATGTCTCGAAAATTCAAAAGTTATTACTTTGATTTTCATACTTTTACTTATGTACGATATTCATTTTCAAATTTCACCGCTCTGTTGATCCGAATTGCTCCACCGGGCTTTCGCATCTCTCGCCGAGTCTCCGAAAGCTCTGCCGTCGGTGGAGTGGTCGTTTGCCACTTCATATCAACGCGAGTCTCATAGATTTCCAGTCTCGCACCCTTGTCGAAAAGATATATATACGCGTTGGTGTGTACCGCACGCCTCCGCTCTGATCTGCTCGCATCGCGAATATAGGCCATCGAATAAAAACATTGTCGAGCCCCATAGCGTATCGCAACGAGTATTCGTCAGTTGGAACGTCGTGATCGAACGGTGAAGAGTGCCGGACACGCTAAAGATTTTTTTTTTTTTCATATTAAATCACATATTCATATTGTGCAGAGAGTAAAGAACGAAAAATATAAAAAATTTAATATAAAAAAAAAATTGAAGAATAGAAAAAAAAGAGAATAAATTTCATACACGTAGATCATGAAATACTCGGTGATGTTTGTTTCTCTGCTGCAAGCGTCCCTCGTCTATTGTGCGGTAGGTCGATAACGCAAGCTCAACCCCTCGTTTCATTTCACGGCGTTATCCTCTGCCCGGCAAAATAAAATTCACCGCGTCAGTGGTCTCGTTGATTAAATTTTTTTTTTCGTTTTGTACTTTTTTTTTTTCGAAAGTAACTTTTCGCCGAAAAAATTTTTATCAGCGATTGTAAGTATATAGAAAATATTTAGAGGATGCTGCCGAACGAAAGTAGCTTTCTGGAATGATTTCTGAAACAAAAAATAAAACAAGATATAACACTCGAATTCTTTTTCAAATTTTTTTTTCAAATTACTTTTATATCAAATTACCATTGACTATGAGAATGTTTTTCCTTCGAATTTCGATGATAAAAATTGTCTTTGGTAATGAGAAATATAAAATTACATCTGGGGGGGGGGGTTGTTTAAGTGAGAAGGAGCTGGCCTCGTTAGTGTGATCCGACATATATTTTCATCTCAATCATTTTTGTACGAAAAATCGGCAGTAAAATCGTAATTTTAGAAAAAAAAATCCTCGAAAAATTCTCTGACAATCGCATTTTGTTTGTTTGTGTCCGTTTGGGTTTATCTTCTTACAAAAATTCTCACACAATCGCATTTCGTTTGACGAACGAGGTTGAAAAAAATCCAACGTACTTACAGATTGGAATCAAATTTATCGTTTTAATTCGATAAATCATTATCCAAATTTTACCATTCATTTTCATCGTTAATTTTTTTTCCTTTTTTAACTCTCAGAACCGGCCCAGCTTCGTCTCCGACCAGATGATTGCGTTCGCAGCTAGTGTGGTGAACGCGTGTCAGACTCAGACAGGCGTGGCCACAGGTAATTGTTGTTTCCCGCTGAGAAAGAGAAATTTGTATTTAAAAAAAAATGTCTCTGTTTGAAATTTCGTCAACGAGCATTAATGGATTGCAAATCGCATGTTTTTTTTTTTTTTTGCAGCCGACATCGAGGCTGTAAGAAACGAAAAGTGGCCAGAGTCACGCCCATTGAAGGTATATTTAAAAATGGGATTTTGTGTAAAATATCAATCGCTTGTGCGACAATGAAAAATCTTTGAATTTTCAACCTTTTAACTAGATATTATAACTTTTTTTTCCGTCAATTTTCAGTGCTACATGTACTGTCTCTGGGAACAATTTGGTTTGGTAGACGATAAACGAGAATTGAGTCTCGGTGGTATGTTAAGTTTTTTTCACAGAATACCAGCTTACAGAGAGGAAGTACAGAGAGCTATTAGGAAGTGCAAGGCGAACGGTAAATATTTGGGTATATATTACTGTTATTCGTTTATTTTCCTCCTCGTCCCGCCAATAAATCCTCCGCTTCGCAATGGGTGTAGTCGAAATTTAATTTTTCTCGCTTCGTCCTGAAAACAAACGAAAAAAAATACAGAGAATTTATTTCTTGGATAAATATGGAGCAAAGGGGACCCACTTCCGATTGACTTGCCTTTAATATATGTTGTGTAGGGACCCCGTCCGAACAACTTTTTCCTCTGACACATTGGGGGTCGTTATTTATTAAAAAGTTATTAACAAATAAAGTTAATAATTCATATAGCTATTTTCCTTATACCAGCCAGTCCTAATCATCGTGTCATTCACATTTGTTGTTACGAATACACCCCTGAGTAGCATACGAAAAGTTTTATCCGTCGCTCATTGTTTGTTAAAAAGTTGTTAACAAAAAAAGTTTCATAAATCAAACATGAACTACTTGTTCTAGTGTATGGTGAACAGCACACGCATGAAAGAGGGGCCGCGCCCCCCTGCAATCCTCCACTTGGGTTTGTTTGTTTGGTTTGTTCGTTGGGTGTTTTGGGTTTGTTTGTTTGTTGGGTTTGTTTGTATGGTTGGGTTGCTTGGTTGGCTTGTTTGTTGGATTTGTTTGTTGGGTTGGGTTGTTTAGGTTGTTTGGGTTTTTTGTTTTTGATTTGTTTGTTTATTGGGTTTGGGTTTTTGGTTTGGGTTTATTTTGGATTTTTTTGGTTTGTTGGGTTTGTTCGTTTAGGTTGTTAGGTTAGGTTGTTTAGTTGGGTTGTTTGTTTGGATTATTTTGGTTGTTTTTGGTTTATTTGGGTTTTTTGTTTGTTTTAGATTTGTTTGTTTATTGGGGTTGGGTTTTTCGGTTTGGGTTTGTTTTGGATTTGTTTGTTGGGTTTGTCTGTTTGTTTTTTTAGGTTACTGGGGTTGTTTTGGGTTGTTTTTGGTTTGTCTATGGGCTGGTATGCGGTGGGGGCAGGGGGGCTGCAGCCCCTCCGGTCATACGTATACTGGCCATCATGCAAGTATTTCATATTCTATTTATGAATTTTCTTTTGTTAATAACTTTTTAACAAATAATGAGGACGGATAAAACTTTTGGTATGTTACTCAGGGGGGTATTCTTAACAACACATGTGAAGGACAAGATGATTGGGACTGGCTGCTATAAGGAACATAGCTATATGAATTATTAACTTTATTTGTTAATAACTTTTTAATAAATAACGACCCCCAATTGTGTCAGAGGAAAAAGTTGTTCGGAAAGGGTCCCTAGACAACATATATTAAAGGCAAGTCAATCGGAAGTGGGTCCCCTTAGCTCCATATTTACCATTTCTTGCACGCAGCGCACGTTATAGTAATATTTTTTTTCAAAATTATAATAATTTTCGTCACGTTTCGATTGCACTCGAGTCACACAATTTTCCAGTGGAAAATGTCCAATATTGATTTGTCGATTATTCTTATCGTTCCGCAGCAAAGGGTGACAACTGCCAGTACGCGTACACGTTCAACAAATGTTACGCCAAACTATCACCAAGAGTAAGTTTGTTTTTTCCACCGTTTCACCCTCGACATCTGTAAAAGAAAATGAGGAGTGTTTTATTGTGTTATTTTCCAAATTTTTCAAATTGCGCCGAAATTCCTAAACACCTAATTGTTCGAAATGCTTTTCTGCTTATTGTAAAGAAAAATGTTTGATATTTAAAATATACCGGTGAAACGTCAGTGTGTAAAATATTGTAAGAGTTCCACTTTTCAAAAACATTAATCTCTAATTTTTTTTTCGCATTTAAATCTGAACATTCGTTTGGGATTTTCGATTAATTTGTTTCCCCGTCAATTAGAAACGAAACGCATCGTATTGAGTTATTAATTTTTATTGTTGTTTTTCTCTTTTCCAGACTTATTATCTCTTTTGAGGTAATAATGGGACTAACGAGAAATCGTATTTCTAAAAAAAATCGACCAAACGCAGGAAGAACGAAAATGAAAAAAAAAAAAAACAAGAAATACGAAAACAAAATTATTGTGAATATGCTCAAAGACAATTCGCCGAATATTTATATCTGATGTTTCATCGAATTTATATATCTGTAACAGACACGTGTTTGTGTGTGTGTGCGCTCGTGTTTATGTAATCTGGTACGATACGTTTTAAATAAAAATGTCTAACAACCTTGACCAGTAAAATATTCAGTGCAACAAGAAGTTTTATTTTTGCAACATGACACGTGTGATCTTACTGCGACGAGAAAATCGATATACTGTCATCGGATGCTGTCGAACGTGTATCATGACATATGTAATTAACGTTGTGCAATTTGTATCTTCGTTAAAAAAAATAACGAAGCTATTTCGTTCTAGCGTTTTTAATCAACAACATAAATTGCATAATTTGACGTTTAAGAAAGAGCTACTGTTTCCTCCATATAGTTTTTATTTTTATTTTTGTTTTTTTTTTTATTCCTTTTCACGGAGTAGAGTATTCTGAGAAAAATGTGCTAACGAACATATGTAATTGTTGGAAAATTTTCTATGTCAGAATATGTTCCGACGTTCGTGCTTCCTTAATTAAACCCGAGAATGCCTCGCGTATAAAATTCCGACCGGAAGTTTCATAAGATGAGAACTTGATTTATGAGAATTTTTCTTTTTTATTTCTTTTATAAATCAAAGTAATTTGTTACAGTCAAATCGAAAATGACAAAATGTAATTAAAATTCTTTTAACGAACAAAATGAGCCAACAGTCATAAAAACCCGTACCAATATGACACGACATGCATTTCTTTGAATCTGACGAAATATTTTACGATTAATTTCCAAAAAGTCATCCATTTTCGTTGACATTTGTATTAATAATTTTCCGTAGCATGTAAACATTCTAAAGGTAGTAGTCCGGTAACTTAAGCCGATTTTCGTGTCTTTTTTGGAGGACGTTTTTTTGTAGGAAAATAACAATAAATCGTATTCGATATTTAGGATGTTTTTATTTACATATTAAAGATACAAAAAAAAAATTTTTTGACAAAATTTAATAGTTTATTATTATTATTATTATTGATCGAAGTTGGCACCTCGAAAAAAAAGCGCGTGGGTGGCCCCGGTGATTTTGGCTCTTGATGTTATCTGAAATAAAAAATTCTTGATAATTTTGATTTCAGAAAACAAATGACTTTGGAAAAAAAAGTCCTTTTATTTTAGCAAAGAAGGGGTTGTAAAATAAAAAGTTAGGGGTGAAAAAATTTCTCGGTAGTTCCGACGAGAACTATAAGTGTGTAGAGTAGCCTGTTAAAATTCGAAAGCAATCGGTTCAGTAGAAAAAAAGTTAGGACCCGGGCTGCCAACTTCGATCAATAATAATAATAATAAACTATGAAATTTTTTCAAAAAAAATTTTTTTGTATCTTTAATATGTAAATAAAAACATCCTAAATATCCAAAACGAATAATTTTTATTTTCCTACAAAAAAACGCCCTCCAAAAAAGTCATGAAAATCGGCTTAAGTTACCAGACTACTACTTCAAGTCTTGATTCGATCTTATTAAAATTAAGGAATTTCACTAATATTCCCAAGAACATCAAAATAATAAATAAGAATTTTTGTAATAAAAACAAATAAAACAGTACAATTTTTCCGTTCTCGGGTATTCAATTGGTCAGTCAAAATGTACTCAATGAAACTAGAATACGATTTCCCTCGACGCCTCATTCAATCGGGAGTAATTACTCGCGCTAGTGAGGAATAATTAATACATCGCGGCAAAGAATGGCCTGAACCGGCAATAGCGTTGTGATAAAAATCGCTAACGATATTACGTGATTGAGAAAATAACATCCAACGACAATTATCCTTGCCGTCCCTCTCCCATATCGTCAGTTTCTTTGAATTGTCCAATTAAGATATTCAAGATTTCGCCTATAAATACAGCGAGTCGCGATGCTTCTTACAAACAGTTTCAATATTAATTCCCTAAGCGTTGTTGACGTACGAAAGCGGTCGAACTATGGCAAGGTTTGTGATTTTGGCTTGTTGCATTGCCTTGATGGCTGTAGCAACGCACGGCGCCGTAAGTTTTCTTCTCGATACATTGAAAATTTACGCAATTTAAGAATGACCTTTGGGAATTAAGACAAAAAAAAAACAAAATTTTCTCACTCCAGGCAATTCCCGCTGAATTCCAAGAAGTGGGAAAAGCGGCTCGTGCAGAGTGTATGCAAGAGACCGGCGCAACGGAAGGTGAGCACTGAATAATATTAATATTTATCTAGTTGCGGCATCAAGTGCGATTTTTGAAATAATTTGAAATTATGCCGCTCCTCTACGTTATTTTTAAAAACGTTTTTTTTATTAACTCTTACCGATTAACGGGGGGGTAAGGTTAATTCGTACAAAAAAAAGGCATGTTTTTGTGATTTTTTTGTGACGACGCAGTTAAAATCTCTTTATTAAAACTAACGGTACAGTAAAATATGACATTCGAAGAATATTATATAAAATTTTCACGAAGAAATATTTAAAAATACGGCAATGGCAGCAATTATTCGGACGTGTGTCGGAAAAAAGTAGAATTGCGGTGTCCCTCATAACTTGATGCTGGATCATCTGAAATGAAAAAATGAAAGTTCATTTGTTAGATAATAGTTTTCCCCAGGTAACGCTGGGAGGGTTTTTCGAAATTTCAATTTTTCAATTTTTTGGAACATTTTTAAGGGAAAAACGCGATTTTTACGAAAAAAAATCGGTTAATTTGTTATTGTAAAATAAAGATTATTAACAAATTTGAAAAAAACTCTCCAGCGTTACCTCGTAAATTATGTACAGAATTAGTGTTGAAAATTTCAAAGGGATCGCTGCTGTAGTTTTCAAGTTATGAGGGACACCGACTTTGAAAACGTGAGTTGTGAGGAAAACGCTTTAAAGTTTTGAACACTAAAAAATCTGGTATAAAACGTTCATAAGCGAATTTTATCGGCTTACCTCACACTGAATAACTTCAAGAATATTGCTTAGATCGGTTTAAAATTTTAAGGACATATTCTTGAAATGTTAAACAATAAGATAAGACAAAAAAAAATTCGATTTTTCGAAAGTGAAAACCCTTACCCCGCCCTTAATCGATATCTAATGCTCGACTGGCTCAATTGTTGCATTACGCTTTCTATAGATTATTTGTCATTTTAGAGATGATCGAGAAAGCTGCCGCGGGCAATTTCGAGGATGACAAGTGCTACTTCAAATGCATATACGACAAATTTGGACTGGTAAAATTAATTCAGCAAATTTCTTCCTAATTTCTTTTCTCTTCAAATATCAAATTTTTTCTTTTAATCTTCCATCGTTCACCAGATCGACGACGGTGCTCTCAACTTTGACACGATGGCGGGTATGATACCGGATTCGATGAAAGAGGCGGGTACAAAGATGGTCGAGACTTGTCGCACTACGAGTGAGTTCCGAATAAATTTTCTCGCGTTTGTGAATACGATAAACGAAGAGTTTTACTAAAATTTACGTTCTATGTTTCTTATAGCTGGAAAGGACGTGTGCGAGATATCCTTCAAGGCTACCAAGTGTTTCTTCGAGACGGAACCCGAGGTGCTTATTACGATCAACGAATATTCTTTCGAAAAATTCGATTATTAACAAATCGTTATATCGCTCGTTTTCTTGTTTCAGGCATTTTTCGTCGTGTAAATACTAATTCAAGGATTCGTCAATTTGGCTGTAATAAATCGCCGTTGATCATCAAACTTTCAATGTATTACGAATAAATAAATTCAGCAATTAACTTCAAAGAACTGAAATGATTTTTTCATCTTTGTTCGTCAAACGAATTTCATTATACATATTATGTACAATTGCGATAATAACGTTTTTCTACTTAACGTTAAAAACGTTGCATTACGAAAAAGTTCATATTTGCAACGGTTCGAGCATTTATTACACTGCGTAAATTCGTAGTCTTGTTTTTCGTCTTTGTTTTTGTATTATTTATAAACGAAGTTTCACGTTCAACGAGGAGGAATCGTCGAGATAAATTAGTTCACCTTTTTCCCAAAATGGCGTGTAACCATCATTTCGTTTTTGAATTCTATTCCTGAAAGTCACGAAATTTACGTCTTGCGAGGTTTAGTCTTTCTCTTGTTAATGTTCATTATTTGTTCGACGATAATATCATCGACTCGTGGATCAATTGGAATTTGTTGAACGGGCACTCTCGGCGCTGGAATTGTCTTTGACCACTGTTCGAACTGTGAATTAAGCCACGACCACAATTTTTCACGATTAAAAAATGCGAGGGCAACGAGCATTATGAAAGGCAATGCTATCATCGACGTCTGACTCATTTCGCTCTGATCGTGTTTTCTCTCGGCGTTAAACTTCAATGTGACCTGCTTGAACGAGGTATTCGCCTCGAAGTATATCGGTACGGTTTTGTACTTATAGAGGGATTGCGATAACGACGATTCCAGTTGCACGAAGTGTTTCTTGCCGTTCGCTTGAAGCGCCGGAAAATGTATGAGAAAGCCGGTATTGTAAGTAGCGCCAATTTTAACGCTTTGCGATTCCAATTTGTACGTGTTAATCGGCGAATCCGGTTGATCCTCGCGACATAATTTAACACGTAAATTACGATAGTGCTCGGGCTGCGAGGATAATACGTGTACGGAAATGTCGGTTCGTGATATTGGATAAAAAGCGATTAATCTTAGGCCGTGCACGTCGCTCGTTGCCTGTATCGCTATGGAACTCGGTGTGGCACGTTGAATATGAGCGTTTACCTCGACTTCGGGTTTCAAACGAATCGCGTAGATACACTGGAACAACGGAATAGATTATTATTGTAATTTTCACGAGAGCGGAATTGACGAGGCCAAAAAAAAAACTCCATTCTGCTACCTCATTTCGAAAAATGTCTCCGATCGCTGTAATGTCTCTTACCGTTGGCTGTAGTCCTCGTATCCTAAAGTTTCCATTTTCCTCGGTGGTCGCTTCTTCTTGAAGATTCGAACATTCCGTTTGTCCCTGCGCCTCGACGAGTAAACCAGCCTCTGGTTCGCCGTTCAGCGAAGTAACCGAGCCATAAGCGCTAAAAGCGACTCTCGTACCGGAAAGATTTACACTCACGGTCATGCCCTCCTCGACGTTGATCATTTTGAACGGCGGATCAAAACGATATTCCTTCATCATTGGTCGAAGAAAATATTCGCCGGGCGATAAAGAATTAAACGTCAGCGTACCGTCGTCACTGGTTACGCTATTTTTACGATAACTCTGACCACCGGAGAGCGATAAAAGTACACCCTGTAGTGACGCTCCGTCAGCCTGATCGGTTACTCGAACAATAACTTCAGCCAATTTGTGAGCTAAAAATATGCCACTAGCGTCCGGACCAGTTATCACGTAACCTTCCTTTTCAGCTGTAACACTGAAATTAATAATTACGAGGTTAGAAGCAGATAAAACAGTCGAGAAATTAAGTTTATAACGCGCTGAGAGGATTTTTTGGTTTTTTTCTTTTCCTAAATTCACGACTTATTTGCTCTCTTACGTGTATTCGACTTTTCCATCGAGAGGTCCAATCCTGTAAGCGCCATCATTGTCCGTAACTAGAGTATGAACCGGAGCGTTTTTGTCTTTGCCAAATATCTGAATCGTGACTCCTTCCAGCGAAGGCGATAAAGTTCCGCTAACGATCTATGAAGGAAAAACATCAATTATTAATATTGAATACCGTTTGCCCTCCAGAAATTGCAAATTTACGTTTTATTCAACATCAAGCTCGATTTACCTTTCCCAATTCACCGGTGAAGGTAGCGATATCGTTGTTACAGTCGTTGATACCTACGACTTTGGCGTTCGGTGGATTGAACAATAAAATATCCGACAACGGCGTAACGTTATAGATATTGTCGTTGCTAGCGATAAAATCAAAGTCATAACGATAAACGTCGCCGTTCTTCACGTGTCTCAAGGGTCCAAGAATTCTCGTTTCCTCGGCAATTTCAATTTTAACTCTTACGCCATCGAGTGCCGATGTGCTGATAATTTTTCCGCGATGAGTGTGTTCAGTCGATGACAGTATTATCGGTGTGAGATTGTTCGTGTCGCAGTCGTAAGATTCTCTCGGATAAACGTGACAGCCGACAGGTACAAATTTGTACTCGCCCGATCTCGAGACGCAGTGTCTCGTACTACCGAGCGAAAGTTCGAGGGTTAATTTCTTCGGGTTACCCGGTTCGAGATATTCCACGATAGTCTCGTCCGACGATATAAAAGTAACGGAAAATCCTGTTTGTTTGAAAGGCGGCACTTCGGCGCGTTCGGACGTTATGGCGATTCGATGAATTGAATTTTCCCAACAGAAGACATCGGTGTCGATCAGCACCTCGTAATGACCGGGCAACACGTCGGTAAACTCGTAACGTCCGTCTGCTCGATAAAACGAAACTTTAACGAGCCGGGGGAGCATAGAATTTTTCTTCGTTCATAGCTCCGGCCACGATTTTCGCGATAACGAAATGTTCAATTGCGTTATCGCGAAACGAGCCGATTTTTTTCTTCTAAAAAACTATTGTTAATCGTACGTGATGAAAATCCAATCGTTTTAAGACCATTTTAGACGAAATTTCAAGTAGAAATGGCAATTTTCAAATTAGTTTTAAATAATTTTTAAAATTGGATTTTGCACGTGACAATTGCGAGTATTTCGTGAAATTTACCCTTAGCTTGCAAAGTCTTGATTGTCATGCCGTCGAGGACTCTCAACGTCACGGACACCTGACTGCAATCGGAATTTTTCAAGCACTGCACGGAACCTCGAAGAATAGCCTTGAGTTGTAAAAAATTTATATCCATAACGGGCTCCGATGTGACGTCGATTGTTTGTTGAAGAGGAAAAAATCTGAGCAAAACAATTATTAAAAATGTTTAAAAAACACGATTGTTGTTAAAAAATATATATATATATTATTGGTCATTGCGATAAACTTACTGCAATCCTTTTGTTTTTTCCTCGTTGCTCACTATAACGCTAAATTGATATTTTCCCGGTGCCAGATACAGGCAGAATTGTCCAGTTTTCGGATCAGTCTCGATTACCTCGCGAAACGTAGCACCCGTGTTTTCCACGGCGATTTTACGATGATGCAGAGTTCCCTTTGCCGATAGGGTCACGCTGCCACAAACTCTGTAAGATGATGGCGCGATTGCCGGAAGTTCGGGCGAGCTTGGCGAAACTCTGACGTTCAAATCGTCGAAACGTACATCGCTAGCTTCGATCTTCAGACTATACTGTCCGGCTTTCATTTTCTCGATCGTGTAAATACCATTTTTGCCGGTACTCGCGACTTGTTGACCGGAAATAAATACCCTCGCGCCGGCCATTGGAATTCCCTTTAGCGACGTTAGAACAGTTCCGCTCACGGTGAAACCCGTCACTTTGAAATCTTGAGGCAATATTAGACTGTCGTGATGAATCTTGAACGAGAGTTCGGTCGGTTGAACGTCAAATTTCGTTTGTACACCGGCGTAATAAGGAATTATTCGATATTCGCCGATCGACAACGAGGGAAATTTAAATCTACCGAATTTGTCGGACGTCACGTGACAAAGTGGCTTTTTCGTTTCGAAACCTTCGATGCTCGTGGTAGCGCAATTCTTCGTTCTACCCGTCTGAAATCAATTAAATTTTTCATCAATAATATTTTTATCCGTAATTAATACGGCACAAAACACTAATTAATAATGAATTTGAATTTAAATAAAGTTAGTACTAACACCAAAGAGGATAAAGGAGACACCGCTAACTGGCTCATCTTCGCTTGTGACCCGACCACTGACGTCATAACCGAATATTACGAGACTATTGTCGGGCAATTCCGTGTTTCCCTGGAGTACCGTTACTTCGACCACATCTCTCTCGAGAATCCAACTGTGAAATTAGTCAATAGAAATCGACAACCTTGAAGTCTCACATTTTGTAATTGAACCAACTTTTTAGGGCGTTGTTGGGCACTTTAAATCAGCGATTGTTAATTGTAAAAGATTATTTAAAAATCAAATTGCTCAATAAAAATGAATTCATAAAATGGTGAATAATTTTTAATTTTTTAATTCCTTCTTAACAACGTTCTAATTATTGTATTTTCATATTCTTACATAGGATGCGAAGCCACCAGAACGTATTTTCCTGGCTGTATAGGTGTAAAGTAGAACGTTCCTCCTGTGGCAGTAGTTGTAGTTCCTACGTGAGTGCCCTTGGCGGTATCTTTGAAAAGAGACACCGTTACGCCTGCCGGTCCCTGGCTCGATCCGCTACTGGTCACCTATTATTCCGACATAGACGTTTCATTGGACAATTCTCAACGCTTGTTTTTCGCAACAGAAAAATGTCCAATTCTTACTTTTCCAGTAATGCCGAAGCCTTTGAACGTAAAATTGATATCTTTTCCCAGACTACAAATATCAGTTGAACCGTCTATGTCCAACGGTACTTCCGTAGGTTCAAAGCTCCAACCACGAGGTGGATCAACCTGAATGACAATTCGTTGTATGAAGATAAAATAATTAAACGCCAATGGTATAGCTTGGAACAAAATGGTGAACCCGTTGCAAATTTTGTACTCAACAAGATTAAATTTTCTCCCTACGACGTATCCAAAATTTAGATCTTAATCTTATAATCTACTTAACGCTCCGGACTCCTCAATGTTAGAAAAACCGTTATATACAGTGTTATTGACGGAGTACAAATACGTTTTCGCCTCGAAAATGACAATACCTTAAGGATGTACTCTCCCTTATCGTAGAGGGGTAGAAAATAGTAGCCGTTGTTCGGTGCACATTCCGTTTGATCCTTCAAACTTCCGGCCTTCGTATAACTTGATTAAACGTAATAATTTAATTCATCAATTGTCATCTTATCAATGGGATAATAAAATATGCAGCGTCATAACCACGAATCGAATGTAGAGAAAATTTTCTCTCATACTCACAGTTTTATATGAACTTTGGAATAATCGATGTTCGCGTGACTCTTTACGAAACCTCCACATCCCAATATATCGTCACTGAGACACGTCTTTATTATAGTACACGATATTACAGAGATAATTAATAATTTGTCGACACTAAAAGACATCTTATTATTTCGTGCTGACAGCCATTCGTAAGTTTTACAACCCGAAAAAAAAAAAAACTGAACAATTAATGGCTTGAGAGATCTCGTGTCTGCCAGCAGAGTCCAGCAGAGTCGGGCGAATTAAATCGTCATCGAAATGGTGGCGCCACTAAAGATGCAGCGAGTTACTATTTAAACCGACGGTGGCGCCATCAAGTGAGATAAGTGACGGTGAGTCCGTGACCGCAGACACAAGCGCTTTTTCTTACGCATTTATTGCGGTCAGTTTTTAGTTAGCGAATTTATCTCATCTGTGCTAGATCAAAAAGAGAGAGAGAGAGAGAATAAATCTACTTTAGAACGTTATTTATTTACAATATGCCGATCAGACGAGGGAATTGCCGATGGAATTTGTGACAATTGAGATTGCCGAATTGCCGTGAGTCGTACCGCAAAAACAAGGTCTCAAAACGTGTCATACATCAAACTATTTTCATAGATTTTGTTTTTTTTTTTTAATGCATCAATCTGTCGTTCTAGCAATGTCGGTCAAACTCGTTCGTCGTTGTTTTCCTACGTCGTGACTATATGTATATACGTTTGTTTAAAAGATCACGCACCTTAACCCACGCTCCAGTAACATCTATAAGTGAAAAATGTGTTTTTTTGGTCAGAAATTCGACAATTTTCATTAAAAGGATATGTCCGTTTATTGTCTAGATTGAATAGTTTGTTTTCGACGAGCATATTATTGGAGATAAAGTTTATTTAGTATTTCTATTTCCTTCATTTAAGGCGATGTGAGTCTTTGTTATAGAGATCTCTCTGCAATCTGAGTTGTTAAACATCACTTTCGATAGTATTGAGGTTTTTTTTAAGTTTGTAAAAATTTACCAATATTTGTGCATGACATTATTGTTTGTTTCAATTTCTATAATATCATGCATTGTGACTACAATTACCACATCGCTTTAGAACCATTTCGCACACTCATTGTTAGCCAGAGAAAATCGTGATATCACGCCGTTTGATAATAATGAAAAATTGTGATCAACAGGTAATAAGCGCAAACTTCAGATGGAGCGTGTTTTAAAGGCAGTTCCGGTTGATCTAAGAGTTAAAATGGAGGCACTGGTGCACGATCTGACTGTTGCTCTTGAGGAGAGCAGCACCGGCACTAATGTCAGAAGAAGATGGGGCTTAAGACGTCGAGCTCGTTCCACAGGAAACATTCGTAAGTTACAAGAGTGCCGATATACCAGCGAAAGTACATTTTACATTGAAGCTTCCGAAAATTTGTATTTTCCTCTTTCACCGATTTACGTAATAATTTTCTGTTATCCGGGAAGCTTTTTTTCTACATTTCAACTTAAAAATGTACTATTTCAAGTTGCAATGTAGAAATAGCCTGACTGACAAGAATAAACTCCTCAAATATATGTATATTTTATATGTCTTAGCGTCCCTGAGCGTCAACAAACATTCAGACGACAGTTCGTCGTCAATATGCGACGTGCGCATTCCAAAAACAACGTCAGCGCTCAAGTACCAATCGGACAGTGACGACACAAATCAGACCAAGAGATTCGCGCGTTTCTCGAATCTCAACAACGGCAGTAACATCGAAAGTGACTCCGTGAATGAAAGTTTCGTTCCGCGAACGAATATAAAACCCAAGAGAAAATTCAAAAGAATGGCTATCGATCCGGACTCGAATCCCTCGACTTCGCAGACCGTTACTCTCATAACGAATTCGGTTGGGAATAAAAAGAGAATTTTTCGCAACGATTGCGAGAACAGATACGGTACAATATGGTGAGAATAAATGAATTCGTATATAATTGACAAGTCAATCGTACATTGTCAAAATCGAGATTCTTCTTATCTATTGCAATTGTTCATTCAATTGAATATTTCATCTTTCCACTTTATTCGATGTTTAATGACAATTGAAAAGAGAATGTTATTTTTACTTTCTCAGAAACGTAAATTTCGCCATTAATTGCGAGCATGTTATTATCTCGTGAGTGTATTATAGAAATGTCGGGTTTGATACGAAAGGTGCGGCAAACGTAAGAGATCCTGTCGTGAACGTTTGATCGATTGGCAAATGAGATCGTCAAAACCATCGAGAAACTCAAAGTCCAAGAGCCGAGGAAAGATTCGCAACGAGGACGCGATGGATTGTTCGAGGATATCTAGTTCGAGCATCTCGTCGAGTGACTCCGAAGCGGGAATAATCACCAACGACGAGGATCGAGAAGGTAAAAAAAAAACATCAATTCAAATTGTATTCCACCTATCGTCGAATGCGTTCGATAAACAAGTCAAAATTATAAAAATTTAGCTATTACACTCGAACAAAGTTTTACGGAACATTTGGGAAAATATGATTCATTAACCGTTACGCATCTTACCGCAATGGCTTGCGGGTAAAAATAACTCTTAAACCACGAAATATCAATGTCTTTAAACAAGGAGACG
The DNA here is from genome assembly GCA_958009045.1 of Oxytorus armatus. Lineage (NCBI taxonomy): Eukaryota > Metazoa > Arthropoda > Insecta > Hymenoptera > Ichneumonidae > Oxytorus > Oxytorus armatus. The sequence continues at coordinate 23,007,437 of OY253748.1, forward strand.
ACGAGCAATCGGATTGGGTGGGTGATTCGAGTCTTTGGGACGAGGCCGAGACAACGGTCGAGGATAAAATTGCGACTGATCCGGCTTTTCAAGCGATATTGCACAGTAGTTACGAGCACCTTACGGACGAGGCGAAGAAAAATTATCGTCAGAGAATTCCGTGGATAAGAGACATGCCGAATAGCCGTGAGATAAGAGTGGGACGTCGTCACGTTGACAATACGCCCGGTTACTCGATAATAACGTCGGCGAACGAGAAAGTTTCGAGATTTCTGCAAGATCCATCGCAGAGCGAGCTCAAGCTACATCCGGTTTGTCAGCCTGAACTTGAAAAATTGCGTCGTCTCGCTAATCTCTACAGTTTGAGTCTAAAGGGCGATCTTAGCTGTCCGGTATTGTACAAAACTCTGCACACCACACAAGCTATATGCGTCGATCAAGTGACGTTAAACAGTTTTTCCGACTACAAGAGACTTCGTAAAACACCACCGAACTCGCCGAATCCCGATTCACTAATGGAAAATCCTGAGTCACAAGTATCCAATGCCAATGTTAATATGAATCAGAATATTGGTTCGATGCAAAATTTAGCGCAATCATCGCATTACGAGTGGATAATACCAGGACCCGAGGCGGAGATTCAGCACAAAACGAAATTTCATAATTTTGGACAATCCAAATCGAGTTGAACGATTATGATCAGGATGTTCGACGTACTGTTCTATTAACGTTATTGTTTTTATAAATTATTGTTGTTATTCACGTCACAAATCGCGTTGGAATTACGCGTTAGTTTCGTTTCGATTGAACGGTGACGAGTCCCTGGAATCGATATATTACTTTTATTATCGAGACATGTTTTTTATATAAACTTTTTTCTTCGTGAAATCGAGAATTTAACGTTTGCGTTTTGTCGTTCGGACAAAACTGTAGAATATTGGGAGACCAAGTTTTAAACTACATAGAAATTGAAACGATGACAACTTTTTCACTGTACGGGAGATGTAGGAAATTTATATTAATCTATACATTGGTTATTATGGATTATGGATTATGGATTGGTTATTATGGAACATATGGATTAGTCATGGCTGTTGGCCACAAAACATTGTGGCCAACAGCCATGACTTATCTATCCAAGATTTATCGACTTGGAACTGAAAGTGGATAGATCCTTCCGCATTAAGCCAGTAAATCGTGTGTAAAATAAATTATATATATATGAAATACAAGATTAATGTTTTATATTTATATTTTTTTTCATTGTTTTTTTTTTTTAACTTCTCGCTGGTAACCACATTTTTCCTAACTAATCAACAAAGTAGTACCTTCGGTCGTACCGATTGTTCAAGCTCAATGTCCCATTTTCTTAGCGGCAGCTAGGGCATTCTCGTTCTGTATCATTTGGAATTCTTGAAGTCGTTGCGACAATCTCTGCGTCATTTTCATATATTTTTCCATACAATTGACGGCACATTTGTTCTCCTTTTCTCTAATGTCCCTCGTTGTAAAGTCCGATATGCAGTCGACGAAGCAAATCTCCGAGAGTTTATTGTACGATTGAAGAAAGTCCTTGAACTGAAAAACGAATAGAGATTTTTCGATAGCGAGATAAATTGAAAAAAATATAATGATGAAACAAAAGAGGGGAAAAAATAATGATTTTTTGAATGAAAAAATTTTGTCAGAAAGTTTACATGAACTAATGAAATACTCACAGATTTCACTTGTTCGGTTTCAACGTCCGTGGGAATTTGCATTGCCATGTTGACACAATTTTTCTTAATCGAATATAATCATTTAAATACGACGATTGTTGTACACAATAAGCGGTGTGTACTTCGAAAATTTAGAGGTTGGACGAATTTAGTTAACGATAATCGTCGAGAGGGCGCTCCGTCATGCGTGAGCGCTTTTCTGGTAGTTGAAGAAAAAATCCGTACGTTGGCGCCACTGTCTCTGTAGCGCCAGCATCTGTTTACGTCTAACGACGCGTGTGCCGGGTGCTGCAATTTTAAACCGCCTTTTCGTGCAAGCGGTGCAAGTACAATAGTGCTCCGTGCCTTTCGGAAGTACACGACCACAAAGTGCTCTTCATATATCATATTTAATAATCGCAAGAAATTTCCAGCGATTACGACGGTGATCCTGCACCGACCAACGACAACAAAATTGCGTCGCCCTTTTTCTAACTTTTCGCGGTACGTCAACATATTCTAACCTAAATATTGCACAACGACTAACGAAGCATCATTACAATTTTTCAACGTTCATAACCACAATCATTTGTTTCGTTTAAATTATTTTTCTCAATAGCTAAATACTCCGCAAGAAAATTCAACGTTTCCCATATGCTCGTTTGTCATTATAATTGCGACGAGTAACCATTTTATGTTCATACTTTCGTCGTAGCTTTCGTGACATTTATCCGAGCGTCTTTGTCATAATTATCCACAAAACCTTAATAAAATGAATATATTGCGTACAATTACGGCGACACGCTTCGTTGAATATTTGGAAGAGAAAGATAGCCGCCGTTGAAAATTTTATTGAGAACGCGCATGCGCGCGTTTCTCGTAGTTCCGCGAAAATTCAACCGGTGGCGCCACTGATACTCTTTGTCGTTGGCGTCTGTTTACGTTATAACGACGCGTGTGCCGGCTGTTGAAATTTAAACGGTCTTTTCGCTTTGTCCCGCAAGTATAATCAGTGTTTTGGAAGCTTGAGAAGAATTCAATTACCAAGTGCAACAATGAGAAATCATTTGGAATGATAATTTCGAAAAAAATTAGGCAATTAGGAACGCGAACGCAAAGTCCCGTTAAAGAAACTTAAAAAATTGTCGGTTACGGCCGGCGTGCGGTTGAGACTTGAATAATCAGGGTACACGAGGGTCACGGTTGCTCGAAGTGAACACAATTGGTTCGAAAAAAATAACAATGGCCAGTCGCCGGAAAACTCAGCGAAAAGTCGAAAGACCAAAAATCGAGAACGTCTCGACGACTACGACCAGTCGTACGAGTTATCGTGGCGTTCAAATGTCCGCGAACGAAAAAAAATGTATCTACGCCAGAGCGAAAAATTTCGTTGCGCCGAGAACGGGAAAACGTTATGATTCCCGAGATTTCGTCAGCGGGGGAAAATTTGAGAAACGAGAAATCGACAAAACCGCGAGAACCCGTACGAACGATGAAATTTTGACTCTTCGACGGGAAATCAATGATTGGAAGAGTTACGAGACTCTGACTAACACCGTCAGGGAGAAACTTTCGACGATCGACAGCGCGAGAGTTACAAGTGGTAAGTATAACCATAAAATTGGTTTATCCATATAAAAGAAAGGTTATACACGTAAACAATGAATATTTCGTGTATGGGGCATTACAGACGGAATCAACAGGTCTCCTGCCCTCACTTAATTTTTTTAAATCTTTTCTGTACGTTATATATATTAGGGCGATTTTTTTTTTTCGACTATTTTTTTTTCAGTCCCCGTCCGAAATTTTGTTGGATATGTCGAAAAAGAAATTCCCTGAAAGTTACAGGCCTTAATATTAATTCTAAGTACTTTCCCAAAGCGTGAGAAGATTTTCCATCTAAAATACACGTAAATCGATTTTTTTTTTTTTTTTTTTTTTTTTCAAATTTCTATAACAGCCGCATTTTATGCTATCATATTGTTCTTGGTTTCGATTTACTCAGAATAGGACAATCTAAAAAAGTGCCTTTTTCGGCGAAAGTGTAAATTGTACTGGTGAGTTGGTACGGGTCACTGAAGTTGATTTTTACCCAAAATTCTCGTTTTTTTGCTGTTATCTTCGAAACAATTAACTTTACGAAAAAAATGTAAATGAAAAATTTGTTGGAAATTCAATTCCCTACAAAAAAGGTCCTATCGTCCCAATTGCTTAGATTAATATTTCTTAAGATATTGAACTTTATTTTTTTTTATTTTTTTTTTTATTATTTAATATTTCATATTTTATAAATTTTATACTACTCATAAGTTAAAGTTCAATATCTCAAGAAATATTAATCTAAGTAATTGGGTCGATAGGACCTTTTTTGTAGGAAATTAAATTTCCAACAAATTTTTCATTTACATTTTTTTCGTAAAGTTAATTGTTTCGGAGATAACAGCAAAAAAACGAGAATTTTGGGTAAAAATCAACTTCAGTGACCCGTACCAACTCACCGCTACAATTTACACTTTCGCCGCAAAAGGCACTTTTTTACATTGTTTTATTCTGAGTAAATCGAAACCAAGAACAATATGATAGCATAAAATGCGACTGAGTTATAGAAATTTGAAATAAAAAAAAATTCGATTTACGTGTATTTTAGATGGAAAATCTTCTCACGCTTTGGGAGTGTACTTAGAATTAATATTAAGGGCTGTAACTTTCAGGGAATTTATTTTTCGACATATCCAACAAAATTTCGGGTGGGGACTGAAAAAAAAAAGTAGTCGAAAAAAAATCGCCCTAATATATATGTAATAGTCGCACGAAAAAAAAACATTTTTACTAATTTTCAATTTTTTTTTCAGAAAATTTCCTTTTTTCCAACGCCGAAATCGATAAATTAACACTTTTGTGCTAATGAGGATTAAATTTTGGCGAATAAAGGGGATTAGATTTTTTTGCGACGATTCGATTATCTAATATTAATGATAAAATGCAATATTTTAAAAAATCAAGAATCCTTAGTTTTTGCACAAAAAAAAATCAACTTCAAACCAACGATTTACCGTCGACAATTAACAAAATTATACATTTTTCAAAATATTATATTCACGTTGATTTTTATTAACGTTCATTTATAAGCGACACGAGCGCCTTACTTCACAAGCCGAAATAGCTCAGTTGGGAGAGCGTTAGACTGAAGATCTAAATGTCCCCGGTTCAATCCCGGGTTTCGGCATTGGATACATTTTTTTTTTTTTTTCGTTCTAAAAATCGAAAGAGCAAAAAGTTAAATTTTTCAAAATCACATATATTAAATCTTTAGTATCAGACAATTTTCATTTTTTATCTAGTTCATTTTCGTTGGCTAATTAAAATACAAGAAAAATGTTTGAACCCAAGAATACATGGAATATTCGTAAATAATAAAAATATGCAAACAAATTGTTACGCCCACAGTGAGTATTATTATAGAATGTATAATTATTAGAAAATTCAAATTTTATCGTTCAAAATTTTTCTTTAAATAAATAAACAATTAAATATCGTCATTATTATTTTACAGAATCAATGGATAAGTTACGTGATACAAAGCAATCTGCAGCTCCAAACATTACCAAGAATGATCATCATCGGTGAGTACAGTTTAAATATATTATTTTAGTATAATATATTGTGAGAACAAAACAAAAAAAAAAAATGTTCAGGCCAATTTTAGCTTTACACAAAAATCTGGAAAGTCGCAACCTCGAACGTTAAAGTTTTTCGCACGAATCTTGAGAGCACATGCGTTGTTTAATCAAACGTGATGGAGAAACGGGAATTTGTCGTTTCATTCACTCGGTCATTCTATATACACGTTGATGCTTTATTAATCGTATTGTGCGATAACGTTTGTGCGTTTAAACGTCCTTCTCTCGTAAACGAGGTAAATGATCGATAAGGCAGTTGTGACGTTGCAACTTGGCAAGGAAAAAAAATTCTTTCGATATGTATTTTTTATTTTTTCGTTGGAGCGTAAACGAAAGAGAAAAATCGTTTTCTCACGATACTTTTATCGTGTTAACCGATTGTGGCACATGAAATTTTCATAAATCCAACGCTTCGATAAAAATATTTACACACGAGATACAGAACAAATTATGTATGTTTTCTCGTTCTTTTTTTTTCTCAAAAATTGCACAACGAGTTTTATTTAAAAAAAAAACAACAAAGTAAGATAAAAATATCTGTGAATGATTCGTGTGTCTGCCGCGTGACTCCGCGAGGGAGACTCTTTCGTAAGACGCGCGCGGCGCCATCTTGGAATTTTCGAAAGTGTCTCGACGGACCAAACGACTCACCGATCGTAACCGGTTCCGTTTCCCGTACAATACCGGCACGTTACCGATCGATTAGAAATGTTAACAAAACTTATTTTTAACCACGCGATTAATTGCGATAGTACGGAAATTTGTTGATGAATTTCTTTTTGCTGTCGAGTTTGGTGAAATTTTGATATTTAGAATTTTCTTTTGTTTTTTTTTTCTTCGTTAAATTCCTTAAAGCGTAAAAAATGTCAAACAAATCGCCAGTAACGTCAAGGATCCGGTAGCGTCGTTGAATTATCAGACAGTTTTTTTACAATTATTTTTAAAATAATTGTAAAAATTTGATTCGAGAGAACCGGCGGGAGAAAAGAAAGTGAAAGAATAATAAAAGAAACGGGTTCAGTAGAACGAGACGCGCCTGTAAGACAAATTTTTACGTTGTTGTCTATTTTAAGGAATTGTCGTCTTTAGCAACACGATCACGGAACTTCGAATGCAAAATCCATTTAAACGTCGTCGTCAAGTCCAGAGTGCTGTAGGTTAGTGAGAACAAAAGACACGTGTCTTGTCTCTTGTACCATCACCAGCCCCCCTCCGCTCTTTTGCACCTCGTTAATCGTTAACTAACAAATGTGAATCACGTACTCGTAGTAAAAATATTTTCGGTGAATCGAGCGCGAGACACGAATGACAAATAAGAGACGTACATAATCTTGACGAGACCTCGCGACATTTGCCATTGGCTCCTTTGACGGTAGCTAAATGACAAACCTACTTATTCATCACGATAATAACGACAATAGTATGAAAAGTTTGATATGGAATTTTTTTCTTTTCTTTTTTCTTTCGCGAAATTTTAATAATACGAATTTTCCTATGGTTTAAAACGAAAAGTATTAACAACACGTTAATTCGTACCTTAATGTAATATGTAAAGAAATTTTTCTCAATAGCCTTAATATCAAAAACAAAATGATGATAATACGAACGAAATTTTACTATTTTTCGGAATATCTAAATTCATTTTCACTTCTGATAATAATGGTAATTGAAAATATTTTAATAGCGCTTGATATTAAAAAAAGGATTAAAAAAAAAATCATTTTTTGGGGGGTTAACGACAGAAAATTCTTTACGGTCGCAATATTAGATGAAATTTCGAAGTTTTCTTTCCCTCGAAATTTTAATAATACGAATTTCCCTATGGTTTAAAACGAAAAGTATTAACAACACGTTAATTCGTACCTTAATGTCATATGTTACGAAATTTTTTTCATGGTAATACGAACAAAATTTTACTATTCTTCGAAATATCCAAATTCACTTTCACTTCTGATAATAATGATAATCGAAAATATTTTAATGGCGCTTGATATTCAAAAAAGAATTAAAAAAAATTCGTTTTTGGAGGGTTAACGAAAGAAAATTCTTTACGGTCGCAATACTAGATGAAATTTCGAAATTTTTTTTCTCTCGAAATTTTACTAATACGAATTTCCCTATGGCTCAAAACGAAAAGTATTAACAACACGTTAAGTCGTACCTTAATGTAATATGTAAAGAAAATTTTTTCAATAGCGTTAATATCAAAAACAAAGTGATGATAATACGAACGAAATTTTATTATTTTTCGAAATATCCAAATTCATTTTCACTTCTGATAATAATGATAATCGAAAATATTTTAATGGCGCTTGATATTAAAAAAAGAATTAAAAAAAAATTCGTTTTTTGGGGGGTTAACGATAGAAAATTCTTTACGGTCGCAATATTAGATGAAATTTCGAAGTTTTCTTTCCCTCGAAATTTTTATAATACGAATTTCCCTATGGTTTAAAACGAAAAGTATTAATAACACGTTAATTCGTATCTTAATGTAATATGTAAAGAAATTTTTTTCAATAGCGTTAATATAAAAAACAAAGTGATGATAATACGAACAAAATTTTACTATTTTTCGAAATATCCAAATTCACTTTCACTTCTGATAATAATGATAATCGAAAATATTTTAATGGCGCTTGATATTAAAAAAAGAATTAAAAAAAAATTCGTTTTTTGGAGGGTTAACGACAGAAAATTCTTTACGGTCGCAATACTAGATGAAATTTCGAAATTTTTTTTCTCTCGAAATTTTACTAATACGATTTTCCCCATGGTTTAAAAGGAAAAGTATTAATAAAACGTCAATTCGTAGTTTAATGTAATATGTAAACGAATTTTTTTTTTCGATACCGTTAATATCAAAAGCAAAGTGATGATAATACGAACAAAATTTTACTATTTTTCGAAATATCCAAATTCATTTTCACTTCTGATAATAATGATAATGGAAAATATTTTTATGGCGCTTGAAATTGTGAAAAAGAATTTCAAAAACACTCGTTTTTTTGGGGTTAACGACAGGAATTTCTTGACTATCGCAATCTATATATATATAAATGAATCCCTATTTCCCTTGGTCACGCCATAACTTGAGAACGACTTTACCGATTTCATTCATCTTTTTTTTTTAAGTTTTCTAATACTTCGTAGAAGGCTCTTACGGAAAGAAAAATTAAGAAAATTGCGCAGAAAATTGGATATTTTTCAGAAAACTTAACGACTATTTAACCTTCGCGCGTTTGACAGTTCGCGCGAAGCAAACGTGATTTAATAGATGTTTATGGTCGGCATCTATGAATCAAAAAATTCATTTATTCATTTCTTATTGCACAGTCCATTCGATCTGAACGTTTATCCAGTTTTGAGTTTGTTGAGTGAGTTTTTTGAGAAGTGTTTGTTCAGCGCAGTTAGTTCACCGCAATCACGCCTTATATTAAAAGTTTAATTTAATATCGATTTTTGGTAAGTTTTGATAGACTAACACGTGGTATACATTGTTATACAGAAACACTAAGGGAGTAAATTTTTTATTTTCAGTTACAATAAACACTATGTTTTTAAAATAATTTTTTTTTTTCATTATTTATTCCAGTTCGAATTGAATATTCATAGCTCAGACAACGTCTGTCGGGTCAGCTAGTATTAGATGAAATTTCGAAGTTTTTTTTCTCTCGAAGTTTTAATAATACGAATCTTCCTATAATTCTAATGGAGAGTATTGATAATATGTTAATTCTTATTTTAACGCAATATATTATCGATTTTTATTTTATTTTTTCGAATAATTAATACGAATGAAATTTAACTAATTTTCGAAATATCCAAACTAATGTTCAGCCCTTTTAATAATAATAATAATTAAAAATACTTCAATGGGGCTTGAAATACGAAAAAAAAAAATTCAAAAATATTAATTTTTTGGGGTTAACGACAGAAAATTCTTTACGGTCGCGATATTAGATGAAATTTTTAATTTTTTTGTTCTCTCAAAATTTTAATAACACATTTTTTTATAATTATAACGTTCACTCCTGATAATAATAATAATTAAAAATATTTCAATAATGGCTTAGAATTCGACAAAAAATTTCAAAAATATTAATTTTTTTGTGTAAGAGAGCAATTTTTTACTATATTTACTAGATTCGTATTTATAACAGATGATCGTATATAATAGGATATTATATACTGTACAGGATGTTATAATGTGGGTTAGTTTCTCGGAGCGTTATGTATAGCAAAAATCAACATTCTCAGCGCGAAGACCACCGAGCGTAAACCGGTTTTGTGCCCCCACGTAAATGGCACACACGAGAGAGAGAGAGAGAGAGACAGAAAAAGAGAAGCTCGTTGCTGAGTTGGCGCGAGAAAGGCAGAATTGCCATTCGATGTATTATGCGCGAGGAAGTTGAGAGAATAATGGTCGAGAAAACCAGACGCCCCACGAACTTCGACTATTCAATTTTTATCCCCCCCCCCCCGATTCCTGATATGCTATAATCCCAGTGTGTGTCCATGTGTTCGTGTGTGTGCGTGTGTATGGATGCAAGTATCTTCAAGTTCGTGTGGTTGTGTGTGTTTATTTATTTATGTACGTTTACGCAAGTAGGGAGGAACGAGTCAAACGCGAATCTCGATAATATACAGTTACCGGATCCGACAAAATTGTTGCGGGTCTTGAACGAAACACGAACCGTCGTCATTCCGTACCTATCGTCGCTATATCTAATTCAGTATTTTTTTTTTTTTTTTTTTAAATCTTATCGCGGGGAATCGTTGTAAATGTACGAGAGATATTTATTTATCGACAGCGTCGATAACGCGTTAGCATTTTGATGATTTATCAAATTTTACTTTTAACGGAGTTGCTTCATTCTCAAGATTGAAATAGCCATGTTTTTTTTGTTGTATTGCGAAATTTTATCGAAAGTTCAAAATGGAAAATGCTTCGAAATACTTTGATTATTGTTTACGAGAATAATTAAATCGGTATACAAATTGTCGTAAGTTTTTTGAACAATTTTTTTTTCATTGTTGCAAAAAAAAATCTTCCATCCGCTACAATTTTTTGGATTCGGATCTGTGTAATTGTTTACACAATCGTGTAAACGTTTTCGACAATCCGTTCGTTCAGAATTTTCGATACGATCTTTTTGCGGCAAGATCAAAAACGATCGTGAAGACCCCCACTCCATTAAAGATTGAAATTATATTCAAAGATTGCGTTGAATTTTAACGATAAAACATACCGATCAAGTATGAAATAAACGATTAAATTGTCAATGGGGAAAAATAAATAAATAAAATTTTAACTTTGGAATACAAAAACGGGCGCGATGCGAAGCCTCAAAGAAATTTTTAGGACAAAACTCCAGAGATCTCCGAACCCTCTATAACGTATTTCTTTATTCGTTTCTCTCCTCGTTCGTTGCATCGAATATATCGAATCGAAAGTTTTTTTAAATTTCGAGGTCGCGGTCTGTCGAGACAAAGGATCATTACCTTCCCAGGACCTATGCTGTCGTCGAACAGGGTTGGGCGTACAAATAAGGAGAGGAAAAAAAACATTCATAACATTTTAACGTAAAAAGATTTAGATTTTTAAAAAATTGTGATTCTTCAGTAATTGAAAAAGAATTATTTTTCATAATTTTTCAAAATTATTATAAATCGTTCATCGTAAAGACGATCGGAGTTCATTGCGAATCAAACTTGCGAATTATTACTTGGCGTCGAACAGGGTTGGGCGTACAAATAAAGAGAAAAAAAAAACATCCATAACATTTTAACGTAAAAAGATTTAGATAAAAAAAATTATGGTTTTCCAGTAATTGAAAAAAAATTCTTTTTCAATTGCTAGAAAACCATAATTAAAAAAAAACATTCATAACATTTTAGCGTAAAAAGATTTAGATTAAACAAAAATTATGGTTTTCCAGTAATGGGAAAACCCAAATTTTTTAAATCTTAATCTTTAATTGAGAACGAATTCTTTTTCAATTGCTTGGCGTCAAGACGCCGCTGCGTCTCCCGATCCGAAATAATTATCCATTCGGAATGAACTGTGATAGTTTTTACGATGAACCTTTTGTAATAATTACATTTACGACGAGTTATGAATTATTAATAGAATTATATACAAATCGTTCGTGCGTTATTTAAAATAATTTTCCGTTTGATCGATTATTTTGTACGGAGCAAAAAAAAAAAAATTAATGAACTTATGAATTTTCTTTTATCAAGAGCAAAGAAAAACACGAACGAATGTACTTTTTTTTGTTAAAAAAACTCAATTGCTCGGTATGACAAATATATATTTTTCTTAATTCACGTTGTCGTGTATTATCGGACACGAATGTTCGGAACTATTGAGAAAAAATGCTTCGGCCTCCGAAGAGTATATATACAGTGTAGAGATAGCATTCATAAATAAGTGGGGCACTAGCCCCGCACGTTGAGCCTCGAAGTACAGAACTACGACAACGACGACGGACGACGAGAACGACGTGGACGACTATCGCACTAGAGAGAGAGCTACGGGTTCGCCGTACCAGCGTTGTTTTTTTTTTTTACGTAACCCCACGCGCGATCCCACACAACTTGGCCGTGCGCGAGTTTGTGACGTCAGGTTTTCTATACTACCGGCACTCGCGACTGTATACGACTGCGAGTGCCTCGGCATAAACACGCTACATGGTGTATTTTATATTCGATATATATAGTATAAACTTGAGTCAGTAACCGCCGCCAAGGGAAGTGTGCAGGATTGCAACGAAGAAGCGAGGCAACGTAAGAAGAAAAAAAAAGATTATGTACACACACAGACTCGTTTTGTACCTCCTACCTACAGTCAAAGTTCCCGAAACTTAACGTCAAATATTTTCGAACCTTCACTATTGACGAACAGTGAAATTCACGTTTGGTTAGAGTACATGACGATAATTGTCGATGCGACAATTACAATTGTACTTTTTGTTTTTTTTTTTTAATATTAATAAACGTCGGCTCGGTTATCATAAAGACGCCATTTCGTGAGCGAGCGATAAACACTTTTTTCTAGTAACTTATACTTAAAAAATCGTAGTTTTCTAGTAAATTACTGGTGCGTTATTAAAAAATGGCTGCCTTTTCACAGTTAAAACATAAAATGGTACTGTAAAAGTGCCACTTAATGAGCGGTGAATAGCAGTTTTTTGGGGTAACTTGTTCTTAAGATGCGGTCATTTTTATCAGTGACTCGTTAGTAAGTTACTAAAAATGTGTAATATAGGACATTATTCGACTCGAGTCATCCGCTGCACCCCTGATACTTTGAAAACTAAAAAATTGCTTTTTCAATACACTTTGAAAATTCTAATTACTTTAGAATTACGAACAAAGCGAGATTCAATTCAAGGGAATATTTTGTGAAAAATGAGAGACACAAAAAAAACAACCCTCATCGTGAAAATAATTCGCGTGAAGATTTTTCGGGTTAAATTTCGCGGGGACGTACTGTAATGCTTCAAGGAGTTAAATTCTTGCGTACGAAAGCACATACACACACGCAGTTTTAACAGAGTTTCATATATAGTATACCATCCTAGAAATCGTGATCGAGAGAGAGAGAGAGAGGCGGCAACTCGGTTAAGGGGGTAAATAGGGTTAGACGGTTTAAAAATTCGATTTTTTTTTTATTTCATAAATTGTTTGTAAAACTATTGAAAAATATGTTCCCAAAATTTAAAATGAAAATTCCGACTCTTTCTATTGTTATAAGCCATTAAGGGCGGAAATAGTGTTAGGACAGCGTTTTCTCAATGATATTCATGAATTTTTTTATAGCAAAAAAATGAATATAATTTATTGAAACTTTGAGAATATTTTATACATATATTTAAGTATATACTATAAAATTTTTTTACATATATTTAAGTATATACTATAAAATATTAGCGACCCCATATTGCTTCATTTTCTTGGTACCATTTTTTCAAACGCGTTTTTCTGAAAACGACTTTTTTTTAACTTGCGTACACGCTAGTTTGAAAAGTTTTCAACTAATCGTTTTGAAAATTGGCAGTTACTTTCTTCATAGTATTGCGCTCTATATAAACCTAAAATCGGAATATTATCATTATTTAAAATAATTTTTTTTTTGCAAATAAAGTTGTAAAAAATGGCAAAAAATCATATTTTTTTGTTTTGACCCCTGTAAAAAATTCAATTTTCTATTTTTTTGATAGCATTTAGGTTTATATAGAAGAGAGACATATAATAAAAGTAAATTCCAACCTCGTTTGATTTCAGATGAAAATTGCGGCTTCCAGAATGTACGCAAAATGCTGAGTCTGATTGTGACCTGCAATATGGGGTCGCTAATATTTTATAGTAGTACTTAAATATATGTATAAAATATTCTCAAAGTTTCAATAAATTATATTCATTTTATGTACTATAAAAAAATTCATGAAAATCATTGAGAAAACGCTGTCCTAACCCTATTTCCCCCCTTAAAACGCTTCTTCGCGGGTCCGACAGGACCGACAGAGTCTCGACGACGACGTCGTCGCCACAGAGCGGAGGACTGCATGTACTATATTATGTTAGGTTCAAGGGTACGAAGGTTGATCCCACGACAGCGTCGTTCTCGAGCTTCCCCACCAGTGGGAGAGAAGGAAAGAAAGAGGAACCACTTTTCTTTTTCTCTTTTTCTCTCGCTCCCTCCGGTAAACTCGTTCTCTCTTACCATTCGCTTTGTCCTTCGATGCTTCTGCTTTCTCCGTTGCATCCACGTTTAGAGTGCATTCGAGTAGTATGGCTGCTGCTCACCCCCCACCTCCTCTGTCCCTCTCTTTCTCTCTTTCTCCCCCCCTCCATCACATCCAACGGGAATCTTCTGGAGGCCAGACACCGAAGCAGGGCCGCATCGTACGATTTTACAATGCAATTCATACATTAATCCATTTAAAACAATTATAAATAAAAAAAATACAAATATTCATTATGCAACGATGATTCATCGAAATTATTATTATTTTATTGGAAAATCTTTAATCCGCACTGAAAATTAATTCAATTAATTAAATAATGGTTTATGTACTCTCGTCCTGGGGCGAAATATGCAAAGAATTTATCAGCTCCCTCCCCTGAGTGTTGAAGGGTTAAGGATCTTTTTTTTTATATTTTTTATATTAATTTCAATTTCGTACCTATTTGCAAATGTAATGAATTTACTACTCAAAATTTTTCAAGGCAAAAAAAAATCTATTCAAATATGAAAATCTATAATGGGGAAAAAGTACATTTGTAAATGCAGGTATGACTTTTTTTTTCTTCTCGTAGATTTCCGTCAATAAAATCATTAATCGGGATTATGGGAAAATTGGCAATAAAATAGTTTTATGTGCGGGTGGGACAAAAATATAGCTGCTGAACGTAGACATAAAACTGTGATTTTTATTTTATTTTATGGATCGAGCGAAGTCATTCTTGAATTGGCCACAAAACCCGAGGCACATCGCCTGTAATGCAGTTTTATTATTATTGCGCACTGACTACTCCTTTTTTTTTTATTACGATGTCATTGTTCTCTGTAATATTCGTTTATTGGCTTCATTGACTTTATTACGAGAACGAAGAGAATCTTTCGTTTGACTTTTTCTTTTGTTTTTTTTTTTTTCCTTCTCCAAGAGGACTTCCGAGAGAACTATAAAATTGCTAGGGTTGAAAATTGACTCCCGTTAGAAATCCTACGACTTTATGGCGGGGGACAATTGTCTGAAGTAATTTTTCGTTACAAAATGGTATATGAAGGAATTTTTTCTTTTTTTTCTTTTTTAGGGCGACGTTTCTCAAGTCGTATTTAGAAATCTACTGATCGGCAGGCAGTATTATTACAGAATTTTTTTTCCGCCAGATAAACTCAAGTTTAACGGGAAATAAAATGGGGTACCCTCTAGGTGGTAAATTTTTGAAAATTCCCAGATTTGCAACTTCTTTTTCCCAGCACGAGACAATATCTGACGTAATAAAAAAATAATCAATAGAATCGATAAGGGCTGTTTTTTAATAATAATAAAAAAAACAAAAATTGCATATTCAAACAATAAGAAAAATAAAAACTGAAAGTATTAATCGAAAGATTTTTTGGATCGAGTTTATACAATAACCGTAAGTTTTATTAACAATAATCATCAGTTTTATTAACTAACATTAGTTAGTCAACTCTTTGAAATGTTTATTTCATGTTTTTTACGTCGTGACGTTTTTCATGGGATTTTTCACTGTATTACCTCAACTTTACTTTTAGCCTAAGCTATAATATTTTTTTAAATAATAAATTAAATTAAAATTTTTTAAACAAAATTTGAATTAAATTAAAATTTTTTTTTTATACAAATTAAAAAAAAATTTTTATAAAAAATTTTTTTTATACATTTTCAATCGCCAATTTAATTCCAGCGAAATAAAAAAAAAATTGTAGATATAAATCCTGTTTATTTTTTTTATTTTTTATTAATTCGATAATATCTTCGAGGTTCGGCGGCCCTGAATCCGAGTTTTCAAGCACAAACGTGTACATTCTACGCACAGTTCGCGAAGACATGAAAACGAATTTACCGAGCTGAACGATTCGTCGTCGTCAGACTTGGATTGTGGGCTGTTGCTCACGCGATTCGCGGAACTCATTGTCATATATGTAGTATATATAGGTAATATATATATATTTCGACCATATATCGACGATTATTAAATGAAATGGGCTCAACATATTCCGTCTAACGAACGAAATAACGTGAGTTACGTCGTTTTGCTTGTGAGACATTTGATTTATATATTACGGTTCGGTGGTTCACCGCGAGTAATAATTTGGCCACAGGCAAAACGAAACAGGGACAGAGAAAGAGAGAAAGAGAGAGCGAGAAAAAAAAAGCCGCAATTTTTAATTTCAAGACGATGAAATCCAGTTAAAATAACGAACTCCCTTTGTTCTCGTACAGCTGGAACGAGAAACCAAGACCCCACTCTTTCGTCATGGATTCTCTCTTTCCTCTTCCTTTTTCTTCTTCTTTCACCTTAATTTCCCTCCTTCGCGTCACGCCCTGAAACAACGTGCGCGAAAATGTAATAATTATCCGACCGGATGAACGACCGACGACCACCTCCCCCTGTCCAAAAAAAAATAAAAAACGTCTCGTCCTTTCTCTTTTTACATAAGTCTCGATTCAAAGCGTTCCGAAAATATGAATAGCGGCAAAATCGAGTTATTTTTCGTTTAGAAAAAATAAACAAAGTAGTTTTATTCGAATTTGAGGGGATTCAAAAAATTTTCAAAATTCTTTAAAAGTTGTACTGGGAAAAAATTAGCGAATTCATCTTGTGAGAGAATTTAAAAAGTTTCCTGACGTTTTTTAAAACAATTTAAAAAAAACTACTATGTTATTAATACCGTCTTTTTTTTCTACAAATCTGCCATCTTGAATTTGTAACATACAACAAAATTAGAGTCATTGTACTTTTTTCTTCTTTACGCCGAACACGGGAATGTCGAGGCTGTAAGCACGTACCGTTGTGCGAAAAAAAAACAAACGAGATCACCACCGAAAGTTTTGCGAGAGGGCGATGAAGAAGAAGAGGAAAAAAAAAAATTCGCCATTTCTCTTTGTTGGGCTATACCTACGTGGCCCCTCGTGCGTTCAAATTCTATTACGCATTCACGCGTTGCCCGGTGATGTGTAACATCTGCTTAATCCTTACAACGGGGCCGAACGATGGATTTGTGTGTGTATCTGTATATGGGACGTTTCAGGCTAAATCGATTGGGATTTTTGTTATTTAAAATTTTTTTTTTTCTGTCTTAGTACGTTTGGGCATAAATTTTCAGATTCTTTTACGAAAATGTAATTGGACGTTATCAATTTTTCTGCTATTTAAAAATATCAATAATTAAAAATATACTTTTATCCCGGAATAATGGTAAATAAAATATAAATATTAATTTTCATTGATAAATTATTTATTGTCATTTTTTTTTCTTCATTAATGCTCACTATTCACAGCCTCAATTTATTTTCAGTCGTTAATTTTTAATATTTTCTTTATTGAGGAACAATTTAATTGTTAATTTATTTAATAAACCAAACATCGTCAATTTAATTTATAACGACAAAACTAATTATCTATAAAATCCGAAAAATTGTTTTCTTTTTTCGTGTCACCCTACGACTGAACGTTATCAATTTTTCTGCTATTTAAAAATATCAATAATTAAAAATATAATTTTATCCCGGAATAATGTTAAATAAAATATAAATATTACTATTCATTGATAAATTATTTATTGTAATTTTTTTTTCTTCACCTAATGCTCACTATTCACAGCCTCAATTTATTTTCTGTCGTTAATTTTTAATATTTTCTTTATTGAGGAAAAATTTAATTGTTAATTTATTTAATAAACCAAACATCGTCAATTCAATTTATAACGACAAAACCAATCATCCATAAGATCCGAAAAATTGTTTTCATTTTTCGTGTCGCCCTACGACTGGACGTTATCAATTTTTCTGCTATTTAAAAATATCAACAATTAAAAATATACTTTTATCCCGGAGTATTGTTAAATGAAATATAAATATTACTATTCATTAATAAATTATTGTCATTTTTTTTCTTCATTAATGCTCACCATTTACAGCCTCAATTTATTTTCTGTCGTTAATTTTTAATATTTTCTTTATTGAGGAACAATTTAATTGTTAATTTATTTAATAAACCAAACATCGTCAATTGAATTTATAATGACAAAACCAATCATCCACAAAATCCGAAAAATTGTTATCAATTTTTCTGCGTAAATAATTTATCAATGAATAGTAATATAAATATTACTATTCATTGATAAATTATTTATCGTCATTTTTTTTTCTTCATTAATGCTCACTATTCACAGCCTCAATTTATTTTCAGTCCTTAATTTTTAATATTTTCTTTATTGAGGAACAATTTAATTGTTAATTTATTTAATAAACCAAACATCGTCAATTCAATTTATAACGACAAAACCAATCATCAATAAAATCCGAAAAATTGTTTCCTTTTTTCGTGTCGCCCTACGACTGGACGTTATCAATTTTTCTGCTATTTAAAAATATCAACAATTAAAAATATACTTTTATCCCGGAATAATGTTAAATAAAATATAAATATTACTATTCATTAATAAATTATTGTCATTTTTTTTTCTTCATTAATGCTCACTATTTACAGCCTCAATTTATTTTCAGTCGTTAATTTTTTATATTTTCTTTATTGACGAACAATTTAATTGTTAATTTATTTAATAAACCAAACATCGTCAATTCAATTTATAATAACAAAACCAATTATCCATAAAATCTGAAAAATTGTTTTCTTTTTTCGTGTCACCATGCGACAAACTAAAAAAAAAAAATTAAGGAAGAAATATTGAGAATTACGGCGCTGTCGATTTGGTCTGAAACGCCCCATATACGATGACACGTGTTCATAGGGTGTTCGTTGCCGGGGTGGATATCCTTTATATGCTATTACGTTCCAAAGAGTTCGATGGATTTTGAAAAATAGCGGACAGAGGGGTCAGGGGGAGGCGGGGGATTTGTACCTACCGAAATCTTGAAGACGTTTTTGTACGAGTGGCGCAACATCTGTCCCTTTTTTAACGGGAGCAGACGGCTGCGGGAGAGAAAAACAGAAGGGAACGCGCGCTCGTTGGACGTCGAGTCCTTTGACCGCGTGTGTCGTCCTCGGGGTATTTTTTTTTTTTTTTTTTTCCGGAAGGGATCGAAGGGGATGGAAAAGTCAGCGGGCAGCGGCATTGTGTCGCGTGCTTTTAGTTCGAACGAAACGGGAAGTGACAACTGACATCTGTCTTACATCTACGACTGTGGATTTATCATAGAAGTAGAGAAAGTATATTTTTAGAGAGAATGAGAGAGAGAGCGAGTCAAAAGAAAACAATATTTACGAACTAATGCGGAGGAGGACACCCGCCGACTCTTATATACATATGTCTTATATTATTAGCTAATACGTTCTATCTATAGAACTTACTAGCAAAACTCGGCAAACGTTGTCCTGCCTGGTTTGTTATTATTGAGGGTAGAGGACACTAAAAATCACAAATTATTCTGTTTTGTCGTCGATATTATCGCGAGTTACAACAAAGTGGATAGCGCAAAAATATTCACCGTGCTCAAATACCTATGTATATCAATTTTCATGGCGATCTGTTGAACGGTATAGAAGTTGATGAGGGTTGAGGACACGAAAAATGATTGAGGATTCAGGACACTAAAAATCACAAATTATTCTGTTTTATCGTCGATATTACCGAGAGTTACAACAAAGTGGATAGCGCGAAAAAATTCTCCGTGCTCAAATACCTTTGTATACCAATTTTCATGGCGATCGGTTGAACGGTATTGAAGTTGATGACAATTGAGGACACTAAATTATTGAGGATTGAGGACAAATTATTCTGTTTTATCGTCGATATTATCGCGAGTTACAACAAAGTGGATAGCCCGAAAATATTCTCCATGCTCAAATACCTTTGTATACCAATTTTAATGGCGATCGGTTGTACGGTATAGAAGTTGATGACGGTATGAGGACACTAAATTATTGAGGATTGAGGACACTAAAAATCACAAATTATTCTGTTTTATCGTCGATATTATCGCGAGTTACAACAAAGTGGATAGCGCGAAATTATTCTCCATGCTCAAATACCTTTGTATACCAATTTTAATGGCGATCGGTCGAACGGTACAGAAGTTGATGAGGGTTGAGGACACTAAAAATCACAAATTATTCTGTTTTGTCCTCGATATTATCGCGAGTTACAACAAAGTGGATAGCGCGAAAATATTCTCCATGCTCAAATACCTTTGTATACCAATTTTCATGGCGATCGGTTAAATGGTATAGAAGTTGATGAGGGTTGAGGACACGAAAGATGATTGAGGATTGAGGACACTAAAAATCACAAATTATTCTGTTTTGTCCTCGATATTATCGCGAGTTACAACAAAGTGGATAGCGCGAAAATATTCTCCATGCTGAAATACCTTTGTATACCAATTTTAATGGCGATCGGTTGAACGGTATAAAAGTTGATGAGGGTTGAGGACACTAAAAATCACAAATTATTCTGTTTTGTCCTCAATATTATCGCGAGTTACAACAAAGTGGATAGCGCGAAAATATTCTCCATGCTCAAATACTTTTGTATACCAATTTTCATGGCGATCGGTTAAACGGTATAGAAGTTGATGAGGGTTGAGGACACGAAAAATGATTGAGGATTCAGGACACTAAAAATCACAAATTATTCTGTTTTATCGTCGATATTACCGAGAGTTACAACAAAGTGGATAGCGCGAAAAAATTCTCCGTGCTCAAATACCTTTGTATACCAATTTTCATGGCGATCGGTTGAACGGTATTGAAGTTGATGACAATTGAGGACACTAAATTATTGAGGATTGAGGACAAATTATTCTGTTTCATCGTCGATATTATCGCGAGTTACAACAAAGTGGATAGCCCGAAAATATTCTCCATGCTCAAATACCTTTGTATACCAATTTTAATGGCGATCGGTTGTACGGTATAGAAGTTGATGACGGTATGAGGACACTAAATTATTGAGGATTGAGGACACTAAAAATCACAAATTATTCTGTTTTATCGTCGATATTATCGCGAGTTACAACAAAGTGGATAGCGCGAAATTATTCTCCATGCTCAAATACCTTTGTATACCAATTTTAATGGCGATCGGTCGAACGGTACAGAAGTTGATGCGCTGCAGCGCCATCTAGTGATCAGTTACAACATATATGTGCTAACTTTCATAGTGATCAATCAAACGGTGTCGAAATCTATTAACCTCAAACAGTTATACCAACATCCATTTATATACATTGATAATGTGATATTTTCAAGGACGATATCGATTATTGGGTGTAATAGTGGTAAAAATAATATTTTCGAAATCACGCCTCCTCAAATTATGTGCCCAATAACAGGGAGGATTAATTATCGTAATGGAACATCGTTGAATTAATATTACATAATACAAATGTTGATTATTCGAACAAAAATGGCTGACGATGCTTTGAAGATTTTTTATATTGCTTCGTAACCAAAGCAATTGCTTTGGTGAAAGATTCTCATCAATATTGTGCAAGTCCATGGAATTCACTATCCACGAAAAAAAAATATCAAAATTGTATGACATTTTGTCAACTTTCAGCGAATATAATTTTTTTATTTCTCTTCACACTATGCGTTAAACATTGTTGCAATAATAATTCGTTCTCTGAATAATGTTATAGTGTCGCAAAACACTATATAATAGAAAATTTGTACGATATTAGAAAAATTCAAAAATTCACAAGAATTATCGTTAAAATTGCGAAAAAAACATGTCACTTCATTTCTCAAACCACGATGATGTTAAATTTTGTGGTAAACGACGGTTTAAAGTGAATTTCTCCCTGTAACAATGGCGTTAGACGGAAGAGTGTGTAATAGGTAGACAGAACGCATGGGCCTCTTTAGCTCAGTGGTAGAGCACTGGTCTCGTAAACCAGGGGTCGTGAGTTCAAACCTCACAGGAGGCATTTACTTTTATTTATTTTTCCTCAGCTTTTCCAAATCGAATTAGGTGTAATTGAGAAATTTGGTTTCACACAAATGTGACCAAAGCTATTTCACGTGAATTTTAGCTTCTGGTTCAAGAAGAGCTCGGAATAAGGGATTTGTATAAATTCGTCTCTACATTCAATTTCAAATATAAGATAGACAAAATTAGGGATGTTTCATTCGAGGTTTACTATGGAAGTTGAACGTGAATTGAAAAAAATAATTTTTGCTTAAATCTCTGAATTAAAACAGGTTTGCATTCGCGATAAGCTCGATATTTTATTGATATTTACACATATAGCGCGGTATAAAAATAAAGAAATAAATTCATAGAGGCGTCACCGAGGGTTTTGCGATCTCACGTAAAATCGTCGAGTCCCCCACAATGTAAAATTCGTTTTTTTTTCAAATTGTATACCATTATATCGATAGGCTAACGTCAGAAGGATTTCAAAACTCTGCTTATACACACGCGATACGCCCTGTTAACTTCAAACTATCAGCATCCATTTCTAAAAATCAAAAGGGCGTAATTCAGGTCACTTTACTTGTTAAAAGTCTCGTATGCTCTTATGCTTCTTAGTTATCGTTATATACTTATATGTCGAAAATAACTGGTTCGATCGATGAAAAAAAAAAAGAAAGAGAATTGCATTTTTCCATCGATCCAGGCCACACACGGATCATGACCATATTCGGACAAACCTGTCGACGCGACCGTGCGGGGAACCTCTCGTCTGGTGTAACCGCGTAATAACCTCGAAAGAAGGGAACAAGCCCGAGCGACAAGATTTTTAATTCACAATGTATTAATACCGCATTTCGTACCTACAACCAACATATTCCGCATAAAAATTAGCAATTGACTCGGATAGTGACAAAAATTTCATGGATATAAAGTAACCTACAGCAAAGAAAAGCATCTTTCATCGAAAATACTGCCCGCGAGTAATAATGAACGAAAAAAAAAAATGGTCCATCATTATCTCAAAGTTTCCGAACGCATTCGTCTCAATTTCCACCCTTAACGTAGTTGTCAGAAGGAGGAGAAAAAAAAAGCACGTCCAATTAAGGAGAAACGTATAAATTATCCATACACAGGATACGTATCTATTTTTATGTGATGTACATAGCAAATATATCCCTCTCGATCGGTTATACATATATACGAGAGGACATTGCGATTTTGTATTCCGAGGGTGTATGAACGATACGCGAATGCTCGCCACGTAGCGTAAGAGGGCATATAGTAGAAGAGAGTCCTCGGCATCCCGACGACCTCCTACCCCTCCCCATCCTCCTACTCGTTCTCGTCGGTATTCAGGAGTAACCGCGCGCGAGCCCCCCGTCCTCCTCCCATGAATACGTACAGTTTCCGTAAAATTTACTATAGTGTATTCAGCAGATACTATATATCTGTATATAAACGTGTGTGCGTACGTATATATGTGTAAAACGTGAGTTTGGAACGAGCGAGAGGTAAGAAGGTGAAGAATAAGAACAAGAGGAAGAATAAAAAGTGGCTCGGGAGACTTGGTACAGCAAAGTTCAGAAGTTGCCCCATCCTTTTCGTAATACAAGTTTTCTTCGGCAGCAGCCCTCTGGGGAACGTGTGTGGGAATGTAATTGTCAAAAGAAAAAAACAAAGTATTAATCCGATCGTAGTGCGGCGTTAAAAACTTTCCTAGCAATTTTGAGGTCATAAACTAGATTTTTCGCCTACTCGTTAATTCGAGCCTGACGTTCAAAGCGAGGGAATAGTCTCATCCGATACTGGATAGGATAGATCGTTGAAGAAGATACGTAGAACAATGAAAAACGTGCGGGGAACTACCGTAAAGAAGACGAGACTGAACCTTGAAATAAAGTATGTATTGCTCGTAAGAATCCGCGAACCCGCACAGAATAATATGCATAAGTATTCCGCGGAGTTCTCTATCTATAGACCTTTATTCGATCTGCTGAGAGGTATCTTGATTGTGGGAAAAGTGGAGTTCTTTTATAGACGGTGGCGCGGCGACTCTCTTGCGAGACACGCCGCGCGCGAAGCCACCTAGCGGCGCATCGATGTAGCGTTACGACTCTCGGACGAATATTCGTTTATCAACTTCGCTTCCGGCGAACTTCTCGAACGGGATTGAGATTTTTATATGCAAAATAGTTGTTATCTGAGGGATGTTAGAACACATTGAAATTTCGATTATGGAAAATTCGATTTTAAAGTGCTTTTTTAATTGATAATACCAATGAAAATGTTGGTAAAATTGGAATTTCACTTTGAGAAGAGTTTTAAGAACGCGACTGTACCGAGCTGAGAAAAGCAGCAGCAGAAACGCGAATCCAACCGATAGGAACCGGTTTTCTTTGCCGTAGTTACATACGGTCACGAGACTCTTTCTCTCTCTCTCTCTTCCACCCTCTTTCTCTGTATACGTTTCTCTCTCTCCTTCAGTAAGCCGATCTTCGCCGTTGCCGTTGTACAGCGCGAAAAAAAAAAAAAAAAAAATCCTCTCATCCAACGCTTCTGCGCTGCTGTTGCGCCGATCACGTAGAGTTTGCTTCGTCGCGCCCCGCGTTATACAGGACGACGGGGTAGAGACCGGCACGTAGCCGAGGTAATGGTCGAATCGAACGCGATGAAAATATTCGTCGATTCTACGAAAAGCAAATTTAAACTTTCACGGCATAAGAAGCAACTCAAATCGTACCTGCGACGAAAATTAATAAATACGAAATAAAGACATTGAAAAAATTATGAGGATTTTGTAAAAAAAATTAATTAAACAATTTCAAGTTCAAAACAACTTTGAAGTTCGATGAACGATAGCATGACATTTTTCTAAAACCACGACATAATTCCATCACAATTTTCAGATGGAAGGGCTTAATGATCCAAAGAGTACAGTTAAATTTCGAAAAACTCCTGATGCTTTTGAAGAATTCATTTTTTTCTTTTTGCAATCTTTCCTTGATTACACAAAGAAGCAAGAAAATCAGTCAAAGTCGAACAATTTTTTTCCTTTTCATCGGAATAGCGAAAAAAAAAAAAAAAAATTGAATGAAAAGAGGTGGTGAAGAGACCGCAAGTAACGAGCTACAGTGGCGCTCGGATCACGTGACGGGCATACATTGAGCGTTTGCCAAACGGGGGAGTTGTGACGCGAAGCGTCCTGGTGGTGTGTTAAGGGGGGAAATAGGGTTATAACAGCGTTTTCTCAATGATTTTCATGAATTTTTTTATTGTATAAAAAATGAATATAATTTATTGAGACTTTGAGAATATTTTATACACATATTTAAGTATATACTATAATATTTTTGAAGAATTTTCTTGAAAAACACCGGGGATATTAGCGACCCCATATTGCAGGTCACAATCAGACTCAGCATTTTGCGTACATTCTGGAAGCCGCAATTTTCATCTGAAATCAAACGAGGTTGGAATTTACTTTTATTATATGTCTCTCTTCTATATGAACCTAAATGCTATCAAAAAAATAGAAAATTGAATTTTTTACAGGGGTCAAAACGAAAAAGCATGATTTTTTGCCATTTTTTACAACTTTATTTGCAAAAAAAAATTATTTTAAATGATGATAATATTCCAATTTTAGGTTCATATAGAGCGCAATAGTATGAAGAAAGTAACTGCCAATTTTCAAAACGATTGGTTGAAAACTTTTTAAAGTAGCATGTACGCAAGTTCAAAAAAAGTCGTTTCCAGAAAAACGCGTTTGAAAAAATAGTACGCTTGGTTATACACGTGGCGCACTCGGGGCCTGAAGGAGAGCTACTTACTTTAATGGCTTATAACAATAGAACGAGTCGGAATTTTCATTTAAAATTTTGGGAACATATTTTCATCTGAAATCAAACGAGGTTGAAATTTACTTTTATTATATGTCTCTCTTCTATATGAACCTAAATGCTATCAAAGAAATAGAAAATTGAATTTTTTACAGGGGTCACAAAGAAAAAGCATGATATTTTGCCATTTTTTACAACTTTATTTGCAAAAAAAAAATTATTTTAAATGATGATAATATTCTGATTTTAGGTTCATATAGAGCGCAATACTATGAAGAAAGTAACTGCCAATTTTCAAAACGATTGGTTGAAAAGTTTTCAAACTAGCGTGTACGCAAGTTTCAAAAAAAGTCGTTTTCAGAAAAACGCTTATAACAATAGAACGAGTCGGAATTTTCATTAAAAATTTTGTGAACATATTTTTCAATAGTTTTACTAACAATTTATGAAATAAAAAAAAAATTGATTTTTTGCACCGTCCAACCCTATTTTCCCCCTTAAGCAAAAGAGACGGTCTTTCTCACCTCTCTCTCTCTCTCTCTCTCTCTCTTTCTTCTCTTCTCTTCGTCGTCCGTCGTGTATTTACCGGGGGCTTCTCTTCGCGTTTTGTATGGAAGTAAAGTACGGGGTTTACCGTATTCGTCGCACATTCTCGCGCACGTCTCACTATACGGTCGCGAGTACGACGCCAGTGGAGAAAAAGTGAGAGAGAGGGACTCTCCGGTATTCAGTGCGAGACACGAGCATTCGCGTTGGCGATCGCTATGAGATCCATTGGGGGTTGGAAGGGGGTGAAATGCCGCGAGCACTCCGTGAGCACCCTCGGAACTATGAGAGAATACGTGACGAGCATCGAACTCTCCTCCCCTCGCGTCTTTTTCCAAACATTACTTTTCAAATAGCAGCGAAAAATTACACGTAAAACGGACGCCTCGATACTGTCAACTATGATTTTCGGGCGATTTTATACAATTCCCATTAAACGATTTATTGGCGAAATTGAAAAATCATCTTGAAACTCGGAAAATGTATAAATTTTTTTCTCCAATATATCGAATAACACAAAAATATCAATTAAACAAAATTATTATCAATTCCAATTCAATTAATTAAACAAAAATATAATTAATTCAAAATCAAGCTCGCATATTCCTTCCACATTATTTGGAATGCAATTTTTTTTTTTTTTTAATTTTTTTATTTATAATTATTCCGGCAGTTAAATCCGTGTAATGTCCCGAAAAAAAATTACAACTGTTCGTTCGAGCGTACGTCTGGAAAAATCACTTTTTTTTCCTCACCTTATCACGGTTACCTGTGTGTATATGTGTGAATTACGAGAGAGTGCAATTTTGCGGATACCTAGCGTGAGAATATTCAAACGAAAAGATACTAAAACCCGACAGTGCGGTTTCGAACAATCGGAGAGCTGAAAAACAAAAAAATACAGAAATATCTTTCCGTTGCTCGCAAGTAGAGGAGAGAAAAAAAATCGCAATGTCTCTCACCATGACGATCGTTATAATTGCTCTTACTTTTTTCACGCCGGATTTTTCCCCCCGGGGCTTCGCTTCGTTCATTATAAAATAATTTTTATTCTTCATTGTCTCGGGAAAATGATAAGAGAACGTTTCTCGCAATGTCCCGTATTGAGGGGTTATAAGCAGTCAGGATTGTCGAAAAAAAAAAATTTAATTTCATATTCGTAATGTACATATATTTAAGTATATACACAGAAAATTTCATGTCAATCCGACAAATATTCTCAAAGTTACACGCATATTTGTGAAGACGTCCCGGAGCGTTTGGAAGTAGATTTTGAAAGTTTGAATGCGTTTTTCTAAAAACTGTATCTTTACGGCTAAACCGATCAGTCTCAAATTTTTACACAAGCTTTGTAAATATGTTTTTTAGTTATTAATCGACGGTTTTCTTCTCGCCGATAAATATTTTCCATTTTATAAACAATTTAAATTCAAAGATTTTATCGAAAATCGACATTTTTTTAATGAGAAGCTGTCATTTTGTTAAAAATTAATATTTCGCTTATTCCTTCGATTAAATACCTTATATTAACAAAATCTTTTTTGTTCTTTCATTTTAAACGATCCAATCCAGAGATATCGTGTTCACCGCAACACGCCTTTTTTTAGACAAGCTCCGGGAGATCGTCTGTAGCAGGTTTAAAAATGCTTATTTTTACAAATAAAAAATACGAAAATAAAGTTAAAAGTTACCACAATATGTATATAAATTTTAACGTTAATAAATTTAAATGTCTTTCGAGGAAAAATTCTTGAAAAATCGTTTTTTTTTCTCGGTTTCCTGACTGCGTATAACTCCTTAAGGGGGGAAATAGAGTTAGACGGTTCAAAAATTCGGATTTTTTTTTCTTTCATAAATTGTTAAACTATTGAAAAATATGTTCCCAAAATTTTAAATGAAAATTCCGACTCGATCTATTGTTATAAGCCATTAAAGTGAGTAGCTCTCCTTCAGGCCCCGAGCGCGCCACGTGTTTCAAACGCGTTTTTCTGAAAACGACTTTTTTTTAACTTGCGTACACGCTAGTTTGAAAAGTTTTCAACCAATCGTTTTGAAAATTGGCAATTATTTTCTTCATAGTATTGCGCTCTCTATGAACCTAAAATCGGAATATTATCATTATTTAAAATAATTTTTTTTTGCAAATAAAGTTGTAAAAAATGGCAAAAAATCATGCTTTTTTGTTTTGACCCCTGTAAAAAATCCAATTTTCTATTTTTTTTATAGCATTTAGGTTCATATAGAAGAGAGACATATAATAAAAGTATATTCCAACCTCGTTTGATTTCAGATGAAAATTGCGGCTTCTAGAATGTACGCAAAATGCTGAGTCTGATTGTGACCTGCAATATGGGGTCGCTAATATTTTCGGTGTTTTTCAAGGAAATTCTTCAAAAATTTTATAGTATATACTTAAATATATGTATAAAATATTCTCGAAGTTCCAATAAATTATATTCATTTTTTATACTATAAAAAAATTTATGAATATCATTGAGAAAACGCTGTCCTAACCCTATTTCCCCCCGTAAGCGAAGAAAAAAACGTTTAAGAAAAAAATTAATAAAAAATACGTACACGGGTATCTCATGTTAATTCGATCAATTTTCAATCGTGACGCTTTGAGATTTTTGTCAATTACTTTTTTTTACATCGTTTCATTAATTTTCAAACGTACCGATAATTTCTTAAAAAATATTCACACATTTTCGACTCGTAATATGTACATAGCACAAAAGTTAAAAGAAATATGTGTAAACACATTAGAATCGTCTTCTTTACGATAAATATCGTCGATAAAAGTGGCTCGATAATACCTCTTGTCCATACATAGAACCGCGAGATAATACGAAAGCTATTCATCATTAAAGTTGACAGTGATAAAAAAAAAAAAAGCTGCTCTTATCGCACATTTCTTCTTCGAGCTCGTGATATCTTTGTGGAATAACGTCATCGTCGTGTTATTCACGTTAAAAAAAAACTTTCGCTCACTCTCTCAATATCTTTATTACAAATATATATTTGTATTATGTATTACTAATGAAATCCGATCGTGTGTAACGGTCATCTGGTAGTATTTCGAATCTTTTCATCCTTCCATTCGTTTCCCTCTCTCGCCTGTTACCGCGATATCCATGTCCGATTGCTTGCGTTTCATAAAATTGTCTGCCCCCTCCTCCTCGTTATTATCGTTGCGATAACGATATATACGCTCCGGCGATGCTTGAAACTTATCGGCTTTTGGCGTCGACGTCGTCGTCGACGAGTGCGACGACACAAAGAAGCAGGAGGAACGATAACGTAGTCCGAACCCTGCAAAACCCATATCTCTCTCTCTCTCTCTTTCTCTCTCTTTCTCTGTCGTTGACATTTTGAATTATCAGAATCGACACGCAAACCCGAAGCTGAATTAAAAAAGACTATAGTATATGTTAGGAAGACAAATAATAATTCACTAAAATTAATGAATAAATGGATTATTCGAACAAACTTTATTTTATGGTGACAGTGTGTCGCGGAGGGTGTAATTGACAAAGAAAATTCTTTAACAACTGATAAGGGAATTTTTTACTTGTTATATAATTGAAAAATTGTCTCGTGTTATTTAGTTAATAATTGCCTAAAATGTTGAGTCAACGCTGAAGTCTGCCTGACTCGAAAAATATATTTTATTAAATAAAACGTAGAGAGAATATTTTTTCACTGGCGAATTTCATGAGAAAACTAAAAATTCTTCATTTTTACTGGAGACAATCGTTCATGTAGCTCGAACGCGTGTATAGTAACGCTAGAACCGATACGTTTGGACGCTTTGAGCTATATTTAATATTTCTCGTATCGCTCGACCTATTTTCCAACTTGTGAACAGAAATAAATATTCGCACGTTTTTATACCCATAGTACGGGTATATAGCGATACAAATACGTTATGTAGAATGAAAAATGTACGAGGCTGACTGGTTGGAGGTATTAATAGACCTTTCACGAAAATATATATACGATCGTTTGTACGATATTTTCATTTTTAACCCCAAACCACATCGTTCGTGATCTTTTTTTTACGTCATTCTTAACACCGGGTCCGAGTTTCCCCAAAAAGCGTCTTTTATCGGCTTTAATTTCGATTAATCTTTAGGAATTTTAGTTTTTTTCAAAAAAACACAATGCCATATGAATTACAAATTTTGATGGACGAAAAGGTTTTTAACCCTTAAAAAAAAAATCTCATCCTTGTGATAAGAAGAACAAAAAAAATAAAATAGTGTTTTGAAAATAGGAAAACATGAACTTTAAGAAAAGAATAGCAATAATCATTAGAATACTATTATTCCTCCCCTTCTTTCTGCAAAGTAAGGAATTTTCCTTTTGGAATCACGTTCAAAGTTTTTATCCTGTTAAAAATAAAATTTCATCCTCGTGATAAAAAGAAGAAAAAAAAAATAGTGTTTTGAAAATATTAGGAAAACATGAGCTTCAAGAAAAAAAAATAAACAATAACGATTAGAAAAGTATTATCCTGCCTTTATTTTTGCAAAGTAAGGAATTTTCCTTTTTGAGTCACGTTCAAAAGTTTTTACCCCCTCCCCAGATTGAACCTCCAAAATCAATTACGCAACAGTAACAAATGACGAATTTTCATCGAGTAAATTTAGAAACTTAATTCAGGATTAATGAAAATTTTGTATGTTCAAGAAAAAAAAATCAGGAATCAGCGTAGGAAAATACATCGAGAGTCCTAGAAGACATTTTTCAAATGAAAAGCTTTTTTTTCATTTTGGTAAAAAAAAAAAGAAGTAGATTCACTGAAATGTTTTTATACGTTACTAGATGCGCCCCGCGGTTTCACCTGGTTTAAATTTCCGTCCCCTGATTCAACAAGCTGCCACTGCTCCTTAGGGTCATAGTATAAAGTTATGTAGCTCAAAGCCTTCCTAAATAAACGGGCTATCTAATGCAAAAAGAATTTTTCAAATCGGATAAGAATTTCCTGAGATTAGCGCGTTCAAACAAACAAACTTTCCAGCTTTATTATAGTATAGTATAGATATAGTAGTAAGATATTAAGATTAGGGTCATAGCATGAAGTTGTATGGTCTAGAGCCTTCCTCAATAAACGCGCTATCTAATGCAAAAAGAATTTTTTAATTCGGATAAGTATTTCCTGAGATTAGCGCGTTCAAACAAACAGACAAACAAACAAACAAACTCTCCAGCTTTATTACAGTAGTAAGATTTGAAATTTCAATATTTTTCGATTTTTGAAAAAGTGTACAAACAGATGCTTTTATAACGCTCGTTGAAAATCTTAATTTTTCATTGTCATTTGGCGTTAAAATATTGTGTATTTGCAGATATATTTCGGAATATAGAAGAAAAACATTTCTTTAGTCTCGGAAATTCATCAAGGTCACGTTCCAGCATCCTGAAAAACATATACGGTACACATACATTGTGCACCCTTTAGGGATAGTTGCCTTGACGAAATGTGAGATTGTTTGCACAGAAACTGTAGCGAGAGAAAGAGGGAAGGGGGAGAATACACTATACAGGAGACAGGAAAGATTCGATGATGCAGAAGAAGAGGGTGACCTTGAATAAATCCTTGTTTTCTCACTCGTGATTCTCTTAAGTTGTTTTTACTGCTCGCCGTAGCACCGAGAGGGTCGAATCTCAGAGTCCCTTCACCGGGAGCATGTCAACAGTTATACAAATTTTATACATACGGGGTTAAAGATTTATCACGAAATATATAAGCCAAAATAACACGAACTTTTGACGTTTGCGCGCGAAAAACTTTTTAACTGATAAAACGACGTGTACAATTCGCGTTCTCCATTATTTTAAATTTCATTAGAAATTTTGTCGAACTCGTGGCAATTTGTCCAGCAACGTTTGTTTTCGAAAAGAATTTTTTCGTATTTCAAGGACTCGATGTTTTGACGTTTCAAACGAAGCGATAAACACGCTCTATCGGACTATTAAATTTATTCTTATCTTATGGGATCGGTAAACGTTGTCATTCTTTTTTTTCCTTATCGCTGTTTATTCTGGCACACGCTGAAACGCATATTTCCTGAGCGAAATAATCGATCGAATTGATCATCAATATTTTTTCCTCCATGTACATTTTTTTTCGAACGAAGAAAGAAAAAAGATATTCGAACGAACGAAATTTCAATTGGATCAGTTAAAAATCACACTTCGATCAATATTTTCTTTGTACTTTTATTTTCGCAGTGGGACGTTTGAAAATTGAATTTGTCGAGAATCGCTTGAGATTGAATGTTTATGAAATTTTTCATTTAAAAAACACTACCTCGTTAAATATTCTAACGTGGAAGAAATGAGAAAGTTTCTGATTTGAATGACTTTTTTTTCCCCATTTTTAAATTCCTATTTACTAATAGAATCTTGTATCTCCGTGGCAATCTGATTCTCACGGCGTCCTACGAAATTTCGTCCTCCCTTCTCAGTGCCAATCGTGATATACCATCTAAAATCATAAATAATAAATCACCCGTCATTTTGTACTTAATAACGAGGGTATACATCGAGTGAATCGTTGCAAGTGCTCTCCGCTTTGTTGATAGACATTTGCATAATTAGAGAACGAGTTAGAAACGAGAATATGCATCGATGCGCACGAAACAAAGGATCTCTGGAAACGTTCGTATATACGACGATGCACGATGTTGTATTTTTTTTCTTTGCCTTCTGGGCTGCAGGAAACAGCTGTGATTTTCGGTGTACGACCGTCTGTTAAGATTAGAATCGGTTCTACCAGCCATTTTCATCCCTTCCTTCGAACCTTTTGTCCATCTTCTACTTTTTTCTTTTCAAATCCAATTCTGGCGTTTCAAAATTTCTCTCATAATTTATATCGAAAGTATTAATTTATAAAAGAAGTTCAATGTCAAAAAAAAAATGATAAAACTATATTCAATATGCAAAATCTACTTTCAAGCTCTAAAATACCCGAAGAGAATGACGTATCGTTTAAATAAATTTTACGTAAAAATTTATTTTCATTATTTCATTTAGATAGAAAATTTAATGAAACAAATATTTAATTTACGTAACATTTATTACAATAATACAAATTCGTTTTTCTTCACTCTATAATATAGATAAAAATTTTACATAGAAATTTATTTCCATTATTTGATTTAGATAAAAAATTTAATGAAACAAATATTTAATTTTCCGTAACATTTATTACAATAATGAAAATTCGTTATTCTTCACTCTATAATACACATAGTCACCGAGTGCTGATGTTGGCGCAGCTGTTTCCTCTCCCCAGAACTCTCAATTAACCTGAAAGAGCTTCGATAATCTCGCGGTCGGTTCTCCACCAGAAAGTAGCACGTGCCCAAACCAATCCCCGGCGATACTCGTACCATTACCCGAAACACGGTCGGTAAAAAAAAAACGGTGTCGAAATTATAGAAAGAGGGAAAGAAAACCTTGCGCAGGCTGTCACGAACGTGGAAAGGTGGAATTTTATTTATGCTACGTATAGCACAATTTATGGTGTACCGAGTGACACTAATTTTACCTGGACATGATGCAAAAGAGATAAGTATCTGGAATTGGAAAATTTTCGACATTTAAAAATTGGAAAATGTCAAACGTATAAAAAAATGGATAAACACACACATGTATATATACACAAGGCATTTCATCCCAAATCGATAAAGACCCTCGAAACTTTGATAAAATCGAAAAAAATTACATTTCCATATATAGATGGTAAATTGGTGCATGATTTTCAAGAAAATTCATTCACTCGTCGATTTTTTAAGTTTGGAGCGAAATTTCTTTAACAAAAAAATTAGGTGTGGTGGACAAAGACGTGAAATTTTCAAAAATTACCAAAAATTCGTTTCTTTTATATATTTTCCTTTAAACCATAGTTCAGAGGAAAAGCGTTTTTTTTTTGCTCTTCGTTCGCACATTTTTTCGGTATTTTTGTTTTCGAATATTTTTAGTTAAAACGGATATGCCCCATTAGGGTGATTTTTTTTCGATTTTTTTTTTTTTTTCTTCAGTCCCACCCGAAATTTTGTTGGATATGTCGAAAAAGAAATTCCCTGAAAGTTATAGCCCTTAATATTAATTCTAAGTACTTTCCCAAAGCGTGAGAAGATTTCCCATCTAAAATACACGTAAATCGAATTTTTTTTTTCTTTTTAATTTCTATAACTCAGCCGCATTTTATGCTATCATATTGTTCTCGATTCCGATTTACTCAGAATAAAACAATCTAAAAAAGTGCATTTTGCGGCGAAAGTGTAAATTGTACTGGTGAGTTGGTACGGGTCACTGAAGTTGATTTTTACCCAAAATTCTCGTTTTTTTGCTGTTATCTCCGAAACAATTAACTTTACGAAAAAAATGTAAACGAAAAATTTGTTGGAAATTTAATTTCTTAAAAAAAAGGTCCTATCGACCCAATTGCTCAGATTGATATTTCTTGAGATATTGAACTTTTTTTTATTTTTTATTTTTTTTTCATTATTTAATATTTCATATTTTATAAATTTTATACTACTCATAAGTTAAAGTTCAATATCTCAAGAAATATTAATCTAAGCAATTGGGTCGATAGGACCTTTTTGTAGAAAATTAAATTTCCAACAAATTTATCATTTACATTTTTTTCGTAAAGTTAATTGTTTCGGAGATAACAGCAAAAAAAACGAGAATTTTGGGTAAAAATCAACTTTAGTGACCCGTACCAACTCACCAGTAAAATTTACACTTTCACCGCAAAAGGCACTTTTTTAGATTGTTTTATTCTGAGTAAATCGAAACCAAGAACAAAATGATAGCATAAAATGCGGCTGAGTTATAGAAATTTGAAAAAAAAAAAATTCGATTTACGTGTATTTTTTATGGAAAATCTTCTCACGCTTTGGGAAAGTACTTAGAATTAATATTAAGGGCTGTAACTTTCAGGGAATTTCTTTTTCGACATATCCAACAAAATTTTGGGTGGGGACTGAAAAAAAAAAAAAAGTCGAAAAAAAATCGCCCTAATGCCCCATACATAAGAAATACTTTTAAAAAAGTGTAAACACATATATACATACGGGACATTTTATCCCAAATCGGTAAGGACTCTCGAAATTTTGATAAAATTGAAAAAAATTAAATTTCCATATATAGATGGTAAATTGGTGCATGATTTAAAAAAACAAATCCATTCACTCGTTGATTTTTTAAAGTTTGGAGTGAAATTTTTTTGAACCAAAAAATTAGGGGTGGTAGACATAAACGTGAAATTTAAAAAAATTACCAAAAATTCGTTTTTTATATATTTTTCCATTAAACCATAGTCCAGAGGAAAAGAATTTTTCTTCTTTTTGCTCTTCGTTCGCACACGTTTTCGGTATTTTTGCTTTCGAATATTTCGAATTAAAATGGAAATGCCCCATACACATATATACATATTCGTCTAGCTCTTGCAATTCATGAGATACGTTAGTTGCGACGTAGGAGCAAGAATTATGTCACACACGATGCTCTTAGTACGCGGTTTCCTCACTATAATGTAACGTCACGTTTTCGCTATCGTGGCTAGTACGTGTGGGTTTCGTTTTGCACGCTATATAAGTAATGTGTCGTTCGTTGAAAACACACGGGACTTTTCCACGCGTTACGAATACCGAAACAACACGTATTCATATGTGCATAATGTATTTTTTTTTATTTTTTATTTTTTCAAATATATATACGGCTATATATGTCTGAATATACCGGTGTTTCGATGTGTATACATATATATATGGCGCAGTAAAACTTGTGAATCAGTTTAATATTTCGTAATGCTCTTGAAGACTCTTGTTGTTTTCCTCTGTTTTTATAAGATTTATCATTAAAGATAACGCTGATGAAAGATCGGGAATAATTTAACGCGGCAACATTACTGATTAAAACGATAAAATTCTGATTATCAACTTATCACGAAGTATTTAAACGTCGACATTTTCCTTTTTTTTTTTTTTTTCCAACGTCGATAACGAAGAGGTAAATTTGCAAATTTTCAAAATCGTTAAAAATCATTTTCGACGTTTAATTCTCTTTTTTTTCATTAAGCAGAAAGACAATCGAATTTCAAGATTAAATATTCTAATTTCTCAATCATTCATATTTTTCCCCATTAAAAATGTAGTCACTCAGGTTGTTACGATTTTTGTTTTTTTTTTTTTCGAATAAATTTTTAACGGGGAAAAAATGAATTATGAAATAAAGATTTTTCATTTCGAAGTTTTCATTATTTTTCTGCTTTTTTTTCGATATATATCGAACGAAGTGGAAAAAAAAATCGTAACAAGCTTAGATCAAAATTTTTTTAATGGAAAAATAAATGAATTTTTAAGAAATTCGATGATTTTATCTGAAAATTTCATTATTTTTCTGTTCAATGAAAAATCAATTCAACGAACGAAAATGATTTTTGATAATTTTGACAAAATTTACAAAATTTACAAATTCACTTCTTCGTTATTTCTCCGTCAATTTCATCGCTCGTTATAAAAGCAACAGCCTCCTCTTTTGTGTTGCCTACGGGTCCAAGGCCGGTATAATCTCTCGGGGATACGTATACATATATAAATGTATATTTGTCATGTATATAGATATAGAAATTCGAGTTATGACGCACCCAGGGGCACCTCGGCGCTGTGTGTTAACCGGGGTAGAGAACGAAGTGTGAATAACCCCACGGTCTCGCTCGGCGTTCGGTATATATACTTTCGCCCGTTTGCTCTGGGTTGGGAACGAGATCGCGAGACGCGCCGCTCCTCGACCGTGAAATATTATTAAGTGCCGGGAACGTCGGCGTCACACTGTCCTCGTCATCGTCCCGCGAGAAAAAAAAAGATAAATAGTTTAAAGGGTTATTTATATTAAAAAAAACAAAAAAAAACAGATCCGGTAAACTTTGTAAAACTGTTTTTACATTTTTTTTTTATTTATCTTATTTATTTATTTTTTTGGAAAAATCGTCATTTTGATTATTTAGCTATTTACCAATTGAAAATAAGTAAGTTTTAATAATTTATTTAAAGGATCAATTAATTGGACAGTAATGAATTTTCTTTCTTAAGGGGGGAAATAGGGTTAGGACAGCGTTTTCTCAATGATTTTCATGAATTTTTTTATAGTATAAAAAATGAATATAATTTATTGAAACTTTGAGAATATTTTATACATATATTTAAGTATATACTAAAAAATTTTTGAAGAATTTTCTTGTAAAACACCGGGGATATTAGCGACCCCATATTGCAGGTCACAATCAGACTCAGCATTTTGCGTACATTCTGGAAGCCGCAATTTTCATCTGAAATCAAACGAGTTTGGAAGTTACTTTTATTATATGTCTCGCTTCTATACGAACCTAAATGCTATCGAAAAAATAGAAAATTGAATTTCTTACAAGGGTCAAAACAAAAAAGCATGATTTTTTGTCATTTTTTTCAACTTTATTTGCAAAATAAAAATTATTTTAAATAATGATAATATTTCGATTTTAGGTTCATATAGAGCGCAATACTATGACGAAAGTAAGTGCCAGTTTTCAGAACGATTGGTTGAAAACTTTTCAAACTAGCGTGTACGCAAGTTCAAAAAAAGTCGTTTTCAGAAAAACGCGTTTAAAAAAATAGTGACCGCTTGGTTATACACGTGGCGCGCTCGGGGCCCGAAGGAGAGCTACTCAATTTAAGGTAGTAGTCTGGTAACTTAAGCCGATTTTCATGTCTTGTTTGGAGGGCGTTTTTTTGTAGGAAAATAAAAATGAATCGTTTTGGATATTTAGGATGTTTTTATTTACATATTAAAGATACAAAAAAAAATTTGTTTGCAAAAATTTAATAGTTCATTATTATTATTATTATTGATGGAAGTTGGCATCTCGAAAAAAAAGCGCGTGGGTGGCCCCGATGATTTTGGCTCTTGATGTTATCTGAAATAAAAAATTCTTGATAATTCTTAATCTATAGACATGTCATTCTGGTCGGAACTACTGAAGTTAAATTTCATGGATAAATAACAAAATGGCGGACTTTGGAAAAAAGTTTTTTTTTCCAAAGTCCGAATTAAACTGAACTATTAAATTTTTTCAAACAAATTTTTTTTTGTATCTTTAATATGTAAATAAAAACATCCTAAATATCCAAAACGATTGATTTTTATTTTCCTACAAAAAAAACGCCCTCCAAAAAAGACATGAAAATCGGCTTAAGTTACCAGACTACTACCTTAATGGCTTATAACAATAGAACGAGTCGGAATTTTCGTTTAATATTTTGGGAACATATTTCTCAATAGTTTTACTAACAATTTATGAAATCTAAAAAAAATCGATTTTTTGAACCGTCTAACCCTATTTTCCCCCTTAAATTTCTTTCAACTTACAACGCGTTAAATTTGATTTTCATTTGTTTTCTTTTTAAATTCTTGACGCTACATTGAAAAATGGAAAACAAATGTTCGCGCAACAAAAGCTTCATTTGCGAAAGAGGGAAGAAGAAAAATTACGTTTGAATTGAGCCGGTAATGACGATTGTCAAATTAAATAACTATTGTTCGACGATCGATCGCCACGTCATCCCTTTTTATCATTCGTTTCTGTCGCGTTTGCCCGCGAACGAGCTCTCCGTGAGCGCACACAGGGGCTAACCCACATTTATGATAGAGAGTAAGAGAGAGAGAGAGAGAGAGCGCGTGAGAGGCCATTTATATATAACGTTTTCTCGAGTAGAGCGAGCCCATCTGTTGGGGCACCTGACACGATTCACCTGCCACAGGTATGCGAAGCGCCCTAGCGCGGACATCATCAGAGAGCGGCTGCGTCAGGTGCTTCTTCTACCGGCCGGTGTTCCTACTTTTTTCTCTCTCTATCGTTTTTTTTTCTTTTTTTTTTTTTTTTCGTTCTCCACCTTTTTCTCTTATTTTATTTTTATTCTCTCTCTCTTTATCTCCTCTTCTATACCTGCTGACTCTACCGGGGCTATAACGGGCGCGCGTCTGCGCGCACGCTTGCGAACAAAGAAAAGTGAAATTCGTAGGCAGTCTGCTCGCCCAACGGGGCAGGCTGCCGCCGGTACTGCCCCGCTCGCGCATCGGCTGTTTACGTTGAAAACCGCAACGCCGCCATCATTCCACGCGACGTTACATTACGCAGATGCATCAACAGATATATCGAATAATTAAGAAAAAAAAAAGAGAGAAAAAGAAACAAGGAAAGGCAACAAATTAAACGTATACTTGTTAAGGAGATAATATCGTTTCCTGTTTTGAGTTGTTGCTTTTTTGTCTCCCCCCTCACGAATTACACTGACATTTTCAAAAATTTGCCGAATTTCTTTATTTTTTTTTTCTTAAGAATTCGAAGGGGAAAGTTAACCACGTGTCTCGACGCGATATTTAAACAGTTGGCTCTCTCGATGACTGAGAAAATAAATTCCCTTGTCATACTATAACGTACAGCCACGGAGGAATGATGAGAGAGAATAAGAAATACACGCAGAAGAAGATAAATTCAGTTTAATTCGGCCGAGCAATTTTTTTAAAGAAAAATAAAGGAATAACAGAATAAAAAGGGAATAAATTTAAAAAATCCATCTATGTCGTTCATTAGTTTTGTACATTTTTTTAAAAAATTTGAACTTTGCGACAAAAGCATTGATAAGTGAAAAAATTAATAAATAAATAGTGCACATAAATCTCGTTGCACGATGAGAACTGTGAAAAAAAAAGGTCATTCCAATATTTAAAAATCCATTTCATCGTGCAGAAACGTACGAGGAATAATTTTTTGCATTCGTTGGAGATTTATTTTTCTCTCTCGTCAATTACGCCGACGTTTTCCTCGCTCGCACGAGATACGTAACAGAATAAAGTCATAAAAATGTAATCGCTTGGATAGGGATGAGCAAAAAAATTAATAACAATAAATAATGTATTCGGTATTATCCATAAATTAAAGAGTATAGAATTAATGACGGAATATTTAAAAGTCACGTTACGTACAGGAACTTGTTTTTTTTTTATACATTTGCACATCGAGCATCGAATAATTAAAAAAAAATATGTGAGATCCCAATCCGATGACGCGTCCTCGATCTTTCAGACTCTATGCAATGCAGACCCGCGCAAACACACGTAGGTTTGTCTTTACTATTAATTATACTGAACGATCGAGAAAATTACGTACGCGCTCTTATAAGTTTAGCCAAAGCCTCGATTGTACTTTCCCAAGCGCTCAGTCAACGCGCCTATCCGTTGTCTGGTCGAGGTGCATTGAAGAAAAAAAAAAAAAAAAAAAGAC
Organism: Oxytorus armatus; assembly: GCA_958009045.1. Classification (NCBI taxonomy): domain Eukaryota; kingdom Metazoa; phylum Arthropoda; class Insecta; order Hymenoptera; family Ichneumonidae; genus Oxytorus; species Oxytorus armatus. Next base: position 23,048,185 of record OY253748.1, read on the forward strand.
TTCCACTACGCATATGTTGACGCATATTTATGCATACGTGCATATTTTTATCGCGACTATAAGAGAATGGAAAAATTGCGTCACTAAGATTCTTAATACATACACAGCTCATAGACACATATTTACTTAATGAATTCTTTATTTATTTAGCCGCTTACTGACTCACGTATATAGTCGAGTATTTAATCATTGTCGCGAGTAACTTTAGCCGACAATTCGAGAACAAAATTCGTCCGTCGTTTTGCAGTCGAGATACGTTACTGGTACATTTACAAAAGTAATAAATACTGAGAACGCAAAGAAGAGAAAAAAAAAACTTGGATAAGATCAATGGTTCGACCTTAAGAATCGATAAAAAAAAAAGAATCAAACTTCGTGGCTCAGTGGATCGAGAGAACGAGCGAATATTGAAATTTTTTAACTATTGGATCGAACAATCACGGGAATTTTGATAGTCCTAACTTTATTTTAGTCGAAATGGAAGAAAAAGAAAAACACGTCTACCAAAAATGCGTCTACGTGGACGTTTCCACGTGTGACAGAGATTTTTAAATTGCTACTCAAAGTCTGCTGATTGTTCATGGAACGTTAACGGGGACAAAGTTTTTACGAGATTTCATTGTAAGAAGAAATTTTTATTGTTATACTTAGGTGTACAACTTTGCTTCCGTCGTTTTCCTATAGATGGCTGCAGCGATAATTAGTGTAATGCAATAAACTTGGACATCTGTCAACATAACCCCATGAATATATTAATACAATTATAGAAGCACGAGTGGAAAGAGAAGTTTGTAAACACGAATGGAAATAGAAGTTTGTGAATATGAGCGGAAAGAGAAGTTTGTAAACATGATATGTAAAAGGCGAAGGACGCTATACATCTGGAAATAAATCTATTTGATATTAATACAATTACACAAACATTAATATAATTTTGAAATTTCCGAGGTTTTATTGAAATTTTACTATAAAAATGACAGTTTACTTTGACAATAAATTATCGAGACACTTTTGTGCCGTTGACTTTCTCAAGTCTGCTCAAAATTCGTGGACACTTCCCCCAAAGTCAACGGCACGAAAGTTTATCGAATATTATAAAAATAAAATTTTATGTTTAAAACGAAATTTTGACAAAATTTAATGCCCTTGACTGATCGCTACTCAAAGTTCGCTGATTGTCCACGGAACGTTAACTGCATTAAAGTTTTTGCGAAATTTCATTGTAAAAAGAAATTTTTATTGTTATACTAAAATTTTGAAATTTTCAACGGTTTATTAAAATTTTACTATAAAAATAACATTTTACTTTTACAATAGAGTATCGAGACACTTTTGTGCCGTTGACTCTCTCAAGCCTGTTCAAAGTTCGCGGACAGTTCGCGAAAAGTCAACGGCACGAGAGTTTATCGAAATTTTGTTATGAAAACAGAATGTTATGTTTAAAACGAAATTTCGACAAAATTTAATGGCGTTGACTTTTCGTAAATTATTCGCAGACTCGAGTAACAATTTAGAAGTTTATGTCACATTTGGAAGCGTCCGCATAGACGGCATTTTTATGATGTTGAAGTTTGCAACGTTGGAATGCAACGAAAATATATTTTTTTATACCATTCATCCTCCTTGAGGTTAAATTTTCTGAGACAAAGATCGTTAAAACGTTTTTTTGGGGTCTTCTTTAAGGACCTGGGCCTAAATGGCCAAGAGAAGCGAGAGCAATATTGAAAGTTAACATTTAAAAAACCTATTTTCGTTGTGTCCCAACGATGCAAACTACAACATCATGCATTTTTGGTAGACGATTCTAATAGATGTATTGTCGGCTCTACGGTGACGATGTTGAAGTTTGCATCGTTGGAACGTAACGGAAATAGTTTAAAAAATTTTCATTATCATTATCGCTCTTGCTTGTCATGCCCCATTTAGCCCCAGATTTTTTAAGGAGACCCCAATAAAACGTTTTAACGATTTTTGTCATCGATAATCCAATCTTAAGAGGGATTAATGGTGTAAAAAATTTATTTTCGTTGCATTCCAACGATGCAAACTTCAGCAGCATCTACGGTGAACTAATTTTTTTTATTACAAGATTATATATAATACTGGGAATTCATGAGTAACGTACGTATGTACATAAGTTAATTGTTATCGCAGCGTAAGAGAGTCCCTCTAGTTACAAAGAGACGAGTTGGTCAATTTAGTCCTCGCAGTTTCGTGAATTTTCACCGTGTATGTATACACCGCCACTTAATATCACGTGTCGCTATGCAGTACGTCTTGTTTCTCGGCTACGCGATATACAACCGGACGTATAAGTACACGGGGGCAAAGAGAGAATCGGGAGATTTCGTGAGTCGGGTCATTTAAACGAACAAAAGGAACGCGAGACTACAGAGAGAAAAGGGGAGAGAGAAAGAGAGAGAGAGAGAACTATAGCAAGAGAAAGAGGAAGTTGAATAAAAGAAGAAGAAAAAAAAAAGGCAAAACGTAACTAAGAGCACGAACTAGCGTGCCGAATACCACTCATTGTCGGCGGTGGGGGACGGTGGAACTTTACGAAGTTTGCGTGTTCTTTACCGCGTGGACGAGGGCACGCGATACGCCGAAACAGACCGGGAAAGAGAGAAATAAAGATAGAGAGAGAGAGAGAGAGAATCGTCCAAGAGAGGAATCACGCGATATCGCGTTAGAAACGTTTCGCCACACCCCGGTCTCGCATTACATCCCAAAATCACGCCATTCCATCGTCATTATACATATATATATATATTCCCAATGCTTGTTCGGACATTGCAATATGCAGGTGAACGTTAGCGAGCGGTTCGTTTGCCTTTTTATTTTATTTTAAATAGTCTTTCTCTTTTGAATCCAGCTGCACCCTGTCCCGGCAATACGAGGAATTAAAATCTACGGAAGGCGATCGTAAAAAAAGAAAATAATAAGTTGCATTAAACGGAAGTGGGAACCCTTTGATGATCACAATTGGGGGGGTGGAAATGAAACGAAATTTCTTGACCATAATTAGATATCGAGTCTCGAGATTTTTCTTTGGTATAATATAGTTCTCCGAAGGTTTATTCGCAGACTTCAGTTTGAGGGATGGGGTAAACCACTAAATCCCACATTTTTTGTAATCGTGAGTGCGCGAGAGACAGGAAAAGACAAATGCTAAAACAATATTCGTAATATCCAACAAACGCGGGATGTTTTTTTTCTACTTTCTCAATTTCGTTTCTAAGTGTACAAATTATTGGCACAAAGATGCGATTCCATGTTATCTGCCATAATTTGATCATACGAAAATAACGATTTTTAAAGTTTAATCTCTTTTTTTTTAAATATCCAATAAACAAACTTGCAATTACATTAATTAGTTCGTTTTCTACCGAAGCTTCAATATATTAAAAAGATAGCGATGAAAACACGTTAATGCGCTTTTACGACGGGACTACCTTAACTTCGTATCGATTTAGGACACGCCCCGATGGCGTCGCACGACAGTAACGACGGGAATTCGTTAAAATACCCGTCCGGGAGATTAGGTTTGTTTATAAACAGAGAGAAAGAGAGAAAATAAAGTGTTCCCGGCCGTCGAGAGACGAAGGATCGATGATGGTGACGCGTGACGATGGTCCATAGCCACTACCTCGACAATAGTTATGTAGTCCAGCTGTGTTATAGCTATACGAGGTGAGCGTGTCTGATTGGAAAGCCCGGAACAACCGCTTGTCTCGATGCAACAGCAGCGCCACCGGAAATTCAAGAACCCAGTCAATTCTCCCACTCTACTCTTCCGTTCGTCCTGCGCGCGACGCCGCCATCTTTCGCGCTTCTATCGTACCAACGCATAGTAAGCCGTGACGTCACGCTGCAGCAGCCTGGCTCGCTCGATGAAGCGACTTGGAAGCGAGACAGCGATATATATATACGTGTAGAGGAAAGATCGATACTAGGACTACAAATGCTGATTTACGTTAATTCTCGGAAAGGACTGCTTTTTTCGGACAGAATAATTTTTAAAAAACCACTCCAGACCGAAAATAACGTCGACTCTGAGTAGATACGAAAAATTATAATTGAATTTCTTTCTTTAGTCCAGTCATTATATACATTTGGAAATGCATGTGAACCGAGAAAGCTGATATTGTGTGGGGGAAGCTTAGAAAAGCTCAACTTCAAATTGTCGACCAAGATTTCCTAGGTGCGTTCTCCGTCATCTTGAAAAAAGTGTTAGATTTGTTTTTTTGCAATGGCTCGGCTCTCCGTCGAGATACGAAAATTGCGATACGATACTTTTTTGTTGCTTTTTTTACGCTCTACAATTTAGGTCATATACATTTTTCACCTACCGTTCATCGTTGTTGAGATATCGAACGAGAAAGTAAAAAATTCAGGTAGCGAAACTTGATTTTGGCTGTACACGTTTATATACACACATGTATATAAATCGTCGGGCGAGCATGGACAACGTTGCGAATCACCGCACAAAGAGGAGACGGCAAGAATGAGGCGCGACTGTGAAACATATGAAAAAATATATATATATATTTTTATATGTTTGCTTTTTTACTAACTTACTCTTTTCTTAGATACTTTTTTACGTAAATTTGACAAAAAACTGTAAAATTATATTTAACAATCTTTAAAAATATTTAGGTGGTTTTTGTAGAAAAAAAATATTTTTACTTTCTCGTTCGATATCTCAACAACGATGAACGGTAGGTGAAAAATGTATACGACCTAAATTGTAGAGTGTAAAAAAAGCAACAAAAAAGTAGCTCATCGCAATTTTCGTATCTCGACGGAGAGCCGAGTTATTGCAAAAAAACAAAATTTAACACTTTTTTCAAGATGGCGGAGAACGCACATAGGAAATCTTGGTCGACAATTTGAAGTTAAGCTTTTCTAAGCCCTCCCCACACACAATATCCAAAAATCAGCTTTCTCGGTTCACATGCATTTCTAACCCGTTTTTTTCGACGTAATGACTGGACTAATTGATTTTGCAAAATTCTGATAAATTCCCAAATAACTCTGCATGTGAACGTTTCCAATGAAAGCTTTAGCTTAATTCAGTAGTCGTACGAAATGTTAAAAATTTCTTCTTAAAATGCCAGAAAAAAAACAAACGTAACATTTTCGTGTCTATTCTTTCTGTAAAAAAAAATGCAATTGTGACGATGCGAATAACCTACTAGTATAGATATAGAGAGAGAAGTGGAGATGGGGATAAATAGAGAGATAGAATGCGCCGATGCAGCGAGTTGAACAGGGGGTACGATTCAAGATGGCGCGTCGATGTGAGACTAGCGGCGGAGGAAGGAAGCTCGGAACGCTCGAGCGTAAACGGAGGTCAAACCGAGACCGCATGACATCAGAGACGGTGCGCAGAATCTCTCTCTCCCTCGGAGAGAGAGAGAGAGATATCACAACCGGGATCTTTATGCTGTCGTGTGTTACGTAGTAAAAAGTGTATATAGAACGATTTCGCCTCTGTAGTATAGAAGTAGCAGACAAAATGATATATATGTATACTTGTATACGACACGTATATGGTCTATTTCACGCTAAATCGATTAACATCTGATCTTATCCTCTGGTATTTTTACCAATATTTTCTTAAATATTATTCTTTCAATTCTCAGGCCGGTTTAATTTCTCAGACACGAGTGTTCATTTATTTTTTAAGTTTCACCACGCTAATGATTATTTAACGATTATTTTTATTAACATTTTCCATGAAACAAATCAATAAAAATCGGATAAATTACAAGCAAAAGTCAGTCTATTTTAGAATAAAATTCAAAAATTTCGATAACTAGCACAGAATTTTTGAGAATTTTTTTCCGATATTTAAACCACGACTTAACTTCATTTATAAAATACTTAAAAAACAATTGTTATCATACAATAATGGAGAACAAAAATCTTAAAAAATATTGCACGCTTTTTAGAGCTGAATTAATGATGAAAAAAAATCTATGGACCACATCCGAAAGTGTGTAAGGCCTAAGGTAGGTCAAGTTGACGCGGGACGCCGCATAAATAATCCCTGTCTAGCGTCTCGCCAAAAAAAAAAAAAAAAAAAAAAATTGATTCACACTCTTCCGGGAATTAAAATCTCTCATTTCCATTAAAATGATCATTATATCGTTGTAAACCTCGTGTCGTCCTTTCTGTCAGCTGTTCGTACTGGAATCAGCTGTTCGTTAACGAAATCACGTCTCGAGTCTCGGAGGAAAATGACGAAAGAGAAAAAAAAACCTTATGAATCGCAATTCTCACCATTTTTATTATTGTACCACGAAGAATTATGACGCCGGAGGGAAATTCTCACAAGAAAAAGACTGAGAGTGTGGAGAGCTTCCGGTTGATTTCAACGACCACCAGGGCAGGGAGGGGGGATAGAAAGACTCGCAAATTCGTGGTAGTCAACGAGTCATTGTTGTCCTAGCCAGAGGGAGTCTCGGTAGACGCCATTTTGTTCCCGAGAAGCATTGCGTGTACAAGGCATTTCGCGCCAAATCGAACTCCCTGTAAATTCAAACAATTTTTGTTTTCTGAAATTATTTCGTTCTATTAGTCGCAGCTGTTCAAAAAGTGAAATCAACACCGTTTAAGGTCTGGTAACTTAAGCCGATTTTCATGTCTTTTTTGGAGGGCGTTTTTTTGTAGGAAAATAAAAATGAATCGTTTTGAATATTTAGGATGTTTTTATTTACATATTAAAGATACAAAAAAAATTTTTTTGATAAAATCTAATAGTTTATTATTATTATTATTATTGATCGAAGTTGGCGCCTCGAAAAAAAAGCGCGTGGGTGGCCCCGGTGATTTTGGCTCTTGATGTTATCTGAAATCAAAAATTCTTGATAATTCTTAATCTATAAACATGTCATTCTGGTCGGAACTACTGAAGTTAAATTTCATGGATAAATAACAAAATGGCGGACTTTGGAAAAAAGTTTTTTTTCCAAAGTCCGCTTTTTAGAGTTTTTAGAATTTTGCTAGACTTTCAAAATATCTGTATTACTTTCTTGAAGTGTCTACTACATGGCTCAGAAGTTGCCAAAGTCCAAAGTTTAAAACCGTTGTTAATAAAAATTGATACATAGAAAAAAAAAGCGGAAAAAACGGAATATTGTTAAAAAATTCGTAATTTTATAATAAACAAATATTAAGAAAAACGGTTGTAGACTTTTTTATCTGTAGCCTATGAGCTTTCGAAAAAATAGTGTCTTTGGCGTGGGCTCCGAAAAGTTGAATTATGAAAGGGGGGGGCAATATCTTACGGTCTTACGGATTCAGGCATGTCATAATAAACGGAACGTTAATTATTCGGCACAAAATAAGTTTTTATTGTTGAAAATACAAAAGTTATGAAATAATAATTAATAATTAATAATAGTTAATAATAATTAGTGACGAGAAGAGAATCTACGGTGTGCAACCGGGAGAAAAGTGGCTACAATGATCATCGCAAACCGGCGCCCCGCACGATACACAAGAATACATTGTTTTCTTGTTTTCCTACCAAGTGCAAAGAGAACTTCGTTTTCGCTTTTCTAGTTTACCCGTTGTGGTGATGCTGGGTTTGTTCACCTCGAGAATTTCGCCAATCGGGGTTCTGATGTTTCTATGTGAGGTGATTTTTCGCAGACGATCTTCTGAATGTGGCTTTGTCAGACTGTGAACTAATTATTTTAAGGGAGGGGTAAGGGTTTCAGCGTAAAGAAAACACTTTTTTTGCGATTTTTTTTCTCAAATATGGATTGAGCAATTTTATTCGAACCTTTTGTACATTATTGAGCATACTTTTGACAATGTTGTGTAATTTTTTCATGCAGAAATATTGAAGCATAAGCCCGTAACAGAGCTTTCCCCCGGAACGTCTTGGAAAAAAAACACTTTGCGGTGTTCACTATAAATCGGCCGGAAATTATCTGAAAATGAAAAACCATGAAAATTTAGTCAAATTATAATCAAATCTTCCCCCCAACGTTCTCTGATAATTTTTTTTTTCATTTAAATATTTTTCGCGGCCATCTAAAGTGTGAACTGTTATTATCCACGAAAAATTCCGCCATTTTGTGGGTGGGAAACACCCTTAATGTAAAAAAAACAAAATTTAACTAAACGTTGGGGGCAGGTATTTTATATGTAGAAAATGTGTACAAAGTTTGAAATGAATCGGTCTAGTAGTTTTTAAATGGCAGTGAACACGGTCTTTGAAAAAGTAGTTTTGAGAAAAACGCGTCTAAAGTGCACTGCTAGCCCGACCGCCCGGAGCTGTTAGAGGTATAGCGTTAAAGGCCAGGAGATTAATAAGACAATAACTTCGAGAATATTGCTTAGATCGGTTTAAAATTTTAAGGACATATTCTTGAAATGTTAAACAATAAGATAAAACGAAAAAAAATTCAATTTTTCGAAAGTGTAAACCCTTACTCCGCCCTTAAAGAAGTGTGACGATTCAAGGCGAGGTTGGCTTCTCTCAAATTATATAAAATAGCGCTGTTCACTTCTGCCTGATCCAGCATCCCAAAAAGAGACGCATAGGCCATCGCTTGGTGATTCGGCTCGTTGTGTAATTCTTACAGAACTCATCGAACGTATCCGTTCCATCTTTTGCGGCGTTGTAAAAAACCAAGATTTCTGTTTTGCCGATTTCTTCGTTCATACGGCCGGCTTTGTGCAAGCTGGACAATAACAAAACTACCTTATTTGTTTTCGGACAGTAGGAAAGTAAGGTTAGTCCATCGGTGTAGGCGTACCGCACCGTGCCGGCAGATCAGCTGATTCTATAAAAGATGCTGGTATTTCGGGCTTGTTTTTTTTTCGCAACGTACCAACCATTGTCAAGGAGTAATTGTCCTTTATTTCTTGAACAATCCTCACGGACACGAACCAGTTGTCGCAGTTGACGTTGCGTTCAGAATTGTGTATCTGCTCAGTAAATTTCTTGTTGTAATAAATCGGCACGCTGTCTTCTCCGGTTGTTTTTACATTCCCAACATAAGGTTCAGTATGTACGATGTTTGCACGTCGTTGCAGGTGACAATTTTTATTCCATATTAATCCGGCTTATTAGCAATGTATACTCTCGCAATTCCATAAGTTGCTCGTCGATCGTACAATTAGTAGATGGTGAATAATACCTTTTGCAATTTGCAATGAATGCATCCCATAGATCTTTTATGGCGGGGGGCAAAGCGTGCACTGTTCTTCTTGCATTTCGCGTATTCTTGTCGTCGAACGGAAGATTTTGCAAAAGTTACTGAAATCGACGTTCCGGCATAACAGCTCGGTACAAATTATAACAGAACACAGGGTCTCACAGATCCTCTAAATTTGTGTGATTGTTTTTTTTTTTCCACACCGGCAAAATATGACAATCCGATGAAAGCTTTCAGCTCGACCATATTGATGTTTTTTACAGAATGAAGAACGATTCTCAACGTTCTCTTTTCTTCGATCGATTTCTTCATTGGTATGCTCAGCAAAAATCTCGAACATATCTGGAGTAAATAATAGGGACCAAGCTTCCAAGGGTGTTGCGATATTCTTTGCTTCTCGAATCGCTGACCGGCGAGTGAACTCGAAGCGAATGGCGTTATTTTTTCCTTTGGTAATAGATCGTCGAAGGCCTGCCTGTTTTAATTGTTCCTCAGGTTCGTTGTTTTGCTACCTTTCATGGTTGAAATCAAGGTTCTCGTCGCAATTCTGCTCGTTGGACACTTCTTCATCAATTTCTTGTCCATCAGCTTCGTTTGAACTTTCTTCATCGTGCAACACGTCAGGGCGACGGTTGCATAAATTGTACATAATCTGACCTCCATTTCTTTTACCCATCTTCAAAAACTGTTAGAACAAACAAATTTATTGTAGTAAAATGCATAAACTAATAATTAAAAAAAATCTGAAAAAGTAGGAAAGTAACGCATGCAAGAAATAATATATCAAATTACATAAAAAATTTATTTTAACCATGAAAAAACTGTAAAACTACGAGAAAAACAAAAACAAAAAAATGCATTTACTAACCTTGGAAAATACCGACCTCGTTCGTACACTGACCCTTTTAGGGAACGGAGGCAACTTTCACTGGCTCGCGTCAGCCGGTAAACTGCCAGACCCGGCCGCTGCTTGAGCCTTAAGTCCCTACCACTACCTAGATTTTTTTAGGCGAGATAGGCTAAGCGCGCTCTATACTCGTGAGAGAGAAATAGGAATTTGAAATTCCGACTGTTCCTTTAAAGACCCAGTGTACACACGCGGGGTTTAAAACTAGCAGAAAAATAAAAATTAAGATTTGATTCATATCGGTATATAGAAAGAAATGTGAGTAGTATTTTTTTTTTGTTTGTTTCAAAATTTTCGTTTCATTTAATATATATATATATATATATATATATATATATATTAGGGCGGTTTTTTTTTTTCGACGATTTTTTTTTTCAGTCCCCACCCGAAATTTTGTTGGATATGTCGAAAAAGAAATTCCCTGAAAGTTACAGCCCTTAATATTAATTCCAAGTACTTTCCCAAAGCGTGAGAAGATTTTCCATCTAAAATACACGTAAATCGAATTTTTTTTTTTTTTTCAAATTTCTATAACTCAGCCGCATTTTATGCTATCATATTGTTCTTGGTTTCGACTTACTCGGAATAAAACAATCTAAAAAAGTGCCTTTTGCGGCGAAAGTGTAAATTGTACTGGTGAGTTGGTACGGGTCACTGAAGTTGATTTTTACCCAAAATTCTCGTTTTTTTGCTGTTATCTCCGAAACAATTAACTTTACGAAAAAAATGTAAAGGAAAAATTTGTTGGAAATTTAATTTTCTATAAAAAAGGTCCTATCGACCCAATTGCTTAGATCAATATTTCTTGAGATATTGAACTTTTTTTATTTTTTATTTTTTTTATTATTTAATATTTCATATTTTATAAATTTCATACTACTCATAAGTTAAAGTTCAATATCTCAAGAAATATTAATCTAAGCAATTGGGCCGATAGGACCTTTTTTGTAGAAAATTAAATTTCCAACAAATTTTTCATTTACATTTTTTTCGTAAAGTTAATTGTTTCGGAGATAACAGCAAAAAAACGAGAATTTTGGGTAAAAATCAACTTCAGTGACCCGTACCAACTCACCAGTACAATTTACCCTTTCGCCGCAAAAGGCACTTTTTTAGATTGTTTTATTCTGAGTAAATCGAAACCAAAAACAATATGATAGCATAAAATGCGGCTGAGTTATAGAAATTTGAAAAAAAAAAAAAAAAAATCGATTTACGTGCATTTTAGATGGAAAATCTTCTCACGCTTTGGGAAAGTACTTAGAATTAATATTAAGGGCTGTAACTTTCAGGGAATTTCTGTTTCGACATATCGAACAAAATTTCGGGTGAAGGCTGAAAAAAAAAAATAGTCGAAAAAAAAATCGCCCCAATATATATATGTAGCCCTCACAATTTTTCATATTCCGTTTGGAATATTTTGATTTTCGTTAGGCTTTTGATTTTCTCAACAATTTGCAAAATATACTTCAAGGCTTTCGGTAATTATAAATTCGATAATGAATTAATAGACAAACGACGAGTTTTCATTTCGAATTACGTATTCAACGAATAGTAATAACGAAAGGTGGCTCTCATTGAATGACGACGATTGCAGCGAGCAGGCCGATATAACACGAGTCGTGTTTCAACACGAGCGTTCATTTACCGTATGCTGCTGGTTCACCGATACGCTCTCGGCCGGTGCCGTGAGCCAGAAATAGTTCTTCCTCTCTCTCTTTCTCTCTGTCTCTCGTGTTTAGAGTTCTGCTGGGTTGAATCAATGGGATGACGTCATTGGGAGGATAGAGCGCCGTGCGCTCGGCGCTCGGTTAATAGAATCGTCAGTTCGCGCTGTGGAGGAGGGGAAAGTTCAGAGCCAAAAAAAAAAAACAAAAAACGCGTCTTGTGTCGTCGCTAAGTCGACTGTCTGTTGTGCTATATGATTTGTGCTCTCGTAGCACTATATATCTCTCGTTTTATTGATGACTATTTGGACGCTTGCTGGGCTCTCGTTTCTATTTTTTTTTTATCACCGACATTAGCTCCGGCCACGGTATCTTGCCAAAGTCGTGTTAAAAAAAAATCATTCTCGCGTGTACCAAAACGACGTTCTATCCTGTAACTTCATTTTATTGTCGAAAAATAATCGAAGACATTTAGAATTTTTCTTAACATCACGAAGAATTGGCTAACCAGAAGAAAAACTAACATCTTCGTGATTAACGAATAATAAAACCGTGATCTTACTACTATAATAAAGCTGTAGAGTTTGTTTGTATGTTTGTTCGAACGCGCTAATCCCAGGAAATAATAATCCAATTTGGAAAATTCTCTTTGCATTAGATAGCCCATTTATTCGTGAAGTATTATAACTTTATGCTGTGTCCCTAAGGGACGACAGCGGCGGCGCGTTGAATCGGGGGGGACGGAAATTTAACGCGGCTGAAACCGCGGGGCACAGCGCGTTAACGATAAAAAGCAATTTAACAATATTGTAATACAATAATCACAAAGATGCTTCAAACTCCTTTCGAAATTTTGATCCGAACTCGGAATCAAGTGATAATTAATATCGTTGATAAAACTTTTAATAAATAATTTAGCTATTTCCGTCTTATAATAATAATAATAATAACATCTGATGATAGTGTGAACGAGATGTGAGTTCTGAGAGTTTGACGGAGCGTGTCCTAGTGACGGAAAAATATGCGACAGTGCTTTCTGCTGCACGCAGCCCTAGGGCAGTTGGAGAAAGAATGAGAGAGAGAGAGAGAGAGAGAGAGAGAGAGAGAAAGATAGCGATAGAGAGAGGGGGGGCCCGCACGCACTCGCGATGCGTGAATATAGTGTGACAAGAATGACGTCACTGAGGCTAGTTCAATCCAGCCGTCACGGATAGTTCAATCCAGCCGTTTTACTAGTCACGGCCGAGGTACTATGATACAACACGCTATACGTCGGACGCGGATCGCTTCGACGTTAGGGACTCGTGACCGTACTACGAACTAGTACACGAACGGGTAATAGACAAAGCGAAGGAGACTAGCGGGATCCTAGAAAAACGCAGTCGTACACTTATACATACAGTGGCGTTCAAAAGTATTTTCACATTTTGTCAAAATATTTTTGATAAAGACATTTTCGACACTATTGAAAGATCAAGACTGTCTTTAAAATTGCAACAATGGATTTTTTTGTCCGGAGGAAAAAATTCGAACGAAAAAAAAACCATCGTAATAATAGTTAATAATAATACAAAAAATGTTAATTATTATTACGATGGTTCTTTTTCATTCAAATTTATTCGCGAATTTTTTCTCCGCGCAAAAAAATCATTATTGCAATTTTCAATACATTTTTGTTTTGATCTTTCGAAAGTCTCGAAAACGTTCGTATTTTTAACATTAAATTGAGTGAAAAAATGTTGAAAAAAAAATTAATAATGTTAAGGTAATAGTCTGGTAACTTAAGCCGATTTTCATGTCTTTTTTGGAGGGCGTTTTTTTGTAGGAAAATAAAAATGAATCGTTTTGGATATTTAGGATTTTTTATTTACATATTAAAGATACAAAAAAAAAATTTTTTTTTTAATTTAACAGTTTATTATTATTATTATTATTGATCGAAGTTGGCACTTCGAAAAAAAAGCGCGTGGGTGGCCCCGGTGATTTTGGCTCTTGATGTTATCTGAAATCAAAAATTCTTGAAAATTCTTAATCTATAGACATGTCATTCTGGTCGGAACTACTGAAGTTAAATTTCATGGATAAATAACAAAATGGCGGACTTTGGAAAAAAAAGTTTCTTTTTTCCGAAGTCCGCCATAGATTAAGAATTATCGAGAATTTTTTATTTCAAATAACATCAAGAGCCAAAATCACCGGGGCCACCCACGCGCTTTTTTTCGAGGTGCCAACTTCGATCAATAATAATAATAATAATAAACTATTAAATTTTTTCAAAAACATTTTTTTTTGTATCTTTAATATGTTAATAAAAACATCCTAAATATCCAAAACGATTCATTTTTATTTTTCTACAAAAAAACGCCCTCCAAAAAAGACATGAAAATCGGCTTAAGTTACCAGACAACTACCTTAAATTAATTCGCCGTAAATATGTCGATCGTCTCATTTAAATTTGTCGTTCGTCTATTTATTCCTGAGTGCATACATGGTAAAATCCAATTAAAGCTTCGTTATCGAAGTAACTCGATTAGAGAGAGAGAGAGAGAGAGAGAGAGAGAAATAGACAGGATAAAGATGTAAACGATAAGTCCTTTGAAACTCGAGTGGGGCTAGGTGGGATGGGGTGGTGATGCGCGTGCCGTTCGTGGTTGCTGGTAGGCCAAGGACATTTGCCAACTTCTCGTCGCTGCTATACGCACTCTGGACAGGGGCAAACCGCGTGGGCTCACGATGTTCAGGAACCCCCGTTCTCTCGTGTATAAATTACCAGGATAAAATATGAAAATTAACTCGTACAATAAAAATTTTTTATAATATTATGAAAAGTCGGAATTTTTCGTTTTTCTTTTCTTTCTAAATGGCGAGGAAAAAAACGCAAAAAAGGGCTTAACTTTTTGCTTATTTCTCATTAAGACAATTTAAATTACAAGCAAATTTAAAAATTATTTTCACTGCACTTGAACGTTCGGTTTTGCAATTTATTGATAATTTCCTTTTTATATTTTTAATATATTACTATATAATGGTGGTTACCGTTTGGGACTAGCTGTTTCAAACAAAATGATAAACATTTCAAGAACTTTCATGCTCCAAATAAAATCCCATCGTTTATCCGTCAACTTCATCGTCTTGAAGTGAAAATACACCTGAAAACTGCTTTACATCATAGACGTTGATTAAGATTCTAAATGATTAATTTTTTATTTATTTAATTGACATACTTTTTAAATAGATTTCCCGACAATGCTCTCGAATGGCGATGAAGAGAGCTCGGACAAAGAATATTTCAAGTATTTCTCGCTCGAAATAGAATTCTATGATGAATTTCTGAAAAAATTCTCGTCGATCGTTCGTTAATCAATCCCTAGATGAATAAATTATCCGTTCGAATGAAAGAATGTGCCGAGTAAATGAATAAATAATTAAAAAAAAAAAAGTGTCTTTCTAGAGCATTGTACATGTGCACGGAAGTCTCGTTTGCCGGGTACGCTCGTTTTGTCGCGTCGTCGACATCGGGTTACCGCGCAGACTCCGCGAGTGTGGAGACCCGCGGTGTAAAGGTGCACGAACCTCGCAGAAATAACCTAACGCAACTTCGGGTCAATATCGCATCGCGGCGCGCGACGAGGTAAAGAGCAAGGGACGAAGAGACAGAGAACGAAAGAGAGAGAGAGCGCTAGTGATGGGCGAGATGGGGGGTAGGTAACCTTAAAACCGCGACGTCGACTCTGTGGCGTACGTAAGCGTTCGGGTTAGTATACAGAAAATTTGCCAGGCGGCAACGCAGCAGCCACGCTCTCGCGAGGCAGCACCGAGATGCTTCTTACCGATTTTTCGCCGGAAGGTTAGTAGAAGAGGGCCTGATCGAGACGCGCGTGGAAGAGAAAGAGAGAAAAAGGGGCGGGAGAGAGAGAGAGAAAGAGGAGAGGCTGGGCGCGGAGTGTGCATGGGAACCAGATTGATTTTCTCTCTCCGGGAGCGAGCAACCGACGCCCGTTTCTCTTTCTCTCTCTCTCTCTCTCTCTCTCTCTCTCATTCTCCTCTCGGGTGAAACGTGACAAAATGGTCTTTCTACTTCCCCTCTCTTTCTCTCTTTCTCATCGTTCGCCATTTTCTCGTACCTCAGCTCGTTCTGGGTTAATATCCAAGAGAGCTTGACAACGCCGTCGCTTGGTGGCGCTGTCCTCAAATCCTTCGACCCCTTACAAAGTACATATAACAAAACGGATGTATCCGCTATAATTAATAAATTTTCTGCATTTCCGATACCGATACATCGAGAATATCAATGAATTTCCTATTCAAACGTCACAATTGTATGAAACTTTCATTAATTTTCCATCTGTCCAATTCCGATGTGTTTCGTTAATGTAATTCATAATTATATAATAATTGATGAGAATTGCGCGCGAAAATTCTTCGTGAAAAGCGACTGTTACGAGCGGGTGTACCGAGTATAATAAATCCGTGGGTAGCGGATCCGAAGGAGTTGACAAATGAGAAACGAGAGGTTTTACTATAATAAACGAACGGAGAGTCGAGTTAGGCCACGCGCCAGTCACGACGGGCCAAGCCTTACCGGCCGAGTCATAACGGAATTAGCGATGGCCACAGCCTGTTTGGCGAACGATTCTCCTCGGTATGAGGAGAGCGCCCTCTCTTCTCGCTCCCCGGAACTCAAGGAGAAAACGAACGCGAGAAACGACGACGACGACGACAGAGACGAGTTTTAAAAAAACAAAACAACAGACGAGCCAGAGAGCGAGAAAGAGAGAGAGAGAGAGAGAGAGAGTGACGCGTCGGATTTCCGGCGCGTGGGGTTCGATCCGCTGAGCGGAGCAGCCCGGCAGATCTATACACAGAGAGCAGCTCTCTACCCAGTACATATAAGCATGAAGGGGCGGTGAAGGAGATATAGACAGAGAGAGAAAGATAGAGAGAGATAGCGTGAGCGTATAAAAAGGAAAACAAGAGGAAACGCGGCAACGCTGACTACGGCAACGTCGCAAATTTACCAGCGGGCGCTCGCGCGAACACGGCGTTGCCAGACGTGGCCCGGGTGACGTCACACGAGTATCCAAGCTCGTCCGTGCTCGTTGCTGCTTCTACGGCACGCTACTCCAAGCCCCTTTACCCCCTCCCTCGCTCTCTCTCTCTCACACGGAAATATAATAATAACACTTGCTTGTATTATACTCACGAATCCCATGGAACTACTCTCTCTCTCTCTCTCTCTCTCTTTCTCATACAGATACGCAGACGCGACGAGAAACAGCAAGACGCGTTTCATACGTTAAGAGCCACTATCTATCGATATATATATATATATGTATGTTCATGATATATAGTGTGTCTGCTCCCGGCTCGGAACTCTGCCGGCTGAGCGTGACTTACACTCCGCAACAACGAAAAAAAAAAAGAAAAAGGAAATAATGCATTTGGAAAGGAAAAAAAAAAAAAAGTAACAGAAGGAAAAGGACGAGAAAGGCGCATCGGGCCCGCACATCACCTCCTTTGTTCGTCGTGCATGAACGAAAAACACTTTTTGCCCACGTTACGGCGAAACGGGAAATTCACATTTTTTTCCGTTCCCCTCTCAGCCCCTCGCTTCTACACCACGGGAATTTGGATAATTGCGCGAAATCACGTTGCCGAGATGAATTGAATAATTTAGATGTTTTCTTTTTTCTTTTTTCAATTTTCTTAATTCCTACATGCTTAGGGAAATTTTAACGGGGATTGGGTTTTAATTTTTTTTATTTGTTTCCACAAAGTTTCTAAAGTATCGAATCGTACGTTCGTATTAGACAGTTGAAGATAACGAAAATTGTACGATATAGATATAGCGACGATGTTAATTTCAAATCGCTCATCTGGACTTCCGGATGATAAATATTCCTACAGTATATTAATATTGATACAGTTTTTATGGTGTATTAACTTTTTTTTTATTTTGAGAATTAGTATCATATTTTTTTTAAATAGTTTGAATTTTTTTTTCATTTCCAGCTAGTATGTATAACTTGGATAATTGCGCGAAATCACGTTGCCGAGATGAATTGAATAATCTAGATGTCTTCTTTTTTTTTCTTTTTTTTTTTTCTTAATTCCTACATGCTTATTATTTTTTTTTCGCGATTTTTTTTTTTTCGACTATTTTTTTTTTCAGTCTCCACCCGGAATTTTGTTGGATATGTCGAAAAAGAAATTCCCTGAAAGTTACAGCCCTTAATATTAATTCTAAGTACTTTCCCAAAGCGTGAGAAGATTTTCCATCTAAAATACACGTAAATCGATTTTTTTTTTTTTTTCAAATTTCTATAACTCAGCCGCATTTTATGCTATCATATTGTTCTTGGTTTCGATTTACTCAGAATAAAACAATCTAAAAAAGTGCCTTTTGCGGCGAAAGTGTAAATTGTACTGGTGAGTTGGTACGGGTCACTGAAGTTGATTTTTACCCAAAATCCTCGTTTTTTTGCTGTTATCTCCGAAACAATTAACTTTACGAAAAAAATGTAAACGAAAAATTTGTTGGAAATTTAATTTCCTACAAAAAAGGTCCAATCGACCCAATTGCTTAGATTAATATTTCTTGAGATATTGAACTTTTTTTATTTTTTATTTTTTATTATTTAATATTTCATATTTTATAAATTTTATACTACTCATAAGTTAAAGTATAAATATGTATAAATAATTTAGATGTTTTCTTTTCTTTTTTTTTTTTTTTCAATTTTCTTCATTCCTACATGCTTATGGAAATTTTAACGGGGATTGGATTTGAATTTTTTAAATTTCTTTCCACATAGTTTCGAAAAGTATCGAATCGTGCGTTTGTTTTAGACAGTTGAAAATAACGAAAATTGTACGATATAGATATAGCGACGATGTTAATTTCAAATCGCTCATCTGGTCTTCTGGATGATAAATATTCCTACAGTAAATAAATATTGATACAATTTTTATGGTCATTTTTTGGTGGTTGTTTTTTTTTTATATTTTTTTAATATCGAAAATTAGTACCATTTTTTAAAAAATAGTTTGAATTTTTTTTTCATTTCCAGCTAATATGTATAACTTGGATAATTGCGCGAAATCACGTTGCCGAGATAAATTGAATGATTTAGATGTTTTTTTTTTTTTTTCTTTCTTAATTCCTACATGCTTATGGAAATTTGAACGGGGATTGGATTTAAATTTTTAAAATTTCTTTCCACATAGTTTCAAAAGTATCGAATCGTGCGTTCGTATAAGACAGTTGAAAATAACGAAAATTGTACGATATAGATATAGCGACGATGTTAATTTCAAATCGCTCATCTGGTCTTCCGGATGATAAATATTCCCACAGTAAATAAATATTGATACAGTTTTTATGGTGTATTAACTTTTTTTTTATATTGAAAATTGGTACCATTTTTTTTTTAAATAGTTTGAATTTTTTTTTCATTTCCAGCTAATATGCATGATATGATGAATGAAGATTAAATGAAATGCACGGATCTGTCCTATGAATGGATAGCGAATATTTTTCTGTAGTAAATATTTTTGAGAAACGGTGACGGAACGTTGTTTGTTCGTTGAAAATAAACGCTCGTGCCTTCTCGATTTAGAAATCTTTTTTTTTTTTTTTTCTTCAACAGATGGGTATGAGGAGATGGAACGAAAAAAAAAATTTATTCGATCGACAAAGTCGATTACGCAATATTGGTTTCGTTTTTTGTGATAAAAATCATTGTTCGCGGAATTTCCGTCGAGTCTAATCAACATTACTGAAACATCGAACCCTACGTAATGTTTACAATTTTATTTTTATTTTTTTTCACGCGCCTAAACCTCACCGAGCAGTTTCGCGAGTCGTCGGTCACTCCTGTTTAACGAATTATACATATATACGGTATATTCTCCGCACACATGTTCCGTATATTATGTACAACAAGTTTTGTTGGCTTATCGATCAAGCGCTAGCCCCCCCCCCCAAGCCCAGCCGTAGTTCTTTGCGCGCGCTATCACGTGTGCTTAGACTATTAGTCGATTAAACAAGAGTGTTACGTCTAACCCGCGCGCGACGGTTCAAGGCTCGTTAATCCAATGCACAATAAAAGATAAGCCTAAACGAAATGTAACGGCGACGAAACAACGTTGAAGATCGAAAAATATTCGTCGAAAAAAAAACATACTGGGCGATAGTTTTTTTGTCAATTCTTAAAGCAAACTCTATCAAACTATATCCCCCATCACATTTTGGCTAATAAAAATTTTCAAAAATATTTTTGTTAAAAAATTCCTCGGTCGTCGTTTTCCCAACACCTCGTTCTAGTTACCCGCCAAATTTCAAGTCGATAGGTTAAGGGAGGGGTAAGGGTTTCAGCGTAAAAAAAAACACTTTTTTTACGATTTTTTTTCTCAAATATGGATTGAGCAATTTTATTCGAATCTTTTGTACATTATTGAGCATACTTTTGACAATGTTGTCTAATTTTTTCATGCAGAAATATTGAAGCATAAGCCCGTAACAGAGCTTCCCCCAGAACGTATTGGAAAAAAAACAATTTGCGGTGTTCACTATAACTCGGCCGGAAATGATCTGAAAATGATAAACCATGAAAATTTAGTCAAATTATAATCAAATCTTCCCCCCAACGTTCTCTGATAATTTTTTTTTTTCATTTAAAAATTTTTGGCGGCCATCTAAGGTGTGAACTGTTATTTTCCACGAAAAATTCCACCATTTTGTTGGTAGGAAACACCCTTAATGTAAAAAAAAAAAATTTAACTAATCGTTGGGGGGAGGTATTTTATATGTAGAAAATGTGTACAAAGTTTGAAATGAATCGGTCAAGTAGTTTTTAAATGGCAGTGAACACGGCCTTTGAAATAGTAGTTTTGAGAAAAACGCGTCTAAAGTGCACTGCTAGCCCGACCGCCCGCAGCTGTTAAAGGTATAAGGCGTTAAAGGCCAGGAGATTAATAAGACAATAACTTCAAGAATATTGCTTAGATCGGTTTAAAATTTTAAGGACATATTCTTGAAATGTTAAACGATAAGATAAGACAAAAAAAAAATTCGATTTTTCGAAAGTGAAAACCCTTACCCCGCCCTTAAACCGTTTGGGAATTAGAGACTTGAGACAGAACGACAGACGGACGGACGGACAACCGAGTTCCCACCCGTTACGATTCCGTTTATAAAAGATAACACTAAACGAAATGTAACGGGGCGAACAAACAACGTTTGAAGATCCAAAATATATAGTATTTTTTGTGTCAATTCTTAAAGCAAACCCTTTCAAACTATATCCCACATCACATTTTGGCTAATGAAAATTTTCAAAAATACTTTTGTTAAAAAATTCCTCGGTCGTCGTTTTCCCAACACCTCGTTCTAGTTACCCGCCAAATTTCGAGTCGATAGATCAAACCGTTTGGGAGTTAGAGACTTGAGACAGAACGACAGACGGACGGACGGACGGACGACCGAATTCCCACCCGTAACGATTCCGTTTGTACCGGTTACGAAACGCTAAAAATTACTATTCCTTTGTTTCACGTTGAATTCATAATTAATCGGTACCATGTTCGTAAAGCAAAGGCTCAAAGACTTTTCTGGAATTCGTCGATCTCCCACTGACATATCTCTCGTGGTCGAAAGAAACTCCTTTATCCTCGAGCGAGGGGCCAGATATGAAACGTCGCGATTATTACGTCACGTTATCGATCGTTTGCCGCGCTCCTTCCGTCTCAACGGGCGCCCTCTGTGCCCCTCATCGTAAAAAAGAAAAAAAAAACGTACGGTGTACTATCGCACTATATCGCACTATATGTATAGTGTCTATGCAGTAACACGACGATATAGTTCGTCGGGTGACCGCTAAGACGCACGCGCGAGCTTTTACCGCGATCGATATACAACCCAGCCGTCTATGTACACTTCTTCGTCTCTCCCTCTCGTTTCTTCCATCTCCTCTGTAACGCTAGTCGCGCATCAGAACGAGATCTCCCTCTTTGCGGAAAAAAGGCTGCCCGATGAAATGTACGTTTTTTTTAAATCCACACTTGGGTAAAGGAGCGGGAGGGAGATGGGTGGTCGGAAACTTGTCTAATCGACGATTTTACGTATCGTGTAGTTTTCCATCACGTTTTCATAGCGATGATCGCCGAGCGGCAATCTCGTGCCGCTTCGTTCTGACCGCTATATGTAACGCCTCCAGCTGCTTAATATCAGAGTATAGCGTGCGTATGAACGTATTTGTCGAGTCTCGTGTTTTGGGTGGGGGTGATAGCGAGTTTTACAATGGCGCGTGTGTGAGTATGGTCACGTGACGAGGCCCCCGATCCTCCGATGCTCGCACGCAGTTTTGCCCCCCCCCCACCCCCACCCCGTTCACTTCGTTCTCCGCCTCTCCCTTCGCCGCGCTACTTCCCTCTTTCTCGTTCGCGCGAAACGGTTCGCCGGTCTGTTACGTCACTTTTAATTGCCAACTCTCTGGCACATATATACGTACGTAGCGCCGCGTTGATTTTTTTTTTCATTTCTTTCTTCTGTACGGCTGTAAATTATAGATCATAGACACATAATGAACCGTATTAATATCAAAGAGCGTTATTGTATTCGTTTGATGGACTGAGATAATGCTGGAACGCGTTATTAACAGTTGGTACAGTAGATTATCTCGAAACTTCGTACGCAATGAATCTTTTGCGAGTTTCCGCGTGGCTTTAATTGAATTTATTATTTATTTAGTTGTCCGGGACATTGAATTTCGTTAAATTCAATGTCTCGCGTCTCGTTAAGAATATAGAGAATTTTACTGGAATCGCCTTATTCCTCTGGGTTACGGGATTCCGCGAGAAGCTTGCGCTTCGCCAACGCTCCGCCGGATGGCTTCTAGCGGAGTCTCTCGCGCAAGAGGGGCGTCGCGCCCGCGCCTATAAGGCGCTCGACCTTTTGTTACGACACGCGTTACTCGTTCATACCTAAAAATACGATTCACAGACTGAACCACCAACGAAACAAATGTACTTTTCGTTGTGTTCATTCTTATACCGTATATACATTGTTGACAGTTTCTTTTGTTTTTCGTTCCTTCTTGTTCTTTCGTTTGCACTTTCCTTTCGCTTTCATTCGTCACATTGATGATAATTCGAGAGGAGCGAATTTCCGATGTAATTCCGAGACGAATTTTCACGTGAGACTGATACGGGGCTGGAGGAAAGCGTAAAATCGATACGGTTCAAGGTCGAGGGTACAATTGCCTCTTGCTGCGCCTCGAAACTCCCGGGGATGGAACATTAGAGAGAGATGGTGAGCAGAATGTTCTCGCTTATTGTACGCACACCAATGCAACCTTATAACGGGGATAAATATCGAGAGGGGCGGCTGTTGCAGCGCCACCTTATTTTTCTCTCTAAATACACTCGACGGATTTTAGTGTAAGGGTAATGGGCATGTACGAGACCACGTGCGTGCTCTGTGACCGTACACACAGCATTCCCCCTCCCCAACGATGACGCATCGTTCACCCTTCTGAAAAATGCACTCAAGGTCATTCAAGGGTTGGCGACGGCAAATCAGCAGGTAGATGCGTAAATAATTTCTTTATGTCGACAACGGGATGAAAATCTTTGAAAAACCATTACGAAATAATTTACACAACTTGACAATCATAGAAACAAAAATTTGTTCTCCTTCTTGAATAACATTGAAATTTTTCAACAAAAAATCTTTTTGATCCGCGTAAAATATTATAATGGAAAAATCTTCACGATGTGAAAGTTGTAGATTTAAAAAATTTCCCCGTAACAATTCGCTTTGCGAATAATTAATTTCACTGTCGATCTCGTTTTTCACGGTGTCTCGCCACAAATGTCGTCAAATTTCATTGACGAAGCTCTCGACTATAAAAAATTTAAAAAAATAGTAAAGTAAGACGAAAAAGAGGGACGATCTCAAAGGACGCGACACTGAAATCTTGCTAGCCGTTTTTTTTGTGCTCGATTAACAAAAAATGTAAAAGGAAAAATTTGCGGAATCAAACGAAAGGAAAGATTCGTGGACGACAAACAAAATCATCAATTGTTTAAGAACACATATGTGAGCTATTATCGCGCATGGGTTTACCGATTCTCCGCTACTTCTCGTCGTGCGACGTTTCCTTTTTTTTTTTTTCTGTGGCTGCTGCTTTTGTTCGCGCGCCAGTTTAATGCACGAAGCGAGAGATGGCAAATGGCGTTGAGAAAAGACGGGGAGACCGAGTGTGTGTATACACAGCCGCAGGCGTGCCGGAGGTTTCGCGTTACCACCTCGTGCGCTTGGAAAAGAGAGAGAGAGAGAGAGAGATTTTTATGTACAGTACATCTATGTGCCGGGCATATGATGTCAGCTAGCGCTACAAAGGATAACTCTCACAGAGTGATGTCACTTTTTGCGGGAAACGAAATTTGATTGTTGTCCTTACGTTATTATTATTATTATTATTATTATTATTAATTTAAGACGATCCTTTTGAACTTGCCGCTATTTTTTTAGTTATTCTACAAAATTCTAAAGGAATGATTGTCGAAAATATTTCTACCAATAATGCCAACAAATATTCAAATATAAAAATTGTAGAATTTATTTTTTTCTTCAAAATATAACAAAATATTGAAAAAAAATTAAAAAAAAATTAAAAAACTACTTTTCGAATTTTTTTACATACCGATCTGAGTATTTTCATGCGTGATAAAAAAAAAAGCATTCTGAAAGATTTTTTATTTGGAATTTTCGACGTGGTATTTACTTTTCGAAAAAATCGAAAGAAGCGCGCTTTTTCCGAGCTTTTAATCGTGGAGATCGCCATTTACATAGACGAGAATTTAAAACACTTTGGACAATTAATTTTCCTTGCGCAAGGAAATCCAATTCAAGTATAACACTTTTTGCGGGAAACGAAATTTGATTGTCGTCCTTACGTTATTATTATTATTAATTTAATCCTTTTGAACTTGCCGCAATTTTTTTGTTATTTCCCAAAATTCTAAAGGAATGATTGTCGAAAATATTTCTATCAATAATGCCAACAAATATTCAGATAACAAAATTTTAGAACTTATTTTTTTCTTCAAAATATAACAAAATATTGAAAAAAAATTAAAAAACTACTCTTCGAATTTTTTTACATACCAATCTGAGTATTTTCATGCGTGATAAAAAAAAAAGCATTTTGAAAGATTTATTATTTGGAATTTTCGACCCGGTATTTACTTTCCGAAAAAATCGAAAGAAGCGCGCTTTTTTCGAGCTTTTAATCGTGAGATCGCCATTTAGATAGACGAGAATTTAAAACACTTTGGAGAATTGATTTTCCTTGCGCAAGAAAATCCAATTCAAGTATAACACTTTTTGCGGGAAACGAAATTTGATTGTCGTCCTTACGTTATTGTTATTATTATTAATTTAAGTCGATCCTTTTGAATTTGCCACAATTTTTTAGTTGTTCTCCAAAATTCTAAAGGAATGATTGTCGAAAATATTTCTACCAATAATGCCAACAAATATTCAGATAAAATTTTAGAACTTATTTTTTTCTTCAAAATATAACAAAAATTGAAAAAAAATTAAAAAATTACTCTCCGAATTTTTTTACATACCGATCTAAGTATTTTCATGCGTGACCAAAAAAAAAGCATTTTGAAAGATTTATTATTTCGAATTTTCGACGCGGTATTTACTTTTCGAAAAAATCGAAAGAAGCGCGCTTTTTTCGAGCTTTTAATCGTGAGATCGCCATTTAGATAGACGAGAATTTAAAATGTTTTGGAGAATTGGATTTCCTTGCGCAAGAAATATCGAGCACTAAGATTTCCCTAGAAGAGAAACAAAAATTCTTCTAGATAGTGAATTAAAATTAGAGACACTTAATCATGTTTTTTAAAACCATCTATATATATATATATGTACCCAGGGTGTCCCAAAAATAGTACGTCAGAGTGACATGAGGGCTTAGATTGGCTCAGGATCTATCAGAATAAATAAAATATAACCTCAGGTAAAAGTCTCACGGTTCTCGAGAAAAATCGTCTTTTTTGATTTCTCGGAAAATCGCTACGTAGCACTTGTTATTCCGCTACTATTTTGTTCCTAAAACATGTGCCGTTTGTGTAATTAGGATTGAAAGTAGACAGTTTGATCGCATGGTGTAACAATTAAATAAATCATTAAATATTATTATTTTTTTGGATTCTTACGCTTCCACAAAGGTTCTATTTCTTTTTTTTTGTTAGAACCAATTCACTTACCGCCTTAGGTACCAACTTCGTGCGCTTTAGTGTCTTTTGTTCAATCCCAAAATAATTCATAGCAATGGTAGCGGAGTAACAAGTACTAGGTAGCGATTTTTCGAAAAATCAAAGAAGACAATTTTTCTCGAAAACCACTTAGACTTTTACTAAGGTCATATTTGTTTATTCTGATATGTCCAGAGCCAATCTAACCCCCGGTGTCACTCTGACGTAAGAATATCACGTTGATATTCTTCGGACTCCGGAGTCGGGTACACATTTTTATCGTTCGTGTGGTTATCGCGCGGGATTATATTAGTTTCTCGAAGGCCTCTCTCTTATCGTCTCGTTGAGTGATGCTGCGCGTAAATAAAAATCAACCTCTCTCTATAATACCGTCTATAATACTCCCGACAATAATAACCAACCGCGATACTCGCGTTTTATTTTCTATAGAAAATAAAAAATCACGATCCCGTCGTTCGACGGTTCTGGGCTAATGGAAAATAAAACTATACGAACGAGCGTTGTTTACGTCCCGTTGAGATAACACATTAACGGATTGGTGTCTCCGGGACGATCGGAAGACGAATGGTTTTTTTTTCTTTCCTCCCGTCTTTTCCAACAGTCTCGGAACATACCAGCTGTATCTTCAAATCACAAAATCTCGTGGTTATTTCGATAAAAAAATAAAATAAAAAATAATACAATGTTCGCGTGGAAAAGTATCGGAGAAGATACGAATATTGATAGATTGGAACTATGTAAAAATGAACATTAAAAAAATCGAAAGGTAAATATGGAGCAAAGGGTTCTGATTGACTTGCCTTTAATATATGTTGTCTAGGGACCCTTTCTGAACAACTTTTTCCTCGGACACAATTGGGGGTCGTTATTTATTAAAAAGTTATTAACAAATAAAGTTAATAATTCATATAGCTATTTTCCTTATAGCAGCCAGTCCCAATCATCTTGTCCTTCACATGTGTTGTTAAGAATGCCCCCCTGAGTAACATACCAAAAGTTTTATCCGTCCTCATTGTTTGTTAAAAAGTTATTAACAAAAGAAAATTCATAAATAGAATATGAAATTCTTACATGGTGGCCAGTACACGTATGACCGGAGGGGCTGCGGCCCCCCTGCCCCCACCGCATACCAGCCCATAGACAAACCAAAAACAACCCTAGTAACCTAAAGAAACAAAGAGACAAACCCAAAAAACAAACAGACCCAACAAACAAACAGACACAACAAACAAACAAACCCAATACAAACCCAAAACCTAAACGAACAAACCCAACAAACAAATCCAAAACAAACCCAAACCCAAAAAACAGAAACCCAAAAAACAGAAACCCAAAAAACCCAAACCCAAAAAACCCAAACCCAAAAAACCCAAACCCAAAAAACCCAAACCCAAAAAACCCAAACCCAATAAACAAACAAATCCAAAACTGTCGACCAGCATATCGACAGTTTCTTCGACATTATGAGTACCATGTATCCGCTTCATAATATAAATAATGAATAAAACAAATAATTGTTTGTTTATATGTTTATTTGCGTTGTTTTTGGGTTGTTTTTGGGTTGTTTTTGGGCTGGTGAGTGGTGGATTGCAGGGGGGCGCAACCCCCCCTCTCATGCGTGTGCTGTTCACCATACACTAGAACAAGTAGTTCATGTTTGATTTACGAAACTTTTTTTGTTAATAACTTTTTAACAAACAATGAGCGACGGATAAAACTTTTTGTATGCTACTCAGGGGTGCATTAGTAACAACAAATGTGAAGGACAAGATGATTAGGACTGGCTGGTATAAGGAAAATAGCTATATGAATTATTAACTTTATTTGTTAATAACTTTTTAATAAATAACGACCCCCAATTGTGTCAGAGGAAAGAGTTGTTCAGGAAGGTTCCCTACACAACGTATATTAAAGACAAGTCAATCGGAAGTGGGTCTCCTTTGCTCCATATTTACCCTATTTTTTATTTTTTTTCTGAGAACCACTTTGCCTACCGCCTTAGGTGTACCTAATTCGTACGGTTTAGTGCCTTTTGTTCAAACCTACGGTAATTCATAGCAACAGTACCAGAATAACAAGTACTAGGTAGCGATTTTTCCGAAAAATCAAAAAACACAATTTTCCTCGAAAACCATTAGACTTTTACTGAGGTCATATTTGTTTATTCTGATAGATCCGGAGCCAATCTAACCCTCGTGTCATTCTGAAGTGCTTCGGGACACCCTGCATATTTTCGCGTGTATATTATTGTTTGATCCAGTGAATAGTCGTACGAGGTGAAATCGTTTGCATATTTTTCTTCATTTTTCGCACATTGGCTTACGTTAAACCCGTCCCTGTACCAGCCGTTACGTGGGAGAGCGAGAAGTTTGGATATTCCCGGTCGTTCGTTGGGTGAGAAATAGCGGAAATTTTCGTTACTAGCGGACGCGCGTGCGTACGCGCAAAAGATCACGGCCGGCAGGTGTCGCGACCCGCTATTTCTCTGCGTTACGAAACGACGTCGAGATGACACGAAATATATAAAAAAAAAAAACAAATTAAGGAAAAAAAAGGAAGGAGCGAGATTGGGAGAGTCGTGAGAGTGGTCCCCGGCGATGGTATCGACCAGTTTTTTCTTCCCTTCTTTCATCGTCGCTGAAAAAGGAACGATTACGAGAAAAAAAAAACGCGCTCCGGTCTACACCTCTCCGAGTTTCATCGATTTCACGTCCGCGTCCATATCTACAGGGCATTCAGTGTAAAATCGACCAATCATTTTTATAACGTTTCTTCAATAATCACCCCCCCCCCCCCCCCCCCAATCTTCTGCCTCTCCCATGAATGTAAATCTATCAAACGTGATCGGCATTACGACCATTTGAAATTTCGATATTTGTCGTTTTTTTTTTCTTTTCAAAATTAGGAAAGAAAGTGCAAACAAATCTTTGGGCTTTTACCGCACCTCGAGTCTCTGTGCGATCGAAAATTCTTCCATTTATCGTCAATCGGAATGAGTTTTAGGCGAAAGTACGAAAATTCAATATGAAAAAATTCAAAAAAAATTGACAGAGTTTCGCTTCGTTTTTTTGGGTTTTTGCGAAAATACCGTCCGAATTACGATACAGTCTGCTTTGTTCTATATACATGAGAAGGTACGTTGTTCCGTGTGGTTATGCATTACACTCAGGAAACCAAAGTTGCACGGCCGGTTTTATTCACGGTGCAACGACGATAGAGGCCGATTCGCCAACGCAGCTGCGTTTTCAACGAACCCCGGTTTTATCGCCCTTTCATACGTCAACCTTTCTTTTTTTTTTTTCGGCATACAGTACGCACACACGCGACACTTGTGAATATATTTTTACGATGGTAGAAACAACAACAAAAAAAGCCAATTTTCGAAATAGAAAAATTCATGCGGTGAAAACAAAATAAAAATATTATCATCGTACAATGTTTATCTATTTAAATGATCTCTTCCTCTCTCTATTTTTCTATAGTGCTATTGAGCCAACTTCGAATGATAAAGATGAAAGAGAAAAAAAAATGCTCTCAATCTCCCGCTACTATCTATCACATTGTACGTTGAAATAAATAAGTGAGATTATAATGAAAAGTATGCTGCGTATAATCGTGATGTATACTTACTTTAATCGCATAATTGAAAATCAAAATTTCGATATTCAAAATGGCAGATTAAACATTGAGACAACTTTGAACGATGAAGATGAAAAAAAATGCTCTAAATCTCCTGTTACTATCACATTGAAATAAATAAGTAAGATTATCTATTACGTTGAAATAAATAATTGAGATTATAATGAAAAATATATTGCAAATAATCGTGATGTATTATTTGCATTAATCGCAAAATTGAAAATCAAAATTTCGATATTCAAAATGGCGTATTAAACATTGAGCCCAACTTTGAACGATAAAGATGAAAAAAAAAAGCTCTAAATCTCCCGTTACTATCATATTGAAATAAATAAGAAAGATTATCTATTACGTCGAAATTAATAATTGAGATTATAATGAAAAGTATATTGCAAATAATCGTGATGTATTATTTGCATCGATCGTAAAATTGAAAATCAAAATTTCGATATTCAAAATGGCGTATTAAACATTGAGCCCAACTTTGAAGGATAAAGATGAAAAAAAAATGCTCTAAATCTCCCGTTACTATCACATTGAAATAAATAAAAAAGATTATCTATTACGTTGAAATTAATAATTGAGATTATAATGAAAAGTATATTGCAAATAATCGTGATGTATTATTTGCATCAATCGCAAAATTGAAAATCAAAATTTCGATATTCAAAATGGTGTATTAAACATTGAGCCCAACTTTGAAGGATAAAGATGAAAAAAAAAATGCTCTAAATCTCCCGTTACTATCTATCACATTTTAATTTGAAATAATTGAGATTATAATGAAAAGTATATTGCAAATAATCGTGATGTATATTTGCATCAATTACAAAAGGGAAAATCAAAATTTCGATATTCAAAATGGCGTATTAAACATTGAGCCAACTTTGAAGGATAAAGATGAAAAAAAAAAATGCTCTAAATCTCCCGTTACTATCTATCACATTGTACGTTGAAATAAATGAGATTATAATGAAAAGTATATTGCAAATAATCGTGATGTATATTTGCATTAATCCCATAATTGAAAATCAAAATTTCGATACTGAAAATGGCGGATTAAACATTGAGCCAACTTTGAACGATAAAGATGAAAAAAAAGAAATCCTCTCAATCTCCCGCTACTATCTATCTATCACATTGTACGTGGAAATAAATAAGTGAGATTACAACGAAAAGTATATTGCGAATAATCGCGATGTACATTTGCATCACTCGCATAATTGGAAATCAAAATTTCGATATTCAAAATGGTGGATTAAACATTGAACCAACTTTGAACGATAAAGATGAAAAAAAAAATGCTCTGAATCTCCCGTTACTATCTATCACATTGTACGTTGAAATAAGTGAGATTATAATGAAAAGTATATTGCGAATAATCGTGATGTATATTTGCATCAATCGCAAAATTGAAAATCAAAATTTCGATATTGAAAATGACGGAATAAAAATTGTGCCAACTTTGAACTATAATGATGAAAAAACAGAAATCTTCTCAATCTCCCGCTACTATCTATCACATTGTACGTGGAAATAAATAAGTGAGATTATAATAAAAAGTATATTGCAAATAATCGTGATGTATATTTGCATCAATCGCATAATTGAAAATCAAAATTTCGATATTGAAAATGGCGGATTAAAAATTGAGCCGACTTTGAACGATAAGGATGAAAAAAAAAATGCTCTAAATCTCCCGTTACCATCTATCACATTGTACGTTGAAATAAATGAGATTATAATGAAAAGTATATTGCAAAATAATCGTGACGTATATTTGCATCAGTCGCATAATTGAAAACCAAAATTTCAATATTCAAAACGGCGAATTAAACATTTCCGATTAGAAAAAAAAGACGCGAAAAATAAATTCGATATTAATGAAAATTGTGGTCGAAGGATGTTTGAAAGCGCTGATTACGAATCGGCGGATAATTTTGTAATTAGAAAAATTAGGAATGAGTTAGGTAAACAAGTTTTTTTTTAACGGAATACATTTTTTCCACTTTTTTTTTTTTCTTCGACCAGGGATCTTTTGCGAAACACCGTTTCTTCGTTCGCGCGAAATGCGCAAACCTAATCGTCTTTAATTCCCCGTTTTAAAAACGGCTTTTTCGTCGTTCGTGTCGAGACAGGTCCAGGACTCGGTCGGCTGATCTCGCGTCTCGACCTCGGATTCTTCTCAACCTCCCGCATTGCGTCCCCTCGCCCTCTTCCTCTTTTAACGGGTGTGTGTATTGTTACTCTCTCTCTCTCTCTCTCTCTCTCCCTCCCTCCCTCCCTCTCATTCTTTCTTCGTGTTCGCGTTCCCTCTATCCATCCTTCTCTCGGCGTAGTAGCGAAAATCCTTACGGCTTACTACAGATCATTTCATCTCAGTCACTCTCTCTCTCTCTCTTTCTCTTTTACACCGTCCTCATCTTCCATGAGTCTGCGCGATCGATCACTGCGCAGCCTGGAATGACCCAAAAAGCCTTAAGAGGGGGTAAAAGGATCACTATACACCAGTCTCTTTCTCTCTCGCTCGCTCTCGTTCATGCCCTCGTCACGTTTGTAAAAGATGCTGCGCCCTCGTCTCGTTTCTCCCTCCCTCTCCGCTCTTTCCTTGTCACCCCCCTCCTCTCGCGTTTCCTCTTTTACTCGGATATAGACGCTATATAGCACGTGATAATGTTACCACGCATTAGATGTACCCGGATTTGATCTAAAAAAAAAAACCAACAATTTCATACGCTGAACTGTTTTTAAGTTTGTTAAAGAACGATTTTTTTTTTAAATATTACAAGTATTTTGTACTAGTTAAGAAAATTTTATGGGAATCATTTCAATTTGAAAAATTTACCCGTTCAGGGGATGGTCCATTTAAAAAAAAAATTTCTAAATCGTAAAGTTTATTTGTTAATTAAAAATAATAAAAAATTGAACCGTTTTTTTTTGTTGAAGAAACAGCCCATATATTTCACTACCAAAAGTGCAGAATCCTCGGGTGTTTGTGTTTGTGTAGATTGAATAGAAAAGTCGTCCGAACGAGCGATAAAATCTAAAACGATTGACGCAAAATCCTTTTGACCGGTGTGCAATACTCGTAAAATTTGACGACAAACTTGAGATAAAAATTCTGCAAAAAATAAATAAAACCATAATACTCGTTTGATCCTGAGCAACGAAATAAAAGAAAAACATTTTTAATCGAAAGAAATAATTGTCAGACTCTGACCGATATGACATGGAACGACTCGTACATCTGTACATAAACGTACATATAGGTTATACGTGTAGTATGTAGAGTGACTATAGCGCGTTGGCCGAGGTACGCGAAGAAACGCCGCGGCGCACGACGCGCGAGACCTACGACGCGTTGAGCGCGACGTTTCGGGCGGGTTTCGCGCGGCGTCGCGGCGGGAGGGGAGGGGGGAATTCCCCGCGCGGGCGTCCAGATCACCGCCGCTGTAAATTACGCTATAGTACCTACTAACATACTATATATATTTATATATTCATCCAACATGCACACATATATGTATATATATATATATATACATTGAACCATGCTACGTGTCCTCCCCACCCGAAATTTGCTTCGATCCCAGGCGAAAGAGCCTCGCGGAATTGCGAAAAAGCGGGGCGCATGCGCATTCGCGAAACGTGACGTCGTACGCCGTGACGCCACGCACGACGATTGGTCGATAGAACGGTTCGTGTGTCACGGATCGTCTGGCGAGGGGAAAACGCGGGCCGCACGGGGGGCGCAGGGCGGTTGGGGGGGGGGACGAACCGCTCGGTGAAGTGGAACGGGAGGGGGATCCCCCGAAACACCCGTGTAGTCCGCCAAGCCGCCGCATTCTCGAGCGTTCGTCTCGGCTCTCGGCTGGTCTCAACTCCGGTCCGCTAACGCTTTTAATATCGCTCCTGAATAATATCAGTTTCCCACGTACTACGAATAATTTTTTCTTCGTACAATCTTTCTCTATCTCGACAGAAAAAACAAAAATACTTCGACGCGGTGTGATCTCGCATTTGCGTTAAATTATCCGGCCGTGTTTGTGCTTATTTTTTTTTCGCCGATTATTTCTACGACTCTAACGATTCTGCGTCCGAGAGTACAATTTTGTAAGTGCCCCTGATTTTCCATTTCCCGTTCGCATTCTCGGGACGCGCGCGCGCTTCTGGTTCGTGCATCGTTGGTGAAAACTTTGAGAGTTGAAAAATTTCGTTCTTTCGTCTCGACGCTTCCGGGGCCTCTGTTGGTGCCGCGAAAGAATACGTGCCGTGCGCCCGCGTGTGTGTGTGTGTGCGTGCGACCTAAGAACGCGATGGTGTTCTCGTGAGAGCGAGAAATACAAGAGAGGAAGAAAAATAAAATTGAGTTTTGCGGCTGCGTCGCCGCGCCAGTTCTTTCTTTTCTGTTTTTTTTTCCCCTTTTGACCTCGTCAGTTTTATGCAAAACAACTAAATAACAAAAGTGCGCGTACCTGTGTGTGGATGTTTTTTTTCCATTTTTCTTTTTTTTTTTTGGGAACTCCACGGAACAACAATCACATCGTCCCTCTTTAACCTGTGAACTACATCGAGTGTGTGGGTTTGTGTGTGTGTGCATTTTTTTTTCTTCAATAAAATGGATAAAGATGCTTTTAACGTTGTAAATTTATGTTCAACGATCTTCGGTATCTCGTTGCACATAGCGTTTGAACTGTAAATGTTCGCGTGAAACGTTATAAACGAAGATTCGAACGTGTTATCGAGGATGCGCGTCTCGGAACAACAAAAAAGCAAGTAAAATAATAACAACAACAGCAACAAAGTGTTTTTTTTCTTTCTTCGTGAGCGTCGATAAAATCACTCGACGAAAATCAACAACGCAACGGGAAGAATTTATTGAAGAAAAACAAAAACGAAAAATCTGATAAATAGTCGAAAAAAAAAAAATGACAAAACAAACGCACTGAAAAGCACCATCAACTTTTACGTTTGTACTTTGTATTAAAGAAAACTTGAAAATTAACGGATTCGGCCGTTTCGCGGAAGCTTGAAGAGGGCATCGTTGAGAGCGACAACCGATTTACAAACGTTAAAACAAAAAACGAATCGTAAGGAGAAGAAAAAGAGCGTCAAGATGATGGGCAAAAGAACGCAGTGTTATCTGTGCGATTTGCCGCGCATGCCGTGGGCAATGATAATGGAATTCTCGGAGCCGGTATGCCGTGGTTGCGTGAATTACGAGGGCGCCGATCGTATCGACGTTGTATTAGAATCGGCGAAACAATTGAAGAAGGCTCATGGCTTTCAGGACACGCGACCGAGCGTCGCGACGAAATCTTACAGAACAACGGGCGGCGGCGGTGGCGTACACGCCGATCACAATGGCGGCGGTAATATCGATGTTTTACCGATACAAAATCCCGCCGCCCAGTCACACTCGCGGCATCACAATCTCGCGAATTACACGCAATTGGCGCATCATCGAAATTCCATAACGGATTTTAATTCGAGCGCGAGCAGACAACAGCAGGCCCAACAACAACAACAACAGCAACAGCAGCAGCAGCAGCAGCAGCAAATGTCGCGACACGACGATAATCACGAATTGGCGAACGGCATGAGAGCCGGCAATAACGTTAGAATATCAAACGCTCATCTTGCCGCTGTCGCTCATCACGTTAATCTCAGTCATAATCGCGGTACCCAATTGAAACGCGGAATATCGTCGATCGACGACGACGAACATCCCGAGAAGAGGCTGTCACTCGAGGAACAACAACATCCCGTTAGGCCGCCGCTCACAAGGGGCGACTCATTGCCCGCCGTTAGTTTGGCTGTTAGCTACGTTCAGGATCGTAATAAGGATAAACATCCGGTTAGAGCGCCGAGCTTCGAGACCGCCACCACTTTCAAAGCGAACGGTGAGTTTTTTTTTCTTCTATTTGTTTTATTCTATTTTTCTCGGTTTTTTTTTTTTTTTTCTTCTCTTTCTTTACTTTATTCTTTCCCTTCACTGTGACGAAATTTACATTGATTTTTAATGAAAGTTTATTGAGGTTCTAGGGTTACGCGCGCAATCCAACGAAATGACGATGAAATATTTTGAGACTTTTAAAAAATTCAATTTATTTAATTTCGCGCGAACGAAGCGGAGACCGCTAAACAGACATTTGAAATCCCAAACGCGTGATTTTTCGTGATTTTTTTTTTCAAATGCTCTTCTGGTCGCGCGGGGAAAATAAAATTGAAATCGTTAGGTGAGATATTTTAGGAAAGAGAGTACGTTTTGTTTTTTTATGTTTGATATATTTTGGAAAAAATAATATCAAATAAGACGGAAGAATATTTTTCGAGCGTAAAAAAGTCGTGTATATTATTTCTTCTATTTATTTTACTTTATTTTTCTCTTCTCTTCTCTTTTTTTTCTTCCTTTATTTACTTTATCCTTTACTTTCATTGTGACGAAATTTACATTGATTTTTGATGAAAGTTTATTGAGGTTCTTGGGTTACGCGCGCAATCCAACGAAATAACGATGAAATAGGGGGATTTTTTTTTTTTAGATTTTTTTTTAATTCAATTGAATTTAATTTCGCGCGAACGAAGTGGAGACCGGTAAACAGAAATTTGAAGTCCCAAACGTATGATTTTTTGTGATTTTTTTTTCAAATGCTCTTCTGGTCGCGCGAGGAAAATAAAATTGAAATCGTTAGGTGAGATATTTTAGGAAAGAGAGTACGTTTTGTTTTTTTATGTTTGAAATATTTTGGAAAAAATAATATCAAATAAGACGCAACAATGATTTTCGAGCGAAAAAAAGGTCGTGTATTTTTTTCTTCTGTTTATTTTATTATATTTTTCTCTTTTTTTTCTTCCTTTATTTACTTTATTCTTTCCTTTCATTGTGACGAAATTTAAATTGATTTTTAATGAAAGTTTATTGAGGTTCTAGGGTTACGCGCGCAATCCAACGAAATAACGATGAAATAGGGGTTTTTTTTTTTTTTTTTGAGACTTGAAAAATTCAAGCACATTTTTCACTGATCTAAATTGCTGCTAGGCAATTTAATTTAATTTCGCGCGAACGAAGTTTTTTTTTTTGAGACGCTAAACAGAAATTTGAAATCCCAAACGTGTGATTTTTTGTGATTTTTTTTTCAAATGCTCCTCTGGTCGCGCGAGAAAAATAAAATTGAAATCGTTAGGTGAGAAATTTTGGGACAGAGAGCACGTTTTGTTTTTTTATATTTGATATGTTTTGGAAAAAATAATATCAAATAAGACGAAACAATATTTTTCGAGCGAAAAAAAGGTCGTGTATTTTTTGGGTCTGCTGAGATTTATTAATATATAGATTTTTTTAAATACATTTTCAAACGGTTAAAAGTCTGCAGAGTTGTTTCAACACTTTAACCGTGATTGAGATTGGAGATCTCGAAATTCTTACCCGCCATTACTTTGCCCTAAATTTCGGGGAATTCGAGCAGGTGTTTTTGTTCGTTTGTTTTAGTTTAAAAAAAAAATTGCTCAAAAAATCGAACGATTGGATAAACGAAACGTAAAATAAAATCAATTTTTATTTCGTTCCTACCAATTTTCATTCAAACGCGTAAAACAAAATGACTCAACGTTTTTAACGGCCCGTCCGGCAAATGTTTTTTATTTTTTTTCCGTCCACTTCTTGGATAGTAAAATCGTCCCGATATAGGCGATCCACCAATAGAAGCGTTCAAAGTTGCTCGAACGAACAGAAGTGAATGTCTTGAAATGTTACGTGTCGTTCATAAAAAAAAAAAGAAAAAAAATCATTAAAAAAACCGCGGTGATAATAAAAATCGTTCGCGAGAGACACACGACGCAATAGAATTAACCGAATGAAATAAATCGAATGAAAAATGCGATATTGGCTTATTCGATTTTTTTTCTTCAAATCAATAATATTTCGTGATTTTTTAAATTTTTTATATAAAATAAAAATAAACGAAAAAAGAGTGTTTTACGTATGATCTGTAGGATCAAATTATTGCGAGGAAAGAGAGCAATCTTTTCTTCTTGTCGACTATATAAAAATAAATTTAAAAAAAATCGTAGAGCTGATGCACGTGTTTAGTATTTTTTAATATTTTTTATACCGGAAGTTTATCGTTTTGTTAGGCCACGTGGTGAAATTTCAACTCAACTCAGAGTTAAATTCGTAATAAGAACGCGAAAAAAAAACTCTTTGATCCACGTTTTAGGCATAACACGCGCCCTTCCTCGAATTTACGCCTCTCCTCGATAGCGAAATCGTCTTCTTTCATCTTTCACTCGGCAGTCTCCATAAAAAGATGCAAAAAATAAAATAAAATAAAAACGTTAATTCGTTGGCTCGTGGGTGTGATCTACTTACGCACAACTCGGACCTACCCTTACGGTCCCGCGGAACCCTTAAATACTTCGATAAAGAGGAATATCGATTTTTTTTCTCCACTTTTCAGTGGAATGTTTATAAACTATTTGTAGGTTCTTAAGGGAGTTCAGTCGGTGCTCAGAAAATTTCGAAAATTCAAAATATCAATGGGGAAATTGGGGAATATCGGAAAAATCATGTATTTGATGATTTTTAATGGAAATTTCAGTTTTACGGGGAAATGGGTAGCGGATTCGTGATCAACGGGCAACGATATATCGACCTGGGCTTCGAAAAGAAATTTTAAAAAATTCAAAATTTTTTCACTTTTTGGCCAAAAATTAATTGGTACATTGCAACCGCCGTTATTTTGATTCCCGATGAAGTGGCAACTCCACTCTACGCTCGTTCTTTTTCTGACCGTTCGACCTTTGGAATTCCGCTTCGTTTATTGAGCTGCGATTTTTTTTCGATTTTTCATAGATTTTTGAAGTTGGACCATCAATTTTTGCGAATTTTTCCATACATATCCCTTCTCATTTTTTTCGCCGATTTTCAACCTGCTCTCACGATTGCAATAATTGGGATATCGGGATGATCCAAAATGCATTCTCTAAGTCTACTCGAGACGTTTACAAAACCCCCCTCAAAATTCAAAATCGATCAAACGGGAGCCAAGTTATCGCCATTTGAAATTTCGACATTTTAAGCTTCTGAAAAAGTAGGCAAAAAAAGACAAAAAATTTTTTTTCTTTATTTTTCAATGTTTCGATACCCTATTCGATCGGAAATTTTCTGTTGATTACGAATAACACCGAGTTTCTGTCGAAAACTTGAAAAATTAATGGGAAGACGCAAAAATCGAAAAAATCACTTTTTGGACGATTTTTAATGAAATTTCGAGTTTCTCGAAACAATGACCACTGAATTCGTAATCAGCGTGTCAAAATACATCGAAATAGCGTCCTAAAAGAAAATTTAAAAATAAAAATTTTTTTTGCATTTCGGCCAAACAGACG
Source organism: Oxytorus armatus (assembly GCA_958009045.1). Lineage (NCBI taxonomy): Eukaryota > Metazoa > Arthropoda > Insecta > Hymenoptera > Ichneumonidae > Oxytorus > Oxytorus armatus. The sequence goes on from OY253748.1 coordinate 23,087,259, forward strand.
TGGCTTCAATAAAATCGCTGTACCGTTGCTTCCCGATGGAGTTGGAACCCTACTCTGTGCTCATTCTTTTCGTAATCGTTCAACCTTCAAAATGCCGCTTCGTTTATTGAGCTACGATTTTTTTTCGATTTTTCATAGATTTTTGAAGTTGGACCATCAAGTTTTGCGAATTTTTCCATACATACCCCTTCTCATTTTTTTCGCCGATTTTCAACCTGCTCTCACGGCTGCAATAATTGAGATATCGGGATGATCCAAAATGCATTCTCTAAGTCTACTCGAGACGTTTACAAAACCCACCTCAAAATTGAAAATCGATCAAACGGGAGCCAAGTTATCGCCATTTGAAATTTCGACATTTTAAGTTTCTGAAAAAGTAGGGAAAAAGTGACAACATTTTTTTTTTCTTTTTTTTTCAATGTTTCGATACCCTATTCGATCGGAAATTTTCTGCTGATTACGAATAACACCGAGTTTTTGTCGAAAATTCAAAAAATCAATGGGGGAAACTCAAAGATCGAAAAATATTTTTTTTTATTTGGTGGGAATGTCAGCTTAATAGAAATTTCTTTGCACGTTTTTCTTCGTCACTCCATCCTCGCAGCCCGCCCCCACCATACTCGTTTGCACTAATCATTTATCGCTTTGCGTTATTATCTAAAAATAGATTGACCGCCTGGGAGTTAAAAAAAATTGTACAACGTGAATCATCGATACAGCACTTTTTTTTTCTCCACTTTACATCGAGACCAATAAGTTACACTAATTGAAATAACGTTCGGATTAATTGAAAAATTGTTCGTTCGGTTGTATTGAAAGATTAGTCAATTCCATTTTTTTTTCACTCAACATGACAATTATAAATCATGTACAAAACGCATTTAAGGGCGCACCATCGATTGAAAAACGAAAGAGGCATTTGTTTTTTTGGCAAAAAAAAATTATCAAAAATCCCAAACGAGAGATTATTGAAATGGATTTTCTAGTAATATAAAAAAAACATTCAGATCGGTGTATGAAAAAAAAAATGTAAAAATTATGATTTTTAAATATTTGTTTGATTTCGGGGGGAAAAAAAAATGCCTCGGACGATTTTTTTCGATTTGTATGCAAATATTTTCTTAACACAATTGTAGAAAACATTTCTAACGATCGCTCGTTTGGGATTTTCGTAATAATTTTTTTTTCTCTCCTTTTTCTATTTCGGCACATTAAAAAATACATTTTAACGCGCGACAAGTCCCTATTCTCGAAACGCTCATATTAAAAAAATAAAAAAAAACTATCATTGACAAGAACCGTTATACCAAAAAAAAACAACCGTGCAGGTTGGGTAAAAACGCGTTTGGTGTCGCGCGCGTAATAGGACCACCCGAAAAGAAACAGGAAGAGGAAGAACGTTGGGGGAAAAAAAAAAGAAAAAAAAAGAGAAACAAGCGAGAACACGATGCCGGCGAGTTTCTCTCAACGTGACGTCCAAGAAACGAGAGAAAACGTGACGTCACCCTACAAACGTATAGACACACACATACACACACACATCTTCCATTTGCGCTTATTTTAGCCAATGAATGGTGGGGATCTCTCCGACGTCGATTCGACAACGATAATAGCACAAATCGTTCCCCTTTGCGAGATTCCTCCCCGCCCGCTATGCCCCTCTCCTCAATGTACGAGCCTCGACATCACCAGCTGAGCGATGAGCTCGTGCTCTTCGAGCAATTCGATCGATTAATTCGTTACAATGTTAATCATTTTTTTAAACAGGTTGAGATATCACGATTTACGGTAGTAGTCTGGTAACTTAAGCCGATTTTCATGTCTTTTTTGGAGGGCGTTTTTTTTTTGTAGGAAAATAAAAATGAATCGTTTTGAATATTTAGGATGTTTTTATTTACATATTAAAGATACGAAAAAAATTTTTTTTGAAAAAATTCAATAGTTTATTATTATTATTATTATTGATCGAAGTTGGCACCTCGAAGTTGGCAGCCCGGGTCCTAACTTTTTTTCTACCGAACCGATTGCTTTGAAATTTTGACAGGCTACTCTACACACTTATAGTTCTCGTCGGAACCACCGAGAAATTTGTTCACCCCTAACTTTTTATTTTACAACCCCTTCTTCGCTAAAATGAAAGGACTTTAGCAAAGAAAGGGGTAATAAAATAAAAAAGTTGGGAGTAAAAAAATTTCTCGGTGGTTCCGACGAGAACTATAAGTGTGTAGTGTAGCCTGTTAAAATTTCAAAGCAATCGGCTCGGTAGAAAAAAAGTTAGGACCCGGGCTGCCAACTTCGATCAATAATAATAATAATAAACTATTAAATTTTTTCAAAAAAAATTTTTTTTGTATCTTTAATATGTAAATAAAAACATCCTGAATATCCAAAACGATTCATTTTTATTTTCCTACAAAAAAACGCCCTCCAAAAAAGACATGAAAATCGGCTTAAGTTAACAGACTACTACCTCAAGCACGTACATGGTGAAAATAAATACATGCGTTCGAATTTAAAAGAAAAACACAATTTTTCAACGAACAATAAACATTTAGTGAATCGAAGTTGATGTAATTTTTTTTCTTCTTTTTTACGTGCTTCATCTTGAAATTTTGATGATCGTCGCGGATGTTTTAGTCCGTTGAGGCCTGAGAGAGAGAGATAACGAGAAACGCGAAATAAATACGAAACGTTATCGACCCCGAGGCGCGACTTATCGCGATGACTCACATTGCCTTTTTTTTTTTTTATATAAATTTTTCGAGTGTGGGTTCCTCTTTTTCTTTTTTCTTTTTTTTTTCCCAGTCGTTCCCTCCTCTGACATTGTTATTTTCGTCACGATAACGACGTAGAAGCACCATATGTGTAATAAATTTATACTCGGTCACAAGCTTTTGCGATGCAGATTACAAGTTCGGGCAAACTTTTATTTATTTTTTTCTTTTCTTTACTTGGTAATTTTTTGTTTGCCTTGTCGAACGTTTAATTACATTCATCGTGTAATTACCGTGGTTAAAAAAAACGTTTAATTCTCGATTAAATAACGTCTCAATATTAATTACTATTTTTTTTTTTTTTAACTATCAGTCGACGTTTGGTCGGAAAAATTTGAACGATTTTTTTCTTCCAGAATGAAGGAAATATTTGAAATACTATAGAAATTCTCTCAAAATCTTTCATGCGCCAATGCGATTATTTTTTTTTGTCAATTTAATGGGGAGGAGGAGTTTTTTCTAAAATTTGTTTGCGCGCGACGTTAAGATTGAATTTTTCTTTTAATTCACTCGAAATATTTTCCGTTGCGTTTGCTCGGATTGCAATTTCAATTTATGCGCGTCATTTCAAATTTGTGCACGATTTATTCTGTCGAAAAAATTGTAAAAGATAAGTTTGATCTTTGGAAGTGAAGAGAGAAAAATTTGAAAAATACCAAAATTTTGTTCAATTTGCTTTAAAGCTTGTCAAGGTTACTCTCGCGTAATAGTTGTATATACAAGCGATAGATAAAAGGGGGGAAACCCGTTGGGAATCGATTGTCCGTAATTAAAGTCCGAAAAGTCCCAAAAGTACTTTTGGAATGAGAGAGAAGAACGGCCGCGTTCGTTGAACTTTTACTTCGGCCGACAGGTTATACGCCCCGGGCCTTATTGTGTAAACTCGAATGTTTATGAATGAGAGCCAACGTTAATTACCGTTATGTTGGCTTTGGGGCAAATTCATCGGAAGAATTCGGTGGAAAAAAAAGAAAGCGAGAGAGGCAGAGAGAGAGAGAGAGAGCGAGAGATACTCGATCGTGTTGACGTACGGTTACCATTTATTGACTCTTAAAATTCGAAACGGTACTTTTAAAGCCATGAGCAATTTGTCCCAAAGTGAAGAAAAGTTCGGATAACACTCTCGATTTACAACGGAATTATTCTTCGTTCGTTCGCCGATTGAAATCATTAAAAGAGGAAAAGACGAGAAAGTAATTTAAATTAATTAGTTAAAATCCGTAATAAGTTCACTAATATTTTTCGAATTTTAGATGATTTATAAAAATTACTAATCAATCGTGTTTATCGTCCGGGATGGGGGACTTTTTTTTTCAACTTATCAGTAAATTTTGCCAATTTTTTCTTTATTTCAATTGCCGAAAAATTATGAAATCTCAATAATTCCATCCTTTTATTTTACTAATACAACGTTATATTTATAACAATAATATTTTAATAAATATCATGATACTTAGATTTTTCCTGTTCCCTCGAGCTCCTGAAAACCATTTCACTCGTGTCTGTTTAAGGGAGTGAAATAGGGTTAGGACAGCGTTTTCTCAATGATTTTCATGAATTTTTTCATAGTATAAAAAATGAATATAATTTATCGAAACTTTGAGAATATTTTATACATATATTTAAGTATATACTATAAAATTTTTGAAAAATTTCCTTGAGAAACACCGAAGATATTAGCGACCCCATATTGCAGGTCACAATCAGACTCAGCATTTTGCGTACATTCCGGAAGCCGCAATTTTCATCTGAAATCAAACGAGGTTGGAATTTACTTTTATTATATGTCTCTCTTCTATATGAACCTAAATGCTATCGAAAAAAATAGAAAATTGAATTTTTTATAGGGGTCAAAACAAAAAAGCATGATTTTTTGCCATTTTTTACAACTTTACTTGCAAAAAAAAATTTGTTTAAATAATGATAATATTCCGATTTTAGGTTCATATAGAGCGCAATACTATGAAGAAAGTAACTGCCAATTTTCAAAACGATTGGTTGAAAACTTTTCGAACGAGCGTGTACGCAAGTTAAAAAAAAGTCGTTTTCAGAAAAACGCGTTTGAAAAAATAGTGAGGAGAGCTACTCACTTTAATGGCTTATAACAATAGAACGAGTCGGAATTTTCATTTAAAATTTTGGGAACATATTTTTCAATAGTTTTACTAACAATTTATGAAATTAAAAAAAAATCGTTTTCTTTTAACCGTCTAACCCTATTTTCCCCCTTAAGTTGCGCGAACGACGTGTGGATTTCGCCATTTTCTTCTTTCACTACCGTGCCTAATCGTACAAAGCGTGTTTATGCCATTTTGCGCTTCGACGAGCACCTACTCCGGTGTCTCGAGTAAAAAATATACGCGTGTCCCCCTGGATAAACGTCTGCGATTATGCATCCCGCATAAAAACGTTTAACCATCGGCGTGTATATATTATTTCGAAGCGTTTCGCTTTTCCTACGCAGCACTTCGCGTTCTTCGTCGTGGCACGTGTTGAATTCCCGTTTCTACCAATCCCCCTGATTAAAAATAGAACGCGTCTCTCTTGGCGAGAAATCGTCTCTCGTAGTCTGGAAATAAACGGGGCACCGGCGAAGAACCGTGATAAAAAGAAAAGTCTAAAAGTTCCAGTGAGAATTTCGAAAGTGAGAGAATTTTATTTTATTATTTTTTATTATTGTTACTTTAGATACGTTGATTCGGAATTTTCAGAAAATATTTACGAAAGCGTGGACCACCCGTTTATAAAAACGTCTTGTCGATCAGAGACTGCGTAGAAAAGTTTGATTTCCCATCGCATCTGACGCACATAACCCTGAAAAAAAATAAAGAATTATCGTTCACGAACTCGAAACAACAATGTACACACGTATTTCCTCAAAGTACATTTCTTTTATTTTATTCTATTTTTTACTCATTTTTTTCTTCGTATTTTACTTACTTAAAATGAATTTATACATTTACCGGTATATCGTTCGCGTGACCACTTGGCCCCGTGGAAATGAGAGGCAGCGCGCTACGTCTTTCGCGGAATAAACTTTAAACATTGCCCCGACGAAAGCGCGTAGTGTCGATAATTAACACGTTTTAAGGAAGCACGCATATCTATTTGTTACAACATTTTTTTTTTTTTTTTTGACGACAAATTCATTGATACAAATCAGGAATTTAACATACGGTCTTGAGGGCGTGTGTGTGTGAGAGAGTGCGAGAGAGACAGAGCTTTTCCTATCAGCCTTTTAAAAACTTCTTTCGAACACTTGGCGATTAGATTAGGTATGGTGATAAAGATGCTTGATTTTGTATAACATTTTAACGATTCCAATCGGGGAAAGAAGAACAAAACTCTTTAAACAAAATTGTCTGCTTGTTATTTTTTTTTTCTCTTCTCTTCACAATCTCAATTATCGATGAAATCTTATTGAAAATAAACAATTTTACGCGAATTTCGTAAACAGCTAATCAAAATTTTTGCACTTTCATAATCTTAAATCGATAGTACGAGAGTGTAAGAAACGAAAAAAAAAGAAATCCAAAGTTGGAAAATCGTTGGGGAATAAACGGTAATTCTTTGCGGTGAGAAGGGAAAAATCCGAAGCATCGTTTTTTTATTTGTATTTCCAAGATGGTCGCACGGAGTTATGATGAATTTATTTAAAACTCACCATTGCGTTAATAACATTAATCATCGATTATATCGATTAATAATTCAAAATTGTACGAATACTTGATTAAAGGGGGAAATAGGGTTAGGACAGCGTTTTCTCAATGATTTTCATGAATTTTTTTATAGCATAAAAAATGAATATAATTTATTGAAACCTTGAGAATATTTTATACATATATTTAAGTATACACTATAAAATTTTTGAAGAATTTCGTTGAAAAACACCGAAAATATTAGCGACCCCATATTGCAGGTCACAATCAGACTCAGCATTTTGCGTACATTCTGGAAGCCGCAATTTTCATCTGAAATCAAACGAGGTTGGAATTTACTTTTATTATATGTCTCTCTTCTATATGAACCTAAATGCTATGAAAAAAATAGAAAATTGAATTTTTTACAGGGGTCAAAACAAAAGAGCATGATTTTTTGCCATTTTTTACAACTTTATTTGCAAAAAAAAAATTATTTTAAATAATGATAATATTCCGATTTTAGGTTCATATAGAGCGCAATACTATGAAGTAAGTAACTGCCAATTTTCAAAACGATCGGTCGAAAAGTTTTCAAACTAGCGTGTACGCAAGTTCAAAAAAAGTCGTTTTCAGAAAAACGCGTTTGAAACACGTGGCGCGCTCGGGGCCTGAAGGAGAGTTACTCACTTCAATGGCTTATAATAATAGAACGAGTCGGAATTTTCATTTAAAATTTTGGGAACATATTTTTCAATAGTTTTACTAAAAATTTGTGAAATAAAAAAAATCGATTTTTTGAACCGTCTAACCGTATTTTCTCCCTTAACGTCTGCTTGTATTACCACCCGCCTATTTCAATACGTTCGAGTGTTTTTTCTTTCCTTTTTTTTACTCTTATCGCTTATCTGTGAATCGCTGAAAAGAAAGAGAAAAAACATTGGCTTAATCGTTACGTGTACCTTACGAAAATAAACGTAAAAAAATGGTTGGGTCAGTCGTTTGGTTTGGTTTGGTTTGGAATCTTCGAATAATCCCGCGAGACACATTGGCAATTGCGAAGCCACAACGACGAACGGGGTTACAGCAATGGCGTCGGGTGGCGTCCGTGTCGCGTAAAGGTCGCCAATGGTGGTCGCCATTTTCCTCACCATTCTTTTCGCCTCTTTTCCGTTTTGGACTCGCCAACTACGTTATTCAATCGTTTAAGTTTGTACGAAAGAAAATGATGTACGCGCAACGGACGGAATAAAATCGCTAGCGTTGTTTCGTCGAGGGGAAAAATATATATATATACAATGAGAATGTTATTAACGGGGGAAATATCGGTTGGGGATATCAGCTGACCATCATTATCCCAAAGATCGTACGAGCTCGTGACGAGGAAACACGACGTATACCGTCGCGCGCGCGCAGCGACGTTAACGGCGATGGCTTGTACTATCGAAACAAGGCCACAACTCGACGCAACGACCGGTGACTAAGCCACACACATTGCCGCGCGGAACGCGCAAAAAAATTCTCCTCTTCATCTCCTCGCCTAGATCTAACGTGTTTCTTCTTCGTTTGCCTCTTTCTCTCTTCCTTCTCCTTCTCCTCCTCCTCACCGCCCCGCTCTTCGCCACGTTGCCGCTTCGTGACTAACCGACGGAGTAATAAACAGCCGGCTCGGACTACGTGCTTCTTGCGTAGCTCCATTTGCTCGCGCACTTTTGCTTCCCTTTCTCCATCGTTCTCCCCTCCTCCTGACGGGCCCTCTGCCGGTACAATCGCCTAAGAGCAACCTCGCGTCATCGCGCGTTTGCGAAAAACGCTCTACACGCGTGCGTACACGCAATGTGTGTTGTGCCACTGACACGCACGTATCGCATACCATGCTATCGTTTCTCTCTCTCTCTCTCTCTCTCTCTCTCTCTCTCACTCTCTTTTTCCTCTCGCTCTCTCTCTCACTCTTTTTTTCCTCTCGCTCTCTCTCTCTCTCTCTTTCCGTCTGGATATAGTACAGTACTTACTACATATCTTCTGGAAAAAGCCATGTGTAGAATACGTGCCGTTTACCGTGTACACATGCGTTTAGTGAAGAACGATCATATTGGTTCGTGATGTATACCTTACGAAGGAATCAGCTCGATGCCAGTAACAAAACTCGGTTCTAAAATTTTCAAACATTCGTGTACATACCAAGAACGTACGTAGGAGAGCAGGAAACGTGTTCTACTGCGAACGTTCGTCTCACTCGGGGTTTGCAGAGTACATTGAAACTTGCGTAATGCTACCTCATAATTTTTGTTTAATTTTACCAATTTTTTTTATTTGTGGGCGAGCGAAGCTTCTTTTTTGCATTTCCAATTTCACTACCGCATAAAGGGAGCTGGGAATAGCCGTTTAAGTTACTCATTTAAGGGTGTCAGCTGCGTACAAGTCTTGAAAGAAAAAAAAGTTAAATTCTCAATAAATTCTCACCGAGCATTATAATTCATTAAACTTCCGGCTGAAACAATATTTTCTCGTTTTCTCTTAGCGTTAATTTCGCACATCGATTAACGAACGTTTTTCCATGTGAATTTCCGTATTAAATTAATATTCTTTTATTCTATCTTTGTATTGTTGTAATTTGATTGAGGAAAAAAAAAAAAAAAAAAAAAAAAAAAACAAACAAACGTTTCACGCGTGCCCCAGCAGCACCAACTGCTCAATAAGGTACAGATGTTCAATAGCCTCGTTCGTTGCTTATTTTATCCCGGACTATGCCCGTGCGAAAGTTATACACGCGAGATAAAGTCGCGTTCGAGTCGCGCTCACGCACGGTATCGTAACGCGCGTATGTACGAGGCGTTCCAACGTCAATTCGACCAATGAACAACGCCCATTTTTTTTTCTTTCCCTCAAGCATATTATAGTGTGATAAAAATAACCGTACCAAATTTCAGTTTTTTTTTTTAAACATTTATTTGATACGAGCTGTGCCCCCCCGGTTTCACCCGCATTACACCCCCTCCCCTCCCCCTGTTTAACGCGCCGACGCTGTTCCTTAGGGTCATGAGTCTAAAGTCATATAGCGTAAAGCCTTCCTGAATAAACGGGCTCTCAAATGCAAAAAGAATTTTCCAAATCGGATTAGTATTTCCTGAGATTAGCGCGTTCGAACAAACATACAAACATATAAACATACAAACATACAAACTCTAAAGCTTTATTATAATAGTAAGATTAGGGTCATAGCATAGAGTTGTATAGCGTAAAGCCTTCGCGAATAAACAGGCTATCTAATGCAAAAAGAATTTTCCAAATCCGATTAGTATTTCCTGAGATTAGCGCGTTCGAACAAACATACAAACTCTCCAACTTTATTATAGTAGTAATCTTAGGGTCACGACATAGAGTTATATAGCGTGAAGCCTTCCTGGATAAACGGGCCATCTAATGCAAAAAGAATTTTCCAAATCGGATTAGTATTTCCTGAGATTAGCGCGTTCGAACAAACATACAAACATATAAACATACAAACTCTCCAGCTTTATTATAGTAGTAATATTAGGGTTATATCATAGAGTTGTATAGCGTAAAGCGTTCGCGAATAAACGGGCTATCTAATGCGAAAAGAATTTTCCAAATCGGATAAGTATTTCCTGAGATCAGCGCGTTCGAACAAACATACAAACTCCCCAGCTTTATTATAGTAGTAATTTTAGGGTCATAGCGTAGAGTTATATAGCGTAAAACCTTCCTGGAAAAACGGGGTATCTAATGCAAAAAAAATATTACAAATCGAATTAGTATTTCCCGAGATTAGCGCGTTCGTACAAACATACAAACAAATTTTGCAGCTTCGTTATAGTAGTAAGATTTTAAAAAACATTTCTGTGACAAGGGCAGACCCCGAATTGAAAGAAGAAAAAAAATGTTTTCGAGTTTGATTATTGTTATAGCATTTTTCGCTATAATTTGTATGCCATAAAAAATACGACTCAGTGTAATTTTTTTACAAAACTCTCCGTCGCATGGAAATATTTTGTTTAACCCTACGTGGTCACACGTTCTGTAAATAACACGTTGGTGACAGGGGGTCGGAATGACCCTAGCCATGTTTAAACAATTGCCGCGTTGCCAGTATCGTTCCGAACGACTCATAAAAATTCAGGATACTAGTTTGAACCTTTCAGAATGAGAATATCATGGCAAAAAATTTTTATCAAATTTTCAAAATGGCGAAAAAAAATCAGCAAGGAGGCATAGTAATTCTAGCTTAAAGTTGCGCTTGGGGTCATTTTGACCTCGCGTGACCACGAACGGTTAATATAAAATAAAGAACAAAAATCCCAACATTTGTTGAAAAAGAAGTGAAAAAAATAGTTTTCGAATTAGATTAGTTTTTTTTTAGTATTTCACCGTATTGCCATGAAAAATAGTACATTATGATTCAAAGTGTTAATTATTTTTTTCAGCGCTCTCCTCTTGTCGCATATTTTCGAAAAATATGATTTAAGGAATAAATGAAAAATTCCAAGATTTTTCAAAGAAAATAAAAACGCTCCATCTTTGATTGCGCTACGTAAAAATAAATCGACGTACATAACTCTAAATATATTCACAAGAAATTGTCTTCTCTATCGAGCAATTTAACGCGTGGGTTTGAACAAAATTTACAACGACCCTCATTGTTATATTATCAGATGAAATTTTGTTTTTTTCTTAATCTGAAAAGTCATTAGGCTTTTTTTTTTTTGGTATCACTATATAACATGGTCGAAGGGTCAGGAAAAAAAATTGTGACGTTCTCAGCTCGGGTTGACACGGAATCGCCCATATATATTTAATATTATAGAGTTAGGAGAAGAGGATAGCCTTGGGATGGCTCTCTTTTGCGGCCGAGCCTGCTCGTAATCTCTCTCCTTCGTCACGGAAAAGTACCGGTCACATGTACCCGTCTGTGGCTGTGCGTGCTCTTTCAAAAGCGTATCGTTTCGTTAGGCGCACATAAGCACGGTTAGTCGCCGCGGTCTCGCGGCTGCCTCACATTGCATTTTTTTTTAACGTCTTTTTTTTCTTTCTTTCTCGCCATATAATGTACCCAAGAACTTGCTGCCGTTCACCGCGAGATTACCAGACGTAAACCGCTCTCTCGACGAATCGTCGATTGTCTGTGGAACACGTGAAAGCGTTTTTTTCTTCTTTTTTTTTTTTTTTTCCAATTCGCTTTTTCTCGTACTCGTAGGTCGTGGTCCGGATTTAGAGAATTGCACAATCACCGCCGGCAGCCCGATGAATTATTACGAGGCGTGACGTCATTGTGTTTCTCAAAAGAAATTTTGAAGTTCAAACATAGTCGAGGCGCGAAGAGAGCAAAAATGTTTGTTTTACACTTTGTCGTGCAACTAAGAGAATCTTGAGAAAAATAATTAAGTTATCTAATTTAAATTAATCGCGCAGCTTTCAAGGATTATCCGTGATTTTTTTCTTCTCTTTGAAAATCTCATTTATGGAAACTAATGATGATCTAGAATTTTTTTTTTCTCTTTCGGGAATGAAATTTTTGGTAAACGCCCCCGCACAAAGTTTCGGAGACTATTCCTGTCCCTCTGCTCAGCCAGACGAATAACTCAGTCATTTCGAAGCGCAAAAAAAAAAGGTTATTCATCATCGTTGTGTTTTTATTTCTCTCCTTTTTTTTTTTTTTCTCTTCAAGTTCCCACGTGATCATCTCATGCAGATTGTGTTGTCACGCGTATCGATTAATAGCCTCGATGGAAATAAATTATCGGTTTCGCATCTGGAGATCGGCATTTGTGACGAAATGTCGCGTTTCAAATCCCGATCGAACGGAGTCAACGTGGTGCCTTTAGACTTTTTTTTTCTTCTTTTTTCCTCCTCTTTTACCTCCTCTTTTACCTCTCGCGTTTCATTCGATGATCGGCAATCGTGTGGTAGCCCTACCCGTATTTGCTCTCGAGCCTTAATTATTCATAGGAAGTTGAATTCTAGCTGTGCATAATTTTACACGCGTACGATATGCACGTGTTTACAGACATCCGTAAAAACCGGTTTTCTTTTTCTGTCCGAGGGGACCAGGGGAGACCGTCGATTATCTCATCCAATTCGTCAAATTAATGTCAGAGAAACGCTTTAAACGACTATATTTTTCGTGAATAAATCGAAAATTTCTTTTTTCTTTCGCCTAAAAGTTGCTTTGTTTATTTGTTGGGGGAAAAAGATAGAGAAAATCCGAAATGTTTCATTCATTTACGTATTTAATACGTTCTTCTCTTTGGAAGAATTGAAATTTATTTCTCTCGTGTTCTCCGGAAAACTCCTTTGGAAAAATTGAAATTAATTTCTCTCGTGTTTTCCGGAAAACTCTTTTGGAAAAATTGAAATTAATTTCTCTCGTGTTTTCCGGAAAACTCCTTTGGAAAAATTGAAATTAATTTCTCTCGTGTTCTCCGGAAACTCTCGATAACATTCCGAATTATCTGTCGCGCTGTCTGTCAGTCTCTTGCACAAAATCGCGCCCGTATATAAGAAGCGACCGAGTCTTGAGTACGAAAAACGAACGAACGAACTATAAAAGTCGTAGTAAAATAAAAAAAGAAATATTGAAATATTGAAATATTGGAAAAAAAAAAAATGTTCAAATTAATGTCAGAGAAACGTTTTAAACGACTATATTTTTCGTGAATAAATCGAAAATTTCTTTTTTCTTTCTTCTAAAAGTTGCTTTGTTTATTTGTTGGGGAAAAAAGAGAGAGAAAAATCCGAAATGTTTCATTCATTTACGAATTTGATAGGTTCTTCTCTTTGTAAAAATTGAAATTAATTTCTCTCGTGTTCTCCGGAAAACTCCTTTGGAAAAATTGAAATTAATTTCTCTCGTGCTCTCCGGAAACTCTCGATAACATTCCGAATTATCTGTCGCGCTGTCTGTCACTCTCTTGCACAAAATCGCGCCCGTATATAAGAAGCGACTGAATCGTGAGTACGAAAAACGAATGAACGAACTATAAAAGTCGTAGTAAAAAAAATAGAAATATTGAAAAAAAATGGTTTCGACCATTTGTCAACGGTAGTTGTGTGGAGTATTTCTCACGTCTGACCTTTCTATGACGCTGTCGCGTCATCGCCGAAATAAACACTGCATGTGTCGGACATTCTACGTGTAATTGACAATTCGTTGAAAATCACGATTTTTTAATATTCTTGTTCGATCATTTTTTAATTTGTTTCATTTGATAATTGAAAATTATTTCATGCGAGAGAAAAAAGGGATTTGAATAGCGTTTAGTTAATATGAAGAGAAAAAATCATTGAAAATTGTTTAATTGTAAAAACTGTGTTTATTTGTTTAAAATAATTACCGCGGTGGTGAGTGTTTTTTTTTTTACACCCTCGATTGCTTTTCTCTTTAAATTCATCTTTTTTGAATTGTAAAATTTAACGAAAATGGCGCGAACATTCAAATTTTCATTTATCACTCTAATTTTTTGAAACAAAGAGGAAAAAAAGGCGAAAGAACACTAAAAATGAGTGCACTGTATAATGTATCACGAATAATATATAATTTTTTATCGTGAGATTCGCGCGAAATTTCAATATTCGACCCGGAATCGCTCGTGTATATGTGTTCCGAGTAGCGGGGTCGTAGTTGCACGCGGGACGAGCTTGCCTGACCTTTGAAGGCTAATAGTTAATATGTAACGTGTTCAAGTTTCATAGCTTGATAGATCGTACTATAACTATACATATGTGTTATCTAACATCAATTCCATGTCCATGAAATATCCATCAGTGATATCTTACTACTGTAATAAAGCTGGAGAGTTTGTTTGTATGTTTGTATGCTTGTATGTTTGTTCGAACGCGCTAATCACGGGAAGTACTAATCCGATTTGGAAAATTCTTTTTGCATTAGATAGCCCGTTTATTTGGGAAGGCTTTACGCTATATAACTTTGTGCTATGACCCTAATCTTCCTACTATAATTAAGCTAGAGTGTTTGTTCGTATGTTTGTTCGAACGCGCTAATCACGGGAAATACTAATCTGATTTGGAAAATTCTTTTTGCATTAGATAGCCCGTTTATTCAGGAAGGCTTTACGCTATATAACTTTATGCTATGGCTCTAATCTTACTACTATAATTAAGCCGGAGGGTTTGTATGTTTGTTCGAACGCGCTTATCTCTGAAAATACTAATCCCATTACGAAAATTCTTTTTGCATTAGATAACTCGTTTATTCGGGAAGGCTTTACGCCATATAATTTTATACTATGACCCTAAGGAGCGGCGGCAGCGCGTTGTATCGGTGGCCGGAAATTTAACGCGGGTGAAACCGCGGGGCACAGCTCGTTTCATATCAAAATACACGATATTAGTGTTTTTTCGTTTGTTTGTTTTTCGAACATGCCAATAAAATGACTTATCATTTAACGCGTCGATTTACCCTATCGAAATCATTGAGAGCAGCTTGGTTTTTCTTGATGTTTTTTTTTTTCCTCCGGAGTCTTCGATCGCCCCTGACCTTTACCGAAACTTGAAAATATCGAGTTAGGAATTCATGATTTTTTCCTTTTTCCTCTTCTTCTTCTTCTTCTTCTTCTTCTTCTTCTTCTTCTTCGACATCGTGACCTTTTATTCGACGATTTTTACCTTCGATCCACCCGGAATCAGGGTTCTCATTACTGGCACGTAACTCTCTCTCTCTCTCTCTGTCTGTGTGTGCCTTGCGTGTCGGTATCCATACGATGCAAGAATTACCTTTATATATATATGTGTATAATATTGGGAAAGGTGGCAGTGAAACTTCATCGAGTAAAAACATTTATATCGACACGCCTGTGTGTAATACACGTGTGTGGTTGCCTTTCGAGGACCACGAGCAAAACGAATACACTTAACATTCCGTCAGGTGTCATTCGTATCGGTTCGTGACTCCGTCGTCACGAATTCACAAAATATATTTCTCGCAGATGTTGTTTTATCGAGAATTTAATGCCGTTCACAGTTTACAATCTCTTTCAAATGTTGTTGTTTGAATTGACGACAAAAAAAAATCTGCGATATTCACATATTTCATCGTTAACGCTCACTTGATATTTCGAAAATTGATAATCGACCGAAAAATTGATGTCGTTGTAAATACAAAAATTGTTTTCATTACTAAAATTGTCTTCATTACAAAAATTGTTTTCATTGCAAATATTGTCTTCATTACAAAAATTGTTTTCATTGCAAAAATTGTTTTCATTACAAAAATTGTTTTGATTACAAAAATGGTTTTCATTACAAAAATTGTTTTCATTAAAAAAGTTGTCTTCATTACAAAAATTGTCTTCATTACAAAAATTGTTTTCATTACAAAAATAGTTTTCATTACAAAAATAGTTTTTATTACAAAAATTGTTTTCATTACAAAAATAGTTTTCATTACAAAAATTGTTTTCATTACAAACATTGTTTTCATTGAAAAAATTATCTTCATTACAAAAATTGTCTTCGTTACAAAAATTGTTTTCATTACAAAAATTGTTTTCATTACTAAAATTGTCTTCATTACAAAAATTGTTTATATTACAAAAATTGTCTTCATTACAAAAATGGTTTTCATTACAAAAATTGTTTACATTACAAAAATAGTCTTCATTACAAAAATTGTTTATATTACAAAAATTGTTTTCATTACAAAAATTGTTTTGATTACAAAAATGGTTTTCATTACAAAAATGGTTTTCATTTAAAAAATTGTCTTCATTACAAAAATTGTCTTCATTACAAAAATTGTTTTTATTACAAAAATAGTCTTCATTACAAAAATTGTTTTCGTTACAAAAATAGTCTTCATTACAAAAATTGTTTTCATTACAAAAATGGTTTACATTACAAAAATTGTTTTCATTAAAAAAATTGTCTTCATTACAAAAATAGTCTTCATTACAAAAATTGTTTTCATTACAAAAATAGTCTTCATTACAAAAATTGTTTTTATTACAAAAATTGTTTTCAAGCCAAAAATCGTTTTTATTACAAAAATTGTCTTCATTACAAAAATTGTCTTCATTACAAATATTGTTTTCATTCCAAAAATTGTCTTCATTACAAACATTGTTTTCACTACAAAAATTGTTTTCATTACAAAAATTGTTTTCATCACAAAAATTGTTTTCAATACAAAAAGTGTTTTCATTACAAAAATTGTTTGCATTGCAAAAATTGTTTTCACTACAAAATCTGTTTTCATTACGAAATTGCTTACATTACAAAAATTGTATTCGGTCAAAATTATCAACGGATTACGATCAAATCATTCGGTAGTTTCGTTGTAAATAATTTTTCACAGATTTTCATTTTGTCGACACAATTGTCTATGGAAATTCTTATCGATTCACATTTTTTTTTTTTTTTTCCCGTTATCCCCGCACATTTCGAGCATACTTTATTTATTTAATTACTATAAATGTTTTTCTTCTTGCAATCCAATGTAAAATTATGAAAATCTGATTTGTGAATCTCAAGGAAATTACATGGAGATATTATCGAGCGCTGGGTAAACTCTCGTGCGGTCGTTAAAAATAATAACGACAGCAATGATACAAATTGTCGCTTCGTGCCTTTCAAACTGACCACACCGACCAGACATCGAGCTCTGAATATTCAATGATCATTTAAAATTCTCCGGTGTTTTTCTGTTAGCCGACTAGTCGTGAGATGCACGATGAGATTTTCTCAAACACGTTTTTCTCTCTCTCTCTCTCTCTTTTTTTTTTTAACTAAAAAAAACGCCATTTACATTTTTTCTAATACAATTTGTTCCTCTGACAAATTGAAAAAGATCGTAAAACCCATCCCGCCTTCAGCATCAATGTATATTAATTTAAAAAAAAAGAAAGTTTTCCTCGATAAATCAAATTCTGTTTCAATTCTCAAGTTTGAAATACCGGAATGTTGCGGTGTTTCGAGTGAGCTATTGAAATTGCCTACGGGAATCATTATCGAGGAATAACAATGACGACGGATGATGAAAAAGCGAAGAAAAAAAAAAAACGAGCTCGGTTTCTATATATCGTTTAAAACTGACCATCTCGACGGTGGATCGTTGCAAATTGTCACGAAAGTGTAACTTGATTATTCAGCTGACGCTCTTGAAACGTTATTTAGAATTCCGTCCGGTACTCTTCGTCACGATCGTTTCGTGAAACGCATTAAATTTTCGTCGCTCTTTCGATTGAAGCATCTCTCTCTTTTTCTCTTCCTCTCTTTCTGTCTATATATACACACGATTGTGCGAATTTCGCGCGTGAGTGTTCGATAATGAAACGGAAAACTGTTAGCCGTGATTTTGCGATCGCGAATCACGTATCTCGTCGATAGGAAAGACGCCAATAAGTTAATGCCGATAGGCAGTAATTGTTAGTCAGTGAAGGAGAGACGACCCGCGGGTTTTTGTTTGCGACTCGATTTCAAGGTTTCTAAAACGACAGAACGGCGATTGCATCGTTGGGTGGTGAGGGCGAATCTCGGAGCATTCTTTGAATAAACGAATTAAAAAAATTAAACAAACATTACAAACGATACGAATGTCATTGCTAATTGTAATTTTTTTTTTTTTCGCGCGCAAGCAAAAGAGTTCGTAAAGCCTCTCTCGTTGATGGAGAACGAGCATCAAAGTTGTGGAGGAAAAAAAATACGAATTATCCTTTGAACGGATATTTAGCTTTTTTTTTCCCGCCTTTAATTTACACAAATCAGTTAATATCTCAAATCCATTGTTGTTGATGAATTTCTTGTTCGAGAAAACATGGACTGTGATACAAAAGGACTATTTCAATTTTTTGTACGCACGATGTTGAAGATTTAAGGTAGTAGTCTGGTAATTTAAGTTGATTTTCATGTCTTTTTTGGAGGGCGTTTTTTTGTAGGAAAATAAAAATGAATCGTTTTGGATATTTAGGATGTTTTTATTTACATATCAAAGGTACAAAAAAAATTTTTTTTGAAATAATTTAATAGTTTATTATTATTATTATTGATCGAAGTTGGCACCTCGAAAAAAAGCGCGTGGGTGGCCCCGGTGATTTTGGCTCTTGATGTTATCTGAAATAAAAAATTCTTAATAATTCTTAATCTATAGACATGTCATTCTGGTCGGAACTACTGAAGTTAAATTTCATGGATAAATAACAAAATGGCGGACTTTGGAAAAAAAAGTCCTTTTATTTTAGCAAAGAAGGGGTTGTAAAATGAAAAGTTAGGGGTGAAAAAATGTCTCGGTAGTTCCGTCGAGAACTATAAGTGTGTAGAGTAGCCTGTTAAAATTTGAAAGCAATCGGTTCGGTAGAAAAAAAGTTAAGACCCGGGCTGCCAACTTCGAGGTGCCAACTTCGATCAATAATAATAATAATAATAAACTATTGAATTTTTTCAAAAAATTTTTTTTTCGTATCTTTAATATGTAAATAAAAACATCCTAAATATTCAAAACGATTCATTTTTAGTTTCCTACAAAAAAACGCCCTCCAAAAAAGACATGAAAATCGGCTAAGTTACCAGACTGCTACCTTAAGGGAGGGGTAAGGGTTTCAGCGAAAAAAAAACACTTTTTTTGCGATTTTTTTTCTCAAATATGGATTGAGCAATTTTATTCGAACCTTTTGTACATTATTGAGCATACTTTTGAAATTGTTGTGTAATTTTTTTCATGCAGAAATATTGAAGCATAAGCCCGTAACAGAGCTTCCCCCAGAACGTCTTGAAGAAAAAAAAACAATTTGCGGTGTTCACTATAACTCGGCCGGAAATTATCTGAAAATGAAAAACCATGAAAATTTAGTCAAATTATAATCAAATCTTCCCCCCAACGTTCTCTGGTAATTTTTTTTTTCATTTAAAAATTTTTGGCGGCCATCTAAAGTGTGAACTGTTATTTTCCACGAAAAATTCCGCCATTTTGTGGGTGGGAAACATCCTTAATTTAAAAAAAAAAAATTTAACTAAACGTTGGGGGGAGGTATTTTATATGTAGAAAATGTGTACAAAGTTTGAAATGAATCGGTCAAGTAGTTTTTAAATGGCAGTGAACACGGACTTTGAAAAAGTAATTTTGAGAAAAACGCGTCTAAAGTTTATGAAGTAAAAAAGTGAAGACAAAATTTTTTTCCAAGACGTTCTGGGGGAAGCTCTGTTACGGGCTTATACTTCAATATTTCTGCATGCAAAAAATTACACAACATTGTCAAAAGTGTGCTCAATAATGTACAAAAGGTTCGAATAAAATTGCTCAATCCATATTTGAGAAAAAAAATCGCAAAAAAAGTGTTTTTTTTCACGCTGAAACCCTTACCCCTCCCTTAATAAGACAATAACTTCAAGAATATTGCTTAGATCGGTTTAAAATTTTAAGGACATATTCTTGAAATGTTAAAACAATAAGATAAGACAAAAAAAAATTCGATTTTTCGAAAGTGAAAACCCTTACCCCGCCCTTAACCGATCTTTTGGATGAGCAGTGAAACCCTTCGAATCACCGTCAATGAAATTATTCGGATAATTTTAATTCACAAGTCCTTGATTGAAACGTCTACGTTTATATTGGAATCTTGGAAAATGTGCTTTATAACAATATTCATATATAGATTATAAATAATAAATAAAACATGTACATTTCGTTCGGGCGGTATTAAATGTTATTATGAAAAATATTGTTCGCAGGTGGTTATGTCGGACCGTCAATTCCACTAGCACCGGCAAACGTTGCGACGAACGGAGGCGGTGGATCGCCGCTACGTCCTAGAACGAGTCCGCCACCGCCGCCGCCACCGAGTCAGGAACCAGTCGGAGTAAATCCACAGTCGAATCACCATCAGGTTAGTTTTTTTCCTCTTCTTTTTATTTTCCGCCGTCCTCTCTGTACTCTTATCCAATGGGAAAACAACTTTTTTTTTGCTTTTTTTTTCATTAAAAATACGATGAATCATTGCGAAAGAAAATGATTGGATTTTGTGAGAAAACAAGGCGTGCCGAAAGAATGAATAAATAAAAAAAATGCGGATGAGACATGCGCGGCGTGTGTTGTTTGTTTGGAGAGAAAACTTTTGCGTCCCAAAAGCTCGTTCACGTTTAGAGCAATGTTTTATTCGCATAACTCGCCTCTCATCTGTTGTCAATCATTGTTTTTTTTTCTTTTTCTTTTTTTTCCCTCTCTCTCTCTTCTTTTTTTTTTATCGCACTTTTATTTTCATTCCGTACCGACAATCCAAGGTGTTGCGAATAAAGGTGCGACGATCGATGCCAATTATGTTGCGTTAATTTAACGTTGTTTATCAATTGGTAAAACAGGGCACGGTGAGCGGACCATCGCCAATGGCCGCGCTCATGTCCGTCGCTGATACTCTAACGTCACCGGAACCGGGACCGCAACCACCGAACAATCCGAGCCCGACGAGCAGAAGCCCACCCACGACAGCCACCAATGCTCAGCAGCGCAGTGTCTCGAGAGGCTCACAACACAGCCCGAACAGTTCAGGTAATAGGAAAAACAAAAAATTAAAGAAATAAAAAAAAATACTATCCCTCAATTATTTTAATCCTACAGGGGACAAAAAATAAGTAGGAAATGTTGTTTTTTTTGTTGCATTTTTCATGAATTACATTGTTTCTTCTTTTCTTTCGTACTCACATTTTCGTAACGAGTGCAGCGATTCTCGTTACTGCGTTAAAAAAATACAAGGAGAGATTAAAGAAAAATAGAATTTTCAAACAATTTTGACAATTAATGAGGAAAAAAATTGCGCACAATGTTCAAGTCAAATACGTCTCGCAAAGCTTCTCGCGCGCCGATCGTTGATTGTTTTTTTGTATTTGCAGGTTCAGGATCGGGCAGAAGATCGAGCGGCTCGAGTTCGCGTCACGTGTCCTCGACGACCGTGATGACCTCGTCGGAAGGCGCGACGACGCAGGCAACGTCGGCCGGTACCGAACCGGTATCCGCACCGGCGTTAAAATGCACGCTCTGTCAGGGACGTCTCGAGGACACGCATTTCGTGCAGTGCCCGAGCGTGCCTCATCACAAATTTTGCTTCCCCTGCAGTCGCGACAGTATAAAGAGACAGGGGGCTGGATCGGAGGTTAGCAACCAGACTATTTATTGTTGCGTGTTGTCGCGAGGAAAGGATTTCAAAAAGAGAAAAAAAAAAAACGAAATTTTCGGACATTTGACACAATTTAATCGAATTTTTGTTCGACCGTAAAATCAATTTTCGTACGTTTATTTATTTTTATTTATTTATTTATTTTTTCCCTACAGGTTTATTGTCCGAGCGGTGAAAAATGTCCGTTGGCCGACAGTCAGGTACCGTGGGCGTTTATGCAGGGTGAAATAGCGACCATACTCGCGGAGGACACCGCGGGAACTGGCCTCAAGGTCAAAAAGGAACGCGAGACCTAAAGGGAGCGCGCGACCTCTTTTGTTCACAAAAGGTGTTTTCAGGCTCAAATTTTAAACCGCTGCTCTCGCACCCCACCCGCCCAACCAACGGTCATCGATCAATCACCCGTGGCATATATCTCGAACGATATGATATTGCGATCGACGGCGATGATTCGATTTGGGAGGGTAGGAAATTGTTTCGGTGGTCAACCGTGATGGGTACCACGCGAACAAAAACTTTTGGTAAAGCTGCGTGTATGAGAGAAAGAGAGAAAGAGAGAGAGAGAGAGAGACGTATATGTTGGCTCCGGAAGGGTTGAAAATAATACAGGGTGAAATGAGGAGACAGATGAAAAGAGAGATGGAAAGAGAAAGTATAACGGGGCCAACTGATATAATGGGTTAGAGCCGAAGACGTTGACGTGAAATTGAAAATGAACGCGCGTTATTATTGTCGCTGTGATCCCGAGATCCGGGTTATATATGTATATATATATACTTTTAATTTATACATATATGTATTATTTTTTATATAATTTTTTCTCAATTTTCTTTTACAAATGTCGCGTTTCTTTTACCTCGCCTTTTCGATTATCCCGTTGCGATTTTTCACGACGTTCGCGAGACGAACGAGCACGCGTGGTGGTTTTTCTTTCTTTATTCTCACTTTTTTTTTATTTTTCATTTTTTTTTTTTTTTTATTCACACCAACACCCGGATCTCTTGAGGAATATTGAGGAAAGTAACGTGAGACGCAAACACGGACAGAACAGAGTCCGTGCTCGGAGTTACGTGCGTGTGTTCAAGTTGGCATTTGAGAAGGAGTCTTCGGCTACACATTTGCACGCTCCGGCATCCGTGAACGATGACATTTTTTTTTGTACATATTTAAGTAGCACCGCGACCAAGTACGCGGGGCGGAACGAGAAATGAGAGGAAAATATGTTTTTCTGTCGTTGTTGTTTTTGTTTTTTTTTTTTTTTTCGCGGACGAGCGTCAAAACGCAATTTGTCAATCTTTTTTTATTTTTATTTTTTTAATTCTTTGTAATCCCTCGAGAAATTCGGGATATTGTACTTGGGCTTGAACGCCCATTGGGATTTTGCGGGATCTCGTTTAACGAGCGAGACGAAAAAAAGAAAAAAAAAAGAAAAAAAACAACGGATTAGTTTGTATTTTTTAACGGCAATGTGTCTCTCTGGGTGGTCAGTGAGAAAAGTCCACGATGTTTTTCTTGTCGTTTTTTTCTTCGCCGCCCACACTTTTCGCACGGGACGCGCCGTTTATTGTTTTCCCCGTAAACCGAGCGAGCATTTCAATTCCTCGATTCGATACGGAAAGAACGCAAAAGTTGATATATGTATATATCTTGTATTTTTTATCACGACTCGTATCGTAATCATTTTACTTTTTTTTTTTTTTTCCGTGTTATAATCTTAATAATGAGACGTTCTCATTCACAGACACACACAGCCCACTCAGCAAGTTCACCCTTTCTCGTTGTATAAATAAGTATGATAAAAGAAATAATGTTAAAAAACACACACACACTTGGTCAACTGTCTCTCGAGCCGTCGTTAAACTCTCTCGAAGACGCAAAACGGGGGGGGGGGGGACAAATTGGAAAAAAAGGGTTTCTCTTTTTCTGTACATTGTGTACATGTGTACATATAACGTTTAATTTATAAAACGAAAGGAACAGCGTATGACTCGAAGGAGTAACCATTTCTCAAATGTACAAAATGAAAAAGGTAGAATCTTTTGTTCTACCTTCACGCTTCGTTCGGCTTCGTTTCCATCCGGTTTTTTTTTTTTTTTTTTTTTACGTATATTTTACATATATACGCATATGTATATAATTATAATAATATATTGTATGTATTTTAGTTGAGATCGCATGATGAAAATTTGGAACGAGAAAAAAAAACGCAAAAGAATAATGCCGTATCGGAAAAAGAAAATATATATATATAAAAAGAAAGGTCTTTGATGATCGAATACGAAGTGTCAGTCTCGTAAACGACGATAAATTCTCTGCTCCAATTTTCTCAAATTGTCCAAAGATGTATTGTGTGTGATTTGAAGAAAACATTTTTTTTTTTTTTACATTTCCTTCAATCGTTGATCTCGGGAGACGACGCACATTTTTTTTTTTTTGGTCCAAATTGTTCGTCGATTGTTGCGACAGAGGGCTGAAAAAAAAGAGCGAAATAAAATAATAATAATAATAATAATTTCTTTTTCTTTTTAAACACGAGGTGGTCCTTCCACGTTGCCGTTGGAATTCTTTCTTTTTCGTTTCTTTCGCGTTTTTTTCTTTTTTTTTTTTTTTTTTACCTTTAACGCTAGGGTTTTATAAGTGAGGGAGGGGGCCCTTTGAACGTTTCATTTATCCGATGAAGAAAGGTACGCCCGACGAATAGGAACCACACACTCGCTATGTCTGAAAAAAAAAAAAAAAATACGAAAAAAAAGAAAGAAAAATATTAAAATGAAAACGACGAGAGCAAGTTTTGCTGCCGCCCAGGGCTGTGTTTTTTTTTTTCCTTCTTTGTTTCCTTTCTTTTGTTCTTTAAATGTGCGAAGGTATAAGAGTGATATAATACGAATTGTGTGATCGAGAGGATTTGAGAGAGAGAGAGTGAGAGCGAAATATTGTGTGCTGTGTAGAGAGTCGTCAAGCTCTCTTTTTACAGAGAGCCCTGGACAGCGAGCGGCTCGTCTTCTAATTTTTTTTTTTTTTTTAACCTTTTTTTCTTTGTATATATTTGTACAGACGGAAATCGGCAGGACGAAATATTTAGGATATCTATGTAATTAATTTTTAAGCGTATAGAAAAGAGGAGAAAAAAAAACATTTCATGCAATATATATATGTATATATTGCATGAAGTACCGAGGCAGAAAAGTCGCGTGACTCACAATGTCCCCGGGAGCCACGAGAATTTTTTTTTTTTTTTCTCCGCTCGGTACGATAAGGAAACTTTTTTTTGATTGCGCTGTATCGATACGCGAAATGACGGACGAAAGTGAAAATGAAAGATGGACAGAGAGAGAGAGAGAGAGAGAGAGAGAATTGATCGAATAGATTATATTTAAAAAAAACTTTTTTCGCATCGTATAACCCAAAAAAAAACATGTACACCGATATTTCAGAGAAGAACGATGAAGAGAACGACGTGACTGTGAATAATTGTGCGAGGTCGCACGGAAGCTATATATATATACATATGTATATATATATATACAAAAATAATCATTTTTAAATAACGATGATGATAAAATAAAGATTAACAATTAAAAAAAAAAGGTCAAACTGTCCTCGTTGAATTGATTCTCGGTTATTTTTCGTCTCTTCATCGGGCAGTTCCTATCCCCCGTGGGTGCTCCGACGTTGCCCACGAAAATTACGACGCAAGAGTCATACCGATAATGCACGAAAAACTAACAAAAAAAAAAAAAAAACATTGTTGCAGAAAATCAAAGTGAGAAAACATTTTCATTTTTTTTTACATTTCCCTGTTTTTTTTTTAATTTGATACGAACGACGAGCTGTACACTTTGCGCTGGTTTCTTTTTTTTTTTCGCCCATGAATACGTCGACCGATCGATGTTTTTAAAACTTATGTAACTGAGCGAATCACAAGTCGATTGTTATTGTATAAATTGTTTTTTTTTTTTAGCTTTGCCGAAGTTCGACGATCGTTAAACTTGAACGAGGAATTACCTATTGTTTTTTTTTCCATTTGACATTCGTTTCAGTACGCACAGAAAAAGAAAACGTTCGAGCACGTAATAACGACATTGTCGGGGATATTCGAGTGTTATTGAAATTTTTTGTTATCTCTCTCGTTATCGAGAATACAAATTGACGAATTTATCGAACTCGCGGAGCCTTTATTCTTCTGAATTTCGTAACGACACAACGCCCGACCGCGTAAAATTTCGACTGGTCGAACTTTTGCAATATTCTCAAAGAGTATGAGATTTGACGAAGTGAAAAAAAAAAATGAAAAATTCGTCCTCGAATAATGAGTGTCGATTTTATCGGACTCTTGTATTTTAATCGAAATGAATAATAAAAAAAAATTTGCTGCGACGGAAGGATAGGCTCAATTTTTTTTTTCTTTCTTTTCGTACGACTCTTGTACAGGCCACCCCGCATACGGAAACAGAAATTGAAGAAAAGAAGAAAAAGAAAAAAAACGATTTTAAACTCGAGAGTAGCAATTTGTAGTAGTCGGATAACGATGAGAGCGAAATAAGTAAAAAAAACAATTACTAATAAACGACAAAAAAAAAAGTCATAAACATAAAATGAAACATTTTCTAGTGTACCATAACTTGAGGAAAAGAAAACAAAAAACGAAAAAAAAAAAA
This sequence comes from Oxytorus armatus, assembly GCA_958009045.1. NCBI lineage: Eukaryota > Metazoa > Arthropoda > Insecta > Hymenoptera > Ichneumonidae > Oxytorus > Oxytorus armatus. Next base: position 23,113,466 of record OY253748.1, read on the forward strand.
GTCGTGTAACATTGTACTGTTTATCGTATGTATGCGAACATGCAAAAGCAAAATAATATGTGTTGATGTGTAACAAATTCTCGTCTTGTTCGTCTATTTATTTGTTATCCATCTCCCAAATGTTATCCTATTATCCAGAGTAACGCAAAATAAAATAAAATAATACGTTCGTAACGGCTTGAATGAAAAAGAAAAATGTGAAAAAATTGCGTTTGAGAGTTATTCGCGCGATTTATTAATTACAGAAATACCATTTTTTTAAAATACTTTACAGATGTATGATAATTTAAGGGAGGGGTAAGGGTTTCAGCGTAAAAAAAAACACTTTTTTTGCGATTTTTTTTCTCAAATATGGATTGAGCAATTTTATTCGAACCTTTTGTACATTATTGAGCATACTTTTGACAATGTTGTGTAATTTTTTCATGCAGAAATATTGAAGCATAAGCCCGTAACAGAGCTTCCCCCGGAACGTCTTGGAAAAAAAACAATTTGCGGTGTTCACTATAACTCGGCCGGAAATTATCTGAAAATGAAAAACCATACAAATTTAGTCAAATTATAATCAAATCTTCCCCCCAACGTTCTCCGATAATTTTTTTTTTTCATTTAAAAATTTTTGGCGGCCATCTAAAGTGTGAACTGTTATTTTCCACGAAAAATTCCGCCATTTTGTGGGTGGGAAACACCCTTAATGTAAAAAAAAAAAAAAATTTACTAAACGTTGGGGGGAGGTATTTTATATGTAGAAAATGTGTACAAAGTTTGAAATGAATCGGTCTAGTAGTTTTTAAATGGCAGTGAACACGGACTTTGAAAAAGTAGTTTTGAGAAAAACGCATCTAAAGTGCACTGCTAGCCCGACCGCCCGCAGCTGTTAGAGGTATAGCGTTAAAGGCCGGGAGATTAATAAGACAATAACTTCAAGAATATTGCTTAGATCGGTTTAAAATTTTAAGGACATATTCTCGAAATGTTAAACAATAAGATATGACAAAAAAAAAAATTCGATTTTTCGAAAGTGAAAACCCTTACCCCGCCCTTAAAATGATAACAGTGCCGAAAGGTTATTAGTAAAGTAGTTGAAAAAAAATTGTTCAACAAGTCAGTAAATTTTGTTGGTATATTCTTATCAAATGAATTCGCCGATTTTTCGTCAATGTATACGACATTTTTCAAACAATTTTCTCTTATGTTCGAAATTCCAATTTTTTTCGAGAATTTTCCCAATGCCATTTTCACGATACCGTTCGTTTGACGATTCTCAATGCTTCTTGAGTGCATTATAAAAGTTTCCCACGAAAACATCCAGAATTCATTTGAAAAAAAAAATCAAAAAGAAAAAAAAATTGAGGTTTAATTTAAGTTTAAGGTTTGTTGAACTTTTTTTTTCTTACTTTTTGTCATTGTACACCTAAAGAATCCTTGAGGGGTTTTTGGCCACGGTAGCGGCTATAAATTCATGTGGACGTTTAACAATTTTTTTTTCTACGAAAAAGTGATTTATTTATAAAACTAATTACACATCTATTTAGTCTAAATATCAAGCTATAAAAAAATATTTTTTTTTCTGTTTTTTTGTTATACAAAATGATCGCCTACTGCTAATTGCCAAATGACACGGCGCGACATTTGGCATCCACAATTTTTGACCTAGAACAAAAATAAAAATTCTCGTTAATCTACATCAGAATACCCAGAGAAGTACGTAAGGAATTCAAAAAATATTGTTTCATTCGAATATTGTAGGCATTTGAACTTATGGGGGCCGTCCCGTGCTCTTTTTTTACGCTTTTTTTTGGGAATTTTTTTTTGACGAACCAAATAAAGATACAACTGTGAAATTTTTATCACACATTTATTCACATTTTCAGCACACTCTAAAATTTTTTCAGCCTGAAATCGTCGCTCATTACTTAGTAATACGCCAACTTAGCCACTCTTTTTCAAATCGTCACTCATCAATGATCGTCTCTCGAATCATCCCCTATTATCGTTATTGTTATTTTACAGATTATTTGACGGTTGCCTCACGATTTTTTTCAGCAATACCAATTTTTTGCTCATTGAAAGATCGTCACGTAACACTTTGCAGAATAGAAAATGATCGTACAATGAAAATGTTGAGGGTTGGGTGAGTGCACAATGCGAAATGATAATGGTACCAACCCTATCGTTTCACATTTATAGAGCACATATAGCAACTCGAATGGGGGGGAAAAAAAAAATAAATCAATGCCATTGGTCAAGTGGGATCGGCGAAATTGCTTCAGCGACAAAAAGTATAATAAGGAGAGTAAGGGATGATGATAGAGTGAGATACGTGCACGTAATATTGATCGGTTTGGTCCAGACAACCCTCGCACTACGAACCCTCGAGTTACTCTTGTTGTGAGCAAAAACAGAACTCGGCTTTTTAAAGGGAATATCGTTCAAGTAAATCCGATGGCAAATAAATTTCATAGAAAAATTCGATGAATTAACAAAGACTATCCGTATTCGCATACCCAAGAAATCTTGGATTTTTATCAAATTTACGATTAATTTCATTTAATTGATTAATCGAGTTGCCAATTTAAAAATGTTAGCCAAACAGTCCTGCGTGGAATGAAGTTTTACTTGGGAATAATTATAAAATTATTATCATCTATTTTAATGAGTTTTAATTAAACCGATATCAATCAAACTCTATTAATTTATAATACAATTTGTCGGAATGAACTTTATTCAACTCTGAATACAATTAAATTATTCGAAGTTACGACAATGAATAAATTCTGTTTTGTCATTCAAGAGAATTTTTTGGAAATTTTTCATCACACCAAACGTTCACGTTTCAATTATTTCTTAATGAATTTCTCGTATACATTAGTCTTTGCGAGTGTGGAAGCTTTTAATAGAGTCAGTCTCGAATAATGAACACTTGGCAGTGTACCAATGTCTCGACTCTCCGCATTGTGCGGAATTACCTATCTGCTTTAAGGGTCAATCCACCTTGCTCTCCTCCCGCCAACCGCCCTCTATTTCTTTGTTCAACAACTCCCTCTATCACCCTTACGACACGAGGGTGGAGCATTTTTCTTCAATATAAAATCTTCGCGTTTCATCAGATTTATTTCTAATTCGCTACGACATTATCGTGATTTATTTCGATGAAAAATTAATGACGTTTATTGATTTTTGTTTTTTTTTTTTCTTTATTATCGTTATTTATAATTGTATAATTTTTTTCTTTATAATATGACAAAGTCTGCAGCGTAAAGCCTTCCTGAATAAACGGACTATCTAAATAAAAAAGAATTTTTCAAATCGGATTAGTATTTCCTGAGATTAGCGCGTTCGAACAAACATACAAACTCTCGAGCTTTGTTATAGTAGTAAGATTTCCTGAATTTTTTAAAATGATTGTAAATACTCGACAATTGCATTAACTCCATGAATACAAAATAAGGCGAGATAATTGTGACGAAACTCTCGTTCGTCACTCCGTTACGTCGACTTTAATCGTCTCACTTATATCTTCAATGAATTTTCATTGTTTCAACGAACAATGAAATTATTCTCCCTCGAACGATTATACTCAACCATTAAATTGTTGTACCTCACCATTATTCGTGCAAACAATAAGTGAAGAAAAAAAAAAACAATGAAACGAGAATTCTTGCGTCAAGTCGAGCTATACTTCCCTTTAAGGATCAATATCGTTTCTCTCGTAACAGCTTGGACGAAACTGAGGGGTCGAATTGTGACGTAACTGGGCGAATGAAACGATTGTCGAAAGGAGCCGAATTTTATTCGCGAATTCACGTTAAATATATTTTTTTAACAAAAATTATAATTACAAAATTTTGCCTATTCGATTATCAGAGAGAACGAATTTTTGACAATAATTACATATGAACATTTTTTGAAAAATAGCCTCCTGGGTAAAATTACGATATTAAAAAAAATTTTCATGAACGTTCAAATATTTTCCATAGGAAAATGTTGGTCATTTTTTTTTTTAAATACTCAATTTAAAATTGATTATTCTTAAAGTAAATTAGGTATTTTTTTTTACTGCATATCGATAAAACTTAAATTGATATTTTTATTTCATTTCATCATTGGGAATGCTCGAAAAATTCTAAAATATAATATGAACGAGAAAAAAATTGAAAGATTTGTGAATAATGTATTTTTCTAAAATTCTCATGATTTTTCGTGTTTTATTTTTTCCTTTGCAGAAGTGGAAGATCCGAATCACAGCCGGAAACGAGACGATCTGTTATGTACAACGAGAAGAGGCTTCGATCGGGTTCTAGTACGAGCCGTGGTGCAGCTGACGTGCAAACGACCGGGCAGAATAAACGTGAGGTCGTTTCTCACGTGCGGAGTTGTTCGTTGGATCGATCATCGCCACGAGTTGGAAGGGACAATAGTGGTTCACCAGTGAACGACCGAATTCAAAGCGTCATGAAAAATCTCAAAGACCATTCGCCGGTATTTCTTCTTTTTTTTTTACTCGGCTATTACATTTACAATTTTCGTTACATAATTTCATTTTACATTTACAATCGTTAACGCGTAACGAACTTTTCCCTTTCAACCGTGACGATTAATGTTTCAGGGAAAACCGCGAAGAAAGGAATCATCAAAAATGTCGTCGAGTCCACTTTACAGTCCGGAGACTCTGAACGCGCTGGAGAACGCTGAAAAGTTGATCAAACAAGCTCAGAAGAAAATTCTAGAAGCGAGCTACGACGTTAATTCGAGTCCCGAGCGTGAATTATCTGTCGGGTATATTTTTCAATTTTTTTTTCTGTTCTTTCTTTTCCCAATATCCCAAACTGTGGAAGAAATAATTATGAAAAATTCTCGTTTACAGATCAACCGGAAATGGAAGAACGTACGACGACGAGTCACTGTACATTCGTGATATCGTTGCAACGAGATTTCACGAGGCCAACGAATCGGCGAGAATATTCACGAGAACCACAGCGAGACGTCCGTTCGAGCGATTATGCAGACCGGAAGTGCGTCAGAAACGATCCAGAAGGATTATAGCACAAAGTGGAAGGATATTTAACGAAGAATCGACGAGGTCTCGAGGTCTCGAGATGAAAAATAAAGGGTGTACAATTGTTCCTGAAGAGATGAGCGAAAAAACGAGAAATTCAACAATAGCGCAGGTCGAAAATGATATTCGAGAAATGTCAACGTTCAATTCTCGAGAAAAGGATACATTGACGACGAGGAATATGGAAAATCGTTGTAGTCCGAGGAAACACGAGGATCAAACGATATCGAGGACATTTCGCGTTCAGGATGGTCCTCACGTTGATATACGCAACGAATTCACCATGACAAATGTCGAAAAAATTGATATATCACCTCGTCCTTGTGCACTTCCGGCACAGCGTAATGTCAGGACTTACGAGTTTTCTCACGATTCCCACGTCAATGAAATCGTTGAGCGTGACGACGAGCCTCGTCACAACGACGCAGTACTTCACGTAGTATCACGTGACAGACCGGAAGTTGATGAAAAATCGCGTGATCATAGTGGCAAAAGTGTCGAACTCTCGTTGACCTCGAAGCCAACAGAGCCGCCGTTTGACCTCGTTGAAAATAAATCAGGTCGATCAATTCGTACGGTCGTTCTCGAAGGACACGTGGATACGAGAATGTCATACGATGGCGTAGAAACGACGACGAACCCGAAACATGCCTGTAAACATAAAGAATCATTCATGGATTTTCTCAAAAGTCTGAGAAACGACGAGGATAGATTTTTAAACGTTAATTTACACGAAAATAGTACGTCGAATCCTCAAGATACGAGAAACAATATTGATATATTTGATCGTGCTGTTCAACAATTTTTTCATAACTTTCGCTTTGCTAATCACCCTCCCGATAATTTTCCGTCCGATAATTGTCCACCCGATTATCGTTCATCGCAACATAATGCTGCGAATGAAAAATTGTCGATGGATGATTGTATTTTGGAAAAATCTAATGATTCAACGTTCAACGAATGTTCCGAGGATGGAAAATATTTTGCGGAAAATTGGGATCCCGAAGAAATGAATTTGGTAGCACCAAATCTCGGAGAATTGGATAATGCGTTGAAAAAATTTGACGGTAGAATGGACAAGTTACTTCGTGGCACGATGAATCTTGGTGCATTAATGTCCGAATATTCGATCGACGAGAATACCTCGAGACGATCAAAAATTGATACAATTAATCGTGATCGTTGCCCAATTGATTTAGAAATATTGCCAACTGGCGTTGCTTCCGGCGAACGAAAAAATCAAGAAATTGAGGATAACGAGAGAGAAAAAATATCGACGAACAATGATAATTATAAAATAAAAGATTTTATTGAGAGCGAGGATTCGGTGACATCCGATGAAATTTTAGATGACACTTCAATACTCTCTCCGAGCGTGAATGCAAAAAGAGATAGTCCGTTGAAAAGAGTGTGTAGGAAAAAAATGCATTCTCACGCAAGATTTTCCACGCCGTTGAATAACGATTTAAATATTGAAAAAACTTTTGGCAACAATGCCCATTGCACTTCCGGCGAATTTGCCAATTTCTTCGATGGTATTTATCGAACAAACATCAATTCCGCGCCTTTACGACGATCTACGAAAAATCATGATTTCACGAAAAACAACAATGATCGTATTGCGCGCAAAGAATTAGTCACGATTTTGCCCGAAACGACGAAGAATAATTTGGAAGTTGAAAAAAATGCCGTTCTCGACGGGACAGAAAGAAAATGGAATTTTCCGTCGTTACTCACTCGTGAACGATTGAGCGAAAATGGAAATAACGAGTGTCGCGAAACGAGCATTCTTACGAGTTGTTTGACTGGTGAAAAACGAAATTACACGACGAGATCGTTGATACAGGATTTAGCGATTGATCGTGACAACGAGGAGTACGAAAAAATAACAATTTCAACGAAATTGATCGATGAATACGTAACGAAAAATGATTCCAACAAATCCGAGCGCTCTACGACGATGAAGAATATTGAAAATGATAGTACACGAAGTAACGATACGGAATTTACGAGAACGAAGAATTCGATTGGAAAACAAAATTCTATCGAAAAGGAAACTGTTGGAAAAGTGAAAATTGATGAAAAATCGATTAATACGAAGTGTGAAGTAATACAGGATTCAGCGATTGATCGTGAAAACGAGCATTACGAAAAAATAACAATTCCGACGAAATTGATCGATCAATACGTAACGAAAAATGATTCCAACAAATCCGAGCGCTCTACGACGATGAAGAATATTGAAAATGATAGTACACGGAGTAACGATATGGAATTTACGAGAACGAAGAATTCGATTGGAACACAAAATTCTAACGAGCAGAAAACTGTCGGAAAAGTGTTAAACGATGAAAAATCGATTAATACGAAGTCTGAAATAATTGTTGGACACACGATTATCATCCCTTCGTTCGAGGAACCGACAAAAAATAATACAGACAAGAAGGAAGAAACGAAAAATAATTCAGCGAAGGATGAAGCCACAAAAAATCATTCATCGAAGGATAAAAATATGAAAAATAACAATTTGACAAATAGCTCACCGGGATCGTCGTTGAAAGATCGAACATCGTTCGATATATCAACAGCTTATTCCGATGATTTTGAGGAACCTACGGAAAGTATCGAAAAACCGGAAGTTGAAGAAAAAAGTGTATTATCAAAAAAATTGCCATCAAAATCAATTTCGAACGAACTGGAAGTGGCGACTGACGATAAAACGAAAAAGAAAAACGAGGAGGATAAATTTTCCTCCCAGTTGGCAACCGTCGAGCATAACGAGTCTAAACGGGAAATCGTTTATTTTGAAAAATCAATTTCATCAACGGTAATAAAATCGAACGACGAGAAGGAAGATAAAAAATGTGATGACGAGAGAAATAAGTTGGAAAATTTGGTGATCAAAGAGGATGAATCAGTGGAGAACCGTTTGCAGAAAAAAGAGTCAAAGTGTTCAGAGATTTTGGAAAAATCGAACGAGGCGAGTGACATTGCTAGTTCTTCAACTAAATCCATAAAAAAATCCCGAACGAGGTGAGTTTTCAACATTACGTTATTTCTAGTGCAAGCAAACTTTGCATACACATTATTAGAATTATTTTTCGTTCGTATCTTTTGTCCTGACGAAAAAATGTAAAATTCCTTTCATTTCAGCACACTGGCAGAAGGTTCACGTCATCATCCAAAAGTAAGTTTACCATTCCATCTTTTTTTTTAAATAAATATATAGAAAAATAAAAAATCATCGTACCATCTCCCACTCCTGACAAATTCACTTTCGTTTCAATTGAATTCTCAGACATTTCGTTTTTTTGCCTTTTCCCTCCAATGTTTTTTTCCAGTCAGCAGAATATTCGTCACTTGGAACGAATTTAATTGCTCGTTCTTATCGGCTGCGTAAAGGAATTATCGGTTCGTGCAATTGTCAAGAATCCACAATATGTGTTTAGAATAAGAAAACTATCGAAAAATCAATAGATCATCAAATTGAAATAATCTTCAATGTTTCTCTCAACAACAATAACGAACAATCAGAGGATTCGAAGGATGATGAAAAATTGTACGAACCGGAAGTCGGGGAAAAGATGAAAATGACTAAACCGGAAGTGTCGAAAATGTCGATAAGCCAAGAGATTCAAAAATCAAGATGTAGAAGGGCATTGAAGCTCGAAGACATTGTTAAGTCTGAAAATTCCCCGTTGATTCATTCTACACCAAAAAAAATGATCAAAGAATCAACGTGCGCGGATGATAAATACGTTTTTACCAATCCCAATCCAATTCCCAGTGACGTCTCAAGGGTAACACGAAATTCGTGATGAGAATTTTCAATCGTCGAGGCAAAGGCCAATCTTACAATATCACATGCATATTTATGTATATATATGCACGGAAATACAAATACCACCCACACGTTTTGTGTTTCAGGTAACGGACGTGTGTACGGAAAATTATTCGGAAGGTGAACTTTACTTGCCGAGTTCGTGCTCGTACTCCCTCGGGGAGATAAGAATTTCCGAGCTTGGCGCGTGCGTTACTTCCGGTGATGGTATCGAGTCGTCAGCGCGAAATGCCGATGGAATAAGAATATTTTTTAGCAAAAGTTTCGTCGATATGGATTCGTCCGATAATACGATTAATGCTCTGAACGTAAGATTGATTATCAAAACTAATTGATTAAAGATAGGTAGTGATTAAAGATTTGATGGACGTAATGGAATGATGACCAAAAAGCGTGAAGTTATGGAAAAAAATTATTTTTACAATCTCATTTTTTCCTGGGCAAGCTAGAAAATGATAAATTTACAATTAACATAGAGTTTGTTTAATTTAGTGTATAATAGGCCCAGAAGAAAAATATTCATTCTCATTTTCTATCAAAAATTTCACAATGCTCCATAGTTTGCTCTACATGTTGAAACATTATCGACAATTTTATTGATCAATTTTTCTTAATATTATTCGACGTTTAATACGTTTATCAGCTTGAAAATCAATATATTATGAACAAATTGCTTGAATTATTAGGAGTACAAATTGGTTCAGTCTATTTTTTTGTGGTCAAAAATGCATTTATGCTTTTGAATCATTCCCATGGATTTCAATCGTACGGAAACTGCTTGTTGAGTCACTCCCAATGATTCTGCGAGCTTCTCTTGCGTTTGACTCGGATCTCCATCGAGTAATGTCTCCAATTCTTTGTCTTTGAATTTTTTTGGCTGTCCAGAGCGAGGTTTGTCTTCAGCGCTGAAATCATCATTCTAGAAACGTCGAAACCAATTAAAGAAAAGCAATTTCTTCCAATTAAAGCAGGAAACTCAAATCTCCCGCAAGTGCTACTTAGGTAACAAAATTTGACATATTCAACACAGTAAAAAACGAGATTTCTGCATGAAACTCAAAGCGATATAAACCAATGTAAACTCAATATTATTGACAGATATCTAACCTCTCTGAAACCACCGAAATCAGCTGTCACTTTGAAACATTCATAACAGCCAGCGCCATCTTTTGAAAACGGACCGAACTAATTTGTACTCCCAATATTAAACAAACGAAATTGATTCAAGTTCCCGTTCGGTGAATGGTTTTTTCAAAAGATTTCCTACTCTACGAACATGATTGTAAATTTATATTGTTAAATACAAAAGAGAAACTTTAATTTCGTTGTTTTTTAACTCATTGCGTTTTGTTTTTAGTCACCGGTGCAGAGTCTCGGCGAAGTGCGAGAAACCGACGTTGAATCGACCGACAGTGAGTGACTTTACTGTATTCGTTCAAGGATTGATTTTAAAAAAAAATCTATGAAAAAAATATTATTTACATTTTTTATTCATTAATACGTGATGATTATTTCAAGGTTCGCGCCGGAGTGTCGTCGGACAATCAGGAATAATCGAGGCAAACGATAAATTCGTGAAAAAATAATTATTCCATTAAGATTTCATTTCAAGATCATTTTCAATAATGATTTCGCAAAGATGTCACTTTTGTTGTTGTTCGTGTGAGCAATTGGTGGAGAAAAAAAAATGTATTCACAGTTATGCGTAAGTACGAAAGTTGCAAAGCGACTAGTTGTATTCGCGACATTGATCAGGATTCGATTACTCTTATCTCTCTTGACCCGTGAAAACTGATAGGAATAACGAGGAGGATACTCGGTGTCTTATCTGAGATAATTTTGTCATTATACCGGCGTATCGTTGTGCAGGGAACCATTTTATCGGTATCCCGGGTGTACCTATATAATAATTGTCAGAAAGCGGATTAGACTACTTGGCTGTTTACCTTCGGTTATCAAAGATTGTTTTCTTTTTTTGCAACAAACAACCCGTTGCAGAGAATATAGTTTTATCGTTGTACATTTTTCTGCCGACAGTTTTACGTCAAGTCAGAGCCTCTCGTGGCATCGATATCAAATTACGCATCGACATCTGTCGTTCCAAGTTTTAACCGCGATGTTCGAAGTATAGAGACTTCTACTCTTCATAGTTCGAAGTTTAATGTTTTCACGATCACTCTCTCAACATTTCTCTATTCAATGTTTATTCAACTTTTTCTTTATGTACTCGTTAGAATCCTCAAAATCGAATCTGACAAACGGCAACATTTGTTTACTGTACCGGGTAATCGCTCGGTGTGAGAGAAAAAAATATAAAAACGCTGATATTTTAAACATTGAATGTGTCGTAAAAAAAATACGCTGAGAAGTTGCGGAATTTAACGGCACCAAAGTGCTGTACTTAATTTCGAATATATTTCAAATTTTCCACACGTTCTAAAATACATCTCACAACGGGACAATCTTCTTGAGAGGGGAAATAGGGTTAGGGCAGCGTTTTCTCAATGATTTTCATGAATTTTTTCATAGTATAAAAAATTAATATAATTTATTGAAACTTTGAGAATATTTTATACATATATTTAAGTATATACTATAAATTTTTTGAAGAATTTCTTTGAAAAACACCGAAGATATTAGCGACCCCATATTGCAGGTCACAATCAGACTCAGCATTTTGCGTACATTCTGGAAGCCGCAATTTTCATCCGAAATCAAACGAGGTTGGAATTTACTTTTATTTTATATCTCTCTTCTATATGAACCTGAATGCCATCAAAAAAATAGAAAATTGAATTTTTTACAGGGGTCAAAACAAAAAGCATGATTTTTTGCCATTTTTTATAACTTTATTTGCAAAAAAAAAATTATTTTAAATAATGATAATATTCCGATTTCAGGTTCATATAGAGCGCAATACTATGAAGAAGGTAACTGCCAATTTTCAAAAGGATTGGTTGAAAACTTTTCAAACTAGCGTGTACGCAAGTTAAAAAAAAGTCGTTTTCAGAAAAACGCGGTTGAAAAAATAGTGACCGCTCGGTTATACACGTGGCGCGCTCGAGGCCCGAAGGAGAGCTACTCACTTTAATGGCTTATAACAATAGAACGAGTCGGAATTTTCATTTAAAATTTTGGGAACGTATTTTTCAATAGTTTTACTAACAATTTATGAAATAAAAAAAAAATCGATTTTTTGAACCGTCTGACCCTATTTCCCCCCTTAAAGCCAAAATCGACAATTAAAAATCGAGAAGAACTTTATTTTTTCAATGTCGACAAAAATTACTATTCGAAATGCTTTTCCGATATTTAAAAAAAATATTCTAAAGGGAATATAAAAAATTATAGTTTCGTTTTTATAAATAATCGTTGTCATTCGAAAAAAAAATGTGTCTACGATTTTTTGGCTCTGTATTTGTTTGCATGATCTTAAGAAAAAATGTTTAAGAATCGTGCGTTTTGAATTTTCGATATATTTTCGCGGTGTTATTAATCAGTATCGTCGTGTCTGAACCAGGGTGCGGAAACTCCCATACGAAAACCACGGTTCTATTATTAGTTCCCGTGAGGGGGACACTACAGAGAGTGCGCCACTATCGACACACATTTAGCGCCTACATAGTAGGAGCGAAAAAAGTAGAACTGGATCTTGGCAAGCTTTTTACCCGTTACCGACTTACTCAAAAGGGGACCTTCCCGACTTGTCATCACCGATTTCGCTAGAATTTATAGGGTATGTTGGGGTTGACGAGGAGTGAAAGTGACCTAAGTGGGAGGGCCAGATGGGCAATATTTAAGAAAATAAAAATTTTGCAAATTCAACAATAAATAAGAAGTTTTCGTAGCACAATTTTCAATCACCGGTTGGCGCAGCGACAGGAGCACGAGTTCATAGTGTGAGGGTCGTAGGTTCGTTTCCCCATATGAAGACTTTTTTTTTTTCTAATCTTCTTTTTAAATTTTACGTTACTTGCACCACAAATATATTTAAATTTGTGTATGCGGCGGTATGTTTCGGTCCGATTTTGTTGCGCCCCATAGGAAGAGACGGTAGCTTCAATAATGTACATTAAATTTTATAATACAAATGACATATGATCCACTTAATGTAAATTAATGTAAATATATATCTGTATATATACATATACAAATGATTTGCAAATAAATTATTGGAATAAGTTTTTTTCATTTCTTGAAATATCTGTCTTTGATCTACTGTACCGACCGACTTTTCATTTTCACGCCCACTCTTCATTCAAATAGCGCGCCGCAGCTGGATGTATATCTTTTTAGTTCCGACTAGGAGGACACTACATAGATAGCGCTACAAACAGTGGCTGCGCTTCTTAACATGGGAGTTTCCACACTCTGGTCTGAACACCGGTAAGCGTCAAGGTCACTTTTTCATGGACTTAGCAATATCAACAAAATTACGCACTTAAGGAATTTAATTACCCGATGAGTGTGCGCTCATTTTATTCGTTGTTATCTATCTAAATTTCTTTCGGACGTACATGGTAAATACACACGGTTAATGTGTTGAGCGCTTGTTAAATGCCTATAGTTATGGTTACACCCGAGCGAACATAGGACACATAACCTTGTAACGTGCATTACGATGTATTGGAGACTCTATCCCTACCCCTTTTACACGCTTTTGTAGATTAAAAGATTTTTATTTCTTTGTCGAAATGAACGAATAACACATTCCGTCGCAAATATCACGACGTTCAGTTCGTGTTGAGGGAGCACGTTTGCGACGATATAATTACGAAAATGTTTGATACATCCTTGTAACGGGAAAAAAAAAACAAAAATGAGCGAAAAAAGTGTTATCGGATATTGGATATCGGAGAAGAAGAGGCAAAAGTTTAATTGCAACGAGTTTCATAATGTTTGCGCCAAGGAAGGTCTTCTTCTGAAACAGGTAGGTTAAATTGACAATTTTGTTTTGATACTTTGCCTCGATACCGGCGATCTGCGTTTTTTTTCATACAAGACAAAGGTTAGAAAAATCCTAACAATGTTTTTTTTATATATTGTTCGTAAATTTATACGAGCACGAACGAAAAACATATTTGGACAGCGTTTGTGCCAATATTCTGCCTCGACTGTCAAAATTTCGTTACAATACGTTTATACATTTTTGCTTTACTTTTATTATCATCGAGTCATTTGTCAAATTGTGATGGAAAGATGAGTGTCAGAATAAATTATAATATTTCCGACGAATGATCTTGCGAGAATTACTAAAAGAATGTTTATAGAGTTCAATGCGCCGTTCGTAATAATGTCTATTTAAACAACTATCGTAATATGGTTACTTTGTTCCAGGTGGACGTTAATTTGAATCTCGAATCTCAGGGACCATTCCATATATTCATTCATAAACTCACCGATGTACTTGCCCATGCGGAAACCGGTGATCACAATGTATGCGGTAATTTAATAAAAAATTTAATTTAATTCCACTTAACTCAATTGCTCTAATGTCTTTTCGTTTTGTTTTCGTTCTTCAAAAGGCAAAGACTGTTGTTAATAGGGTACAAGAATACATTTGCAGGCATCCGGAGATGATAGTCATAGATCCTATCGAGAATGTGAGAAAATTGAACAACCGTCAAAAGTCCTACGAATTATTACAAGCTGGAATGCAGTCCAACGGTGATTATCGCTTAAAATCACATCCAAATCTAATATCGATGAGTGAGAAAAAAAAATGATAACTCATCAATGCTACATTCTATTGTTTCAGAAATTTTTACACCAAATTCAGTGGAAATAACATCGATAAACATCGCGGAGAATTTGTCGCATCTCAGGAGGGTGGGCATTCAATTTCCATTTATTTGCAAACCGCTTTTGGCTCACGGCTCTAGCGACGCTCACAAGGTATTCCAATTTTTTATTTTAATATCTCAACTTCAATGATAGCCTACAACATTTTTCTCATACTTTTTGATATCTTTTATATTTATCATCAGATGATGGTGATATTCAACGAGCGAGGCTTAAAGGACTGTCAACCGCCGTGTGTTGCTCAAGATTTTGTTAATCACAGCGCGATATTGTACAAAGTATTTATAGTTGGTTATAATTTTAACGTTGTCGAACGGCCGAGTTTCAAGAATTTTTACGCCAACGATTGTCTCTCGCTCGACACACTTTTCTTCAATTCTCACGATATATCGAAGAGCGGATCGACTTCGGAATGGTCGGTTATATCGGCCGAGGATGAGGCCCTGAGGGAACAGCCAAATTACGAAATATTCGAGACTATCGTGATGAAGGTAACGAAAATCTTTGGTCTCGTGCTTGTCGGTGTTGACGTTGTTATCGAGAATCATACCGGCAGATATGCAATTATTGACGTCAATGTCTTTCCCGGTTATGATGGTTATCCACAAATTTTTAAACATCTAACCGAGTGCATTAAGAGACTGTTGATTGAGCAAAGAAATGATAGACAAAATTCTCATGCTTGTACGATAAAAAAGTGCCTGAGCGATGATTTGGACTCGGGTTTTGAGAGCGACGAAAAAAAAAAGAAACAGTATATGAAATGAGAGGGACATCGCAATTATCCAGAAAAAGTTCAATTTACAACATATACAAATATATATAAATAAATTCATACACGTTATATATATATATATATATATATATATATATATATATATATACATACAGATTAATATAATAATACGATTAAGAAACAAGCGCTTCGTGATTCGAGAATAAATTCTTACACGTTAGGGACAATACATTTATTGTCTTGAAGATTACGAATGATATGAGACAAATCCAAGAATCGTTGTATCCTGTGAATTTGCAGATATAAAATCGTAATCAATTGATCAAAGCCGTACGACGTTACCGGTGAAGCATTTTGGGACAAGTTCCAAATTTCGCGTTTTATATTACATTTTATTGCAACGGTTATGGTTCGATGTTATTGCGCAGCTTTAAAAAAAAAAAAAAGAAAAAGAAAACTGCCGAATTATAGATATAGTCATTTGGTCTTTCCGATTATATTTTCGTGTACATTATCGGGTGAAAGAAAATGAACTAAATAGATCTTTAACGAAATATAAATATAAAAATGTATACGCCAACATGTTGATAGGGAAAAAAAAAAAAATTATTCGTAAACTGTGAAAGTTCGAACGAAGGTTTAAAATGTCTCAGTCATTGATTGACGATATAGATATTCAAACGATATTGATCGTTCGATAAGACGTGCAATTGTCATACGGCAAAATGATAAAAAAAACCGTTTGTCTCTTGTCTGGGGACATCGAGTTTTTATCAGTTTTTATATAAAATATCCGATCCTTCCGATTCATAAAAGAATCAATATACACGATACGGTATATTCAGGCCCTTTACACTTGATATTTCTCCGCGACCGGCGTTTTTTTTTTGTTTTATCACATGGAGTATCTTGCGAAAAGAACATTTATCTTTCGTTATCCACAATTATTTCGTTTTCGCGCTGTACAAAATGTGTACGCTCGTAATGAGAATCGGTGCTATTCTAAGTTCGCGTCCTGTACGAGTATTTCGAGATCACGGGATTGGAAGGAAAAAAGAACAAATTAAGAAATATAAAATAATTGGAAAAATGTAGAAATGTTCAATTATCCTCGTTTATATTCCAATACCAAGAATTATACGTCTAGCAGTTTTGAATAACTTTCGCGGTTGCAACGAAAAGAACAATAGAAAAATGCATTTTCTATACAGTATTTGTAAATTATTTATATTGTCCATTGATTTAACGACAAATAAAGGATTAATCTTCCGCCTGGAGTTCACGGTTTTTGCATCTTCGTGTATATATTTCTATATATACTGTATTTCATATAAACAAACTGTACAAAATATCTAATGGAAGATTGTATCTTCGAATATACTGTATTTCTTATGAATAAATTGTACAAAATATCTAATAGAAGCCGTTTTCTTGTTTATGATCAATCTCAAGAGCTGTGGCCAGAGCATCGAGTCAATATTATGTTTCGTCATTAATTTCGATTTCGATCTAGGAAGAGTTCGTATGTCAATATGGACAAATTTTCCCAATAATTAACAACTTGGATAATCCAAAATATTCATATCAGTTGCGTATATAACATATATTTTTGTATTATCTTGGCAAGTAATGCATTTCTATTATTCATATTCTGGGGGGAAAAATGACGTAAGTATGACGAATGTGGCAATGACTTTATAACATAATCGTTTTATTACAAACAGTCTGATTATGCTAAATTAATAATATTATGTACATCTATAATCCAATATGGTATAATCTCTATATATATGTATTTGTGTAATAAGTATATATATATATATATGTATGTATATATATCTTGAGTTTATACATATCGTCGATACATAATGTCAAATATCAATATATGAACGTAACGAATGATCCTGCTCTATGAGATCACGAATTAAACATAATAATTTCCTGCTTCCCACGGTGCAACGACCGGGCCACTCTTATCTTAAATCCTTCGGACCGAACATTAAAGCGGCAATGACGTATTTCGTTAACGCAAAGAAAGAAAACAATGCGATTATATCGTTCACGCGAATCGTATCATACGTATCCATGAATATTCTTGTTTATCTCGTTCTCGGGGTTTCACGAGAGTTTCATACTCTTCGTCATACGGAAAAATTTTCGAGTCGCAAGTGGTTTGTACGACACTGCGAGATGTATCATCTGTGATAGGACAACAATGTGGCGGCCCAGAGAAGACGCTGCCATATCCACTGTGGTACTCGGCAGGGTCCAAGATTCGCCATTGTACCAACAAAATGACGCATCCAGTCCCATATTCCCCAGGGTGGATGTCCACCGTTGATGTAGAGCACGTACGTAAAGCCATCCTCGCACTGTCCGTCAATGTAATAATAATACGGAAGAAAACTGTGCAAACGGAAATTTCGTCTTTGGTAAAAAAGTATTGCCGGAGCGTTTCTCGACAATACATGAAGAAATACAGCCTTGACGGTCGAACGTTCGGGTGCGGTTACGTGGGCCAATAATTGATCGAGTAGAAGCGACGCTATGCCGTTTCTTCTGTAGGAACGTCGTACACCGAGGCTCAGTATGTAACCAACCAGAGAATCCTTTCCAAGGCTCGAGCAGAGAATACCACGATCTTCCTTGTTCAATTTTGCATAAGGTTTTATTTCGGCAACTATCAAACCTATTATCACGCCGCCGAACACCGCTGCGAGAGCATAGAATCTCGACGAACTTGTTATGTCTTCGTACCACGTGTATGGGTAATCTGAGAATGAAAGAATATCGATTATGTAGTAAGAAATTCAATAACTGGTATATATATCCAGTTGCATTTTTTTTTCATTCACGACTTTCATTATTCTTATTTATTTACATATTCATTTGTGGGAAGCCTCGTTACATGTTTTTAAGATTGGAAATAGTAGAAGTAAAAAAAAATTAACACGACAGTTTAGATGACTGATCGTATTGCAAAACGAATCTATCTATATTGATGTCTGAAAAAAGTGTTTCTGTAAATTATGATTTTCTCTCCGGAAGCAATTTTCATGCGCAGTGTTCTCAATGTGGGATTTGCAACTAGCCTGTTTGCCAAACAGGAGGAATTTTAACCAAGGGATAATGGGTTATCCACAATTTAAATAAAAATCTTCTACGAGAAACCTTCGATCCATGAATTTTCTTAGGGACTCAGTGACTTGTTATTAATGAAACGATAACCAAAATTCTATTGAATATTGTAATTATTTCATTTATACCAGATTCAAGGAAAACTAGGATATGAGATAACGAAACACGGTATGGACAATGACTGAAGTAGCAAAAATGGACTTCAAAATGGTGCAGTGATTATAATTTCATAAAAAATGTTGAATATTTATAAAAAAAAACATGGTCACAAAGATGCCAGCGGCAGGATTTTTGTAAAATAAGATGAGTTTCTTAATTCGCTCTTCGAGAAGATATGTTAAAAAAATCATTCTTTACTTGCAGCGGCTGTTTAAAATCTGCATTGAAGTTACGAATAAAAGAACGCATTTGTTAGATACAATAACACATCGATATCGGATGATGTATCATAAAACTATCGGGAATTGCGGCATTGGCATAGAAGACTGAATTGAACGACGCAGCTATTGAAACTTCTATGAACTTCTCCGATTTATGTAAAGGAGCTAAAAGATGAAATTATTATATTGGTGTTGTTACGTTTTTTAAAAGAAAAACATGAATTTAATTCTTCAACAACAAATAGATGATTATCTATGTGAAAATTTTCTTTCGTTATAACTCACTTATGGGAAACCAATCTTCGCAGAGTTCTCGCACCTCCTCGAGATCTTCGGGGCATAAAAAACGTAGCTGTACATCGCCGAGGACGCAGAGCGGTACGGTGATCAATTTCGTGTGATTTATCGTCGCTGTTGTGTTATAATGATCCCGTGAATAATTAACATTATTCGAAGGGGCGCTCGCGGAATTGTGAACGGAGCCAACGAGCTCGGCCTTCTCGGACTCCGGCAGGCTAAGGGCGTACCGGTTAAAGGACACGGCCATAGCGCCACAATACCGCTTGCATTTTAATCATCATTTGTGTAACAGCTCGTTGTGTGCCCTTTCTTTTACTCTCTTCTCTTAACGTTAATTATAAGAGGCACACTGTCACGTCAATCGACGTTCGTTCATCATCGTAAACACATCACAGTTCGCAGCATTTTAATTTCGTAACGCACACCTGCGTACACTATAACGCTGTGCATACAAGTCGCGCCACTGCATAACTTAGAAAAAAATAAAAGCCAATGATCAAGTGACGTTTTCTACGTAATAAATGGCGATGCTGATGATACGAAGGACACGATAATCTCTGTAAGATCTATCAAATGACCGTTACTTAACCGTCTTCCGACGCCATTAAAAACAAAAACAAACTTTAACAGGTTTTCGACGTCGTAACAAGAAAACTCATGATCTAAAGAAAATAATAATGAATATGCGATTGAGACAGCAAAGAGTATCGAAAGATGATGATGCGATGTTCAAAATTTATGTAGAATTCCTCGTAACCGACCGATAGTCCGTTAGAGAAAATTGACGACCGAGGTGTGGAATGCCGAGGCTTTCATTCATTTCCGTTTGGTGGCGTCACACGACGGTGCGCGCACCCTTCAGTACGATCGAGTGCAACCACGGTCTTGTATACAAGATACAGGTCTGAAAACTCCTCCGCCGAGAATGGTCCTCTTAACGAAGCTGTTTTTAATTTCTGTAGCAGTCACTAGAGGCGTTGCGATCACATAATGCCGATAGACATAACCTGAAAACCCTTCGATACTGCTATGCCTGAATATTACGTTTATTTGGTGTACATCACAGTCTTTTAGTAATTATTATATTAAGAATGACGAATCGGTGTGTGGTGCCACATTGTAAAACCGGTAGCAAAATAAACATAAAATGTTGTACATTTCGAGTGCCTAAGAACATTGATATGCGGAAAAAGTGGAAACAATCTATTCCAGGCATTATAAAATTACAACACACGAATCGTGTATGTGACATTTTAACAATGAAGACATTGTTCGCGAATGGGTCAAGCTCGACGCAAATGCCCAAGTAATTGCACGGGTAAGTTTAATGAAAAGATTTTAAACATAGTTTAAGAAGATAGTTACTCATATCGTGTATTTTCAATACGTAAGGGCCCGTACAAAACAATGCGACATAGAGTTTGTTGTGCGAACAAGATTCGATGACATCTCAGTAGAAAAGGAAAATTGTGTGCCAGTGCATGGATATGCGAAACAAGTTTTGAATTCTGAAAGAAATTCTCCAAGCACTGTTCCGTCCTTCAGCGTCACAAAATCGTCAATTCAAGAAATCAGTACTCGCCTTGGTAAGTTTCCCTAATAGAATGTATTTATTGCATTGTTAGTATATAAAATAAATGAAATAAAAGTAATTTAAACATACATACATTTCTTCTATTGATATTTCAGATATCTCTGAAGTTCCGTCAAAAATATGAAACCTGTCCAGTGTGTCCGGAAGCTGTGAGTTTGAAAACCAGCTGCGGATCTTCAGAGTCGCAACTGGTGAAAATGAAATCACGCGGTGGCCTGATTCACGCAAATCCTCATTTCTTTCATCCGATCCGTCATATCGAAGCATCATTTACAAAATATTCCTCTCGTATTGATGTCTTCGATATAATTCTAGATGAAGTATTTAACTCATACACCTTCGCTTATCCCTGTAAAGAGCATGGATTTGAAATCTTATCAGACGCTATAATTTACTATGTAAGATTAAAAATTTTAAACTCAAAAAGAAATTTGTTTAAAAAAAAAAATTGTCGAAATTAACTAATAAATAAATCTTATGTTAAGTTTTTGCAAGTGTTCGAGTTTCCGAAATCAAGGAAGTATGAATAAAAATAAATACTTGAATTTTTATCTTTATTTAAGTTTTGTCAATATTCCGAGATGGACAGTATTTAGTAGCATGCCAAAAAATAGTAGATTAAGGTAAGTAAAAATCAGCTCTTTACATTTTCTTACACTTTATTTTTTAGGTTTTTCAAAAGTGTCACCAGTTTTCAAAATCAAGCAAGTATGAATGAAAATAAATTCTTTAACTTTTATCTTTATTTGAGTACCTGCAATTTTCACAAAAATATAATGAAAAAGGATCAAACTAAATATATGAAACGGTTCGATGTATTTCTATTTTTGTAAATGAAAACTTTTGTTTATTTTATAGGATTTAAAGGAAAATCTAACGGAGATCGATCCATCAAGAGGTAGACAACTATTTCGCCTAATATTCATATGACATAGATATTTGCAAATAGTTTATATTTATGATGCTCGGTTAACAGTTAGAATGTTTAAAACCCGGTTCAAATTAAGAGCATATTTATTCAGCATATTCATTAAAGATGACGGGATTAATAACTTATAATTACATATAATAAATATGTGTAACGCGGTGTCCGTTAGTGGGACAGAGACAGACAACCGCGTGAACTATCGAGGGGTTTTCAGGTTATGTCTATCGGCATTATCCGATCGCAGCGCCTTTAGTGGCTGCTACAAAAATTAAAAACAGCTTCGTTAACGGTTCGCCCCCCGCCACTGAAATTTGAGGGAGTTTCCAGGCCTGTATACAAGACCGCGAGTGCAACGTGCAACTGGGTAAAGAAAAAAAAAAAAGACAGAAAAAAACATCTGTTTCGGCGAGCACTACTGCTTGTTCGAGAACGACGACACATAAGACGTGGGCAGTGGAAAAGGTGAATTAGCAGCAGACTTCAGTCTACGATGGCGGCAAATAGGAGTGTCACCGTACTAGCTCCGAACGGGCATCGTCAAAATGTCAAAGTCACCCCAAACACGACGATATCACAGGTAAATGAAAGAATTTTTTAAATAGCACGCATTTTATACCCAAAAATTGTTGGATACGTACTTTTTAGAAGTTCACGTGACACTTGGCATTTGACAAAAAAATATACCATTGCGATCGAATTGATTTTTTTTCTTCTTTTTTTCGTTACTATTTCGTCGTTACATTTTTCGTTTTACACGCACACACTCGATTTAGGCATTTTATTAAATATGTAAACATGTTGCGCAGGTACTGGAGGAAGTCTGTCGTAAACAGGGATACAATCCTCAGAGATACGATGTCAAGTCAGTATTGAAACATTAAGAGTAAAAAAAATTCATTTTTCTTTGTCAATTGAGTTTCTTTTATTATGAATAATTTTCGATATTCTCTCAGACATCTCAATCAAGTATTGGATACAAATGCCATACTACGCTTCACTGCTTTGCCTAACAATGCAACTCTCGAGATGGTACCATGCGCCAAAGAGCGAGAAGTATCGAACGTTACTATAGGTCTACAGTTGGAAAACGGCGAGAGACTTATGGGAGATTTTCTTCCGACGACTTCGCTGACTCAGGTTCTTGAGAATCTTTGTCCCGATCAGGAAACTGAAAATGCTATATTGATCTACATGCATCAGGAGGTAAATATCTGTAAAAAATATAACATAGTCAATTTTACAATCGTTTGGTAATATAATTGAGGAATGAAAAGTATCATCGAGGTAATTAAATACAATAAAAGTTTAAAACACTTGAACAATTAAAAATTGGTAACAGTTTGATGAATAGTACACATGGCTCTTGTGACGATTTCGAATCTTATGATTTTTATGATGAAATGTGCTATCAGCGACCCTGAAATCTACATCATCAATTTTTATCGAAATTGGATCGTCTTTTGGTTTTTTTTCGATCGACTATATTCACTCTGTCATCTTGAATTTTGAGATGTTTTTTTCTTTTTTATATCCGCAACCTTAAAAACTCCCAATTTAATTTTTTTCATCTTAGGTTTTCTTTTTTCTTTGATCAGCCATACTGCTTGTTTCATTATCAAACGTGGACAAACAGAACTTGATGCCAAATTTAACGTTCTTGTTATAGGTTAAAAATTTATATTATAGGAGAAAATTTATTTATTCAAAAAGATCAGTGTAGAAAGAGAGAATCTGAAAACTTGGTAAACAAAATTCTTACAAATGCCCTATTAATAATCTTTATGGAATTATTGCTTAGACTATTCGATACATAATATTCTTGGTGTATTCAAATATGGTTCATGTATTTTTTTTTCTTCACATTTTTATTTTGTTACGATTGTACGTAAAATATTCGTAATATTTTGATTGATACAAGTATGAGCTAAGCGATTTGCATTTGTAGGTTTATGGAAAAGAAACATTGGAAACAACAACGTTAAAAACGTTGGGTCTCACGAGCGGCAGAGCAATGCTAAGATTGATGCACAGAGATCCCGAAGCTCTGAAATCACAGGCTCACGTTTATCGTCCGGGCGCGCCGAAACCACCATCGAAAGAAAAGAAGAAAACGGGAAAGAACGATTCAGCACCAAAGAGAGCCTCGTCAACTGTGCAAAATTATCTCAGTAAAGCAATGTCCGATCCACTCTCGTTGCTGAAAACCGAGAAATCAAAGTTCAAAAATTTGGGACCGGGGCACGTGGTTGGCAGGAGACCCGATGATACGGAGAAAAATGAGGGTGCGGTGAAACAATCGGCACCCGAGAGCGAAGTGCCGTCTCCGAAGAACGAGAAAATAACAAAAAAGGAGAACGCTAGTGGATCATTGAGGAGCGACAATATTCCGACAGCGGAGAAAATCGAATTTGTGAGGTTTTTTCTCGCTCCCGTCGATCCAAATCTTTCGTTCGATGATAAAAGATAACCGACTTTATTAACTCATATTTCTTTTACTTACAGTTAGGCGAACGAAACGCTTTATTATTCAATCAAGCAGGAGCAAAAGCTCTACCGCGCGAAGATTTGCCGGATAATTTTTTCGATCTCACCGTCGAGGACGCGAAAGCTCTGATACGCGATGCAAAACGTCAACGAGAGGAGCTCGAGGAAGCTCCATTGGCGACCGGAGCTCAGCGCGAACTGGAAACCAACAAAACGACACTTAATAAACTTCACAAATATCGTCGTGCCGTTATTAGAATACAATTTCCAAATCAGATGGTACTTCAAGGCTTGTTCGGACCATTGGAAACCATCGATACCGTTAAAGATTTTGTGAAAGGTTATCTGGCCAATCCGGACAGTGAATTCGTACTGTGTAAGCGTTCGTTAATGTCCAAAAAAATGAGCTTAATTCTCAGAGATTTATCAATGTTGAGGAAAAAAACGTGAAAAATCGGGAAAATCTTGTTGATTCACAGATACAACACCGCCGAGGAAGGATCTCGTTTGTCAAAAACGTTTGGTCGATGAGAATCTGGTCCCTTCAGCGATTATTTATTATTCCGGTCAGTCCGATCTGAAACCCGAATTAAAGTCGAAATTGACCGATCCCCGAGCCGCTGGTGTGCAAGCCATTAAATCCAGGTGAATGAGCTAACAAGCTTCGAAGTAACTTCAACGAAAATTGCAAGTTCGGATATACCCGAAGTTGCGAATGTGTTAGAGAAATGATTATATCTTGTCATTTCTTTTCCATCTTTCAGAATCGCTATGACCCGTGAAAACACCCAAGATTCAAACGACGATATTCCCGAATCTATCGAAGCACCGGGCGCCGTGATTATTAAGGAAGAACAAAGAATCACCGAACCCGTACCGGGCCCAAGCAGAAGTGGTTCAATAACTCAGGCCGAGTCATCGATTCAAGCACCGAAATGGTTCAAGCGTTTTATGAAATAACCGCGCTTTTTCGAGCTCGCTAGGTAGTATACCAAAAGCTATATGAATTTTTCAACCGCTCCTCATCAACGATCAACCACGGAACGCGATATAACGAAACAAAAAAAAAAAAAAAACGGAAGAAAAACGAAAACTTCGGGATTTTTACAACAATTTTCTTCTTTCGCGCATTTTAATTGCATAAATTGAAATAGCTCGGAGTTACGAAAGCGTTGAGCGCCTCCGATCTAACCTCCGATTTATATTTATTTTTATCTTCGTTATTTACAAAAAGAAAAGTATGTAAACGTAAATGATGTAAAAAAAAACGTGAGCAAACGGGAATCTTGTAAAAAAAAAATTGAAAAACAAAACAGAAGAAAAACCAACGAAAACAATAAAAGTACAGCGGGTCATCTTTTGATTGGAGACTTACAATATTAATAGCGCGTTTCCTTAAGGAGACATTATCGTCGAGTGAGTGAGCAAATGCAAGCTGTTTTTTTTTCTTTTTCGTAGCGTCATGGAAC
Organism: Oxytorus armatus; assembly: GCA_958009045.1. Taxonomy (NCBI): domain Eukaryota; kingdom Metazoa; phylum Arthropoda; class Insecta; order Hymenoptera; family Ichneumonidae; genus Oxytorus; species Oxytorus armatus. The sequence continues at coordinate 23,139,197 of OY253748.1, forward strand.
AACGTCGGAGTTTCGTTATGTGCGGAAGATCAATTGTTAAGTACTAGTATGCATGAACGTTCCATACTTATGATATGATTCGTTTCTTTTTTCTTTTTTTTTTATCCATAATGGATTTTCTAATATGCGTGAAATGGCTTTTTTTGTCCTTCATGGAACGTTTACACCTTTACGAGATTTCGCGGTGTAAAATTGTTTACTTTTTCTTTTAGCGTTACGTATTGTGCAACGGGAGGGAGACTTTGATGGTCTTCGCGTATAAATGCCGTTATCTCGGCGTTGAAAAAGAAAGTCTGATGAAAACGACGTATCGCAACGATATTAGCTTTGTAAATCGGGAGGCACGCAATTCGTCGGTGATTGAAGCTGCAGGTGCATGAGTCTTCGTACAGGACCACCTATTATGTTACCGGCCGGTCCAGCTCCGCCATCTTCCTCCTTTACGCTCTCTATGAGATTCGCTTCGATCGGATCTTTGCAATTTTTCTGCGTGATCGTCTCGTCCTTTTCCATTTTCATTTGTAGCTCGGAACCCAGTAGACGCATGTACTTGTCCATATCGCCACCTCTGTCGTCGTCATCGCCGCCAAGGGAGCCCTCCGAGCTACCGTCAAATTCACCGTCACCACCGGGCACCACGAGATCCAATATATCGCGAAGAGTACTGTCGAACACGTCAGTGTCAAAATCTATACGTCCACCGTCATCATGATCGTGCTTTCCGTCGTCGCACGATTGTTCCCTAAAGAGATCGAGGAAGCGAGAAATGAACAAAGATTTCCTTGATCATTCTTTTGCTTGACTTTGACTTTTTTTTTTAAATCTCACCCGAGAAATTGTACCCCGTCGACATCGCTAGATTGATTCAGAAAGGCTTGAACCTTGTCCCTGAGACTGGCCGATTGATTGGACTCGGATTTTTTGTCTCCGATGTTCCAGTGTTGTCCTAACATAGCCTCTAACTGTGCAGGATCAACGTTTAGCCAACTGTCGCTGTCCGGAGGACTCAACGAGGCTTCATCCTGAGCTGCAATAAAATAATGATATTTTTTTTTCTACAGGAAATTTAAACAGGCTGACGGTGATTCGCAGCAGTAAATCACCGTCTGCAGCAGTGTGAGGTGAGTACAAAAATGTCAAAATTACCGTGCATCTCGAAATCATTCGTTTGAACGTTTTTCCACGCTTTGAGAATTCTCTCGGCCTCGGTATCGTCATTGTCACGCGCGTATCTCGTACTTCCAAGTTGTAACTCGAAGTATTCCTTAGCAATGGACAATAGTTTCTCACGCTCTTGACTACCCTCGAGTAGACTTCTGAAGTATCCGCTCAACTCGAGTCGTCTCACAAAAGTCGTCCAAGCTTGCTCGTTAATCAGTGGTTTTTCCTCGCCGTTCGCATCCCCTCCCTTGCTTCTTCGTTCCTCGTTAGCTCTCGCCACAAGCATCTCAAGTCCGCACGCTATTTTTATGCCCAACAAGTGGGCATTGTATTTCGGACTATTTGTGGGAGGAAAATTCCAACCGGTTCGCGGATCACCCGTATAACGACAATGCGTCGCCATTGCATAGAGGCAACGTGTCATTCTAACGTTCACCATCGTACGCTGCTCGGGCGGAAAATATCTCATGGCTCGGCATACCTGGCGGGCGTACGATAAAGTTTCATGAATTTAAGAAAAATGTATTATTTTATTTAGTATTTGTAGATTTTCAGCTTTCACATCCATCCAGACAATTTTGAGTTCTCTGACATGAAATCTCGAAAAATTTTGTTTTTTTCTTACAAAAACATACATTCCATTACTGGAGTCAAATTTGATTAAGGTAGTAGTCTGGTAACTTAAGCCGATTTTCATATCTTTTTTGGAGGGCGTTTTTTTGTAGGAAAATAAAAATGAATCGTATTGGATATTTAGGATGTTTTTATTTACATATTACAGATATAAAAAAAAAATTTGTTGAAAAAATTTAATAGTTTATTATTATTACTATTATTGATCGAAGTTGGCACCTCGAAAAAAAAGCGCGTGGGTGACCCCGGTGATTTTGGCTCTTGATGTTATCCGAAATCCAAAATTCTTGATAATTCTTAATCTATAGACATGTCATTCTGGTCAGAACTACTGACATGTCTATAGATTAAGAATTATCAAGAATTTTTGATTTCAGATAACATCAAGAGCCAAAATCACCGGGGCCACCCACGTGCTTTTTTTCGAGGTGCCAACTTTGATCAACAATAATAATAATAATAAACTATTAAATTTTTTCAAACATTTTTTTGTTTTGTATCTTTAATATGTAAATAAAAACATCCTAAATATCCAAAACGATTGATTTTTATTTTCCTACAAAAAAGACATGAAAATCGGCTTAAGTTACCAGACTACTACCTTAAGGATTAATTTACGCATATTGATAATTTACGAGCCAACATCAGACTCCACAATATTCACGAATCATGTGCTAATTTGAAAAACAAAGTTTTACCTTTCTTTCGAGAGGATCCGAGTGAACTATGCTCCTAATGGCAAAAGCAATTAATCCCGGCTCCTGAGCCAGTATGGAAGCAGCTTTTTCTGGAAGAAAAGCACGAGCCTTGTGTCGTCTCTTTTGGATCTCGTCGGGATAAACGGATATGCGCTTCCTCAACGCAGCCTGAACTTTGTCGGACATGACTGATATGTGGGGTTTGTCGCTGACGCTTTTCAACAAATCCGGCAGTGTTTTGCCCCTGGTTACTCTGTCGTGTGCCACGTGTATCTCGCCGTTACGAACGAAAACACGATCCTGACACGCTTCAGGACTTGCCCATGGTGGCAGAAAATCGGCCGCTTCTATCAGAAGAAATTCACCATCGCCATCCACCAATCGGGCTACTAGTCCCTCAAAAGTTTCCGTCAGTTTGAATATTAAAAATACGACGAACCATTCGTCACCTATGTCCTCGTCAAAACGCAGGGTGGAATGTATGTGCGGCAGTATCGAACGATCTGAGAATTATAAAATCATGTCAAATAATAATAATGGCAATTGATTACATATAATTTTAACAACAATAATTATTATACATACAATAATGACAATTATCACATAATGAGTGTATTAATAATTAATAAATAGCTTATTAATATGACTCACCATCGGTGATTGACGAACCATCTAAGACTTTGTCCAATAATAATGCTTGTTTGGTCCTAGTACGAAACACGAGAGAATCTCTATGCCAAATATAGTCGTTTGTGTACTTGTCAATAACCTGAATGAACTTACTGATCTCGTCAGCGAGTAAAGTTTCGGTAACTTGCTCGGGATTCGACGTGAAGCAAAATTTTGGATATAAAAAGCACTCGAGAACGTCGTCCTGTCTGGCACCATGAGACTGTACCGTCGTTGCCATTATTTTATTAATATATTTTACAGTAATGATTATTTTTTCACTTTAAACATTTATTTCTTCCTCGTGCAATTCCTACCCTACCGTAACCGACGCCCTGTTACATCCGTCCCGTCGTGGTGAATCTATACATTTTTACTACTAACCTCCTTATTCGAGCTTGTAGTGGTTTAGTGACACGGTAGAGGGACTTGTTATAAACCGACACAATCCCCACCGAAAATAACTATAGTAATCAGTCGGTACAAGTGTTTTTGCTAATGAAGAAGATGGTAGATGGCGCTTTCTCGTTATATCAATGGGGGGTAATGAGGTCACCTTTCACGATCCAATAACATGAAGTATAATAAACTCATGATACAAAGTATAACGAAAAGACTTTTTGAAAAATAGCCTGAAACTTGCACATTGCTTCCCTCGTTGTTTTATCTCTTTTCATACAAATGAGAATAGAATTGATCTAATTCTTCAATCACATCATTTTATTGGTTTCGTTATATTTTTCGTGTTTCTCTTGACGGACTTTACGAGAGCGGCCAGATCGGCGCTCATCTTTCCATCCCTCTTCGTTTGTTTCCGTGGTATTTCCTAAGAGTATGAAATTGATATAAATCGTTAGAATATAAATTCAAAGATTATCAAAGTTTGTGTGAAAAATTTACCTCTTTTTTATTTGGATCAGTTCGTCGTTTGAGCTTTTCAGTCACGAGAGCTTCCGTACCCTTGGTCTTTCGGTAATGCGGATCCGCAGGATCAATGTTGTAGTGATGCGATGAGTACAGCGCCGCGAATCGGGGATCCGCCACGTCAACCTCGAATTCATCCTGCATCGTCGTTTCTTTCTCATTCATTTTCTTCTTCTTTTTGCCAATACGTTTCCTCTTGGACTTCGACAAAGTCGCGTCCTCCTCGATTTTCTTGATATTGAAATGTTGCTTTCCTTCCTCGTCACCTTTATCCAACAGTAGCAACTCCAATTCAGCCTTTCTCCGAGCTTCGTCTTCTTCGTCCGATATATTCGTCTCCACCAATTTATTCTTCTTCTTCCTCGTTTTATCCTTCGATTTGATATTTTTTATTACGTCCGCGAAATACGGATCGTTCATGTCAACGTCCGGTGGTACTGATCCATCGCTATCTGAACCTGCCGTATCATTCTCGTTGTTTTCAAGCAATTTTTTACGCTCTTCCCTCTTGGCCCTCTTTTTGTCGCGACGTTTCTCGAGATACTGCTCGAACGGCGTTAAACTTTCGGCTTGGTTCATTCTCTCTTTCACGAATTTCTCGCTCTTTTCTTTCGTACCAAGTCCCCAAGTGAACTCCAACTCGACTTCTTGCTTCTTCTTAGCTTCCTCCTGATCCTCGATCGATTTCAATAGACACTTGTATTTGTCTATTGGATTTTTGCTCGTTACATCACTTTCGGAGTCACGTCCCTCAACGTTCGCCTGTCGATCGTTTTCTGTAACCAAATCGAAAAATTACGATATCAGCGTGTTTGAAATCAAAAGTAGCTGCAGACTCGATGTTTGGTGAATTGTAAATACGAAACCTGATTCCTCGTCGCTCGTTCCGCTAGCTAAATACGCGTGTATATCATTTTCATCGATTTCGTTCAGTTTTCCGGAATTAATTTTTTGTGTTATCTCCTGACGCTCCGGATTCGTCTCGTCCCACGTTAACTCTACTTTTACCTGTTGCAGAGCCGTTGTCGTAAATTGCCGAGGCTGGTACTTGGAGAGTTCCGGCAATTTGTCACAGACTTCTCTGGGCTCCTATTATCATTAAATAAATTCAAATATATATATATCGATGCCGTTGAAAAATCTTATTTGTTGAATGCATTGAACTCCTCGGAATACATACGTGTTCGAATTCCATGTCATCGGGAATGAAACGTAGATCGAGTTTCGTCGACGATGACTCATACTCGATACCATCGCATTCTGTATAAATTTTATTTGCCGTTTCCGGAGAATCACAGTCCAATACAGCGTAATAATATTTCAATCTGTTCAATTGATACTGTCGCATCTTTTCCATTTGAAAATCCGAACCCTCTTCGTTCTGGAATAAAAAGAATTTGGAAGCAAATTAATTAAGTGTACTTTTACCAATTCATAGTTTTATTGAGCTAATTCTTACCTCATCATCGGTCTCGATTTCTTTTCTTCCTTTACCTGAATCTACCAATTCAATGGGTCCTTTCACTTCCTCTTCCTTCATTCTTTGCAGTCCAAAGTCGGACGGAAAAATCTGCGCAAGTTTTCTTCCGTAAATTGCAACAAGCGAATAAATTTAAAAAAATAAATAATCGTCGTTTGAACATTTACCGTTACTGAATTAATGAGGCCACCAGGAGGTAAAAAAGAATTAAACAGAACTAGGAGGTCCACGGCACGTATCCTATCCCAGTCCATATTACACGCGGCTAAACGATGCGTCACCTCGTCGGTTGTTTCAGCCTCTTTGTCCAATTCACCCCAGTCATGCTCGATCTCTTCCTCCTCGTCTGAATCAAGCGAAAAAAACTGGTACAAATTCGTGAATGATATTATCTGAATTCACGACTTTCTATCAATTTTTGAGATAACTGGCATAAGTATAAGATAAACGATCTTTTTTACAGAGTTGAGATTTCATGAAAATCCAAACTTACCGTCCTCACTCCCGGTAGTTTCCTCATCGGAAGAACTATCAGTGAGCAGTATTCCTTCTCCTCTGGCATAATCGACCGTCAGATCTCGCAATTTTTGTTTGATATCCTTAGTGATCTTGGCATTATCATTTTTCTCCCTGACAAATAGTTGTTTTTCATTTTGATCTAACTCCTCATTTTCGACGCTAGAATCAGCCGAAGAGTCTGAATTTGTTGCTTCCAAATCTTTTTGCGAATTTTTCACCGAATCATTATCATCCACTTTTGGCGATTTGGAAGATTTTTTGTTGACTTTCTTTCGTGATTTTGTCTCATTATTTGCCTGTGACAAAGAAGACTTTTCTTCTGGTAGTTTTTGGCACTTTTCATCTTTGTCTTCGTCCTCGCTGCTCGACAAATCGTAATACTTTCTCAGATTCTCCGTCGACGTCTGATTTATGGGTCTACCACGTTTGTCTATTGTATATTTAACTGTAAATTTTTTATCCTCGAACATGGAACGAAATCTTTTGTCGATTTTAACTTTGCGCTCGCTCTTGGGTATCCGTCGAAATTTTGGATCCTTTGCGATATGCGCGAATCGCTTGTCGTTAAGCATTTCCTCCATGATTGCTGAATTTTTTTTTTAAACTGAATGTACAAAAGCGAAAACCATTTGAATCGCGTTTTTTAAAGGATCAAACAACTCTTCGTTGCTCCGAAATAACAAATTTATAGGTTAAGTTTACAATTTCTACTTACCAGGGCTGTGTGGGTATTTGGGATAAAAAAAAAGAATATTCTTTGTGATTCTGGAGAATGTGGAAAATATGTTGCTATAAACAACTATTTAAAACGTTAAATAAGAAACATTATCGATTGACATGTTTTGAACACGTGGGAGAGTATAGAGAGTAAAAATATGGGAGATGGGTGATGGCCGGCCGCGATGAATAAGCACGTCATATTTCTGTTTTACCAATATTCCAGGGTTCTTGGCGCCCCGAAATTTGAAAACTCGGACGAGTCACATAGCGCATTCTGACCGTATAATTATGAACGATAGATGAAGTTACTTGGATGGTAAGTTAACAGCCTTTAAACACAATAAGAAAATATTTATGGTGAGAATCACTGGGTAACAACAACGAAAATGGTGGATTGTCGATGACGCACTCGACGTAACTGAGGACAATGTTTATTACGGCTACTCTCGAACTTACGAAATTAACGAACGTTAGTTTAACGGTCTCTTACGAAAATTGAACGACTGTATAAACAATGGCCCACGCAAAAATCGAGGATTCCGATAAATCGGAGACGAATCTTAAAGAGCAGGAGATAGATTCTGACGAGAAAGATGGTAAACACATGATTTTTGTTAATTTGCCTCCGTGTTTTAAATAATTTTTTTATTATGTCGAACAGAATTTTTCATGAATTATACGCGCATTTGAATTTAACTTAATCTTTTTCATATTTCCACCAAACAACTTGTTCATGAAACCTCAAATTTTTAATCAATGATGACCAAAATTGTTTTTATCAATTCTCAGCCACATCGTTGACGCTCGAGTGTGCCGTTTGCCTTCAGCCCTGCATTCATCCGGCTCGTTTGCCTTGCAGTCACATTTTTTGCTATCTCTGCGTAAAAGGGGTAGCTAATCAGAGCAAAAGATGTCCCATGTGTAGACAAGAAATTCCAGCTGATTTTGTGGAACGTCCACAACTAGTGGAGGTCGAGGAGGATGCCAAACCTGCTATGGTCGACGAGGAATATCAATGGTTTTACGAGGGTAGAAATGGTAAAGATCGTTCAATTTTCTTGTTCACAATATTTATTTGTCATTTTTCAAAAGTGAAAATTACATAATAAAGTACAACGTTTATTGTAAATTCGTTAGGGAAAAAAAGTCCCATAATCTTTGTTCGTTCTTTTCCAAACTGAGTTGGTCATTTGTTTGCAGTTTGGGATATTAATTCATGGGTTATGGCATTGGGTATCAGCGTTATAATTCATATCTAGTTTGTTAATTAGCCATCAATTATGGTAATAACCAGTATTTTATCCCATTAATGTCTCAGTATTTACTAATTTAAAAAAATCAATAAAATCAATTTTTTTTATTCACAATGTTTCATTGATCAATTCTATAATTGAATTTTGATTTTATATAAATTAGACCAATTCTCTTGCGCAAAAAAGTTATTCAGAGTCCGAACGAATGAACGAAAAATTGGTTGGAACAAAATCTTATCGAAATCCCTCGTCCCTCAGGTTGGTGGAAATATGATCAAAGGACCAGCGATGACTTGGAGGAGATATACAAAATGGGCGATACCTCGTGCGATATTTTAATTTGCGGGGTACTCTACGTCATTGATTTTAAGGACAATGTACAGTACAAAAAGTATCAGCCGCGATGCAAACGTAATATTAAACGTGATTCTATATATGCTCCGTGCAAGGGAGTCGCGGGTGTGAGATAAATATCCTCTTTTTATGATTTTATTTTCTCTCATCCAAAGATCACGATTTTTTTTTTTTTTTCACGATAAACACATCGAGCCATAATGTTACAAGCATGTTTAAGAAGATTAAGTACTTTTAGAGCTCTCGGTACAAATTTCATCAAGTGTTTTGACGATCTATATTGTTATACATTAGAGAATATAAAATATACACCATAAAACATAGTATCGAAATATCGAAATAAAATATTTCCGTAAAGCAAAACATTGATTTGAATTTTTTTTTTTTTACCTCCCACTTTAACAACTATTTCAATCTCTGTCGCGAATTCGTAGCTCAAGTAGATCTGTATTTTTTTTCAGGCTGGTGGCAATACGATCAACGAACGAGCCACGAACTCGAGACAGCCTACAAACAGGGAAAGAGAACTTGCGAGCTGTTGATAGCTGGTTTTCTCTATATCGCCGACTTTGGTTGGATGCTACAGCTAAGAAGAAACGATACTTCGCGACATCGTAGAATCAAGAGAGATTTGTACAACGTGCCGAAAAAAGGCGTCGCTGGATTGAGGCTTAACGCTCAACAGCAACAGGACGATGAAATTCAAATTATCAGGGAGATTCGAGGTGCCGAGAGACCAGCTAGTCCAGCGAGCGACACGATGAGTACGCGAATTGATATAAACATTGATAATCAAAAGTTTCTCGCTTGTCATTTACCATTAACACATTTTTTTCGTTGAATGGGATATTTTTGACTCAAAAATTTACGGGGAGGTAGGGACAAAGTTCAGCTGGCTTATATATTCTTACCGGCAAAAATGACAATTCTTTTTCTGGAAAAAAAAAGTAAAAGCTGCGAATAACATTTATTTTGAAAAATGATAATCGGAAGAATTGAAGAGTTTTTTTCCACTGCGTCATTAATAACTTTTTGGCATTATTATTAAAAATCATACGTGAATCTTTCTTAAATATTGTGCTTTATATTACGCCGACATGTTTGAGAATATGACGTATTAATTTGCCGATATTTTAATTTTTTTTGGAAAGAACAAATTTAAAAACAAATCATAAGTCTTAAATTACTTTGTACCCCTCAAAGATATTTTTTTTGCTTGATTCTATTTCGAAGGCACGGGCGATGGAACAAATACGCCTGTACCACCGAGCAACACACCACAAACACCGGCAGGTGGAAACGCGAGCGGCGATGCAACACCATTAACGGCCAGGAATGATCCACGCTCGGATTCTTTACATCAGGTTTTAGAACAAATGCGTTCATTAGTACTAACAGATGAGGTTCTAAGAGACTCGCACTTCGCTCTAAATAGCGATAACGAGGCTGACGAGAACATCGACGATCGATCATTTTCAGATAATTCTACGTTACGATGGGCGTCGAATACCGCGTACTCTTCGAGTGAAGATAACGATTAAGAGATTGCGCAAATGATGTCCAATAAGAATATCAACGAGACATCTTTACATTACAAACTTCCCAAGATATAGGGAAAGGAAAAGAGAGAGAGAGAGAGAGCAAAAGATCAGATTTGGTGCAGATGAATGGACAAAAAAATCGAAATATCTCATATATTTCGTAATATTCTAACGGATAAGTTTATTACATTTTATGTACTTTGTTTTTCTTTTTCTACATTCTCCGCGAGTGAACCAAACTCCGCCGAGAATTCGATATATCTTTGTCGTATTTACGAGCGAAAAAAAAAAAAACAAAAAAATCGGAAAAGTGGAACACTTTGCGCCTTGTTAATGCGTTCCGCTGGTATTTCAATTTCCATTTGCTCAATAATTCAATGGCAAGTTAGCTCGAAGAGTACCGACGAGTACAACAAACCGTGCAAAACCTTAAGAGTATTTTTGTTGATTGTTTGTCTTTTTTTTTCTTTTTGATTTTGATATAAGCGTGCTTGAACTCTGGAAAGTTCTTCAGCAACTAAAAAATTGCCGGGCGTAAAGTTATTGAAAACAAAACATTGCATCTTTGCGATGGAAATTTTCGAAAAAAACGTATTATTTCATAAAAGTATTTAACGCGAATTATATTCTGTATTACCGAAAAATAAAGAGACTAATATAAATCGTTGATAAAAACAATTTCCTTGTTATGAATGCTGGAGCAATCTCACATATAACTTTCATAAATTATATTAAATATAAAGTAAATATGCTTTAACGTAAATTCCAATAATTACGTTTTTCATTATAAATATACTCATTCGAAAAATGTTTGTCAATCGAATTTTAGATAAAGACAATGTAAAAATTTGAAATCATTTCAGTCATGACGTAGGTCGATTTTTCGCGGGTACATTCAATATCTTTAGTCTTATTACATATTAATACGGTTTTCCCGGATCTAAAAGGACCGTTCAAGACAAGAAACAAAAAAAGGGTAAAAACGTCTGCTCAGAATTATACATCGACTTGTGGGAATCCCGGATTAAAGAAATAAAGAACGAGCGAACGGGTGACCGTCATAAAAGTAACCGTAATTAACTGTTTCTTTACGGTCTCGGATGTGCGACTTTTTCCTGATAGTTTGAAGAAAAAAACAATTTTATCCTCTTCCCTGACATAAAAATAATCCTTTTGAATTAACATTGTATTTGCACTGAAAAAATATTTCAGTTCACACAAATACTAGGTACATTCTTATGTGCAAGCGTACGGCGTTTTGTTGCAGTCACAAGTGTGAGCGAGAGGGAAAAAGATTAGGATAGCGCGGATGTTCTCGCTCCCACTTGTGAGCGAAAAACGCCGGTGCCTGCATTTGAATGTGTCCCTACAGATCAATAATTTCTTGCCCCGCACTACATGTTGAACGTTTCCCGCCAAATTAACAAAACAAGCTTAAAATAATCGTTACATATAATTTTGTATACATAGATAGTAATATTAACTGCGTCGTTCGCAATTCTCTAAAGTTTCCCCTTCTCACATATTCCTCGTAATAGAATTCTGCTCACGTTGACTCGCTTTCTCCCATTCTCTCCAGACGATAAACAGAGTGGGCCAAATACTCGACGTTCGTACTTATCACTCGTAACATGAATGCCGAAGACTAATCAAAATAAAACGCGGTAGAGCCAGGAAAATCATATATAGTTTGTGTTCAAAGGAATAGAGAAAAAAAAACCTTTACCGCATTGTCCATAGCCTGAAAGTCATTCAAAATTGTGCGTGCTACCAAACAGACGACACACATAGACGTACGTAAGCGTGAACGCGGCGCGCGCTCGCGTGCCTTACTATGCCTAGTTGAGAAACCGGCCGCCAGGCGGACACATTTTATTTCCCCCGCGATCCTTCTTCGCTTCTTCCAGTCTTCCTCTGCTTCAGAAGTTTCAGGACGTTTGAAGGAGAGAGAGTTCTTCGTCATTTTTCTCGTGCGTAAACAGTATTCATCGATACCGAACGAGAGAGAGAGAGAGAAAAAAAATAAACGAGCGAGCGGTCTCGGAAATCAAGATAACGGTGCGCCAGAGAGGTTCTCGTAGTTAGAACAAACGGAGAGAGGAATTTTGCTGATTCGGCGAATTGTTTTCGTCGAAATTACGATTGGAAAGAGAGAACACGAAAAAACAATAGAATGACGAATCCGACGTTAAACAAAGAATTAAAATTATTCGTAACTAACTTGGACGCGGATGGTCCATTGCTCAGGATATGGGCACAACCGGATAAAGACAATGGTGAACGTATCGAGAGAATCATGTATTCGTTGTCTCCTCAATTTGACAATGGACTCGGTTGTCCGAAACCACAATCACGAGGACTAATTCCAAACGTTATTTGTTGCGCAATGTTCGAGAGGGCTTATTATCGCGCTAAAATATGCTCGATTCATCATACCGGCGGTATAGTCGTACAGTTTCTCGATTATGGTAATATAGAAATTTTGAAACCCAACGACATCCGTCTGCTCGATGGTATACCCGAGGCCACAGAATTGCAACGCATACCGCCGCTAGCCGTCGAATACATTGTCGCCAATGTTCTATCGAGAGGCAACAGATGGGAAGGTCAGGTACTCGGCGAGATACTCAAGAATATACGTTACAGCACCTATCCTGGACAGATCATTGGAGCTATTGGCAAATATCGTCTCGTACGTATGCTCTACTGCGATCAAGATTTTTCAGCGATCCTAGTCAGTGAGAACATGGCTATCTCCGCTACTCTGGAGGATATGTACAGGTAAATTTTATGTTTTTTTTTTTTTCACAGAAGTATTTGTTCGATGAGTGAAAACGTTTCTTTAAAACAATATTGTCTTATTTCGATAAACTGTCTTTAAATGACATTGATTTACTTTCTGCAACTTTTAAGCGTATGTTCCCAAAGTTTCATTGAGAGAAACGTAATGGTTTCCTAAAATAAAGAATTCCTGTAAACTCCCAAAAACATTGAATGCCAGTGTTATCTTATTGTCTTTACAATTTTCTAGACTACATATTCAAGTTCTGATAATTCGATATTAAAAAAAAAGGTATAACACGTTACTCCTCTGAATTGCAGGGTTTACGAATCCGTTCAACAGACGTACGCCCAACAGGCCCACGCTCAGCAATCGCAGATTGCAATATCTAAAGTACCGATGCAAATACCGTTGCAACATCCACCTTGTGACGAATCAATGAACCATTACGCTGCGTTGAAACAAATAACTCCACTTCGCGTCTCACAAACACAACATTATCAGGATAATTGGCATAGAATGCAACATCCTCAGCAATTGCAGCATATACCGCCGACGAGTTTACCACAGATGAAATATGCTGCCGTTAGGTCCGACAACGAGAACGACATCGCGGGCGGTTTTAGAACGCGTATGCTCGAGATTGGCTCGAAGTACGAGATAAACGTGTCTTGCGTCGAGGACGGTCCATTGATGTTTTGCGTTCAGGTGAAAAGTTCCATGCAGGAACTCAATGATCTCATGTATTACCTGAACAACACGCACGTGCCTCAGCCTCTCGTCGAGCCACCGGCGATCGGTGCCGTTTGTCTCGCGCGTTACACAAACGATAATACTTTGCTGCGCGCCGTTGTCGGACAAGTTCGCGAACACGATTGCAAAGTTCATTACATAGATTATGGGCATATAGAAATTTTGCCCTACACCGAGATATATCAATTGCCGAGACAATTTATAAAACCACGAGCCTGGTCGATAAGATTAACGATGAGCAACGTTAATGAGATACGCGTGAATAACGAGATGAAGGAATATTTCAAGAATTACGTTAAGGGAAAAACTTTTTTGCTACACGTTAGACCGTCCGAGGGCTCGCCACTGATTCAGTACGGTGATCTTTATGACAATGGTCGCAGCGTCAAGGAGATATTGCGCGGTATTTTCGGTGATGCCATTAGCGAGTGGCCGTCATCGTGCGCGTTACCGTCGGACTCGAGGGACATTGTCCAAGTCGTTTATGTCGAACAATCGATTATTTTCGTTCAACTTGACAGCGATGCACCGTTACTCGAATCGATGACCGAACATATTGCCGAATATGTGAAAACAGCACCGCCTTTCAAACCCAACCAACTACAGAAGGGTTTACAGTGTATCGCTCTATCGAGCGCGGATTCACAATGGTAAGGACGATGGAATTAACGATTAATAGAAATTTTACATTTTTACGCATTTCGTTAATAAAAAAACATCCTTTAAGGGAGGAGTAAGGGTTTCAACGTAAAAAAAACACTTTTTTTGCAATTTTTTTTCTCAAATATGGATTGAGCAATTTTATTCGAACCTTTTGTACATTATTGAGCATACTTTTGACAATGTTGTGTAATTTTTTCATGCAGAAATATTGAAGCATAAGCCCGTAACAGAGCTTTCCCCAGAACGTCTTGGAAAAAAAAACAATTTGCGGTGTTCACTGTAACTCGGCCGGAAATTATCTGAAAATGAAAAACCATGAAAATTTAGTCAAATTATAATCAAATCTTCCCCCCAACGTGCTCTGATAATTTTTTTTTTCATTTAAACATTTTTGGCGGCCATCTAAAGTGTGAACTGTTATTTTCCACGAAAAATTCCGCCATTTTGTGGGTGGGAAACACCCTTAATGTAAAAAAAAAAAATTTTACTAAACGTTGGGGGGAGCTATTTTATATGTAGGAAATGTGTACAAAGTTTGAAATGAATCGGTCAAGTAGTTTTTAAATGGCAGTGAACACGGACTTTGAAAAAGTAGTTTTGAGAAAAACGCCTCTAAAGTGCACTGCTAGCCCGACCGCCCGCAGCTGTTAGAGATATAGCGTTTAAAGGCCAGGAGATTAATAAGACAATAACTTCAAGAATATTGCTTAGATCGGTTTAAAATTTTAAGGACATATTCTTGAAATGTTAAACAATAAGATAAGACGAAAAAGAAAAAAATTCGATTTTTCGAAAGTGAAAACCCTTACCCCGCCCTTAAAAAAAAATCAGCGAATTCATTTGATAAGAAAATGAATTGAAACAAACGTTTTCTGACGATTTAATAATTTTTCGGCATTCTTATTGAAATTCAATAAAACCAACAGAATCAATCGAATTGTTAAAAATTCTCATCGTATCTCATGCGGAGTTAGCAATGTATGCGTGAAGCACCCTTGAAAAACAAAAGGAACTTACATTTGTGCATTTATTCGTTTGGTTACATAAAATTTCAGGTATCGAGCGGAGATCGTCGGTGTATCCGGTGATACCGTGACGGTGTTTTACGTGGATTACGGCAATGAAGAAACCATACCGACGACAGCCGTGCGTTCTATACGCGACAACACGATAACGAAACTTCGTGCTCAAGCGATACGTTGTATTCTCAACGATTACGACAAAGAAATAACGACGAAAGCATTCAAGGAGAGTCTCGAGACTGAAATATTAGCGGGAACCGTGGCTATGAAAGTCACTAAAATAACAGCCGATGGTCCGATCGTTGACCTCTACGATCCAAACACCGACCCTCTCGTAAATATTATACACAGATTGAAACGCGCCAGTGTCGTTAATGGCAATGCCGATTCGAAAACGGATATTTACAACGACAGGAATACGAACTCTGCGCGTTCCAATATGAATCGAAGGTAAATTTACAGTCATCTAGATATTTTTTTAAATTATTTCGTTTGTTTTTCTCCTTCTCATAATGATGCGAATACAAATAGCGTTGAAAATATACAGGTCCAACGTTAAAAAGCAATCTACCGTGGATCAGCAACAAAAATCTAAAAGTCAAAACGTTAAAGCAGCACGGTAAAGTTTCGTTGCGATACGTTAAAAGCTCGTAAATTGGGTCTTTCAGGAACATTACAACTCACAATTGCTGCTCGTTCGAATAGCTCTTAGTTGCTTTACGTGTCGGATTACACTGCTACTGTAAATTAAAGTTCTCACGTTACAATATTTTTCATTGATTTAACATCTAACGCTTCATCAATTACCTGACTTGATAGTCGCGCCTGATAATGATTATCGTTCAAATTGGAAAGAGAATTTTGTTACTTTTATTATAAAATAATAATAATTCAACATTCTCGTTTTTAACTCAGCCATTTTTATTTTCACGATTTTTATTTATAACTATTTTTCGTAATATCGTTTGAATGATGCCCATTATTGCCTAATGAATCGTTGATTTTATCACGCAATATTAATTCTGTGAAGCTTGGTGGAAGTATCACTTTCTTTCGTTGCGATCTTTTCGTCACTTTTTTCGATGGTCGCGTGTATCAAGGAAGTACGGCTATTATCGATGAAATAAGGATAATATTTTGAAGAAAGAAAAATACAATTTTTTTTGGACAATCTCAATCCTAAGTTTATTCAAGCTGTATTTGCTTTAAATAATGTGTCGTTAATGTGAAAACTATTTGAATATGATAGATTTGTCAAGGTTTACACTCTTTAGTGTGATGCTAATTTAACTAGAACTTAATAACCGTACTTTCAGTCAACAAACTCGACGAAAATCTCCTGCTTCGAAAATCCAAAATGAAGAAACGAAAATTCACATATTTCTGTGATTTCAGTGATGATCAGACGAACAGATGGAACAATACTCCGCGCTCGGAACCTCCGAGAATCGCGGATTCGAATAATTTGTCGGAGAGAGGCAAGTCGAACAGTTGGAAGGAGGATGAGAACGGGCCGAGGAGATACGATAATCGTTATCAAAATCGTGACAGAGATGGCCCACCGAATTCGGGACAACAGCAGAGCGACAGAGTTTCGCGGAACGACGGTAAGAACGATCGGTTCGTTAGAGAAGGCTCGAGATACGAGAGAAACGAGAGATACGATCGTTTCGGCGATTCAAACGCTAATACACGCGGTGGACGAGATAATCGCGAGCGCGGTGGTCACGGAGGTTTTGGTAATGGTCGTTACTCCGGCAATAACTCGAGAACGGAGAGAAATATTAGCACGGAGAAAGCATGGAGCGACAAAGACTCGGACACGTCGTCGAGGGGTAGCGGTAGAAGCGGACGAAGAGGAGGCAGCGGAGGGCGTGGAAGCGGTGGTAAAGGCCGGCGCGACGGTGTTAGAACGTCAAATACACGCGACAACGAGGGTGACAGTGATCGAGGAGGCTTCAAGAATGCCAGAACGAACGGCGCTTCTTCGAGGATACGAGACTTCAGCGAAAATCACGAGGTAATTTATATTCAATTAATTTTTATAAACTTATCCATTTGCTTATAAAATTATCGCAAAGCTAGAACAATCCGCTATCTAACATAATTCTTATTATTCATTTTGTAGGCGTAAAAAATTCAGGCTTAAATCCGTTGAATTTTTTTATTTCTACAGACCAAACAATTCGACAATTGGACGAACAAGACAGCTCCAATTTTGTCAAAAGTTAATATACCATTGCCCAACATCACGGTCGGTGTTGTGAAAAATTGTGAACGCGTCTACTCGAACGGTCCAACGGATTTTTACGTTCAACTCAGTCCCGATTACTTGGAGCTCGATCACATAATGGCGAGCATAGCAACGACTTACGAGAACGGTGGTAAGATAATCGATAGATTGTCGATCAAGGAGGGCCTGGACTGCGTGGCACAATATTCCGAGGATGAAAGATGGTATCGCGCTAGCGTACAGTCGATCGAGGCAAACGGAGCGACGGTACGTTTCGTTGATTATGGAAACGTCGAGACCGTCGAATTCACCAAGATCAAAGAGCTCGAGGCCGATTACGCGAAACTATCGGCACAAGCGATAGCTTGTAAATTACTCGCAGCCGACAAAACAACTTGGACGAGTTGTGAGATTGAGAAATTCGACAAACTCACCGATCTCAAGTGTCTCGAGGCTGAATTTGTCGCCGAGGACAATAACGTCTTTGAGATTCTTCTTCGCGAGATTATCGACGATAAAGCCTCGTCGAGTTACGTGAACGAGGAATTTAGCGACGGTGCTGATCTCAAAAGTGCAAAAAATAATGCTCGTTACAAGGGATCTCGGAAGCAGGAGCAGGTCGTTGTATCAACGGATTATGCATCTATCGATGACAAGTGGCTGATCGAGGACATGCGCGACGGTTCCAAGGAAAATCTAATTATAACTTGGTTCACGAATCCTGATAATTTTTATTGTCAAAGACTCTCGAAAAAAGACGAATTTCGAGCGATGATGGACGATATTCAAAAAGTTTACGCCAATAGACAACCAATCAACGAGCCACTTCAGGTAAATATAGATAAATTATTCGGATACTACGAGTTCGCGTGAAAAAAAAAAACCTCAAAATCAGAACGTTGAGTGCAGTTTTCACGTGGAAACAAATTGGTATTTCAGGTTGGTTCGGCTGTGATGGCGATATTTTCGGACGACGGTGCTCTCTATCGTGCCGAAATACTCGAGCTCAACAAACCGCGGGGTAACGTCGTACGTTACGTTGATTTTGGCAATAAAGCGATGGTCGAGCAACGAAGCATCTATCGGGTTGAGAAAAAATTCATGAACTTACCGAAACAAGCCGTAAATTGTTCGTTGAAAAATATCGTTCCGTCGAACGGCTCGAGTTGGGCGAAATCAAACAGGCAAGATATCGAGAAGTGTTTCGATGGTGAAAATTTCGAATGTACTTTTCACGAGAACAAGGACGGAAAGTACATAATATCGTTGAACAACGGGGGACTCGATGTTGCTGGAACTTTGGTGGAAAAATCTCTCGCATCGTTCGCCGTATCGGCGCACGTTCACGCCGAGCCAAATGGTAATTAAAACATATTTATTTCGTTAATTTAGCTATTTGAATTGACTGTACTCAAATTTCGTTCGGATTTTACGTGAATAAGGACGTAAGGACGTATGTTATTGCTATGAAATACTTGTACTGTCTCCGTTGCTAGATAAGACTTGAATTCGTGACCATTTTTTTTTCTCAGAACCCGAAGTCAAGACGACCGAAACGTCGACGATCGAAGAACTTCCCAGATTCGACATAAGTCTTCTTGCCGGACAGATATTACGCGTTAAAGTCTCGAACGTCGCGAGCGCCGCGAAATTTCACATACAATTACCGAGCGCTAACGCAAGCGAGGAAGTCATCGATGCTTATATGGCTCAAAATGATCCGCAGGTAAGACGAAGAATACAATTTTAATGTACGATTGTGCTCGTTATTGTTATTATTTACAGATTGCAGGTGAATGGTTTTTGTTTTCCGCAAAAAAAAAACGTATATGACGCATTTCATGCCAATATTTCACCCTCTCGGATTTCATTCATTATTTTTTATATCGTCGTAATGATCCTAAAAGGTAGCACCAAATTTTTACCGATTTTTTTCTCTAACCGTCTTGTTATTTTTTTTTTTTAATTATAAAAATCGAAGTCTGTAGCAAAACTTTGTACAATGATATAAAAATAATGAACGAAATGCGCGTCGGTCAGAGTCGGACGTTTAGTTCAATTGGCATGGAATGCTCCATATGAACAAGTGTGTCTTGTAATAATTAACAATTAAGCATGCTGTTCGATAGAATTACAATTATAAAGTGAAGCGTGTGCGAAGCTAGCTCCCAGGCTGATAATAATCCTCTCCGATAATAATTCGACTGGCTAAGTAAAATTCTTTTTTCTCCTCGAAGTAACGTTGCATCGCACGATGTATGGTATTAATTAGTTGTTACTAATTGTTTATTTATTTTTTTATCGTAATTTAGACATTAAAATATTTACGTGTTTGTCGAATGTGTTAATTTTATATTATACTTTACGAGTGTATAAAAGTAAGAAAACAAACATCTAACACATTGGCAAACTATGGATTACACTAATAACAGATTTTCTGCGATTTTGTGTCCTAATGTGATATTTGTAACCCTTGTCTGATTTTTTTTTGTACTCAACGATCACTCACCGAAACAAGGCTATCCTGATCAGATCGTCGTAGAATTCGAAAAAAAAATCATGTGTGCACCCTCCGATCCCCTATTTGTGTGTTATCGGTTAATCACTACAGTCATTTGTTTATCAATTTTACAAACAAATAGCTATAACAAATAACCAATAATGGATTTTGAAAATCCGGATCGTGAATTTGTCGAGCAGCTTTCAACGAACGAAATAAGCCATCGCCCTCGCAGTTATCGGTCCAATATTATGGATTTTCTTTTTAATTCAGTAACAATACACCCCGACGGAAGTTGACAATAACTAGTAATTTTTTTTTACGAGCCCATCCATAAAAATACCATATCATTTTCCATATTTCTAGCGTATACCGCATTCGTCCATATTTTATTTCTGTCAATTATCGCACGACACTTTGTCAAACAGATATAAAAAATTCAGCACTTATTTGACTCAATTAGATTGCAGTAGTTACCGTAAAGCCGTACAATCAGCAAAATCGCAGATAATTCATGGAATTCCAGAGGTTACTTCCCTTTATTTTTCATTCACCCTGCTATGGATAACTCTGGTCGAAGGTTACGGGGGAAAAAAAACATCTTAGAAAGAACAATTGTACTGACAGTGACGAGAAAAAAAAAGGAGATGAACTAAAGATTAGTGTGCCAATGTCAGGTGATGCCAAGACTTTCGTACCGCGAGGTGTGTCTCGGCGCGGGTTGTCTCGTTAATACGGACGAGGGATGGAGACGCGCCGTAGTCGTAAACTGCTCGCGTACTACGGGATTTGACGTGAGGCTCATTGATACAGGAGCTAATGACGAGATACCTCTGGACTGCGTGAGTTTTTGCTACGGGAAATGTTACCTATGTGCAAAAAATTCACCCAATATTAATAACATTATTAATCGCAGTCACGCATTTGATTTACTTTTGTTCAAAACAAAAATGCATTAACGTCGAAATACCGAGCATCGTAAAACCACTAATACCATACATACTGCGATCGACTAACGTTCGATGGAATTGTTATGATTTTTTTTTTTTTTTCCAATTAATTCAGCGAGTCTGCACTCGTTTTTCTACATTTTATTTGGATAAATCTTCGAGGAATCCTAGAGGAAGATTAAAGAGGCTGCAATGGAAGAGCATCGTAGGCAAGAGATTCATAATAACGGACATGTTAACATAAATAATGGTCAATGGAACGATCGATTGACTAACGTCGAGATGCGGGTTTCATAATTTTTCTTTCTTTTTCTCCCAAATATTAAAAAATCTCGTTCGTTTTATTCAGATGTTGGCATTGCCGGGAGAACTATCGGTGATGCAGAATCAGGCGGTCGAGTGTTGCTTGAAAAACGCAACGACCAACATTGTGCTGGACGAAAAATTGAGAGACACCATCGAGAATTCCTACGTCATTGTCGCTGTCGAGGAAGTCGACAATAACAGGTAATTTTGTTTTTTTTTTCCCCCAACATCTCCATAAATCATCATCCATAAGTAACAAAAATTATTAACAATTACGTTTTTATTTTCACAGACTAATCGTTAAGCTCTACGACACAAATGGCAAAAACATCAAATTGGATGCCGACGAGGAGGACGAGAATATTTGCCCGATATGCCCGATGCCGATACTCTACTCCACCCAAAAAGTCGCCGTTGCCCACGCCGAACATTCCTCGAGTGTGTGGCTCAAGAGAACGCTCGATCTCGACGAGGACACGAAGTTACTTTCGGAATTGTACGATCATTACAGCGTAAAGCGTGAAAATGAAAAACCTGCTCTGATTGTCGCTGGAAAACTTTGCGCGGCGAAGAGTACCGACGAAAATTGGTATCGCGCGAAAATTCTTCGTACAACGGAAACGGGTACACTAGTTCAGTACATCGATTACGGCAATAACGAGGACATTTCCGACGAATCTCTGCGTTTCCTCGAGCCACAGTTTTACGCTCAACCGCAATTAGCGATCGAGGTAGCGCTGACAGTGACACTGGCTGGTTCGATGGATCAACAACAGGCTATCCTAAAGTCTCTCATAGTCAACGAAGAGTTCACCGCTACGATGTACAACGTGCACAAAAAATGGGTCGCAGAATTGACAAACGCCGACGGTAAGATAAGCGAAAAACTTGCGAATCTCGAGACCGTTGAGGTATCGAAAACTCGTCGTGTGGAAACGTCAATGCCGGAAATGATAGTCGGTGAACGTTACAAAGTGGCGTGTACACACGCCAACGATCCTGCCTCGTTTTGGCTTCAGAGAAACGAAGAAATTGCCGCGATCGAAGAACTGCAGGATAGATTACAAATTGAAGCGACGAACTGTCCAAATTTGGTCGGTATACCCGAGGAAAATACACTCTGTTTGGCTATGTACTCGGCCGACGATACGTGGTACAGAGCCGAGGTTATCGATGCCGATAAGGAAATAACGACAATACGTTTTATCGATTTTGGCAATACCGATATTGTCTATACGAATCAGGGTAGAAGTAAAAAAATCACTGATTCACTTAAATCAATAAAGAGATACGCTGTCAAGTGTCGTCTCGATGTCATACCGTACGGCGCTGCTGATTGGACGATGACGGCTTGCGAATGGTTCGAAGCAACGGCAACTTCCTCGGATAATATGGAGGCGCTCGTTATAGCTGACAGTGCGCCAAGACGCGTCGAGTTGTTCGTCGGCGAGACGAGTCTCGTTGACGAGCTTGTTAAACGTAATTACGCAACGAGAATCAACACCGAGGAGGATTTGATCGAGGAAATAATCGAGCGTGAGGTTGATCCGCGCGCCGCTTACGTCAGTCACGCTATATCACCGAATGAATTTTGGATACAGCAGGAAAAATATGTCGGCGATTTGGAGATATTGGCCGATCGTTTTATCGTCGCCGATATGTTTCCCAAACCAAAAATTATCGACGAGGGTCTTTTGTGCGTTGCGAAATTTCCGGAGGATGAATCTTGGTACAGAGGGCGCGTTTTGTCACACGCCGACACCGGAACCGAAGTGATATACATTGATTACGGTAATTCAGCTGTATCAACGGAAATTCGTGAAATACCGAAGGACGTCGCTGAACAGCCGGCGTTCTCGAAAAAATGTCGTCTCGCAATGCCCGAAGGTTTGTCACAATGGTCCGAGGAAGCTTGCGTTGAATTTGTCAAAATGGCCGCCGATGGTGCTACGATATTTCAACTTGACGTTCTCGAAGACAACGAGGACACGTCGATCGTGCGTTTGACACGGGAGGGCAAGGATATCGTCGAAAATTTGACGAATCTTTGTACGCCCGAGGTGATCGTTATTGAGGAGAGATTGACGCCACTCGGCGAGGAAAATTCACCGAACGTCGTCGTCAGTCATGTCAATTCGCCGTCGGACTTTTACACGCAGGCCGAGAGCTCGATCAACGAGCTCGAAGATATGGTCGTACATCTCGCTACCGCCGAGAGCTTTTTCACATTGGAAAATATTGAGGAAGGGACAATTTGCGCCGCTAAATTTCCCGAGGACGAACAATGGTACAGAGCGAAAATATTATCGCACGGCGATGCTGGCTACGAGGTTCTTTACACGGATTATGGTAATTCCGCTATTACCACGGAATTGAGAGTATTGCCGGAGGATATTGTTAAAATACCGGCTCTATCGACTTGTTGCTCGCTTCGTATGCCCGAGAATATTGACTCTTGGTCGCGGGAGGCTTGCGAAAAATTTTTCGAACTCGTTAACGAGGGTGTTACGATGTTTCAGTACGAGTTGCTCGAGAACAAGGAACAGACTATCGTTCGTCTGTGTATCGATGGTAAAGATATCGTGGATACGCTCGCGCCACTTTGTCAGAAAATAGCTCGGCACGAAGAAATTACGAATCTCGTGAGTGAAGAGAAAACGAAGATTGACGAGACCCAGCAGGAAATTGTCGTGAATATCGTTAACGGTGTTGAAAATTGCACGGAAACGAGTAATACGCAGCGCGCAACATTCACCGAGGAATGTACGTCGAGCGACGAGACTTCCGGCATTGATATTATCACGACATCGGACACCTCGACGGTAAGTGACGTCTCGAAATTGGAAACTTCGACGGAAACTTCGACGACACGAATTTCCAAGTCAAAGAGCCAGGAAGCTATTTCCGAGATAACGGCATCGACCATCGGAGTTCTTGAGATTTCGACGAGCGCGAACGACATTGACGAAGTCATGGAAATCACGAGAATCGAAAAAATTGTCAAGGACGTCTCGAACATCGAAAAAGTTTCTGATAACATCGATAATACCGTGGAAGAAGTAACGAGCGTTGAAAAAATTATCGAAAAAGTTTCTAATGTCGACCAATTCAGCGAGAATTTGAAAAAAACCCCAAGAATCGAGAACAGCGACGAAAAAATATCCGAGAACAAAGAGTTACTTCCGGAATCGAACGAGCACGAATTGACAGGCGTTGATAAAGATCTAACAACGCCGAAAACTCTAATAATGGAGAAAATATTGCCCGGCACGATATCTCGTGGATTATCCGAGAACGACATAATTCTTGATCAGATCGAGAGACGCAATTCCATGACTCTCGAGGACAAAATTGTATCTGGCAATATAAACAAGGGCGAGGATTTGACTCTACAAGAAACGACGAGGGAACTATCGACTCGAGAAGTTACCGAAGAAACATCGGACCGAACGAGAATCGACGAATTATCGTCTCCCATTGTCGCGAGAAAATTATCTTTTGGCGACAATTCATCGAGCTACGAGCACGCACAATCGACAACACCGAAAACTCCACATTCGGAAAAAATTGTCGCTGGTGTTGTGACCCTTCAGGAAAAACTTGATGATTTGGAGAAAGATGAAATTCTCACTGTCGCGACCGAATGAAACATTCCGAATGAACAATGTGAGGAACAAAAAAGCGGGAAAAAAAATTGAAGTTCGAGATGAGCAAAAGAAATATAACGCGTTAGCTGAATACTGATCATGGATTATTGATTATATTTTTTATAATTATAATTGATTAATTATTTATTACGTATAATTAATTAATTATGGATAATTATAATCTACTTTGGAGATGAGCGATTTGGAGATGGAGATTTTTCTGTTCTTTTGCACCCGGTGCATAGAACGAAAAGTTCGGACATTCATTAAGAGTTTTTTTTTTCATTCTGGGACATTAGTTTTATTCAACTCTGCGCGTACGAAAAGTCCTTTTTTCATTCGTAGTGACAATCGTGTGATTTTTTTTTCCATAATGTGCCACCGGATTTTTCCACATAAGAAAAACCGGTATAGTTCTATCGTGAACTGTGGTTGAGAAAAAAAAAGTAATCTATTTAAGACTGATATATCCATGACAGTAATCGGCAAACGAGTTCGTAGATATGAGCGAGGCGACGATATTTATTCGTTTAAAGATAAGTGGGAAAAAGCACGAATGAATAATTAATGGTTCGTTAATTTACCAAAAGTTAAGTTAATATTTTGTAATATTTTTATTTCTCAAATTTATTTGTTTTCTTTAGTTCGTTCATTATTATTTTTTCCATTAAACTTTCATGCTTCGTTATTGTGAGTATATCGAAATGCCTGGAGCATCTTATATTATTTATTCAATGGCTGTTCAGGGACGGCGATTGTTCAACGACTGGTGGTTCATTTTCAAATTGAAAAAAAAGTCAAGAGTATTATTTAAAAAAAAAAAGACAAATGAAAGAGACCATTTAAAAATGCTGATACGTCGATCGATTGACTCGAACTCAGCGATCAATCGATCCAGCTTTAATGCTTTTAGGTGTTTCAACATTACTTTATGTACTTTTTTCCCCGTTCATACTTATAAAATTTCTAAGGGAAATCCTAATATCAAACGAAAAAATTTTCGTTATCAAATTGATACAATAATGTATCCTTTCGTTGATTGTTTATAAAAACTTTCGATTTGAAGCAAAAAAAATTGTTTGCATCCTCGAAATAAGAATAGTGGATCGAATATTCGTCCAAGAAAAACAAAACGCGTTAGCTGTTGATTAATATAGTTATTGGTGAGTAACTGACTCCCGTGCACGATCGGACGTTCAAAAAATCAGCGCGTTGAATTAGAAAAAAATTGAACATGACGCGAAAAGTAATCGGTGATATAGAGATTAGAGCTTAAGCCATACGGACAAATAACCAATAACGGTTCTAACAAACGATACGCCAAAAAATGTGTTGGCGCTTCATCGAACGTTAACGATGAGGAAAAAAAGAGAAGAGAAATTGGGTGAATTAAAAAAAAATGTTCTCAATTCTCGACGTAGATGTTTTAAGTATGACCCTTTCTTTCGTGACTTTCACAGTTCCTCTGTATACTAAAAATCGTTGATAATTGTATACTATAATATTGATTAATAAAACAAACAAAAGAGATAAGAGAGAAAGAAACAACTGATCTTTGTACGCTGCTCAAATATAATTTTTTCTAATAAAGCCTAAAACGAAAAAAAAAAGTATGTGTTGTAATTCATTATCCTTAGCATTTCCATCACTGTCATTGTTTTCCTTCATTCACCTTACGTTTAAATTTTTTACTTTTGCAAAAACATTGCATCTAAACTGCTCGGATATAATTGTTATAACAAGTACGGTTCTGTTCAATTAAATAGAATTTAATGATAACTAATTGATGGAATTGCATGAAGGTAAATTTTTGTAATCTACAATTGTTCTTTAACATTAAAAATAATGAATGATTTAGAATTATCCTTCTTCCTTATCGCCATCTTTCTCGTTATCATCGTTATCCCTGTTCTCATTTTCACTGCTCGTGCGAATCTTCGATTTTTTACGTTTCTCACTTTTCTTCGCTCTCAATAATTCCTGTTGAATTTTTTTCTCCCTCTTGCACTTTTCCTCCCTCTCGCTCGCAATAATATCACGGGCAAGAGCTATTTCATCCTCGACGTACCATCTTAATGGTCCTCGGCCTCTCTTACCTCGTCCCATATGCGTTGAACTTTTGACCTTGTGAGTTCCGCTACGTTGAGTCGGAGAGCTCGGTTTGCCGATATCCTGAAGACGAAATTTCAAATCTGGCCCTTCCTTACTGTTCGCCGCCAAGTTAGTCAGTGATGTAACGAACGGTGGAATTCTCATGTTATAGCGAGTGTCGGGATCTTGATGATTAACGTCGCAACAAAAACTAAATGGTTTCAGAAGATCTTTGGGCTTTGTGAAACCGAGACCCGCACGTTTAATTTGCACTTTCTTCATTTTCGATCAATTGCTTATTCAACTGGATTCATCTAAAATTGTCCAGAGCTTATGGACAAAAATTCTCTGTTCGATTTTACCAGGAACACGTATAAACTTATAATTTAAGTAGCATCGACACCCATCGAAAGTTACAGTTGTTCAAACTAGAATTTTCAAAAATGTGCCACCATCATTGATTTATGCGGAAATGACGATTAATCGATCTTTCGATAAACCGGAAGAAGTGACACAACAAGCGAATAACTTCAGATCAAACGTTTCAAAAGTTTCATTGTTTATATTCGCGCGGCCTGTTCATTGCATTGTTAAAGTTGTAATTAGTTTTTTATTATTTGCGACGATTTGGAAATTTCGGAATATCTCAATGAAAGTTCTCAAATGATAAGGAACGATTGATAATTCACCGTGACGCGCGTCGATTGAATTCTCGATGTAAGTAATAAACGAACAAGAGTATGATTTTTTTTTGAGGTTACTAATGGTCGAATACTATGGGTAAAAACTTTGTCATTATGATGAACTTATTAGTTTTCGATTTATTTTCAGGCATTGTCGTTTATCTTCGAAGTAATGAACACTTCGACACTCTCACCCACCGCTTTAGGACAATCTTCGGGACAGAGCGAATCTCAGGATTCTGGACATACGTCTGGCGGTTCTCAAACTTCCAAAATTTTGATGCATATGAAATCCGAACTTCAGGTACAGAAGCAACAGAAAAAACTTATCAAGGAATTGCACGCCAAACGAGTTCAGTCGCTTCGCAAGGAATTGGAATATCTGAAAGCTACGGAGTGGAGGTACGAACGTAATCTACGAAATAGTGATATAGTAAGGGAGATTTTTCATCAACTAAGAATTGAAAGCGTATTAGAATTTATAAGAAAGGAAGAAGCAAGTTAAGCCTTGCACAGGACTTTACGTTTAAAAAAAAATTCAATTTCAATAGCAAGATCTGAATGTCTACAATCATGAATAACAATTATTTTTCATAAATCGATAAGTACTTAGAACATTATTAAATACAATTTTATTTAGAACACATACAATTACTGTTTCCACAATTGCCCACTTACCTACTCTCATTATAATTGCATTATACCTTACTTTTAACAGATATATGGATAACAGTCAGAGAAATTGAGATAAAAATGTTTTCCTTAATACTGAACGCTGCGAAATATGTACTGGGCAAAGGTGATGATGTGACCAAGCCCAATATCGACGATCTCATAGCTCGACTGCAAGATGTGAAAAATGAATCGAGCAATCTTACGGAAATCGCGAATGCCGAAATTGACAGCGATCCTCAGGGTTGTTTCTACACAACCGGAAAAATTACGAGTGTAACGTCGAATTACGTTCTTGTCGATAAACTTTATATGTGCGAAACATCGAACGTGTACGTCAATAATTTAACGATAGGAAACCAGGTCTATTATATGGGTTATCAGAAAAATCCGAGTGAAGTCCCGAGAATACGTAAAATAATATCTCTGATCGATGAAAATTGGGACGATAATGATCGTGATAGCGCCGAGACGGAAAAAAATTCTGTAATACAGGCACAAATGATAAAACGCAGTATAGTGGCGAAAGTAATGAGACGCGAGGGTAGACAAGTATTTCTCGAACCTTCGAACTTATCGTTGAATCTCGACGGGATTAATTCAACGTTTATACCTTACGTGGGTGATTGGTTGAGGGTGGAATCGTTGGTCGAGATTGACGTGAATTCGGGCGATTTGGCGGGTGAAGTACTCGAAATTGATAATTTACAGCCACTGAGATCAAAGCTAAAAGTTGGAAAGGTCACGAGATGGGACGATCAGACCGGAGCCGGAGCTATTGACAAAGATATTGTATTTAATAAAGGTTCCTGTGAGCCCGGTTACGTTCCTTGTGTCGGTGACAAAGTCGTTACTGACAGTATCGAGAGCGATCAAGGAATTTATACGTGGCGTTCTTTGACGGTAGTACCTCTGGATCAGGTGAGAAAAAACTCAATGTTTCACAACGTTTTTTTTATATTCACTCATTTGCCTCGCCTTAATGAAAAATTCATGAATTTACAGGTTTCGCAGCGTGAATCAATGCCCGCAGTGAAAAACGGATTTAACGCGATACGCGCGAATCACGATATTCTCCTGACAGACAAAAACGGAATTGTAATAACGAACGATTTGTCGTTCGATCTAAACGTTCTCGAGGAAAAAGACTTGATCGTAACTATCGAAAATACGATAAACACCGATCATACGTTAATTCGTGGCTGTTTTATATCGAAAAAGGCACAATCACAATTGTCACTAGTTTCACCGGCGATCGACACCGTCACTCGTATTCAACCGAACAAATCGTTGAACTACGTGTTTCGATGTCGCGCAAAGTTCGTCGGTGCGACCGAGGAACTCTTTATCTTTATTTTCAAAGGTTTCAAGATCGGTCGTACATTTCGTATAACCGTTAATGCGAAAAATTCCTCACACTACTCGGAACCTTGTACATTAAGGAGAATTGACAAACCGGCGACACAGAGAGATTACGATCAGGGAAATTACGTTCAGGGTATACGTCCTTGCAAACCACCGTCATTTATCGCTGTGAGAAGCGGTATATTTCGCGTTCCTCAACGTTTCTGGGACGCTGTACTGCCGTCCGTTAATGAAAAAAGTTCACAGATTCAGTGTGAAATTTCCGCTAGCGAGGCTATTCCGTGTCTAATTGAGGGCTTGAGATTTGACAATTATACAACGAAATTTCACGCTTTGCTGTATCTCGAGGAAATTAGTCTCACCATTGATCTTCAACGTTATGACATGGAAAGCGCGATTCTGAGACGACACGGAGAATATTTAAGTCTCACTGTACCTGGTCTTGTGGAAAAAAGACCTTCCTTGATGCTCGGTGATAGAGCTATTGTTTCTTTCAATTGGGACGATTCGAAAGGTATAATTTATTTACATATTTCATTAATTTTATCTTCTCAACGTTAATTCCTAATTAATGGCTATTTTTTAATCGATTAGCACACATAATGCAGTAAACAAGAGAAAAAAAATGTCCACTTCCATTGTATTTTGTATTTTCCAAAACAAGACTCGCTTAATAATAAAAATTATTTAACCCACAGATCTTCATATAATAAATTTCATTCGCGACTTAATTTCTTTATTGCAGGAAAACTCAAGTACGTGGGTTACGTTCACAAGGTGAAAAGTTCCGAGATATATCTGAAGTTTAGCCAAAAATTTCACGACACATACATCTCCGAGGAGTGTCAAGTAAGTTTCGAGTCATCGTACCCGTCAATCGCACGTTGTCACACGGCGGTAAATCTCGCTACGATAAATCTCGGGGCGGAAATATTATTTCCTACTCGCGTAGTGGAAAAAGAACCGCAGATTAATCTCAACGAGATAGAACCCGAGGAAAAGCCAAAAATTCGACCCAGGCACAATCGTAGCGAATCGTTGTCGTCGATATGTTCGAACACGAGCGTAACATCGAACAGTGACACATCGTCGGACGGTACATCGCGGAATCCAAGAATCTCCGTAGCCGAGAGATTGTTTCGAGCCAAGCCAAACATCGATAACACCGGTAAAATCGAGAAATCAACAACGAGCCCGGAAAATCTGAACAAATTAGCGCGGGTTTTGGAGCCCAAGAAGCTCGAAAACGTAAAAAATACATCGAGCAATGGTCAGTCAATGGGAGAAATTGATGTTCACGTGGGGCAATTAAAAAAACGTAATCTCATATGGTACAACAAAAAATTGAATTACTATCAGAAAGAGGCTGTTCGTAATATTCTCATGGGTGTTGCAAGACCACTGCCATACGTAATATTTGGACCGCCAGGTACAGGCAAAACTATAACACTTTGCGAAACTGTACTACAGATATTGACAACAATACCCGAGAGTCGTTTGTTAATAGCCACACCCTCAAACAGTTCGGCTAATTTAATATCCGAGAGATTGCTCGACAGTGGTGTACTTAAACCCGGTGATCTCGTACGCTTAGTCGCTCAACATTGTCTCGACGATGATACGATACCCGAGAGACTGTTGCCTTATTGCGCGACCGGAAATTTAGCTGCCGAATGGAGTGTAACTCCGAGAAACGATTATAAGCCTAACGTACCAAAGACAAATTGCACGATGAGCGTATTGGGACGACATAGAATAACCGTTGGCACTTGTATAGCCCTTGGTATACTCTATAACATGGGCTTTCCGCAAGGACACTTTTCGCATATTCTCGTGGATGAGGCTGGTCAAGCTACCGAATCGGAAATAATGGTACCACTTACGTTTGTCCATTCGAACTATGGACAAATTGTACTTGCCGGTGATCCTATGCAGCTTGGTCCCGTTGTGAATAGTCGGCTTGCCGGACATTTTGGTTTTTCCGAATCTTTTTTGTCAAGGCTCCTCCATCAATTTCCCTATCAACGAGACAACGAGGGTTTTGAGAACGGTTATGATCCAAGACTCGTGACAAAACTCATTATGAATTATCGTAGTTTGCCGGAAATTCTTGAATTGCCAAATTCACTGTTTTACGATTCGGAACTTAGAGCACAGGTGTCGCCCACGAAGAGTCCCGAAGCTCAATTATTGCGAAGCATGAGTATGGATTTACCTGCGAGAATGGGAGAACCACCGGCTATCGTGTTTCACGGTGTTAACGGTGATAATCGACAAGATTCCGATAGTCCAAGCTGGTACAATCCCGCTGAAGCTACACAGGCTTATCTCTATCTTTTGAAATTGTATGAACGCGATATCAGCGGCAATGATATTGGCATTATAACACCGTACAAGAAACAGGTGAGAGAAACTTGTAGAATTATTTTAGAAGATCAGTGATACTCGTAAAAAAATATGTCTTTCCATTACTAGCAGCGAGTTCGATGACCATTGCGCCCTCGAAAAATCATTTACAAATCATTTTTAATGAATAACTTTTGCGTTTGTTTCAGGTACGACAAATCAGAGATTTACTGCTGGAACTGGACGTCGAGTTGCCTAAAGTCGGTAGTGTCGAAGAGTTTCAGGGTCAGGAACGAAAAGTCATAATTTTATCGGCCGTTAGATCGGCAAGTAATTTCGTGACCGAGGATATCAAGCACGCTCTGGGTTTTGTCGCCTCGCCAAGACGACTCAACGTTGCGATAACACGGGCTCGTGCTCTTCTCATAATACTCGGAAATCCAGAATTATTGTCTCAGGATCCTTACTGGCGTAGCGTACTCATTTATTGCATCGAAAGAGGCTGTTACACTGGATGTAATTTTTTGCCTTCCTATCTAGAAAATGGTATCGACGACGCCGACAACGACGAGACTTCCCAATGAATCTATGAGGTTGATACTGAATTGAAATATGTACAATGAGAGATGGATTTTATCAAAATTCACGTTCATCGGGATGAGATTTAATTAACCGAAATCAAATTCAATCTATTTTTGTTTGAAATATTTCGTTGATTGACATTTAGCTTCAGTTAAATAGATCTTGGCCCGGCAGACTCGAATTTAAATATAACATTTTCTCTGTATACTCCAGGTAATCATGTCGGAAAAGTACAAATTTTTAATTTTTAATTTTCTAAAATTTTCCTACTAAGGTATTACGTTGATTCCGTGCTCTTTGGACATGTCTACCGATGGATCCTTAACAATAAGAAAATGTCGCGCTCCATCGAAATTATTGACTCGAGTCTCTGAAAGAGTTGGACTTTAATGTATCTATCTGTTTCCCAATTTAACGCCCTTTTGTACATTTGACAATTTTTCTTTTATTCTCAATGTTTTTTTCCGCCATATCACAAAACATCGTTCTGTACTTTTTTGCTGTGCGACTGCGCGCTACTGGGAGAAATTCGAAATGTACAAATGCACAATAATTACGAGTGAGAAATCTTTGCAATTTATTGACACGAGTTTGGTTAATCGTGTTATTCAACATTATAGAAATATTATATTTTTATTTCGCGATTAATGCGACAATGTTGAATTTCACGGATTTTTTAATGAGCTGTGGAACCTCGTTCGCTGATTGATAGTACCAAATTCCCTCTTCGTTAGTTCCAAACTATACTGACTGGATCTTGATTCTTCGCTTTTAATTTCCGTTCTATAAGATTCTCCAAAGCTTCGCTTCGCACACTCAGTGTCTCGATCTTCTCGACGAGCGTTTGATAAGGTGACGCGGGTTGTCCGCCCATCACTACGTGTCCAAGTTTACTGTCTATCTTGGCGTCCAAACGTGCGTTACGAATGAGATTTACGATCCAGCATTCGGCAACGTCGGCTTTCATGTTCAGCTTTTCGGCGAGCATTCTGGAAAGACGAAAAGAATAAAAAAAGTTCTTTAGTTTTATTCTCATGTGGTAAAAACAGGAGCACCGGTCGACTGAAATATCACTTTACATATTTTTCTAACGAAATAATGATGACGAAACGCTCGAAACAAAATTAATATTCATTAATACAGATTAATTACGCCAAATCAATCTTAACGATAATTTGGCAGTATTTTTTTACAATATAATTATTAATGATTTTCTATATGAACGATTTTTTAAATGTGTCAAAAATCGTGAAAATGAAGAATTTCCGTACCCTATACTGATGCACTGATGAATACGGCAGAAAGTTTCGAATATCATTAGCCGCGCGTTCTCGACGAATTCGTTCAACAGATTATTGAGGAAGAAATCATTGAAAACGACGGTATGGCACTCTTGGAGCTTTTGACGAGCTCCGTCAAAGTCGAAATTGACGTAGAGATGCTCGAGAAATTCGGTGATTGGATCCCGGTAAGTGTAAGATTCCTAATTAAGTGAATAAATAATTAAAAAAAAGATTATTTGCATAAAAAATATAGGTTGAAGAATTTTTTTTAATTTTAATTGCATAGCGTTAAAGGATTTACCTGCTGGATAACTTTTACAAGATCCTTGAGAGTCGAGCGCCTCGAACGATTGACGATGACGGCCGCGGCCAAGTAACGGAGAATGTGCGGGCACATTGTCTGGATTGCATTCAAGTAGCTGAAAATTTTCATTTTTATTCATAATTATTTGTTGATTGTGAGATAAAAAATTCGTTCGAATGAAAACTCACTGTGGACGATAGAGGAAGATCTCGATAATGAGATCTCGGCCTTTGACATGATGGAAGAACACAAATAAGCTCCAGTGAATCAGCCATGTACGCTGTTGAAGTACTTGGAGCGAATTTCCAATCACGTTACTGTCGATATATTCGCGCAATTTATTCACATCCTCGAGTGCCGTTTCCCAATTTTGCGCGAGAATCTCCGAAGCCAATTTACCCCAGAGAACGTTCAGATAATTCTGAAGGGTTCATTTAGAAAAATGTGAGTCAGCGAGGTAAAGCGAAAACATCCACCAAACAAAAGTCAGTAGCCGTTTCAGCTTATCTTAGTTAAAGTATAATAATCGTTTTTTCGTAGGTAGAATTTATTTCTAAAAAATATCACCTTGTCTGTGGATGGCATGATGAGCATGTAGAGATAGAGATAGGAGATTGACACGGAATAATTACCGCACTCGTATCTGTACTTGGCCAGTTTCACAAGACTGTCCATCATCTCAACCCTGAACTAATGAAAAACAAACAAAAGAAATATTACAATTTATATATACATTTTTTCTTAACTACACGTTCAACCATTTTCACGAAAGATCACTCACTTCGGACTCCTGAGTGAGATAATTATTAAGAGCCTTCGAATCTCTCATTTCTTCCATTTTCTTCATAACTTTCTCGTTGTTCATTAGAGCAACAACGACAGCAACGTTGTTCTGTAGAATGCTGAGCTCTTGTACGACTTCCGCACGACGAGCTTTGAGTTCCTAGACGTAAAAAGATTAAAAAATTGCTATAAATTATTTTCCTTCGTTACAGAGTACATGGTGACTAAGAAGAATGCTGTTTTGCGAGCAATACATACTTCGGGAACCTCGACATCGGGGTAAAGAATCATTCTGATGTCAATGGCATAATCGATCATGTTAGTTTTACTGAGAATGTTCAATTTTGCCTGAAGCAGCTCATTCTCCTCGTAAATCTAGCCAGAGAGAAAGACGAAGGTCGTTTTTAGCGAGTAACCTAAAATGCCACATGGATGCGAATATTTGATGTGAGATAAACGTAAAGAACTTACCTCCTTTGCGGACAAAAATTCCAAGAGTGGAAAAACGAGATGCCGATCAAGATATTGCCCTATACGGGGCGTAAGATCGAACTTTGCCATTATCCGTAAAGTTATTGTATAATTTTACACGGGAAAGTATCGTAACCAACAATCGTCGAACGAGAGCCGACGGAAGGGAGGCACGCGAAAACGCGGCCGTCAAAGAGCGCTCATGGCGTCGCGGCGAAAATCCGAACCGTACGATCGGTCGTACCAACCTGTTATTTAGATGAAATTAAAAGCTTAGGGTTATATTCGATTTTCATCTTCAACTCGTTAGATCGCTCATTGAATAATAACATAAATAACGATTTAACTAACAATTAATATAAATAAAAATCTGTGGATTACTAGTATTTACGTTAAACGAATGAAAAACATTTTTAAGATTCTATTTTCCTTTACACCTCGTTTAAGCTCCACCACTGAATATTAATATAAATAATTATCTAAATACTATTCATGAATCTTCGATTCGTCATATCGGTTTTTATATAGCCGAAAAAAAAAAACTTCCCTAGATTCTCGTCTTCCTGACCTGCGCAAAAGAGCCTAACTTTCGTATGTAAGAATTAATAATGGCTACTCCATTTAGCTGAGAGAGGTGCTGTCCGCTAAGGTTTTTTTAAAAAAATATTTTTCGATTAACGGGAAAACGACTGTGCGGTAATTAAGTAGCAGACAAGATGCCACCAAAAAAAGCTCCGGCACCGAGCAAAAAAACGGAATTGAAGAAGAAGGAAAAAGTGATCGAGGTTAGTATTGCTTTTTTTTTTATTGAATCCCAACCAAACAAAGGTTAACGAACATTCCACATGTTTCAACGATTCGGTTGGAGTGGCTTATTTATTGCTATTATTATTTCTTCATCGACTTTGACCGATCAAACAAGGCCTTTTTTTTTCATTATTATACTCAATTGCACGATTTTTCATTGCCTCAGGACAAAACATTCGGCCTCAAGAATAAGAAGGGAGCGAAGCAGCAAAAGTTTATACAGCAGGTAGAGAAGCAAGTGAAGCCTGGCGTCGCATCGGGCAAAGCTCTTGATCCAAATGCCAAGAAACTCGAAAAGGAGAAGAAACTTAAGGAACAGAAGGAATTGGCCCTTCTGTTCAAGCCTGTACAGAGTCAAAAGATAGAAAAAGGTGTATTTCATGTTTACACCAAAAATTCATGTTATGCGAGAAAAAAAATTAAAGGCGGGAAATGTTCAAAAATGTTGCTAATACTCCAAAAAAAAATGTTTATGTTCTTGCAGGAATTGATCCAAAGTCAGTGATATGTGCGTTTTTCAAGCAGGGCCAATGCGCCAAGGGAGACAAATGCAAATTCTCCCATGATCTCACTATAGAGAGAAAAGCAGAAAAACGTTCTCTCTATTGCGATATGCGCGACGATGATGACAAGGAGACTGACACAATGGATAAGTGGGACGAGGATAAGTTGAAAGAAGTAGTGGAGAAGAAGCATGGCGCAGGTGGCAACAAGCCAACCACAGATATAGTCAGTAACGTCAAAAAGTATACCAACAGCAATTTTCATTTGCATTACCCAATAGAACTAAAAAATATGTTCTCCATAGATTTGTAAACACTTTTTGGAAGCCGTCGAGAGATCCAAGTACGGCTGGTTCTGGGAATGTCCGTCGGGCAGTAAATGCTTCTACAGACACGCTCTACCGCCGGGTTTTATGTTGAAAAAAGATCGCAAGAAGGAGGACAAGAAGGACGAGATTTCCCTCGAGGATCTTATCGAGAGAGAACGCGCTAATTTGGGACCTCATCAGACGAAAATCACTCTCGAGACTTTTCTCGCTTGGAAAAAACGAAAATTGCGAGAAAAGAAGGAAAGGGCTGTCGAGGACGAGGAGAAGAAACGAAACGACTATAAAGCCGGTCGTCAAGTTGGAATATCGGGACGAGAGATGTTTTCTTTCAATCCGGAACTCGCTGCCGGCGATGGTCAATACTTTTCTCCCCTTTTCAAAAAATATAAAAAAAAATCTCGCTTTTCGCTTCTCGTTTGTGTTTTGTACGAATTAAACAATGTTTTCTTCTGTTTTTTAGGTATCGATGACGGAGATGAGGCTTTCGATAATTATTTGCTTGAAGACGAAGACGGCGAGGGCGTTGAATATCGTGAGTTAGACATGGATCGACTAGCTTGCGAAGCTCAAGAATTAGATATGACCGGAATTACCCTCGCTCGTGATGACAGACTCAAGAGTGAAAATAAGCCAAAAACGAACGGTGAAACGGCCTCTGGTATGTTCTTTGAAATTATTTATAAATTTATTATTATTTACTTAATTTTCCGAAGGGAAAGGGAGAAAAAATTGAAACGTAATGAGCACGAAAATCTTTGCGTTTGTAAAGTGACTCTGGTGGGCGAGGGAGCGACGGCATTGGCGATAAACGAGGATCTCTTCGCCGAGGAAGATCTTGAGGGTCTTGAAGAAGAATTGGGGGACCTGGACTTTGAGGAGTGATCCAGATGTCCCGTTCTCGTCGACTCCCTATTAACAATAATAATTGTTTTTAACATTATCATACGTCCTTATCGTGTAATACAATTATCCCGACCGTATACTGCCTCGATCACAATTACGATTATTCCTCAGCCTATATATATTAAAATTCGGTGCATCCTTAAACGAAAAATATCAAGAACTCGTACTAAAATTGGGTAATATATCAAGAAAGCGAGAGCTGGTCTCTAATTCGCGAACGACCATACTATGAATTCTCTATATGTGTTTAAATTATTCCCAGCGCTGAACTACCTAAAGGAGAAAAAAGTAATTTGATAATGCAATTTTGGGGCAGCTGCAGTTTTTCCCCAGCTGCTTATCAATAGAAAAATTTAGCTGGATCAAAAGTTAAAGTAGAAGCATTTATAATCATTGAAAAAAAAGAAAAACCTAAATTTCATAAAACTGTAGGTACTTCAATAGTGACATAATATTTAATTAAAAATCAATCTTGGAAACTATCGATTTATCGCTAGCAATAATTGTTAAAAAATTCTGCTAAAAAATCGGGTTATCAGCTTTTATTGCGCAAGCTTCTCGTCTCGACCACCAGATGGTGAAACGAAGAAATTCACACGTGTGTGAGTGCCTGGGTATCGAGTATTAAATTAACGTAATTGAGCAAGTACTTTTCAAGTTTCGTCAATTGTAATTACACAACAAGTTCAATGACAATTAAATCTCAAAATCAGTACTTAATGTCAATGACAAACGATTCTTCAAAATCATCGAAGTTGTTGGCAACGTTTTTAAAAACTCGGGTACATTAATTGATTCGTTGTTTCATCAGCTGATGTATGTCTTGATATGAAATTATAAAAGGAACCTGAAATGCTGATTTGCCACACATTGAATGAGAACAACGATGGTTAGAATCGTCTAATGATATACCGGGAAAAATCACGTAATGCGGTAATACGTACGATTAGATTCATCGACACGTCAACAAAAAGTTTCTAACCTCTTCGAATGTTAATTTTTGTTACTCATTTACGGAAAAATTAATAAAAATAGACGATCGGCGATAAATAATCGATCCGAAGTTCCGTCTTTCTCGAATTCTGCAGGACAATTGAAAAAAAAACCAACACGTAAGTGTGTAGTCCATTATAGTAAATAGTACAATTTTGATGTCGTCATTGTAAGATTTTAATTGTTAAACGAATATACGAATAATTGTTGTGAGAATTTTAACTATGTTAATTGCATAAATTTTAGAGTTGAACTAAAAAGAATTATTTTTGCAGACTTAGGCTTGTTTCAGTTTATTAATATTGTACTTTGTTCAAATAGTGTGTAAAACAAATGATATTTATAAACAATTGTCCAAAAAGGCATATATTTAATTTTATTTAGGGGGGTATTGTGTAATAAGATCCTGAGAATACATATAAGTAACAGTCAGTGTCTTGCAACCGGAATGATGGGGCATAAATATTATGATTTTGAAATAGAGATAACAATTACTGATCGATATCGCATATCAAGAAAGAGACTTTATGTTTTGAGTATGTGGTTTCATTTTCATTTAATTTTGATTGTATGAAAACGCAGTTTAACTTGCTTACCTAGCAGAAGTAAAAAAATCTTCAACAAAACTTTATCTTAATAAAATACAGGATTAATGTGTATCGATCAACTTTCGAAAATGTGAAAAAAACAATTTTTTTATTCACCCCAAACTGATTTACTTGATTGA
This sequence comes from Oxytorus armatus, assembly GCA_958009045.1. Taxonomy (NCBI): domain Eukaryota; kingdom Metazoa; phylum Arthropoda; class Insecta; order Hymenoptera; family Ichneumonidae; genus Oxytorus; species Oxytorus armatus. The sequence goes on from OY253748.1 coordinate 23,178,847, forward strand.
TTCCTAATTTGCCAAATGTACAGGTATTAATAAAATCATATCTTATTTGCAGTTCCAAAAAAAAGAAAAATTTCCAATTTCGATGACCGATGAGGAACCACAAAAGTCATTCTTGAAAGATTCAATGATTTCCATCACCAATGAGAATACCATCCAAAGATGACGTTGCTCTGCAGATTGACGGCTTGTGAAAAATTTTTACGACATTTACAATTTAAAATCCGTATATCCCAGAAATGTCAATTTCACGGATGCAAAGTTAATTCAAAAAAATTCTCGAATGTATCGAGAAGTAAAATTATTATTGGTGCTGTGAAATGGCGATCCTTAGGGAATTCAGCAAAATCGACGATCGATATATCGTCATTGCCAAAGAGTCGAACAAAATCGGAGCTCAGGAGGCTTCTCGGACTAGCAGCACCGGAAAAATGGAGATTAGTCGGAGCAATAGCGTTGCTCATTGTGTCATCGGCCGTAACGATGGCTGTACCATTCTGTCTAGGCAAAATAATCGATATAATCTACACGGCGGACAAGAAAAAAACTCGTGAAAATTTGAACAAACTCAGTCTCGCCCTTTTAGCAATTTTTCTCATCGGTGGTATATGCAATTTCGGACGGGTTTATCTGATGTCGATAACGGGACACAGAATAACGCAATCGTTGAGAAAAAAATCATATTCAGCGATACTCAGTCAAGAAACCGGAATGTTCGATAAAGTCAGTACGGGTGAATTAGTAGGACGATTGACCGGTAAATAATTGTGATCGAATAAAACTTTTCATTGATTATTCTAAACGTTAAGTAAATCCTTAATCAAGAAATTTTTCTTACCCTCCGCCGGCAGCTGATGCAGAACTCGTGAGTTCAGCAGTATCGAGCAACGTTTCGGACGGCCTTAGATCATCGATAATGACCGTTGCCGGTGTATCAATGATGTTTTACGTTTCGCCACAATTAACGGTAATAAGTCTCGCCATTGTGCCACCGGTAGCCGCGCTGGCGGTTGTTTACGGTCGTTTTATCAAGAAAATCTCGAAAGACGTGCAAAATAGTCTCGCGACATTGAACACCACCGCCGAGGAGAGAATTGGTAATATCAGAACGGTAAAAGCGTTTGCACAGGAGAACAATGAGATGTCGAGATACGGAAAGAAATTGGACAATTTGTTGAAGCTATGTTACAAGGAGAGCTTTTATCGTGGTTTGTTCTTTGGTATGACGGGTTTATCGGGAAATGCGATAATACTCTCGGTGCTCTATTACGGCGGTGTTATGATAACCGATTCGACGATAACGGTGGGAAATTTGAGCGCTTTTCTTCTCTATGCCGCTTACATCGGTGTCTCGATAGGCGGACTATCGACCTTTTATTCCGAATTAAATCGTGCATTAGGAGCGAGCACTCGTTTATTTCAATTGATCGATCGTCGTCCCAAGATACCGATATCCGGAGGATTAATTCTCGATAATCCACTGTCCGGCAATATTGAATTTCGCGGTGTCAGCTTCAAATATCCGGCTCGCGAGGATTGTTGGATATTGAAGGATTTTTGTCTGGGCGTTAACGAATGCTCCATAATGGCTATCGTCGGACCATCCGGCTCCGGAAAATCAACTATAGCCTCTTTACTCCTCAGACTTTATGATCCCGCGTCAGGCTCGATAATTCTCGATAATCATGATTTACGTGAATTAGAACCCCGCTGGGTCAAGGCACAGATTGGCTTTGTCTCGCAAGAGCCCGTACTCTTTGGCGGTACCATCAGAGAAAATATAACTTATGGCATCGACGAGGTGTTCGACGATGATGTTATAAGAGCAGCTCGTCAAGCTAATGTTTTGGAATTTGCTGAAAAAATGCCAATGGGTTTGGATACATTGGTGGGTGAAAGGGGAGTCACGTTGAGCGGTGGACAACGACAGAGAGTCGCTATCGCCAGAGCTCTCATCAAGGTGAGCGGAAAATAAAAAGCACGGCATCGGAAAACCAAAACTTCGTTTAACCCGGTAAATAATTATTATTTTATTACAGAATCCTAAAATTCTCATTCTGGACGAGGCTACGAGCGCTCTCGATGCGGAGAGCGAGAATTACGTACAAGAGGCTCTGGAGCGAGCGACCGCTGGACGTACAGTTCTAACGATAGCTCATCGCCTGAGCACAATTAAAAATGCCGATCGCATAGCCGTCCTCGATAGCGGACGTGTCATCGAGACCGGAACTTACGCCGAGCTAATGCAACTTGATAATGGACTTTTCAAGAAGCTGGTCAAACATCAGACCTTTGGTTGACGAGACATATGTATATATAAAGGCAACTCGATTTCTCTCGTTATCGCGGGGTTTTCGGTCGCCGAGAGGGATAGAAAGATATTTAACGAATTACAGAATACGGTTTGAATGGGTTTGCTGACTTTGGTGATTTATTACGAAGGGTGGTCATGAATGGAGATTTTCTCCGTTACTTAACGATCAATTGTCCGTCCCGGAGTTTGAAAACTAGCGTACCAAGGCATTCGAACGAAAAGTCATCTCTCGTTTCGTTCTTTGAGAAACGAACGAAAGTAAAATAAAGAAAGAAAAAAAAAAACAACTTTCACGATCATCTCATTCGCGAGTCTTGTAATTATTGAGAACTCCTCGTGTTACTTTGCATCGGTAATAATCTCAAAATTATGTCACAATACCTCCGCCACTTATCAGCAACATTGACCATTGGACTTTGCCATGAATAGGTAACTTTTTTTTTTTATCGATTTTGAATAGAATCTTGATTTTTTTTGCCTTTGTTTATGTCTCTCATAAATCCTTCGTCGAGTTCAATCGCGTCGGAAGTCATTGTACAATAGCTCCAGCTTTTAGACAAAAAAAACGGCTCAGTAGACGAGGAGGGTTTTGGATTGTTCGTGAGGCGTTTCGTGCGTATCGTAGATTCTGCTTATAAACCGTGGCGGAGTGACGCTCGTCGATTTGTTACCGTACATAGAAAAAAAGCACGATTTCTTTTTTTTTCCTTTTCGTTTTTTATTCTTTTTGCCCGGGTTTAGTACAAACGTGACAGTTGCGCGAGTCGGAAGTAAAAAACGAGAAAGTGAGAGAATAATTCTGCCCTGAAAGGATATACAACTGTAAGTTATATTGTGAATAATTCTATATTAACAGTTATCCCAATTTGTGGAAGGGTCCTTCACTCTTGTCTCCTTTGTCTCCGGTTCGGTCGTAACCGTCCGAAAATCAATGTAACGCGTTCACTGAGAGGGCACATGGAAAGTGCAATAAACGATTGAAACTACAGTCTGAAAGCACCCTTAGTTCTCAGAGAACTAGGGGTGCTTTGAGAAAAATCCTAATACTACTTCGATGCGACCCAAGGATGTATGGGAGATATCTCAAAAAATTGTAAGAAAGTCGTGGTTTATGACTTCACCGATTGCATTAGATTTTTCATTTTTTTTTGTATTACACGTACAAAATTTCAAGGTCACAAACTGGTTTCATTATTCATTTGACGACAATTTCTGATTCTTCAAAAGATTAACATTTCGTGTATTCACGCAGATTAGTAATTTGAGGAAGAAATTTGCCAAAAAAAAAGTCTGACATTTTTAGTAATGTATTTTCTTATTGAATTACAACGTCGATTGAAATTCAATTTCGAATGTAACTTCGTGTTCCACACATCTTTGAGATAAGTTGTTAAAACGAAGTTTAAAAATGCTGTGCAAACTGGGATCCGGGAAAAACGGAAAATAAAAATGTGCAAGCCACTGCTCTCCCGAATAATTATGTAAATGAAATATATTGTTTTTCTTTGTTCGTTAAGCAGTATTGAAAGAATTTTCCCACGCGTCTCGCCTACTTTGCCACTATGTTGACCGAGTTTAGAGCAGTTTTTCTTCTCTTTTTTTTTCCAGTTTACCTGGTGAAGAATGTATCTACCTACAATGACAATTCGAACGCGCTTCATTGCCAATGGTTTAAGGCCAAAGTATACAATGTTGAGGCGTAATTACGCAGCTGCTATCGTCCAAAGTCCTTACGATGACATTAAGATTCCCGAACAGACGTTGACACAGTTTATGTGGTCTCGATCGAGTCAATGGGAGCATCTACCTGCAGTGGTAAAGTCTTGAATGTTTTATTTTTATTTAGAGAGACAAAAAAAAAACAATTCGGACTGGACATATCCAGGAGTGCAAGAGAGATGCAATTTTTGAAATAATTTTTCTTTTGTAAAAGATTCTTTGACAATTCGGGAAGTAAAAAAATAATTCGGACAATATGTGAAATTTTAGCGTACAGTTCGAATTTAATTTTTCCACAAATCTCAACGAGACTGTGGGAAAAATAAACAAGAAAAATTGTTCGAAAAAGCTTTGTTATATCGCTGTATTTTTCATTATCATAATTTCATATCGAAAATTGTATAGAAAGATAATTCGAATTAATTTGCCCGTGGAATATCACCGAAAACTTATCGATAAGTCTAATCGCGATTATCGCTCCTCCACTCCCCCGGAGATCAATTGCAAAGGAAGAAATAAAATTGAAAATAGCAAAATAGTATGAGTGAACTTGATAAATTGTGACAAAGTTCATACACAGATACGTATATAGCCTATTATTGATTGGATAAAAATAATTTTTGTTTTTTCCTTCGACGTTTCTATTGTTCACGCAGACCTGTGGACTTTCTGGTCGTTCTTATACCTTTGGTATGGCAAAAATGTTGACGGAACAATACGCAAAGGCACTCGTTGCTAAATTGTCACTAAAGCGGGGCGACAGGGTCGGTCTTTTAATGCCAAATATGCCGGAATATCTTATGGGCATACACGGCTGTTTGGAGGCAGGTTTTATTCCGACATTTGCAAATCCACTTTACACCACGGACGAGATAGCGAGACAATATTCAAACGCCGCTGTAAGATGTATAATCACGATACCTCAGTTACTCGATAATGCTATTGAGGTTTCACGTAAACTTGATAATTATACGTACACGATAAACATCGGTGGTAAAACGGAAATCGATCGAAAGTAAGCATTTTTCTTTTTAAATAATGAAACATCATTTTGCTCTTGTTACAACTCCATTTAACGGAGAACACCACTGTGACCCCCTGTTTTTTTTCACATTTTTCAAGAATTTTTTTTTGTGGGAAAAAAAAGAGATATTCGAATACATTTCTTTGGGTTTTGTTCCTTGTTTATTAATGTATCAAAAAACATTTTATTCACATTTTTCACGCCGCATGGCGGCGCTGGGGAAGCTCTCGCGACAGGTGCTGTCCGCGGCACGCAGCAGAACTCTCTTCAACGTCGATCTGAAAAAAAATACCGAGTGTTTTCGTTAATAATATGATATTTTGAAGAGAAGTACATAGGGATTTGGAAAAATATTGTTTTAAAAAAAATAGGCACGCCTTTGAAATTAACTTTAATTTCAAAGGCGTGCCTATTTTTTTTTAAACCCAAAAAAATTTATCGAATATCTCTTTTTTTCCCACAAAAAAAAATTCTTGAAAAATGTGAAAAAAAACAGGGGGTCACAGTGGTGTTCTCCCTTAAGCCGAATGACCGATTCTAAAAATTTGTTCACAAATTAGGCACTAGCTAAACGAATATTCAATTTACGAAAAAAAAAAAAACGTTTCTACAACCCTTAATTCTCAATGGAATAAGGATACATTCTGTTCAAACTCGAAATGCATCCTACCTATGTAGAGTTTGCATGGTTTGACCCATAGTATCCTGTGAAAGATAAAAAAAACAATCCAAGGCGAATTGTAGTCAATCTCAATGATAGAAGAGATGTAGAAAAATCAACTATTTTGAAGATTCGATAAACAACGCATTTTTGTTTATTTTTTGAACTCCAGAAATGGCCAGCTCCCGTTATTTCAGAATGTACTTCTTCACTTATCGGACAAACTTACAATTACTAACTACTATATATTTCAGCAATATAAATTGTTGCATAAAAATCGTACACTTTAACAGAATTCTAGGTCTTCAAGAACTCTTAGCGACGGACTGCGGTGACGTGAAATTGCCCAAAATCAATTCGGACGATGTTGCAATATTGCCGTACAGTTCGGGAACAACGGGTCTACCAAAAGGTGTAGAATTGACGCATAAAAATCTCGTTGCGAATATGATCCAAATATCACATCCCGAAGTGAGCGACATGACGCCACCGACCGGCGTCGAGGATCAAGAAATCGTATTGTCGGTTTTGCCATTTTTTCATATATACGGTCTCAACGGGATACTGAATTTTTGCATTTATCACGGTGTTCACATGCTGACAATACCAAAATTCACAGCCGAGGATTACGTACGCTGTCTCGTTGAGTACAGGCCAACGGCTATTTTCGCTGTACCATCATTGATATTGTTTCTCGCGACGCATCCGAATGTCGAGAAAAAATATTTGGATTCCGTAAAGCGTATAATATGCGCGGCGGCACCTCTTAGCCCCAATGTTATTCGTATGTTCAAGGAAAAAATAAACAGAGATGATATAACGCTCGAGCAAGCTTACGGTATGACAGAGACGAGCCCGGGTATCATATTAACGCCAAAAATACAACCGGCAACGAAAATTGGTAGCACAGGCCGTTTGTTGGCATCGACGCAAGCTAAATTGATCGATATCACCGATAACGCGGATATAAAGTGTTCCAACAAGTCTGGCGAATTATTGATAAGAGGACCGCAAGTCATGAAGGGATATTTCAATAATCCCGATGCTACAAACGGTATAATGGACTCTGAGGGATGGTTGCGCACCGGTGACGTTGCTTATTACGACGACGATGGTTATTTTTATATTATCGACAGAACGAAGGAACTCATCAAGGTGAAAGGGAATCAGGTAGAAATATTTGAATTATTAATTATTCTTCTTTATACGCCGATTATCAAAGAGGATTTTTTCATGCATAAAATATCAGCCAAGAGATATAATCTACCGATCATTTTGTCCAAAAAGTCGTATAATCATTCAATTTTTTTTTGTCATCTTATCTTATCATATGTAAAAGGAAGCTTTATGAATCTGGATGAAATTGTGAGAAAGCATTTGGTGAAATTACGATTTATATCTTGTTTCTGATTATCTAATCTGCAAGCATAATGTGAGAGAGCAAAAACAATTTTTGCCTCGTCATTAAAGGAAGCTTTGTTGTTGTGCAGTTTTTTTTCCTAATGTACTGAATTTCCAGTTCCTAATGTACTGAAAAATCGATTGAGCACGATCGGAAGAAAAAACAAAGTTCGGAGAGCCATTCACCTTTGTTCAATTTGACTTATGTGAATATTTCGTCGCTCGTTCGAAATTTTTTTTCAATCTTTATTTGGACTCTAGCAATTTTTTAACCATCAGACGGAAAATTTCTATATAGCTGGACTATAACACAAAGATAAGAACATTTGTTATCGAATGTGGTGAGAATCGATGGAGGGGTAAACATTTTTGGATTGGCCTCAGTTATCAAGGAATTACTCTGTACAGGATCATAATTGTGGATATTTTTCATTGGCAAATCACGAACAAGAGGCCTCCGATTTTAATAATAATCCGCATATATTTTTTCACTATAAAATAATATACACAGCTATTTTTTTTTCCTTTCTTAAATTATTCATACGTTTACGGGGGATGTTGCAAATTTTATGTTTTTTTTTTTGTCGTTCTTTTGTCATCTTTGAAATTAATACTAATCGCTAAGATCAATATGCAGTATTCTTCCGTTCACCAGTCACTTTGTCCTCGATCTTGGAAAATTCTCAACACATTTTTAACTTTAAAAATCTCTCAATGTATAATCTACTCGAAAATCAATTTTCACGTTCGCTACTCGTTTGTTGATTCAGGACGTATATAAACTCAGGTCTAAACACTCGAATTGTCGAATTTAACATTCACATTGTCATAATCTCTTCGCTCGAAGTATTTTTCACAGCGAATTGATTTGGGCATAAATTTAACATTGCTTTCATGAGTCACGGTTCTTAAATATTCCCGATTCCGATCATGGAACAATGATTATTTCGCCGGATTATTAGGAGATATCTCGTCAATGAACTTTTCGTCTTATTCCACATTTTATTCGCGTTCGTTGGGCAATTTTTCATGAAAAATACTCTCTCAAATCACACTCTCTTTTCTTTCGTCAGACATGTTTCAAATAATATTTTAGGCAGTGCTGTGTATGCTTCTTCTTAATCGAGCTTCGGGCAATTAGCATCATTTACTCCCTCTCATTCTCTCCAAATCTTTTCCTCACGCAAGGTCAACGTCACTTTTCCTATTAAATATTTATATATTTATAGTACCAAAAAATAAGTGGTCAAAGTATTTTACGCATTTTTTATCTTAAAAACTATACTGCGACGAACAGTGCTTTTTTTTTTTTTTTATGTTAATTACTATCCCTCTCTCCCTCTCTCAACACGCACACGCGCTTATCCGAGATAATATGAGTGTTGCACGCGATAACGAGAACGAATAAAATATTTCAAGCTCTGTCGATTCTTGAAACATTTCCTTTTTTTTCGTAGCTGCGTGAAAAAAATAAAATAAAAAAAATAAAATAGCGTATAAATAATAGCTTGTGAATGACGCGAGGCGAAGAGTAGAATTTTTTTGGAGTCGGGTGTGTATGTGTGTGTGTGTGTATGTGTATTTCAAACGAAATTAATCACAAATTCTGTTCCTCTGTTTTGTTGTGTATTTTTTTTTATATCAATCTTTATTTCGTTCGAATTACTGGATATTAACTTTTGACCATATCTCCAGCTTCTTGTTCCATGGGCTCGTCCTGTTGAAAAGCTGTTAAGGATTCTTCACCATCGACCTCCATCGATTCGGCCGGTTCAATTTTTTCGTCGATCGTTGCCGTTTCTTCGCTGCACCGAACATCCGTCATGTCCTCTTGGCTACTATCTTGAACGCTCGTAATTTCCTCGCTGACAGTTACTATCGTGCTTGTTTCTTCCACGACGCTTATCGAACCGATAGCTTCCCGGGATTCTGAATTTTCCATCGATTCCGACGAACTTTTCGTGATTTCGGTCAATTCCGTGATAACCGTTGTGTCATCAGAATCACGAACAGTTGGCTCGTTTTCTTTTGGCTCTTCGACAATCGGTAATGGATCTGGAATGATGGATTTGTTGATTGTCGTGTCATCGTCCATAGTTTCCTCTATCGTGACACCGCTCTCCTGGTTGTCGCTCGGCTCCAACGTTTTGTTTCCCGTTTCATTTTCAATTTCGTCGAAGCTTGGTTCCTCAACGATTGGCTTTGAATTTTCCGTTGTATCGACGGTACGATCAGCTTCGGGCAACGAATCATCGGCCGAATCGGTTGTTTCTTCCTTTCTCGTTTCTTCCTCCTCCTCTTCATCCTCGTCTTCCTCAATTTTTTCATTCTCACAGCTTGACAGTCTCTCATCGCTCGTAACCGGCGTTTCTATCGTTTTCTCGTCAATCACGCTGCTCTCCGTGCTCTTTGTCGCTATCGAAGTGATCGAGAAATTGGCTGAATCCGCGGTATTTTCATCAACAACGGGACTATCCTCTTTGGTCGAAGTCACGTCCGTTTCCTCGTCACGATTAGTCGCAATCGTTTCAAGATCGTCTATCAATTTGTCTATTCGAGGACGTTTCTCAGGCGGTGCCTCGACAATAGGAATCTCAGTCTCTTCATCGACGAACGACGATTTAACTTCTTCGGTTGATTTCACCATTGTTACTTCGCTCTCGGTCGTATTAGCGTGAATTTCAGGCTCTTCGTTCAATCTCCTCTTCTCCGTCTCGCCTTTTGACAACTCCTCGTAGGTCGCGACGCTCTTATCATCCTTCTTCACGAAATCTTTCGTTCTGAAAGTCGTCTGGAGTTTTCGGCTATTCGCCGAGTCGGATTCTTCCGTTTCGGCGTCGAGGCTTGGCTGCGAACTCGTATCCTCGTTCATAACAGCCTCAGAGATTTTGGACGCCGTAACAACGGTCTCCGTGCCGTTACCGGACAAATGTTCGACGCGCAAACCTACCTCCTCGTTGTTTTCTACCGGCGAAATGGAATTTTCAGCAGAGTCCTCGGAATCGTTGTCCTTTGGCTCTGACTTTTCTCTGTTCTCTTGGCTCCCCTCGTGTTTCTGTGAAATTTCCTCGTTATCCTTTGCTATCTTAACGACTGGCATAACGGTCTCGATAAGAGGAGTTTCGACGTCGCTGCTTGTAATCGACGCTGAACTCTCCGTAGTGCAATCCTTTACCCACGACTCCATCTCTACCTCGTGCGAAGCCTGCTCTTGCTGTTGCGTAGGAGTTTCCTCATCCAACGAGCCGTTCACCATACCATCGCCATTCTCGCTTCTTCTCGCAGCCGGTCCAGGCTCTATCGTCGATACAACCAATATATTTTTCTCAATGGCGCGCATGAATTTGTCGACGCGATTGTATTGTTTGCGCGGTGACGTTAACAATTCGCATATTCTCTGAACGGTGAAAGGTGCATTGGCAAACGATTCGAGCAACTCGAGCAAATTGCACTTCATAATGTCGTAGTTGAATTGTTCGACGTTCGGGCATGGTGCCAGTTCGAGACTCGGAAAACTCTCGTAAAAATCGGTCATTACGCGAGTCAATTTTTCACGAAATAATGGCTTTACGAGTGACCATTGGAATACCGGATCGCCGGTTTTCGCTACCCACGATAGATACTCCTCGAGCTCACGGGGTATCTCGGAAGGACGCATTTTTTGGAACTCGTCAAGTGCCTGTAACACTTCCTCGGGATTTTCCATGTTTTCTTGACTTTTTACTTGACAACGTTTTATCTATTTTCTATATCTCTCACGGATTTTGTTTTTCTTCAGAACACTTTTTGTCTATTTACCGATGAAAACCGTGCTTTGTCTATGTTTCGTAGCAAAAGGTGGTGAGAATTATAAATAAAGAGAGAGAGAGAGAGAGAGAGAGAGAGAAAGAGAGATATACACGTCGTCCTCGCACTCGGAGCCTGCTCGTAGACTCTAAGCAAACTCGTTGTGAATGTGAGTTTTGTGTGCGTCGACCCCCGCCCCCCTGGGCCCCTCGCAGACCGTCCACACACCACCGCCCGCCCGCCAAATCAAATTACCGTGGTTTGCAATTTTTTCCAACTTGGTCCTATTTTCCGAGCTTTTGTTTTACGCTCAAACGAGGATATTTTGTCGCGAAAGAGGAAAAAAATACAAGAGAAACTTCGTTACGTTCTGTGTTTTGTGATTTTCGACACGGACACGCAGATCTAAAATACAAACATACACAACAAACCTGTGTGAAACACCGGGGAAAATCAGGCCAGCCAATTGAGGTGCCCAGCGTCAATGTTCCACGCGGCGAAAAGAGGAAGCTTGGAATCAATATGGCGGCTAGACACGATTGCCAACTTGGCTACGACCTCGCTAGTCAAATGAGTTTCTAAATTTGAATTAACACTTTCTCGATTCTTAAATGCCCCAAAATTAAATCTAATTAAGGTAGTTCTAACGCAAGAAATAGGAGGGGATAGAAGGAGCGGTGCGTGAGGCGGGCAGCCACGTCGCGCAGCGACGTTGTCATGCTCACGAGTTCTTCTAGCCTCAAAACAATATTTTTTCAATAATCCATACTTTTTTACTGTATGGTCGAAAATTTACTGTAAACTATATGTTATTCTTCATCTACTAAACTACTTTCGTGCCAAATTTCAAGAATTTTTCATTACTCCTTCGTACATTTTGGTGTCTGAATATCCGGAAAGTGCTCTTTTCGTACGGTACAAGTATACGTTCGTATGCAAATTTTGCAATTTTTGATAAACGATATCTCGAAAACGGTACGGTGAAACAGTCTCAAATTTCGCACAAGTATTCTTCAGTACTTTTTCTAGGTTTTCCCAAAAACTCATTAAATTTGCATTACTTCTTCATTTGTGTTAGAACTACCTTAAATATACATTTCACGAGCATCTTTCGACAGACCGAACGAACGATGAAAAATATTAACGGCATCGACGTGCAGTACCGCCGCTCAAAAGTATTTTGACAATGTAAAATTCATTATTATTTCCTTCAATATAAAACTCCAGAAAATGTCTTGAGTATAGTGGAAAGCAGTATAACTGCGATTAATTGAACGCGTCAGGTTTCGCCTTGTTTGTTTACATTCCACGTCGCCGAAGGAACGTGTCTCAGCGGGAGCTCAAAAGTATTTTGACACGCGGCAAGCTTTGAGAATTTACGGACGTTCGGTACAGTTTTGATTCGTACTTGTATTTACTTATTGCTGTTATTTCAATATGCCGAGATGTAAGGAATAATCAAGGAAGTTTAAAAAAGCCATTATAAATGCACTAAAGCAAGGGCTGAAACAAACAGAAGTTGCTCGTACTTTTAAAGTGTCTCGACAGCTCCTCAATGCATGGAATAAAGTGTATAATAAACGGAAAACTGTCGAAAATAAGCCTCGAATTGGCCGACCAAAAAAAAACATCTCATATCGATGGTATTATAAAAAAGATATCAACAAGTGATCTTCGGAAGTCGGCTGTAGTGATGAAAAATTAATTGAGAGAAAAATACAACGTAGCATTCACGTTTCTACTGTAAAACGACGCTTGAAATTCTTTGTTTATATGGCCAATGACCGACATAAAAACCTTCAATATCTCTAAAAAACAAACAGGCCCGACTTGCCTTCGCAAAATGGCAAAAAGTGAAGGAAAGGGCACTAGGTAACAGACCGTTTCAGAAATTGGCACAAACCAGTGAAACTATTTGATAAAATCACTACAACATTGTTTTTGAATGCTAAAGAATACACACTATTATTTATATCTAATCACTGATCAATCATCACGATTAATCGATAAATATTCCAAATAATTTTTTTTCATGTCTACGAATAAACGTTTGATGTTCAACAGGTATCGCCTACGGAATTGGAATCAATTTTAATGGGAATACCAGGTGTACTAGATTGCGCTGTAGTTGGAATACCCGATCAGTTATCCGGTGAATTACCAAAGGCTTTTATCGTCAAAGGTCCCGATTCAAATTTGACCGCGGACAGTATAAAAAAATATGTTGAATCGAAGGTAAGTATTTATTTTATTTTTTTCATATACCTTCCTAAACATTATTCTATCAAAATCGAGATATTTTCTTTAGGTTGCACCGTACAAAAAAATCGACGGAGGAGTAAAATTCATTGAAGCAATACCGAGAAATCCGTCTGGCAAAATATTACGACAACAGATCAAATCAATGAACGTCTAAATCACAGACGAGCTCTGTTCGAATTTAAAAAATTAATAAAGATATTTTTCTATGTGAATAGCGAATCCTTGTTTTAAAAATACCGTTGCTTATTCCTTCGAGCAATCGATCTCTCAATTGCACTTATACGTGTGAATGAAAAACATTAATGCCATCTTTTTGTTGTTGCAGAGATCCAAGTTTATATATTTCAGGTTTTTTTTTTGTTTTTTTCTTTTTTGAACTTTGATTAGACAATGGATAAGATCGTTATAACATGTTAATATAGAAACAGTAATAATAGTAGAGTAAGACTGCATATGTATATCTGTATATTTTTATATATATATATATGTATATGACTGTTTTGTATTATTATTATTATTCAAATAACACACGACGAGAATAGTATGCAACGGATATAATCACGCATTCGAAAGTTGCAGAGATCTCGTTTAATATTTCAGTCTTTTTCTTTCGATAATGTGAAGGGTGGTTTCGAATCTCGGTCGTTATGTGTATATCGTTGATTAGGAGAACGTCAATGCATTTTGTCTCCTTTGTTTAGAAAAAAAAGGAGATTTCAGGTATATATTCGAAAATTTGAAATATTCTGCACTTCTAGCATGGAAATTTGTGTTTTTGTTTTCCGTTTCCGTGTTTATTTTTTGTTTTCTTTTGTATGCTCTATCATGAAATATCGATATCACTTTCGTATGCGCAATAACATCTGGCGATGCTGAATTAGCGTGATGTTTAAAAACAATAACACACACGCACACGCACACACACTCACGGGATCATTCACAATGGTGTCCCGATTCTCGAGAGAAAAATAAAATGTCCTCGTAAAAGTACGGGCAAAAAAAAACCCTCGCTATGCAGTTAATGGAGGTCCTTTATTCGAATAGTATGACCAATAGATTTTTTAAATACTTGTACTTGAGAAAAAAAAACCAACGATAATTGAAGAAGTACAAGGCCTTACTTGGTATGTGTTATTCGGGGGAATCACTTAATAAATGGCATACATATTGGAGAGTAGACTTAGAGAAATATATCCAAGACGACGACACTCGAATCACGTTTACGCGCGCTTTTAACAATTTTTTTGTTTTTCCATTTTTTTTTTTTTTTTACTTTCAACGAACGTTCTTCTCGATTATCGAATGGCGCTGCGGCTTTGATTTTATAAAATAATAATATTTCACAAAAAACAATTTGTTCGAAACAATGGAATAACTCTTTTTACAGGCACTTGCTCTTAATAATCCTGTTATTTGCACGTTATTATATTCTCTCATGTGGCGTTGGTCAATATATAAACTATACAAAAAAAAAGAACAATAACTACATTCGTGTTAATTCGAATTTGTTTTTTTTTTTAATAATATATATGAAATAAATAATAAATAGGCAACAGGATATATAAAGAGAGATGTAGAAAGAAAGTTACATGGAAAAGCCACTTTTTTTTGTTTTTTTTTTTTTGCTGGAGAAGGGGCAGTATTTAGCGAAAACTGCGCGCACTACGAAGATTAACACGATCAGAGAAACATCTTTGTGCTGTAGTTGGAACGAAAAGTGGCGACCACAAATATTGATTAAAATTTTCCTTTCTTTCTTACTTTCCTCCATTTTTTTTTCTCGTTTTCAAGATATCGAGATTTTTTTTTACCTAAGCAGATCTTTGTTTTCCTTACAACTATCCAGTGAATCTATAGCGTTTCTTATCCTCTAATTATGTGTTTATGAAGTTCGAAGTTTATATTACCGCTCGAGCGTCGTTCAACAGTGCTTCCGCTGTTTTTATCCTCCTTTTTTTTTTACATGCTTAAAGACTTTGATTAATTACACGTCGACCACCATCTTCTTGTGAATGTCCGTATTACCAACAACCTGTGAAAACATAGATTTTCGAAATTCAACTAAAATTCGATCGGCCCAATGATACGAATAATTTAAAAACAAAATTTGACAACATTGAAATATCGTCCAAGCTTTGTATGGGTGAAAGAAAAAATGAATTTTATACTTACAGAACAAAATTCTTCGAAGCTTATTTTACCATCTTCGTCCTTGTCGGCGAACAATATTGTTTTGTCTACAATTTGCTGCAATTGCGTGTCTTTAAGATTGTTCCCTACCATCATTTTCAGTACTTGAAAAAGTTCGCCATTGCTTATGAAACCATCATTATCCATATCATAAATTCTAAACGCGAATCTCAATTTGCTCTCCTTGTCACCCTGAGCAGAAGACTATTAAATTAATTGAGTTTTTCTCGAACTCTCATTTTTACGTTGTCCTTTACCATATTTTTTACCTTGACGCTGAATTGTGATACGCCCTGAATGAATTCCTTGAAGTCTACCTCGCCGTTGCCGTCCGCATCGAATATATCTATAACTCGTTGTACCAATGGATTTTGTTGTAGTTCCGGCAGTGACATGAATTCGTCAATGCTGAGAGCGCCGCTGTTGTCCAGATCTAATTTTCTAAAGCGCTTGCCCAACCTCCTGATCTCGTCCGCGTCAACTGAAAATTCAATTTTATTACAATAAAAAACGTTTATCAAAAGAAGACAATTACAATTAGATAGAAAGTAAATATTGTCTTAAATTAAAGGGCTTGCGTTAAAATTTAATTTCTTGCGGGAATGTTGAAGAAAAGAAAAGCAAAAATTAAAATTAAATGGAGAACAAGTGTTTGCAAAAAGCGAAATAGGTTATTGTTGGCTGAGCGAAAAAAATCGCAAATACACTCACAGTTCGAACAGAGTTCCATCGGCAGCGAGCTTTCGTTTCCCTGAAAAAAAGAGAGAAAACAAATCTTATGAGTGAGCAGATTAGGGGTTGAATCAAGAACAAGTGGAAAAAGCCCATCACGAAAACAAAAGGCTCATCGAAAAAATGGATTTTTCATTCCACATTCGATCGTTCGTGGTTTCGTGAAATGTTATACGAAACGTCAAGTCTGAATAACACGAATAGACTCATGTGTATTAACGGAGTATGTCTTTTTCACCATTTTGCTAGTTTGTTGATCGTTCGTCTGGTTTTGTGAAATACGTCAAATTGATCAGACGAAACCAGTGGATATTGTCAATGGCTGAACTTCTTTTGGCTTATATATATATATATATATATATATATATATATCATATATATATACGTCGTATTGTTACTAAAGCGCCTGCGTGCCGTAAAAGGTAAAAGCGCTCGGCGCTTCGCGTTCTTTTGCGGGGGAAACGCGTTGTGTACACACTCTCGATCTTGCAACACACCCTACAAAATCGAAGTCATTATGTTTTGCCTCTGTATTCACTGTATTTTCACCGTGAAGAGAGGGAAAACTTCGACCTCGAAAGGTTCGCGCGCACACGCGCCACTTCGACCTTCCTTCGGGGGCTTCCGTAACACTTTTGTGCTTTATTTACTATGAGAAACACCTGCTTTCATGATAAGCACGCAAAAGTGGTACTTTGTCAATTAAGTTCAAATTACAAGTATGATCCATGTAATATTTCCGTAAATAAGTAAATAAGTAAACAAGTAAGCGAGTTAACAAGTGATCAAATAAACTGAAGTGAATAAATTTCTCAGCACCGCTGTTTTACCGGGTACCAGGTATTTGATAGGGACCCTAGATATCGCGGAAAAACACTGATAGATGGCGCGGAGAGATGAAAATCCCCTAGTATGACGTCATAATTCAGTGTCTGTCATCTGACGGTAAGGTTAGATTCCCAAACTTTTGTACACACAAGCGATTCAAGGCGTAAAAGTGTTTTTATTAATTATACAATTATTTGTCAAGTATTGTCGTCGATAAGATCATAAAAAAACATGACTTCGTGTCTGGAAAATATGCAGATACCCTCGTGCGTTTGGTTCGAGGGTGGCGAGAAGAAAAATGCTTTAATGTCGATGCTAGCTGGAACTCTGGTGAGATGATATTATTTATAACATTTTGGACATTGTTTTTCGTGTCAATGTCAATCCAACAATCATTTACGATTCTTCTGCAATAGAAAACAATAATTTATTATTTCTCTTCTTTCAGTTCTTTACAGGCTGGTGGTTCATAATAGATGCCCACGCAAAATATCCAACGGAAATGGTCAATACTTATCATCTTTGTGGTGTTTTTGGTACAATATCACTATTTATGTGAGTTTTTCGTCATTTAAGCACGTTTGGCTTGTTGAATTTGCATATTTATGCATTTGTTCGTTAATCCTTGCTTTTATTTGCATTACTTTTGCTCCAATGCTTATCGGAGCTAAATAATTTAAACCCATGTATCATTTTCCATCGTAATAAAAAAAATCTACCTGTAAGGAAGCAAAAATACACTAAGTAAGTAAAAGGAATATCTAATAATTGTTAAATTATATCCCAGGGTGAACTCTGTAACAAATGCTCAGATCAGAGGAGATGCTTACAATGGCGGTTGTCTCGGCGCTAGAGGAGCTAGAGGATGGCTCTTTGTAGGATTTGTCATGGGATTCGCGGCGGTTATTGCTGCTTGTTGGATTTTGTTCGCCGATTTCGTAACAGCGGGTGAGTTGTATTCAGAAAACAAAAGAAATAATTATAAAATTCATAAATTCATTCCCACTGCTGGAAGCCTACAGAAAAATTTTTTTTTTCCACCATATACAGAAGCCAAGCATCATTGGCCAGGCGTTGGACTCTTTCTTCAAAACGTCTTCATATTCCTGGGTTCTCTCACTTACAAATTTGGACGATCGGAAGATCAGTGGGGCTGAAAAATCCCTAGATCCTTTCTGCACTGTATTTATTTGACTACATAACGGGGAGAACCAGTGAATGCAAATTCTTTTTTTCTAAGGGTATTAAAAATAAAATAATAATGAACAAATAAATTGACTGAGGGTGTTACATTGGCCCCGAATGAACAAATAGGGGAAAAAAAAAGTAACATTGTGGCGAGAGAACCGAGCGAGATTAGTATAGAAACCAATCTGAAAGATTCGTTGCAAATTTTCACTACAGTTGTAAGAACGAATAAAGTAATAATGATAATAATTCATGAAAATAAAATCGACGAGTGACCATTCTGCCTATATGCTTTTTTTAAATTTTATTTTTTATTGTCGACTCCTATAATACTCGCATACATATAACAATACTAATAATACTATCATCTATCCATAAAATAAGTATAAAGTACATAATAAATACAATGGTCTATGTACAAAACTTCCAGCGTCGAATGTCAGTCATCGCTTTGAGTCTTTTCTCCCTAAGCCAAAACATTCGATGAAACGTTCGAGAGTCGCGGCGGAAGTTGGCAGTCTTCGTAGTTCTTCGAGAAGTACAATTTGCAATCTAATCGAGGTTGTGGCGTGTGTACCCAAAAATATATTTTTTTCTATTTTACTGCGACGAGTCCCTCGGCGACGAAATGCGGAAAAAAAAACTTGACTCGAGACGGTAAGCGCAAGAATAAATTTGGGTGTGTTTGTTAATTCATCAGATTGTCGTTAATTCGCTAAGAAAAGCGTTCTTTTGTATTCACGTTTAAACGATAATTTGCCAAGGAAGTAATGCCCGAATATGAAAAAGTTTATTTGTGAAATAAATCCAAAGAACTCTCTTCTAAGCGATCGATGTCTAAGAAATATAATCTCTTATAACAAAAAGAACGCATTGAATAATCTCAAATAAATCACGTAATTTATCTCTGACGAAGCACGCAAAGAAAATCGATGAATTAACAATCGCGACGTTTCATTTTCTCACTTTTCTATCGTTCCTCGATGATCGTCAGTACTGAGGATTCGGCGAGTTTCTCTGAAAGTTACTCTGCTGATTTTGGTTCTGTTGTATCGGTCCGGCGGCCCATTGTGATTGTCCCGGTGGTTTACCGTAATTGCCTCTCGTCGAGCCTTGATAACTGCCGTACGCCGAGTCGTCGCTTATTCTACGTGATACATGACCGTAAGTGCTCTCGGGCCTTCTTGAATTTTGTCCATTCTCGGAGCTCGTTGCCAGTGGCCCATTCTGAAGTTGAACCTGCGTCTGTTGTTGCTGCTGTTGTTGTTGTTTTTGTTGATGGGGTCCATTGGATCCTTGAGCTATCGATTGGCCACCCTGTGAGCCTGCTAGAGAAGAATTTTGCGAGCTCGGTGGTGGAACTGGTGCTCGTCCATAAATACCATTACCCGTAGTTACACCGTAAATTCCATTCTCTCGGGTGCTCACGCTCGTCGAAATTCCTCTAATACCATAAATACTCTGAGTACATTGAGCAAGCTGATTTTGCATATTTTGATTGGTGCTGTTGTGATTTTGCGACTGACTCTGAGGCCCGTGAGCACTCGACGAAGCTTGGGTGGCTGCCGCCTGTGTCGGTAGTAACGGTTCCCGATTCGTCACGCTCGGCAATGTATTTTGTCCTATACGCATTGGATACAAACTTTGCGCTGGCATCAACGGACCAGGTTTCGGTATCATAAATGCATCACGGGGACCAGTCGTTGATTTCGAATAAACGCTCTGTGATCTGTTGAGATTTGCTCTCGTTAGCGGTGGCGATTTGCAATGTAACGATTTCGTACCACCGTAAATCGATTCGACACGCTCGATGCCCGTCGGTGGCGCCGAATAGATCGAGGAACTTGCACCGGCTACCGGTCTATAGGTCGCGTAAGAGCCCGGAAATTTTGGTCCTGTTGGCTTGTCAAGATCGTCGTACGTATCCTCGTCCGATCTCATCGATGAATTTTCACCGTCATCCATTTCTCGTGAATCACGATTACGCTTTGGACTGAGCACGTACTCGTGAATAAGCGCGGCTAGCCCACCACCGGATATCGGTCCTACCCAATAGACCCAGTGACTGTCCCAACGATTCATCACGAATGCTGGGCCCAGAGCTCTCGCTGGATTTAGAAAAGGACTCTGGAAAAAAATATAAGAAAATAGAATTAAAAAAAAAAGAATATGAATATTGGAATTTGAGCATGGTCGGTAGAACGGGTTGATATAATGTCTTTTGTTTTGCTCATCGAGATGCTCGTTACGGTATAATATGAGGACAGCTGTTGCGAAAGGAGCAAGTTGTGAAAAAATATTTACCACTGCCTCATTGATAATTTACAAAAATCGTCAAATCGCGATGTTAACATATAACGTTTTTCTATTCTCAACGGAGAATAATGAGTTTCGTTTAATCTGAGACTCGTGCGATAATACTGCCTCAATCGTGTTCACATTTCTTTATAACACGAAGGATTACAATTTTTTTTTTAACTTATCGCGAAGTCCGTAAGTCGTAACGATGTGAAAGGTAAAAAAAAAAAAACGAAAGGGTCAAGTGTCGAATTTCCCTGTTTTTTTGTTTTCTTAAATTCTTCGCAGTAGCTGTACCGTGGGGGTCAAGGAACACATCCGGTCGACGATTATAATAGGGATTTGGAGGAAGACTGTTGTCGTATGAGATTGGGTTGGCGTAGGAGGAAACGAGAAAGCGTCGTTTTCTTTTCATGTGTTGTTTTTTTTTTTTACGTCTCGGATTGTGAAACACGGTGCGCGTCGAGCAAAAGCAGGTGGGTTCGTGGACCGCCCGGTTCGCCCGAGACCTCTCAATAAAGACGGCAGGTGTTCGCGATCGGTGTCCCAAATAAGAAGAAAAAGCCATGCACAAAATTCGTGATACAGAATTGTGCATTTGACAGGAACTTTTAGGAAAAAAAATGTTTATATATATCGTAAGAAAAAAAGCATATAATTACCGAAACGAGAGTGGCTGCTGTGTAAGCTGCAGCTAATACTCCCGCTGGTCTACCAGATATCGCAGCGGATAAATGATTTCTCGAAAAGTCTGATGCTAGATGAGCGAGAACGACGAAAACAGATAGAGACATTTCAACGAGAAGTTTCTCTATAGGGCCTCCAAGACGACCGGAAGTTGGCATCACCTGAGTGGTCGTAGTTGTTACTGTGACTCTGTAACAGAAATAAGAGAAAAAAAACAATTAAGTAAACGAAATTATATAGGTTTAACTGAATTAAATTAATTACAGAGAGTACGAAGCTTTTTTTTATTACTCATCAGGGAATATCGAATATTTCTTTTCACTATAAAGTTGATTGATAATATAAATCATTATACACCGTGAGTAATAAAACGACACGATCGATTTTACTTTTTGAAATATGGGGGTCGCATATGGGACGCCTTATGGAAGTCGTATAGGACACACGCATCCTTTTTCATATACCGTGTATTACTTTTAATATGTGGTAGAAGATACAGTCTATAATATGTACTGTATGAGTTACAGGTTCGTCGTTTTGATAATGTACAATATAGAACGATTTTTTTTGCCCCATTGAGATTGGGGACTTTTTCGATCCCCTTCAGCGATTCGTATAATAGTATATAACAGTATCAGGAGTGAGACAGAGAGAGAGAGAGAGAGAGAGAGAGAGAGAGATTCCCATCAAGAGAAGGGAGGTCCATCAACCCTCGGATGTGGAGAAGCACCGACAGGAAAAATCCCCTTGCGGCAAGTGGATCCCCGTGGGCTATAATGTTTATATTAGTCGGTGCATCCTCGTCAACCCTCCCCATGTATATATGGATTTTTCTCACCCCTAAGGGCAGATCCATGAACCGCAATACTCGAAACAAGACCCTGCCAATTTTCTCACATCTATTCTCTCCCCCTTTTCCCTCGTGCCCTTGTGTGTAGTATATACACGGTTATGTACAATCATACGGGGTCGCGGGTAAGTGACCTCTCGCATTATATCTCATATGTATATAATCCAATAGTGATCATCCGACACCCACTGGTAATGTGCAAATGGAACGAGAAACGAGACGACGAAATATAATCATGATGAATATTTTTCAACCGCCTTATTCTCGCTTCTATTGGTTAACCACTCCAAAATTCGTTGCGAATCAAATTGACTTGTGTTGATCATAATCTCGAAAAGAGTATTTTTCTTGTGTGATGGAAATTTTCTTTACTATTCAATTTGCTCGAAATATTTCCTCGTTCTCAAAGCTATTAGAAAGAAGACTGTTATCTCTCATAAAGGATTTTTGTTTTTATGGAGAAAGATAAAAGTATGAGTGAAGCAGTGCGTTCATGATTTTCGGGGTTTTTTTTTTTCAACGAGATCGACCGTCCCCCCTAATTCCATAATTAAGTGAATCATCGTAAACTCGTAAATACATATTCACGATTTAATTCAACTTCGATCCCGAAAACGAGATCCCCTGTTAGCGATATATCCTCGTGAATTAATCTAGCCTTAAATACCCTTGAGCATAGGGTTCACGCAGATCAAAATCATATATATGGAGGGTTCACGCTCATCTTTATCCCCGCCGATGAGATAAATGATGCAAATTATCCCTCTCTTTCGGAGCGAGAATTCGAAGAACGTTAGGAAGGGCACGTTGAAATCAGAAATGCAGATAATTCGACGTGACGAACCGATTGTGGGAACGAGACGAGAAATAACGCTGAAAAAAAATTCCAAGCTGGGAGACAGAGTACCAATTCTGAATATGTAATTTCCCCTGTATTCTTGTTTTTTGTTTTCTTTGCTTTCTCTTCTCTACACCTAGGATCTATTTTTATAATCTACCTGGTGATGACGTTCGACAACGAGATAGCAAGTGTTCTCTTATGCTCAGTGAGGCACACACGAGCTCATAAAAGTAAGAAGAGAGAAAAAAAAAGTCCCGTCAGCCTTCGATACGAAGGGAGAAAATGTATGAAAAAAAAAGGAGGGACGCATGATCGATAAACGTGCCAAGCCTCTATTTCCACCATTATTCATACACCGAGGGACAGAAGTTTAATCTTTCTTTCTTCGTTGCGATGCTGCACTTGACTCGAGTGGTTCGTATCTCGAAACCTTGTCGATGCAACCTGTGCCCTATTTATTTTTTATTTTTTTTCGCGATTTGCACGAGAGAGGGTAGACGATCTCAGAGAAAAAAGCCACACTCCTCCTCTTGGGATTGACGAGTGATGCGTTTTAAATAAATTTTGCTGCTCGAGTGTCCGCGTGCAGTGAAACAGGAACTCCCCTCGCGTTTAACGAGCTATTGATACACCCTTCCCATCTCGAGAGGGGTGTTACCAGACAGAACACGATTGTGGTTCACCGAATGTTCCTGGCGATCAATTTCTCCCTTCCGGCTTCTCTCTTTCTCTCTCGGTTGCCACTTCACGATTATCACGATCATCTCGATCGGGACCTGCGTGTTGCAAAAAAAAAAAAACGATTATTCAAGGAATCTAAGAATTGTCAAAAACCATTCTACTACGTTTATATTCCCATAGATTTTTGTTTTAACTTCACTGAAGCTTAAAGTACTGACGCTCTCTGTGATCGATCATTGCTTCAAGAATGATGTTTAAAGCGAGAATTTCGTACGATAAATGTGAAACCACCCTCTTGCGATCAATGATTATTCGATAAAGCTTTCAACAGGCTTTATCGTCGTTATTAATAATCCTAGAACGTTAATGTAGCTGAAATGATCCGAGAAGTGAAATTTTTATCGTTTCACAACCCTCGTGAAATATGTACAAGAAGAAATTGTTTAAACGAGGGAGTGGAACCGAGGAGATCGACACGGACAAATTGACCTCGTAAAATCGAAACGGATTGTCCATCATTATAAAGTTGTAGGGCATGTAGCTGGGAAAATTTGGGACAAGTGCAAGCGGCCATTGAAGTGAGGGGTTGTCGGTCTCACCGCGACGAAATATCTTTGTGGGAAGTAGTCAGTTGCTGAAAGAGGAGAAAGTTTTCAAACTGGAGCACGTTTGCTGACACGTGTCATGTACAGTGTATATTTACAGTTTAATATACAGACGGTTTGCAATGTAGCTATAATTATGGGCCCTCTACACAATGGAAGCTTTCATATTTTTTCACTTCTATATCCCTTTCGACTAAAATTATTTATCTCCTATTCGGTTTATCGGCAATTACATATATTATTTAATTTATATCTTTCTCTATGATGGAGCTATGTTTTTTTTTTTTTCTTAATTTCGGTTTAGCATCATTTTCATTTTTTTCCCGCCGAATATCTTCGTGGTAGGCTGATTTTATGAAATCCTCGATATGACCTGAATAAATTGTCTATCTCTCGTCGGCATAATGTGTCGAAGGACCAAATCCAGTGCAGAGCTATTGAATTAACAAATGCCTATGATGTTTTACAATCGTGTGGAACACGAGCCGGTAACCAAAGCCGAATCTCGAGCATTTTTTCTTCCCTCACGAGAAGAAGAAACAGCCGTCTATACAACTCGAAAAAGGTTCGTACAATGCACGGAAATTCTCGTTCTCCACCTCCTCATGCTCATTTTTTTTTTTTTTCGTTCTCTCCGTCCTACGAAGACCCGGATTGAAGAAGACCGGATTCACGAATCGAGCACGGTGTATTATAATACACGGGGATGTATAGTCACGAATGTACAAGTGTGAGTAATTTTTTGAATGGTGTACGAAAGAGAAAAAAAAATTGTACAAGGGGGATGTACGTTATAAAACGGGACAGGAAACGTGCACCCGCGCACACACGTTGATCGCGTGTGAATCTTGCATCGTGCGACAAAGAGTTGGTGGAGCACTATCGCAATATATATTCATATATATCGTCGAGAAAGAAGAGTGAAAAAAAAAATGGCAAAACGAAAAGCGATGATTGAATTTAATTAAGTGAACATTACGAAGCTGTTTTTTGATCCATGTGAAGAACAAGAATTAATGTCGACATTGATGCAATCTCCGGTGGACATTGAATCGAGCGTAAAGTGAAAGTTTCGATGGAAAGAAGTTGATTTTTTTTCACCGCTCCCCGCCGCACGGATATATCGGGAAGACTTTTGAAATTGTACCTTTAGGAATTCGTAATAATGATAATGTGTAGAATGGTGGTTGGAGATTTCTATTGAAAAATGCATCCAGGTATAGGGACAGTTAGGGTCAAAGCTCATGGCGACGAAGAAGAAAGATGGAAAAGTGTGCAGAGGGAGGAGAATCGTCCCTCGTTTGCTATTCGAAAGAATTCTATTGACCTCGGCCTCTGGCAGACCGAGGGAGATGAAATTATCGAAGGAATAAGGCAGCTGTGAGGTTTAGATCATCCCAAAAGATCCTTACATGTCTTCTCGTATATCTCTTATATACATATATATATATATGTGTGTATGTATTTCAAGCCGTGGTTGAATCGCCTTTGCTTTGGAAACACGTGCCGGCCACATGTTGCATGAAACTCGAATCTCCACCAACAACATTGCAAGCAGCCAGTCGTTGGTCCTTCACGCCACTCTTCTCTCGCCGAATTACTTTTCTCTATTCATGAAGAAAGAAAAAAAAGCTTCTGGCGAGAGAAGCTGCACGAATGATTCCTTCGACTATTTTTCCGCTTCACAATTTGGCACGTATATCGCAAGACTTAAGCGATATGCCTCGGGGTTCAAGGGCAGATGTTTCACTCTTCAGTCACGATGAAAGACAAAATCCAAAGAGAGAGAAGAAAAGAGTTTCTCGCGAACGAAAAAAAAAAAAATTAATTCCTTCGACCCCACCTAGCTCGTCCCCTCCACGAGCCCTTCTGGAATTACAAGACACGAGAATAGAGCAACTCGTATGCACAGATGCATTTTGTGATATATGGACGAAAGGGTTGCTGCTGGAAGAAAAAAAAAATGAAGAAAGAAGAAATATGGAACGGCGATGGAACTAATAGGTCGCAGCAGGCTCGTGCACAGGAGGCTTTTATACATTTGTCATATAGGGTTGTTCAGAGTTATAGGAAGATTGATCTATTCTGAGATTTTTAGCTTTGATGTTGGAAAATAAAAGTATTTCTGCCTTTTTTCGAATTTTTGAAAATTTTTCCCCGATAACTTTCGTTCACGAATCGAACACAATGTTGTATGTACTTTGGAAAGTGTTTATCGTAATTAAAACTCATTAAGGACGAATGATTTTCAAATTTTCGCTGATTTACGACAACTTCTGAAGCCTACATTTTTCATTAAATTTATTAAAATAATAATAATCCACATCGTCGGTTCAATTTTTCATTTTTTTTTAATGGCCTTTAATTTATTCAAAATTTAGCACTGATTTCTTTCAACCGGATCGCAATAGTTAACTAAACTTGAATAATCCTAGTGCAAAGAAGTGTTGTTGGTAATTTGTGAATAGGCCTGTAAAGAGGACAAGCTGATAGATCCGTAAGACCGTATACGTAGGAGAGACCCAAAAAGTCCGAAGGAACGGGGAACACGTGTTACATCGACCATCTGTTGGCATTCTGTCCAGAGAAGACGAGAAAAGGGCCCGAATTCAAACGAGAGACAGCCACCCTTCGATCCTACAAGTTGCCCACACGGAGCTCTCGCGTCGTCTGTTTCTTCCCTGTTGCCAGAACACTCCTCAGAATAATCCCCTCGTACAAAGTTCTTTTTTTTTTTTTTTGCTAGCTCCTAAGTCAAACAGTAAACTATGAATATTTCCGTACGTCGTCCCTTCTGTTACAAATATATCCCGAAAAAAAAAAGAAAACAAAAAAACGAGAGGGTGTTACGGTATACCAAAATATTTTCGGATCTCTACTAATAAGCGCAGCAAAGAACGAGTGGGTTTTTACGAGTTTCGTAAGATAAAGAAGAAGAAATTCCTCTCACGGAAAACTGTATTAAAGGAAAAACAGTCTTACTGTGAAGAAAATTCGTTGTACGAGCTTTTATCAGCGTAAATAAAAATCGTGAGTAAAAATCCTCATGTGCATTAAGTTTCACGCAACGAGATTAAAAAAGCATCTAGCCACATGTTTCTTGTTTAAAAAAGAAAGAAGAAAAAAAACGAGAAAGAAAAAACAAATATCTCGCTTTTTCGGCTGAATTTTTATGTGTTCTTTGCAACGAGCAATTCCGAGGACTCGTTTGGGAATACCCGAGGGCTGAATAAATGCGTTTCGAAGCCGGGTAGCTTCTCGCACCTTGGACATTTCTCTCTCACTCCGCTCGTCCAGTGGTCGAGATATTATAAAACGGAGGACTGCCAAGCCGAGAATGCGTTTGGAGCGGAGCACGCAACGAACAAAACTGTGTGTTACCGTCGGACGATGATATAAAAAGAAGCGTGAATGGTGAATCGGCTCTTCGAGAGCTCGATTCTGGCCCCGAAGGCTTTTTTCGTACCTTCCTGCTCTCGCTCTCTCATCCTCGTTTTATTACAGCAAGGAAAGGCGTTCCGCTCGCGCGCAGGTAACATTCTTACGGACTACCTGACCCACCTGGCCTCATCTCTCTCTCTCTCTCTCTCCTTCTCCCTCACACTTAGCTATACAATTCTGAGTCGTTTCGCTTCGATTTCGTGCGGGGCTAACAAAGCCCACGCGATTTTTCGCCCTAGCGTTCTTCTCCGAGTTGTCGGAGGAGAAAAACCAAAATCCAGTTGCCCGACGAATAGAGCACACAGACGAAGAGAAGCAATCAAGCTTCGAATCATTGAACTTCAGGATGATCTGCGAAAGAAAAAAATAATGATAATACAAGAAATGAATTTTCCTCGATAGCTGAGTAAACAATAATACGGGTGAATGAAGCCACGCGCCAGTATATTCTCATAAGAATATGTGGAGTGGACGGAAAGAGAGAGAGAGAGATGAGAAAAAAGGTCCAGACGGCCTTTGAACCTAAAATGAGCAGACCTCAATATCCGGCTTTTTTTTTCTACACTATCGTTCTCTCTTCGGCTCGTAGCTCGTCCACGGGGAAGTTGGGATATGGGATAGAAGAAGAAAAAAAAAAACTCGGCATTTCCGGGAGTGATATTGCTCGAGGGTTTTCTAAAGAGAGATTACAGAACCGCCGGGAGTTTTGGAGAATCTCTCGTTGGGCTAGAGAAATCGATTTTCGGATATGCGAGGGTCAATAATCACAAAAGTCACTTTATCCCTCTTGTTTCTGGAGAATCCGAGGTTGGAAACAGAGCGGAATATAAAAATGAACACCGAGGTGGATTTAGAAAACGAAAAATACATATATATATATACCCGAGGGCAGGATACGTACGAGGGGAAAAAAAAATATATATGAGAGAGATAAATGGTCTTGCACGAATGTGGCATCCGGTTGGCCACGCGCACCGCGTGTGTCCCGGGACCGACGTCACCGTCCTAGTCGTCGACGACGATGAACGGGCACCTGCTTCCTCACAGCTGTTTCCTCGATTCGCGGTGGCAACGATAATACAGGGGTCTCTCGTTGGAAAATTCTACGAGTGTGTCTATCCCGTGCACAATTCACGGTGGTCTACTTTGTTTTTATCTTTTTCTCTGCTTTGTCAGATTCTTCGTTCTTCGTACGTTCTACATTCCAAAAATGAGTAGTAACGTTCGGCAAAAAAAATTGTTTTCACCGACTTCACACGAATTTTTTCGTTCTTTAAATTCTCCCTAATTTCATTTTTTCCTTCTTTTCCTTAATATTTCTCTCTTCTCTGCTCCAAATCGTCTCCATTCTCACAACTTCGCTCCTTTCACACGGTAA
Organism: Oxytorus armatus; assembly: GCA_958009045.1. Classification (NCBI taxonomy): domain Eukaryota; kingdom Metazoa; phylum Arthropoda; class Insecta; order Hymenoptera; family Ichneumonidae; genus Oxytorus; species Oxytorus armatus. Next base: position 23,207,730 of record OY253748.1, read on the forward strand.
ACTTCGACAATGGCGACGAAACTCCGTTCGAATCACAATGAAAATCCAATGGAATCAAAATTTACGAAATTAATCAACCGACGACCTTTGCGTAGCGACTTCTCTCGTCCCCTTTTGTCCCATATTCCAGAAGTTCGATTATCAGTTTCAACGCGATAGCTCAACAAGAACAACGGCCACGATATCTATATGGTATAAATATAGACGAGGAGAAAGGGGATCGAGGCTTAGGCGAGGTGATATTGAAGTTTCCGCAAGTGCTTTGCGTCCCCCCGTCCTTTTCAACGCGTTGAAAAGGTGACGAGATTGAGGATCTTCTCGCAAAATGTGTATGGAGCAGCGAGGAAACAAACTTCGAACAAAAGTGAGGGGTCCCTCGGAGAAGATTTTCCCTGATTTCGGAGAAAAGAGGATTAGCGATGTTTGAAGAAGAAAAAAAAGTTAAAAAAATAAGTGATTCATGATTCCGAGTGCATTCAGGGAAAAGAAAATGTATGTGCATAATATACGTGCATTTTTCGTGGTTTATTGCAATCATAAAGGACCAACGTTAATGGAGATGGGACAATAAATTTTTCACGGACTGTTGGAGGGAATGGAAAAAGAAAAGGAGATTCGAGGTACCCGTTAGGATTCTCGATTTATCGGTTTTTACTGTCGTTTTTTTTCCCCCCCTCCTACTGGTACTCCACGCTTGTATGTACGATATATACGTAGCGAAGAACAATACGGGATATCACACCCCCTTGGGAACACCTCGTGGCCCTCTCCGAGTGTTTTGCGGCCCTTTTTCACAACAGATGCAATCCAAGTCGTCCCTGCTTTATTTTATTTTTTCTGTTCTCTAGCTGCTTCTTTCGAAGGGTGACCTCTCTCCTGCTCTACTGGGTGTGATCCCTTGAGACCTGTGGGGGTTTTAACTATCCTTCTCACTCTTCGATATATATATATATATATCGTTATATCCTCACTGCGGTCAGCCCGGTTAACTAGAGTATTGTTCGATTATTATTTCGGTACATATCGCAGCACTTGTTACTGCTTTGTGGCTGTGTCGTATGGCGCGATAATAAACGGCCGAACACCAGTGTGTATGCGATGTACGATGAGCTCTGCCTGAGAGTAAATAGCGTTTTTATTTTGGGGAGAACTTTTCGTCAATTCTGTGGAATATAATAAGAGTAACCCTGGTACGTCAGGAATAAAGGGATGTTATAACAGAATATTTTTACGGGAGCAGCGCGAGAAAAAAAGAAATATGAGAAAAAGGGATAAGACGATTAAGGGCGGGGTAAGGGTTTTCACTTTCGAAAACACGAATTTTTTTTTTTTCGTCTTATCTTATCGTTTAACACTTCAAGAATATGTCCTTAAAATTTTAAACCGATCTGAGCAATATTCTTGAAGTTATTGTCTTATTAATCTCCTGGCCTTTAACGCTATACCTCTAACAGCTGCGGTCGGTCGGGCTAGCAGTGCACTTTAGACGCGTTTTTCTCAAAACTACTTTTTCAAAGTCCGTGTTCACTGCCATTTAAAAACTACTTGACCGATTCATTTCAAACTTTGTACACATTTTCTACATATAAAATACCTCCCCCCAACGTTTAGTTAAATTTTTTTTTTTACATTATGGGGGGGGTAGGGTTTCAAAATGATTTTTTTTGCATTTAAAAAAAATTTTTTTTCTGAATGAACCGTATGTCGAGAATATTGTGTATAAATTTTAAGTCAATCGGAGTAAAACTAACGGAGTTACAGCGTTTCAAACGATTACGATTACGTGATACGGGTTCACGTATAAAAAACTTTAAATCGATTTTCCCGAAAACGTCATTTTCGAAGTTTGTGAACATTAGAACTCAAAATCTACTGAACCGATCCTTTTGAAAATTTAAACATTACTTCTTCACATAAATCAACAGGTAATCAGGAGTTTTTTTTTTTCAATTTTTTAATAACAAATTAAGCGCGATTTTTTGAGCTAAAATTGCGTTTTTCACTTCCAAGTGCTGCAAAAAAAAAAAAAAAAACTCTTCATAATTACCTCGAGAAATACATCACCTTTAAAATGCATATCAATTTTTTTGTTTCGGATGATCCGGTAACGAGTTATAATGTTCACCGCAAAACCACTTTTTTTCAAGGCGCCTCTGGAGATTCAACGTCACCGGCTTATTCATCAATATTTTTAATTGAAAATTTTTTCTGGGATACTTCAATAGTTGTACAATAATATGTAATTCTATTTAATAAAATTATATTACTCATGTCGCCGCAAAAAAATCATAAAAATATGCTTTTTTTTCGCCTTTAAATCCCTACCCCCCCGCCCCTTAAGGGTGTTTTCCACCCACAAAATGACGGATTTTTTCGTGGAAAATAACAGTTCACACTTTAGATGGCCGCCAAAAAATTTTTAAATGAAAAAAAAAATTATCAGAGAACGTTGGGGGGAAGATTTGATTATAATTTGACTAAATTTTCATGGTTTTTCATTTTCAGATAATTTCCGGCTGAATTATAGTGAACACCGCAAATTGTTTTTTTTTCCAAGACGTTCCGGGCGAAGCTCTGTTACGGGCTTATGCTTCAATATTTCTGCATGAAAAAATTACACAACATTGTCAAAAGTATGCTCAATAATGTACAAAAGGTTCGAATAAAATTGCTCAATCCATATTTGAGAAAAAAAATCGCAAAAAAAGTGTTTTTTTTAACGCTGAAACCCTTACCCCTCCGTTAAGAAAATTGAGAAAAATGATAAGAACGAACGGGGGGAAAGTTAAAAAAATGAGAAGAAGTTGGTGGTGACAATTTTTGAGATACGAAAGTGGCTACAATTCCTCGTAAGGCTACAAAACATCTGCTCCGATATCCGTCTCTATCTCTCACTCTTTTTCTTCGTCCCTCGTAGCGACTTTTAAACACACAGAAGACATGCGTTAAATGCTGCGTATATATTATATACAACCAAGCAAATACGTATCCAAAGATATGCTTGATGCGAGCGCACGAAGCGTTCTCCTTAAAAAATTTCAGCAGAGAGTTCTTCGCGGCTTCGTGGAACTTGTCCCACCTCGATGAGAAGCGGTCCTCACTCGCACGCAGGATAGGATATCCCCCCACCTTCCATTATCTTCTTACGATCCACGCGCTCACTCATTCTCTCATTCCTCCGTATGTATAAAGCGATATAACATGTATACGTATATACAGGATCCTTCGTTGATCGTTTTTGGTCCACGAAACATCTGCGGCAGCTGCTCGGCGTCGGCGTTCGAGCTTCCTTCAACCGCTTGGTCTTGTCGAACGCCAGGGAGAAGAAGGCAGGTGCGCAACGACGAGAGATCTCTTTTCTCTCCCTCGCCTGCCAATTACGCGTGCCTCTTTCTGCCTCCACCGTTCCTCTTCTCTTTCCCACTCCGCCCCTGCGTCCTCCTTCATTCTCATTTTATCTCGTCCTTCCTTCTCTCCTTACGAAACAAAAATGCGTGCATGTATGCACAGCCAAAAGGCGCCACTCGGAACCCTCTATCGGCACGAAATTTTCTCCTCCTTTTGTTTCTTCTTTGTACGGTCTTTTTTTTCTTTTTGGGACGATCATTCTCGTCAGAAGGAAGCCCCGAAGGATCGGCACGTGCACAAGACCCGGCCTTAAAAACCGTCATCAACGCGAACGGGAACTATGAGATTTTGCTAAAAAATTTCTCGATCTTTTGACTATCCAAAACCCGGCACTCGGGTATTGTTGTTTTTTCTCGTTTTTTTTTCTCCAAAGCTTCCGTCAAACCGTTCTGCTTCTTTCTTCTCACTTCACGCTGAATACGGCGAGACGATACTTCTCTTCGTTAATTATTCAATTGTGAATTTGCAGAGAAATGCGAGTATCTCTTGTTGGCGAAGAGAAATTCGAATGAATCCTTCGTGAATGTCCATGATGAACCGGTTTCTGACCGAAGCTACGTCAAAGAATTATTCCTACAAAGTCAAAAAGTCAGCCTCCCATCCCACTTTGTCAATTTCTTTGACGCCCTTACACCCTAAATTCTTCTTTCCACGTACATTATACATTTTGGAAGAAAAAAAAATGTCAGAACACGAGAGCCTGTTCTCGAATTTCGTACATCTCGCAGCTGCTAAACCACTTTTCGTATCTCGACGCTGAAATGTTAGTCTCGTCGTATGTGATTTGTTTTTTTTTCCCCGCGGTAACGCTGAGGGAAGAATAATGGTGACGTCTTTTTTTTTTTTGCTAATGCAGCTAGCTACTTTTAAAACGACTCCAACCACAATATCACGTTTTTACTTGTGTCGTTGTGAGCCCCTGAAGAAAATACAGTGCGCCAAAGACCCTTCCGGTTCGTACAGTGCGAACTCGAGCTCGTTCTCATTTATCCAAGGAAAAGGGCAAAAAATAAAAATAAAACTTTTCCCGGTTTTCTCTCCGACTCGAAGCGTAAAATTGCGAGACCCACCGGATTACGTTTCGTAACATTTGCTACAACTGTATATATATTTGTACGCTGTGTGTTTGTTCTTCGATATCTCACTCACCCATAGAGCATTGCAGCCCCTGCTATACCACCGCCGCATTGTGCCGCGATGTAGAGAGCCGCACGGAGAGGCGAGATTCTTCTCGATAGGGCGAACGATACCGAGACCGCAGGATTAACGTGACCTCCTGTTAAAAAAATACAAAAAATGAAATCACAAAATATAGAAGAGAGAACACCGAAAAATATCAGTAAACGAGCAATATTTTGGAAATAATTGATTATCGTTATCATCTGATTTTATACTTTTAGGTACATTTTTCTTCACTTTCTGTTCGCGTAAATAGATAAATATTTTTGTTGTAAATTTGAAGACAATTTCCAGTCAAGTGGCTACTAAAAGTTTGTTCCACGTATAGTTGTTGCGAACTTTGTGGATGACCGGTAAAACGGCAATGTTGTGTGGTATAAATAGAATAATTCATGCGTATCAGAGTGAGTATTGTCCGGTATTAAATGGAAAATAGGTGCAACGATCTCGGTACTCGGTACTCGCGAACCGAGACAGCGTTTATTTAACGTTTTTTTTTTTTTGCATACATTCGCGCTAGTGCGAGTGTACTTTTGTCATCGTTTGGTAGTACAGAGGACGAGGATACGTTGTACATTGTAGTGATGTCGGGCATCAAAGAATCAGGCGGGGTTATTGGATTCTCCGGAGTGCGTAGATACGGGCTTCGTAGGACACAGTAACGCAAACGAGCTATAATCGGTTAACGAGTCAATCGAGAGAGAAACGATGAGGGTTGACCGCAAGTCCCCGCCACCATAGCCACTAATGCAATGGGCAAAGGACAAAAAAAAATATCTCTTGAGATTAAAGTATTGCCAATTGAAGGTATGATTGAAGGATTATTAAAAAGAACTAAAATATTTAAAGATGTATTACGTATACATTCCCGGACAAAAGTGAGTAAGAAAAATTTATTGCTAATTTTATGGCATTGTTATTATTTAAAATCAATGCACTTAGAATCTTGTGCTTAATTTTTTTTTAAATTTACATCGCGACGCAAAGTAATGAAATTCTGATCGGATAACATTTTTTTTGGATTGTATACACGTTACATTCCTAGAGGGAGTTTGAAGCATTTTAAATAAAAGTATAATTAAAGGATTAATTACTAGAACGTTTAAAATAGTTTAAATGTCTTTGGTTAAAAATATAATTTCAAATGTATTACGAAAAACATTAAAAAGACATTGAAACATATCGAGATGTGTTCTCTTCGTGGATTAGAAAATAATACTTAAAATTCCCAACTCACCACTGACTTGTCCGAAGATCAGGTAAATCGCTGCGATCGCAAAACCCGAGGCAATAGCTGTCGCTAATACCGATAAACCGCTACCGTAGACGTTCGACGATGCGGCAGCGCCGAGAACGACGAAACCAAAGAGAAAAGTGGCAAAACACTCGACGGCAACGGCTCTCCATAGTTCAAGACTCCTAGCCTCGATCGACATCGGTGGACGACGCTCCGGCAATGGCTCAACATTATTATCCCTCAACGCGGAGAGTTTCGTCAAGAGCGTGACGATATGAGCGTCGACATCTCGCGGTAACGATTCCGTTGCCATTTTCGCTGAATGGTTTTTTTTTCTTCTTTTTTTTTTGCCCAATATTCAATTATTCAATATCGGTATTCGTTTCGCACTTCGGAAAACTTTAAAACATGTTCTTTATTTCTGCAATTCTCAAGGGAGAGAGAGAGAAAAAAAATGGTCCTTCCCTTCGAACGACGAATCTTCTCACTTTCTCTTGTTCACTCACTACCCGCAGAATTTCTCGTTTATTTCTTCACCCGCACGAGGCTGTTTTTTTTTGTCTTCTTTCTTTTCTATTAGACGAATACTTTACGGTGTTTGTCGACACGGAGAGATCGTAAACGAGGCTAAACGAACTTTAATTGAAGAGCACGAGCTCGCGCCGACAGAGCACGAGTATTTTAATAAGTATACGAGAATATAGCAATGTAATACTTGTTACGATTAATTCTCGGCTTTTATTGCCTTAATAATTTTCTCGTCACGGCAAATTGACGGAAATTTAAAAAATTCCGTTTTGCAATGAAAGAGAAAATTGTCCCGATCTTGCACATTTAGTCAACACTTTTTCCTCTACTTATTTTTTTTTTTTTTGCACTTTTGTAATGATCGCTGATGAGATCGATGCGATGCGTTCAGATATCGAAGAGAACACCCGATGTTGCCGCTGAGGCAACGCGCTCTCGAGTGACAACGAAATAGTACGAGGCGAAACAAGTGGGCAGCGAGGTAGAGAGAGAGAGAGAGAGAACGAGTGGATGTAGACTTGGCTGCTCCGACGAAGCACCCCCGTCGGGACGCCCCCACCCTGGCGATCCTCGCTTCGCTTCCCCCACATGAAGAGCACAAATTTCGAGAGGTATAAGGGAACTTTGCGAGTCTGGTGAGTACCCATAACGCATTTTGCTGCGTTCCGCAGTTGTCTGAAAGAATTAATACGTAATAAATAATAATAGCGGTGAACAAGTATTGATAAATAAGGATTCAAAAAATTAAGAACTTTTCGGATATGGCTGTCCAGGTATCTTTAGAAAAAAAAAAAAAAACCCTCAATTTCGGGAATTTTAATCCTATTTTTGAGAACTAACAACCACAGCATTTTCAATATTTTGAACTCAGTGCTAGGCACCGTTTCTCCGTACCTTGAACTTCTAATAACAGCACGAACGTCAGAGAGTCAAAAATCTAGCTGTATTAAAAAAAAATAATAAGAATGAAGTAATAACAAAAATTCTAATGACTCTCTAATGGAGCGTTAATGGACTTTGAAAGTTTCTCATCAGTGTTTGAAGTATTTTTGAAATTACCATTAGCAATGTAGTTTCCAATGCCAAGGGCCTTGGTGTGTAATAGCCGAGCAGGGAATTTTGTCTCAGGGAATTAAGGCGGGGGGGTAAGGTTAATTCGTACAAAAAAACGCATGTTTTTGTGATTTTTTTGTGACGACGCAGTTAAAATCTCTTTATTAAAACTAATGGTACAGTAAAATAAGACATTCGAAGAATATTATATAAAATTTTCACGAAGAAATATTAAAAAATACGGCAATGGCAGCAATTATTCGGACGTGTCTCGGAAAAAAGTAGAATTGCGGTGTCCCTCATAACTTGGTGCTGGATCATCTGAAATGAAAAAATGAAAGTTCATTTGTTAGACAATAGTTTTCCCCAGGTAACGCTGGGAGGGTTTTTCGAAATTTCAATTTTTCAATTTTTTGGAACATTTTGAAGGGAAAAACGCGATTTTTACGAAAAAAAAAAATCGCGTTTTTTCCTTCAAAATGTTCCAAAAAATTGAAAAATTGAAATTTCGAAAAACCCTCCCAGCGTTACCTGGGGAAAACTATTATCTAACAAATGAACTTTCATTTTTTGATTTTAGATGATCCAGCACCAAGTTATGAGGGACACCGCAATTCTACTTTTTTCCGAGACACGTCCGAATAATTGCTGCCATTGCCGTATTTTTTAATATTTCTTCGTGAAAATTTTATATAATATTCTTCGAATGTCATATTTTACTGTACCATTAGTTTTAATAAAGATATTTTAACTGCGTCGTCACAAAAAAATCACAAAAACATGCCTTTTTTTGTACGAATTAACCTTACACCCCCCCCCCCCCCCCCCCCCCCCCCCCAAGTAGGTGCCTCGAGAGAATATAGGATCTAGTGTGACGTATCCTGGAAGAAAATATCACATTTTCCACGTTTATCCTTCGATGACCCGTTCAGCCTTTTGACTCTGTGCCTGCTCCACGACGCTGACATTCTCGTCAAGACTTTTCCATTGTCGGCGATTTACACTTGTTCGTCTTCTTTCCGGCGTAGTTTAATAAAATATAAAAAAAAAAGAACGAAGATACGAAATGAATAAGCTGAACTGAAACTGAAATGATAAAGCATTATCGACTAAATTCATCGCGGGCAAAAGCATTTTTTCGTTCGTATCTAATCTACATCGTGTCTAATAATATACACCCTCGTCCAATTGTATACATTGGGGCGGTTAAACCGTATCTTTTCGAATAAAAAAAATTACTGCCAATAATTTGGCAAAGTCCCAATAATCATTCCTTTGTTGACTATCTGAGAATAACTGTTAACGCGAAATATAAAACTCGATAACGTTCCATATTCTTCCCCCGTGAATCTCGGTGTACGATTTTGTGTACAAGCCTATACGCTCTGATTCTCTGGATCAATGATCATCGTGTGCTCTCGCTGGCACAAAAAAAAAAAAAAGAAACGCGTTTTCTCAACAGTTTGCATTTCCGTTAGCAACGTTTAAACGACGTGTCTCCCTCTCTCTCCACTCGAACGAAGAGCTCGCGTGTGTTTTTAAAACAGTGCAATCGTTTCATCGAGCGCAGTAAAGCATTTATTGACGCGTAGGCGACCAATGAGAACTCGGTACGTGAGCCGTTGATGATATCATTATGATTCATTAAGAAATTGCCCACCACCCTCGCTCCAGCTTACACGGAAAAAGCTCTTTCATCTTCGACTGACAGTCTTCGGCTCACTTTCACCGGTGTATTAACTGATCTGTCGGAAAATTTTTAAAAATCGCGAATACGAATGGTTCAAAAACTAAATATTGTATAAGACTTCAATTGAATAAATTGAAATCGAAAACAAAAACTATGTTCAAACATCGATGGAAAATTTCATAAAAAATATTGAATCGAACTAAAAGATTAGTCTCTGAGAATCATTGGATTGAAATATCATTTTAAAAAAACATAGTGTTCCGTATCGAATAGTTGTGAATAATCGAGAATAGTTATGCTTTGAAATAATCTATTACAATAACTTTTTATATAATTATGTTGTTAGAAAATTGTGTGAAATAATTTTTCATCGGAACGTTGCCCATATAATTACTGAATCCGTGATGCAATAACGCCAACTTCATGATTAACCGATTCCAGAGTCATACATCAGGGAATGTAAACATTCCGGAATATTATAATCATCCATTTCCTCGCATGAATTTTTAACCCCCGTCTATAATACCCGGTGAGCAGGTCACGAGTGAACGTACTAAATACATAGTGAGAGATGTATAGTTTGTGTCGTAACGTAACCGACGCGTGCGTCGGAGTTCATTCACGCTTTTGCTTATTACGATTTGTTTTCATAGCGTTGTACTACATTACTATAATCCAACGTTTCGTACTATAGAATGCTCAACCTGAGAGAGAGAGAGAGAGCGACAGAGAGGGAGAGATAATAACTAAAGATCTATCTGCGGTAATCGCTAACGGTAACGGAGACTTTCGCTTTTTTCCCCACCCACAAAGAGTAGATATGGTCGCGAGAGTGGCACAGTGAATTCTTGTCTCGAGCGAGCTCAGAGCCAAATAGCGGAGCGCAGTGTTTTACCTGTCCTGCCTGATGGGCAAAAGCATATTGCAGCGCAATGGAAGAGACTCGGGGGCTTCCTCTGCGCCAAAGGTGTGGCGAGTAAACTTCCAGGGGGAGACACTAACACACGAGTCTCTTACTATAGACAAAAATCGTTTACTTACAACACAAGTGGTGTTATAGCTCTCGCAAGTGGTTAAAAACATTCGAACTATAGAGTTGTGCAGCTCGGCGCTGTGTGTGTGTTTGTGTGCGTAACTGTTGTATCGCGATACTTCGACTATAGTAGACATCGTTTCGTCAGCAGTGAGTCGCTAGCACGCGGTCCAAGATGGTGACGCTCGTTGTACACGCCTTTATTAAAGGGCGCGTCATTATTGCACTGATGTTGTTGTTTCAAGCCGTTGAGTTACATTCCCAGGACAGGAGTTCGTACGGTGAACGTTCTTACGGTCGCGACGGTGTTTACGTGCCTCCAGGCACACCGGGACATCAGACCTACGTTTACAAAGACAGAAGATACGGTTATCAGCCAAGCTACCTGGATCCTGTTTATAGGGGACCTACCAGAGCACCGGAAGATCGTTTTCATTATGAGGTAAGCGTTATTATAGCATGAATTACAAAGTGCTTGGTCATTTTCTTTTTACTCGTTGTACAGTGACATTGAGAGATGAGGGGGACAAATACTTTTTAGTTCGAGTCATTTTACTCTGGTGTGCTCCAATTTCAAATGTACCTGCTCCAAAAAGGTCCGGATTCGTCGATAAGGAAGATCCCTCTGCCCTTTTTAGATTACATATTTTCGTGTTCTTAAGTGTCAATGTCCGAGGACAACTATCCACTTTGTTTGGTCACGTATGAACCTGCGATCCATTTTTTCCCCTCTCCAGTAATCATTGAAGTAACTACGTGATAAACTTCCTCCGTTATTTCTCTTTATGTTGTCTTCATTAATCATCAATTATCGCGGTTTATTCACTCAAGGAAACACCCACGCATCCCGAATTGCCGGGTATATTGGGCGGTTGGCGAGAGGATCTTCAGGGCAAAGAGAGACCGGACTCAAAGAATCTGGACAAAGATATATTCGTTACGACCGATTACGGACAGGTTCAGGGTTTCAAAGTTTATCTCTATGATCATCCGGAAGCGCGACACAGACCATGGAATTTACCCGTTGAGAGGGTAACCGCGAGCGTTAATGTTTTTCTTGGGATTCCTTACGCGATGCCACCGACTCGAGAAGGTCGATTCAAACCACCGCAGAGACACAAGTAATGAAAAAAAATGATTGATTGACATCTACAAGAAAATGTTTGCAAATAGCATTTTTTTGGGGATGATATTTTGATAATAAAAAATTTCAGGCCTTGGCAACTTTTGCAAGCTGTTGACTGGGGACCAGCTTGTCCACAGCCAAGCTCTTACACCGGAGCTACAAAAGGTATTCGTGACGTTGACGAGGATTGCCTATATCTCAATATATTCGCCCCAAACGTGAGTCAATAGTCATTAATTAAATTTCTATTGTTTTCTCTTTGAATCCCGCATTTGTTGATTTTTAATTGATATTTCAGGCACAATCGGGAGTGGGAAAACGTTATCCGGTTATGGTTTACATTCACGGTGGTGAATTTCTACACGGAGCTAGCAATCAATTTCCAGCTCACATGCTAGCCGCTTTTTACAACGTTGTCGTTGTTTCGATGAATTATCGTCTCGGAGTACTGGGTACGGTAATTCTCCGGACATCCGGAATTTCATGATTTGCGGTATTTAAAAAAAAAAAAATCACGAATCTTCATTAAGACTGTGGCTTATAACGATTGTAAACAGGATTCCTGAGCACCGGCGATGAAAATAGTCCGGGAAATTATGGAATTCACGATCAGGCAATGGCCCTCCAATGGGTCGCTGATAATATACAAAATTTTAATGGAATGCGAGATTCTATAACGCTTTTTGGTCCTGGAGCTGGTGCAGCTAGTGCTGGATTGCTCATGGTCGCTCCTAGGTGAAAATTAATATATCATTAAGAATTTCTTCATCGTATAAAATCACAATCATATAATTTTCGATATTTTCTTTTTAATGCACGAAAATTTATGAAAATTGGCAAGAATTTTCGCTGTGATTACGCAGCAAAGTTTCGTGATGCTATACATGAAGGATCCTTAAATATATTCCGAACATGCAATTAATTTCCTATTTACGGACATTCTTTTTTTTACTCATTTTCTTTCAGAACGAGACATCTCGTCTCCAAAGTCATAGCACAATCGGGATCCGCTCTTGCCGATTGGGCACTAATAATCGACAGATATCGCGCACAAAATACCTCGAGAGTTTACGCAGAGATGATCGGTTGTAGCATAGAGAGCAGTTGGAAGATGATGCAGTGTCTAAACGGTCGTGGCTTTCTTGATTTGGGAAATTCGGAGTTAAAACCTGACGTTGGAATGTTTCCGTGGGCACCTGTCCTTGATGCAAATTTTACGGTTCCACATGGTGTTTACGATGATTGGCGAGCCGAGGATTGGCACTTTTTCACTGCGACACCTGAGGACAGTATAAAAGCGGGAAATTTCAGTAAAAATCTTGTCTACATGGCTGGCGTTACGACGCAAGAAGCAGCCTGGCTAATCCGTAAGTTTGTGTCATAATATTTACTCAATCTTCTCGGATAGCGAAAATGTGACAACCCTAGGACATAACAATTAATCCGCATCGACATTTCAACGTTTCATTTTTTTTCACTTATACAGACAACAATGCGACTTTAAGAAAGAATAATTTCGTCATTAATCCGGAGATGTTTGATCAAAAAGTCTGGGAAATGGTTCTTCGTTATAATTACACGTTAAATCCGTGGGGTGTTTACGAGGCGATAAAATATATGTACACGTTTTGGCCAGATCCGAAAAACGTTACGCTCCTTCGTGATCAATATATAAACGTGAGTTTGATGCTACTTAAAAAATATTGTTTTTCTCCCAACATCTATTACGTCGTAACAAATAACCTTTTGACATGAAATTATTTTCAGTTGCTATCCGACTTTCATTACGTTGCCCCTTCGGACAAGATTGCAAAGCTCCTTGTCGCTAAAAAAGTGCCCGTATATCTATACGTTTTAAATACAACGATAGAAGCTCTGAATTTGCCACACTGGCGTCGGGTCCCTCACGATACGGAACATCTTTTGCTCACCGGAGCTCCTTTCATGGACACTCGTAAGCAATTATTGTCGATTTATATCCTCGTCGTGAACGTTCGTGAATCTCGAAGTGAATTATCTATTTTAGAATTGTTTCCGGAAAAATGGGCACTACGACGAGACATGTGGACCGATAACGATCGTAATATGAGTCATCTATTTATGAAGATGTACGCAAACTTCGCAACTTATGGGTAACGTTGATTGTTTCATAAATTTCTGATTTTTCTTGTCCTTTTTCTCGATACACCATTTTTTTCTTAAATACCTCGTTTGTCACGTAGAAATCCAACACCCTCGCAGATACTCGGCCTACATTTCGAAGCCGCCAAACCCGGTTACTTGAAGTATCTTAACATCAATACGACTTTCAATAGTTCGGTACTTTTTAATTATCGTCAGACCGAGAGCGCTTTTTGGTCGGAGTATCTTCCTACGGTTATAGGACGTCTTGTACCGACGTATCCTCCGGTTACAGAGGTATTACATTTGTCACCTATTTTTTTTATAATTATTGAATTAGTCTAAACGGATATGTCTTGAAAAATCTTCAATACTTCACCTTAATCATGTTCGTTCCTTTTTTTTCTCTTTATCTTTTCTGCAGTACTGGTGGGAGCCCACACAACCGTTGCAAATAGCCTTTTGGTCAATGTCTACGGCTTGTCTTCTACTCATTGTTCTGTCCGTCGTTTGTTGCATGCTGTGGCGCAATGCCAAGAGGTAAGAAAAAGGTAAACAGAACCAAGTCCAAGTGACGATTATCTCGATACGTGGGCAATAATTCTACGTATACGGTATAATACCTCGCCAGTTTTTGGTATCGGTAGTGCACGGGATTACTGGTTCTGCTTTTCCTATCGCAAAAACAAAAAAATACAAAATATTTTACATATTATTATATTAGTACACGAAGAGGTGGAACGATATTTTTTTATATACCATAGATGGGCAAAATGTAATTTTTCGGTTACCCGTAAATATCAAATGTCTTATTTCCATCTGGCAATTAGAGTTTTTTTTGTACGCAATTGATAAATTCTATTTTACCCATCTCCGTGACACAGCTTGCGTACATTACTAACAAATTTCTGTCTGTAATTAATTTGAAACGATAAATTTAGCAAAACGGAGGCTGCGAGAAGATACGCAGGTACAGTGACAAAAGCACCAAATCACGCACTCCGCATTGAGTTTTTTTTTGTTGTTTCTCCTTCGTACAAACTTATTTTGGCACAAGAGTGCATGCGATCACCTTTATTTTCTGTTGTTATCAACGTCGTTTGTGTGTATAATAAAAACGTGCAAAAGTGTAATTTTTCTTGCGATTCTTTCGCACTTTTTTGCTTTTTTTTCTAGACAATCTGATCACTACTATAGCGGAGACATCCTCATGGTCCGAGACGACGGACATTCGGAGGGAATCGAGAATCTGACGCGTGCTTCGAAGGAGAACATGTATGAATATCGTGACGCACCGGCAGCCTCGAACAAAGGACGTTTACCACGACAAAATGAGACGAAGCTTCAAGAGCGTTTGGCACAAAATCGCAAATTCAGCTCGACACCGTCGTTAAGAAGCAATTCAAATATGTCGTTGAAGGACATGAGAAACGAGGGTTTCGTTACTAGCTCGCCGAACGGTCATCCAGTGAGATTAATTGGCAAAGCATCCAGTCAAACGACACTTACCAAAGGTAAAAATCGAACACACGTTGTACAAGGAGTACCACAAACGGCGGTGTGAGACATCCCATTATTTTACTCTCGGAGCTCCTGATCAACGAATTTTATAGGATCATATTTATTTTTAAAATAAAATTCGAACAAATATTGACGAATGAAAAATCATAGTCGCGCCAGGGGCTGTATCTTAGAGAAATACTATTTTTTACATGATTTTTTTTTTCCGTTATTTTATGAATAATTCTTCTGTCGCAAAGAGTAATAAAATCTTCATAATTATTCATAAATGTTCATTGAAGAGAAATCTTTAAATGGTTCGCTTTTGCCCATTTCTGATTAACGTCCTCATCGATCTCATTGTCAGATAGTATCGTCCCTAAATGTATAGTAGAAACAGCATCGAGTACTCGTTAAATGAGTGGTAAATTATTAAAATCATCACAACAAACTCATCTCACTTAATCGACAATTATGTCTGAGAAACTTTAGTATATTTGGAAAAATAAATAAAATTACCGTAACAAGTTTCCTGGTAATGATTTTTTGTTGAAATTCTTAATAAAGCAGAGTAATGTGAAATGGGACAAAAAATTTAAAGCAGGGTTTTTGAACATGAGCAAGTCCTTTAATGTCATCTGAATATTGAGACTCCTCTCGAAGCATGCTGTATCAGTGCTGGGTCATACCTGATTTAAAAAAAAAAAATTTACCACTAATTCTGACCAGTAAATAACTGTAGCTACCTTAAAAGTGTCTTGTATATCAATGGCCATTTCAATTTATATCGCTTTAGGACTTTTTATCACTGCCAGATGACAAAAGCTTCATAAGGAAATGAGAGGTTTATGCCAATGCTTAATATACTCACTCAGGCGGAGTCAAAGTACAAGCTCCTCGGTAGGTCGTTTCTGTTTTTTTTCTTTTTCTATTCAATTCCCTCCGGTAGATTGCGAGAGTCCTTTTCAGCAAGATTATCCGTCCATCGAAACAATCTATGATAAAAAAAATCGTACAAATCTACTAACGCACATATTTCATCTTAGGTATTAACGTTGTAATATATATACACAAACACGACCTATATATTCTAGGATAAATATACATATTTATATTTCGGAGAACAAAAAAAAAAACACATTTGGAATATGTACGATGCTGTAAGTATAATAGTTAGGAAACTTTCATGTGTTCGTAGATTTTGTAATTAGCGTAATCGAGTAATCAATGTACGACGAGAACAATTATCAATCTGCAACTATAATTTTTATTTTTTATTATGTATATAAAGTTAGAGATTACAGAGACTTTACCGCAAAGCATTCTTCGTAAGCCTAAGACATTAGTAATTAAGAAACGAAAAAAAAACACATATTCAAAATGTTTGATATAAATGTGTCTAAAAAAAAAAAAAAATGTACAATAATATACAAAGTGATTTGTAGCATTTTATACGAGAAACGTTTTTGGCTCTAACGAGTCAATATTGCACAGTTTTTTACAATTAAAAAAGAAAAATTATGCAAATGAAAAATCCTGTGCTTACTTCACGTTTTGTGTCCTCCACGATCCTTGTTCGTATTATTGATAAAGGAGTTGCAGAATTTCGTCTTGATCAATGGAACATAAACTATTTTAACTTTAAAAACCGAAAAAATAAAAGGATAAGAAAACCGGCACGTGTCGTTTGTTACGTGTCGTCCGCCATTTTGTTTGTTTACTAACAATCCGTTTTGGCATGCGTGACTGACCTCTGAGTAACCTTCAAGCACTTCTCATAATCGGAAATGAAATTGCAGAGCGGATTTCACGTGAAACAAAATAACAATAGTTGCGCGAATTAATCAATGAAATTATTGATTAAAAATAAAAATTTTGTAAACTAGAATTAAATTATAGTTGCGCGAATCGTAAAATCCTATTGATTTCGGGAAAATCATCGCGCTTATGAGAGATGGTCCTGCCAAACGACGACGTGAGTCGTTGTCCAATTTTACGTCACTTCCGGCAAGAATATGAGATAACTTTTTGGAGGGAAATTTTATTATTACAACAGGATTGCGTTTCGACGGGTAAAGAACGAGAGGATCGTCATGTACAGACGAAAAATCGTTTTGATCCATTGCAACTGGACGTTAAGTGTCCGGATACGGCGATACTTCTTCTCGGAAGTCGTGAACGTCCGGTGCTCGTTGCAGCGGCTTCTGCATTGACAAAATTCGCCGCTAAGGGAAAGGAAAATTTACAAAAACTCTTTGAATTGGACATTGTTGACAGTCTGATGCCTCTCATCGATCACGAGGATTTGTTCACACGACGGTATACGAAAACATTAATCATTCATTCGACGAGCAAAAAGAAAGAAATGTATTGAGATTTTTCTTGCAAAAATTTTTCGAGATTTGCCGCACGACTTCTGGGAGAAATGACAGCGATCGAGTTTGTAAGAAATTATCTGCTCGAATCCGAATTTCATGTTCATCACTTCACGAAAATCATTGCGGAAGATTCTGATGTCTTTATGCAAGAATTTGTTTCTCTGATACTTGCTGAAATCTCGAAAGATCCTTACGGCGCTGCAAAACTCTTGGACCACTGTTCCAAACTTGATTTTCTCTTTGACAACCTTAACATCCCGGATCCTGATGTGAAAAAGAATAATATTGAGATTATGAACAATTTGCTGAAGGATTTAACTGGTGCCGATAGAATAATTGAGTCCCAGGTAGATATTTGTTGCTTGATATATTTTAGGATTCATTATTATTTACTGATCACAGTCTCTGGTGCAATCAATTTAAACAATTTAAAAATTTACTAAATCTTTCAGGCATTCAGCTTTTCACTAATCGGCCAATTGTTCGAGGAGCCTTATCCAGAGATACAGAGTCTAGCTCTGTCCGTACTGGAGGCCCTCGTTGGAAGAAGCAAGGATGATCGTATTCAGCAACTTTCCAAGGAATCTGGAACTTTGAAATCTTTGTTGGATCTTCTAAATGTGAGGTTGCATTATTTCTCAAGAAAAAAAAATAGGAAAAAAAATTTAACATTTTGTCCAGAACACTGACTACTCTAATCTGCATTCCGATATACTGAGGGTTTTAATGCGAGCTGTTGAAAATCCAGCTACCATAGAAATCCTTATTTCGGACGGAGGAGTTTCAAAGCTTTTTCAGTATTTCGAGACTTCCACGAATCCCAGAGAATTACGAGATATTCTCGACGTTCTCGTTCGCCTCGCAAACACGACATCTGGAAGAGAAGTAGATTGAAGAAGAAACATTATTCAAAAAAAATCAATATAAATTATAAATCAATGTAAATCAATATTATTTTGAAAATCTATACCTAAATTTATTACAGACTTTGCACAATTTTGGGATCGTCAAACATCTTCTTCGTAATTTGCGTAGTTCTTCCCGAGACCAGGAAATCACCAGAATTGCTTGTTACGGAATTGGCATGATGTCACGTTACGAGCCAGCCTCTAAGGGAATTACTCAAGAAAATCCGACAATAGCGATCTTAGGTGCGATTTCGTTTCGTAACTTTTTCTCTGAAATCAAATTCTAGTACGAAACTTCATCCGTTTTTTTTCTTCTTCATTTCGCAGATATTCTGAAGGACGAGAGTCTGAAATGGTGCGTCCGAGAGGCAGCTGCTTTTGCTGTGAAAGAATTGTGCACGAGTGATCAGAAAAATTGTCAACATTTTCTGGACCTCAAGGGTCCAACGTATCTTCAGTGGTTGCTGAAACAAACGATTGATAAATATCCTTTAGAGATCGGAATTAAGGCCATTAATATTCTTACTATTATCGGCGGATATCCTGACTTTAGAAAGCTTCTCGTGGAAGTCGAACTTGTTGACTCTTTGTGCACTTCGTTCGAGGTAATATCTGATTTACTAAGGTTTACAAAAACTTTATGAATAAATCATTGATATAAATGAATTTTATTAATAGATATTCTCTGTTTTTTTTGTCTCACTCGATCAGGCCAAAGATCGAGCTGCCGATGAGTTGAAGATCGCAGCGTGCAGAGCTCTGTCCAATTTTTCCGTGGAAAAACGTACCCGTGAAATTTGCCTCGCCAGAAATTTCGTTAAGAAGCTGTTTCATCTGTTGCTCGATAATGAATCGACTCCTGTCCGAGCTGCGGCAGTGCAGCTAGTTCAACAGCTCTCTGGGGATCCCGCAATGGCTGAACAATTCGTGCAGGCCGGATATTTGAACTAGTATTTTTATCTCATACAGTAAATTAAAAAATATATGAGTAAATATCGTTTGATCGAAGGTTCTCGATGTTTTTAGCATGCTAAAAAATCGCGCCGTCTCGAGTGTCGTTTCCACTTGGAATACAACCATCGATTCTCTATTCTCGGCTCATTTACCTGTCAAGTTTGCCGCTACAGGACGTATATCAATGAACGAAATTACTGACGATGGTTTTTACATAATGCGTCGTCACATTTGCCCGTGTGTTACTTCTGTGATATATTAACGACGGATGAAAAAAAAAATCACCCTCTAATTTGCTTGATATCGTCAAAAGAAAAAAAAATCTTTTAACCTCAGGTTTCCCATACTCGACGAGCTTTTTCGCTTTAAAATGTGTCCTATGGAACCCATCTACGTCGTAAATTTTGCTGATCCTCGTTCAAGCATCACTGACGATGAATCGCGTTCGTCCTCAACGGTGAAACGACATTCCTCCATGAATTCAACGAACACTCGTTTGGAAGTGAAATTTGGAAGATTACAAAAAGATCCTTATCTCCACGATTATCTGGAACTTTTTAAATGTATCTTAGCGGCAAACGAAATTTTCGAACCGTGAGACGACAATTTTTACAACGACTTTAATTTAAAAAAACAAACGAAAAAATGAGAGATACCATATCTTGATTATTTAGAGCCGAGGAGACACGACGAGAAATCCTGAATATAAGCAAAATAGCAATGCGCGCTAAGCTTCTCGGTAATTTCGTAGTTCGTCAGATGTCGGGTCCGATTCCTCGTAATCCTTGCATCGATCATCAGCTGGATATTCACGTAAGAGAGATTCGCGAGGATATTGGAACGAGCGTTATTCCACTTGGACAGCTGAGAGTCGGCTCGTATCTCGAGAGAGCTTTGCTCTTTAAAGTTATGGCGGACAAAATTTGTCTGCCCGCTAGTCTCGTACGAGGCGAGTATGGCAAAGCTTGGAACGAAATAGCTGTTCCAGAGGTACGTAAATCGTGGAATGAATTATAGCAGTACCGCCGTTCGAATATTAATGTGGATAATATTTTAGCACCGTAACTAATTTGCAACGAGAATTTATCATAGATTGACAATCCGGTCGAGGATTTGGATACCTCCCGCCTACCGGAAGTTCTCGATCCAAGATCAAACGCCAATCTTTTGAAGGCTCAACGAGAAACAGCGAAGAAATCGTTGATGCCGGTTGCATCTCGTGAACACGATTTGAACAAAATTCACGTATTTCACGACAATCTTAAGACCATACTGCCCACGAGCCTACTGCAGGAAAATTATATAGTCGATCTGATGGAAAACCCCGGTGATTTGATTCCGATAAAAAGTTCAAAAGCCAGAGCATACTGCGCTCCTATATCACATTGTGTCATGACCTGCGACATCTAAAATTCCGTTACGACGAAATCTTTCCCACCAAATTTTGGTTTATTAAAGGGGGGGGGTAAGGTTAATTCGTACAAAAAAAGGCATGTTTTTGTGATTTTTTTGTGACGACGCAGTTAAAATCTCTTCATTAAAACTAATGGTACAGTAAAATATGACATTCGAAGAATATTATATAAAATTTTCACGAAGACATATTATAAAATACGGCAATGGCAGCAATTATTCGGACGTATCTCGGAAAAAAGTAGAATTGCGGTGTCCCCCATAACTTGGTGCTGGATCATCTGAAATGAAAAAATGAAAGTTCATTTGTTAGATAACAGTTTTCCCCAGGTAACGCTGGGAGGGTTTTTCGAAATTTCAATTAAAACATTTTTTGGAACATTTTGAAGGGAAAAACGCGATTTTTACGAAAAAAAGAAATCGCGTTTTTCCCTTCAAAATGTTCCAAAAAATTGAAAAATTGAAATTTCGAAAAACCCTCCCAGCGTTACCTGGGGAAAACTATTATCTAACAAATGAACTTTCATTTTTGCATTTCAGATGATCCAGCACCAAGTTATGAGGGACACCACAATTCTACTTTTTTCCGAGACACGTCCGAATAATTGCTGCCATTGCCGTATTTTTTAATATTTCTTCGTGAAAATTTTATATAATATTCTTCGAATGTCATATTTTACTGTACCATTAGTTTTAATAAAAAGATTTTAACTGCGTCGTCACAAAAAAATCACAAAAACATGCCATTTTTTGTACGAACTAATCTTAACCCCCCCCCAAAGAATCGATTCTCATAATAGAATAATGATTCGTTCGTAAAATACGAAGAAAAAAGAAATGTTTTTTACATATTCGTCTCTATTGGGGATTGCGAAGCGACGATTCAAACTTTGGTACGTCGTGAAGTCCTATAATCCGTACACGTATATATTTATATAATACATAATATTATTATAATTGTGGAGATGGCAACTAGAAGCTTCGTCTTCTCTCTCTCTCTCTCTTATATCATAATTTTTTACACACAATTTGTCATGTTATAAATAATCAACGAAGGACTTGATGAGTTTCATCAACATTTGCTTTTTTTTTCGTTTGTTATCGCAGTTCAAAAAACTATCGGCTACTTTCCGGATTCTCTGTCGTGTGTCTCGACTGTTGTTGCTGCTGCTGTCTCGAATCACCGAGTTTCACAAGACCGAAGAAACTCTTGTCGTGCTGGAACAGCGTGTATCTGGCTGGACCAACGTCCTTTAGGACTAAACGATCACCCGCTTGGAGAACTGTTATCTGAGCCGAGAAGCAAGATCGGCTCTTGTGACCTGTGCCAGGACTGTAAACCTGCGAGGTAATGAATAATTGAGACACGTGCGAGCACCAAAACGCTTCCCAAACGATCATTTGCCTCGTGGTAGCAATTGTTTTTTTTTTTGCGATATCCATTTTGAACTTGAACTGTCACTGGAAAAAATGTATTTACCATACATTGTAGAATCGGTTGTCCGTTAACGAGTACGTGAAATCCGTTCTCGTCGTGCTCGTCGAGATAATGAATTTGTCCATAGACGAGATAAAGTCCAGGCTCGTGAACGACGAGTCTACCGTCTCGCGATAGAGTAAAGTGCCGGCTCATACCGAGATCCGTCATCCATTCGCTCGGTCGCCAAGCTTTGAAAATACCCTCATTGTGTTTAGCCCTACCGTTGCCAGTGTGCTCGTCCTCCATACCAAAAAGCGAGCTGTCAGCGCCGTAATGAGCGGCGAATACTTGCCTGGGTGCTCGTAGATGACGTCTCGTCATTACTCTCGGTTTTAAAGATCTTCTCGTTAAATCGGATTTCTGAAAAATAGAAAAGTAAAGGTTTTACTTACGGATTTTTTTTTACTGTTTAAAAATTTAATTGATCGAGTAACGAATTGACGACCTGATGGATTAACCGCATATTCCTACTGTGACTCAACGACACCGCATGACGTCTGAAAGTCGAACGAGACGTTGGAAAACCTTCAGAATCGTCCATTCCCGTTATCGCAAAATATTTCTTTGGTGGATGTCGATCCCAGGGAGCTTCGCTGCAGAAAAAAAAATCAAATTTTTTTTATTGTTCCTTTAAAAGTAAACTTCTATGAACTTTTGCGAATAGCTGACACTCAAGATAGGAAATGGAATGTAAACTATCTAGTTCTTAAAACATTTGCAATAATCATTGGCTGTTTCCTTAAGTCGTTTTAGCAGAAAGTACAAAGTATCTATAAAGATATATTTTTTCACTTTTATGATTTTGGAACCAAACTTACGTAGTTGAGATTTTGGTCGTCTTCTTCTTCTTCTTGCTCGTTCGAGAATCAACGGGTCGATCTTCGAAGATTTTTTCGTGTCTCGTGCGATTGCGCTCGTCCCGAGAATATGGAATGACGAAAATTGCCTTATCAACGTTCTCCTGTCCGATCGGATTTTCCTCGGTAATGGCCCGTCGTTGCTTAGTACGATTTTCCTTGATCGTTAAATGTGAATTTTCTGTTAATCGTTCAGCCGGATTTCGTGAGGTTTCACGATTTTCATCCATCAAACGTTCTCTCGCGATATTTTCTCGTGTCTCATGGACGCTCTTCTCCAACTCGTCGCCTCGTTTAGCCTCGACTTTTTGAAGAACAGCTAGCATCTCAAGACGTTCGCGACTCGTGCTCGCCGAGGTGCTTCGCAATTTTTCGCCCTTCGATGAACTCTGCTGCGAGGCCTGAACGACGTGAGACTGGCGAGTCGTTGCGCTCGTTGGTTCGACAGGATCTGAGGGATAATCGTTCCAATTTTGACTGTAATCCTCGTCGTAATTATTGTCATAATCGGCACTCTCGATATCCGCCTCGCCGGAATCTTCATCAGTTTCGCTGCCATCACCGTAAAGCTGCAAATATTTATGAATACATTTTTTTCTCTCGTTATATCGTTCTTCTTGATATTTTTTAGGGCTAAGGTGGAGGGTAAAAGGATATAGAGAAAAATTTAAAAAAACGGGTGGATGAAGGTTGAAAAATGAGAGTGTAAAATTTGGTTTTAATGATCTTTTTAACAACATAATTGTTAATTAGATCATTACTTGAAAAGACCGTTAAACTCTCAATCTTTATTTTTTTTATTTTGTCATCTTTATCTGCATATTTTTGTCGTTAATTAATCACTAATTAATATTACGAATGTCTCTTAACCAAGTCATTCACCCCTGTAAAGTTGACGAGGTAAAGTATGAAGATAACTGGTGCGATTATAAAATATATAAGTATACAAAGCAAGCACGATATGATATTATAGTTACGCCTACGATAAATCGCGAGCTCCCGGTCACGACGAGGAATTAAGCCAATTATTATTTGATATTATCATTAGAGTCGAATTAAGGCATTGTTCATATTTCTTAGTCTCTCTCTTTCTCTCAAGCATATTAAAACTCTACTTTGTCAGTTGTTAATTTCAATTGGCGAACAATTCCTGGTATCGTGTTTGAAGACGGTATTTCCATCTCCATTATTACTGATAGATAAAAGACATATAAGAAGAATGACAATTGGACATTTTTGAAGAATGTTCGAGATTTTGTTCGACGATCCGACAAATGGGATTTGGAATAATGAAAAATTGATTATTTTTTTCGCGAAAAATTGAAAATCTCACCTGCTCCTCGAATGCCTTGAGCTCATCCATGAAATCCTCATCGAACAAACGATGCCTCAGTGTCTCGATGTCCCTCTTCATGACTTCTATGTCCCTCGTGTTACTGATAACTCTGTGCAACTTCCAGATTTCTATACCGGCACAAACGAGAGCAACGAAAATAGCAATGAGACTGAGTATACTGTGTCTACTAGGACGAAAACATTTCGTTGGTTTGTTGAAACCTTGTTCCAACTCCGAGTGCGATATATTGAGATTTTCGCGTGAAAAATTGAGAAACGATCTTGTTTCGTCTCTCGCGACACTCGTCGCCGTGCCGTCGATCGAAATCTTTTGATTGCCCCCTTTTGACTTCATTCTCGTGTTTCTCCGATCGTCATCCGTCATAACCGTCGTCATATTCTCATAGGTCACCGATCATTGATCTCTTCGAGGGACGAGATGGAGAATGAGGGAAGACGAAAGATAAAATTCAATTTTCCGGACGTATCTTTACCTCGTTTCGATCGCTCAGGTGTGAGACGTAAATTCGACGATGAGAGAGACTTGAACGCTCGAATAAACGATATTTCACTTATGGACTTTCCACCGGTGAGTTCTAAACCTTTACATTTACTTTTGTACTTTTTTTAAATACCTTTTTATTGTAACTTTTCATTTGCTTTTACTTTTTACCCATTAACAGTGCTTCGTTCATCTTTTTGTTTTTAAAATCAGCATTTATATAATTTACATCCGTCGATGGAACTTTTGTTTATTTGACTTCAAAATATTCGAACTTTATTTTTCTTCTTCACGTTTCCTGTATGCATTATCTATAAAAAATAGAGTATCACGTTTACATTCGCTAATTTCACAGTTTGACGCACGCCCCAACTGTCTCGTTGATTGAATTTCCGTTTCTCGTTTATATCTTCTCTTCTGTTCCCGTTCTGTCTCACTGAGAAGTTTTACGTACCGTAACGATTAAAACCTAACGATACACTCCTGCTTTCAGAATGATACAACTTTTACGAGGCTGGAGGACCAAATTTAACAAGGTTTTTTTAACGATTTTCTTCGAGAGATAAATGGTTAATACCGTGCTTTCGTGTTTGGGGCTCCCTAACGGTAGCCCCCTCCCCTCGGAAGATTTACGATATAATACGCAGTGTATACGGGAAAAGGCACGTTGAGAAAACGTCACTGCGGTGCGGTTCAAAAGGCCTCCCGCAACGGCCACGTATTAAACGAAATGTTCGATGGGTCAAAACGCGCAATGATCACCTCCTTCCAAGCACGACGAAGCAAAATGAAGCAGAAGAAACGGCGAAAGATAGAGGGAGAGCCTTTAAAACCTGTCGAGCTGGTTTTTGTGCCTCCGAGAGAGAGAAAGAGAGAGAGAGAGTGGATTCGATAAAAGAAGAGCCAATGTTGTATATGCGTTCCAACGTTTTCAACTTCTGTACTTCCACCTTTTTTTCTTAATCTTCCGCTGTCCTTTGGGAGTCACAAGCCGGAAAAATCCTCGCTGATGTGCAATTCAAGCGAAGTTTCCCTTTCTATTCTTCGTGATTCTATTCTTCTGAACTCGAACTCGTTTACGCACTTTGATTCTTATCTCGTTCCTTTGACGATTTTTACATCGTCATTAACGAATATTTTATCGTCGATTACCATCATCCCCCGAGGCAAATTTGGAAACGTAATACAGTATAATGGGTTTTTTTTTTTTTTTTTGGGCTACGTTAGGCAAAATTTGCCTCGATTTTATGTCAGCAATATCGAAATTTTTATTTGTATCATCTAGTTGAAGCTTTCTCTTTTGTTTACAATTTTATACTGTGCAGTAATGTTTCCAGGCTCACTGGAAATCTTACTCCACTTTACTGGAAAAACACTGATTATCGAAATCTTCTAAAATCGCGATATTTACAATATTCCGTACTTTTTCTACGTGTAAAATCTCTTAGAATTCGAGTCAACGTAAAAATATCGGTAAAAGTTCGACTATCTCTTGTTTGTACTGTGACGAATTTTTTGACGTACAAAAAAAAAATAGAAATACGTCAACTACCCGGACGACCGACGCTCACGAGGGTTTCGACCTGACTAAACTAGGGATGAGATTCTGGCGAGCCTATCTCGATCTTTTTTCTCGTTTTTTTTTCTTCCTCTCTCTCTTTCCTCGTCACTCTCACTGTATATGTTTATCACAGAGGCTTCACGAACGTCTCGTAATTGGTACGCCTTCGTACTCGTACACGTAACGGGGAAGGAGCTTTTACAAGATACCAATTTACGATAACAATTCACGAATGATGTTTGAGAAGAATTTTCCGTTTTTTTTTCTGTTTAGAACGTTAAGTACCAAGAGTTCAAGTGACAGCGGCACGCGACGTTCTGCGTTTGTGACGAAAAATTTCTCGTGCAAACAATTAATGCCCGGGGGGGATCGAATTTCACTGAGGCACAATGAGGAATGTGCGTTCGCTCGCGCTAAATCAATTCGATTGCTCAATATATAGTCAGTACCGGGAAATAACAAATGTCCATTATACTACGTTACAGGAAAGATAATAATGCACGAATGGACTTGAACGTTGGCCCTCTTTCAACACTCTGTTTTACAACACGCGGATATGCGATAAGAGAAACCGAAGGAAGCGCACTTACCTCTACTGGGCACATCGTCATCATCTCTCCTCCGGCTTCTCGTTGTTTAAACAGCCTCCCTCTCGTTGAACGCCTCTGAGACCTGAGAATGCCGTTCCCGAAGAGATAATGAGAGAAAAGTGTGTGTCCTCGTTGTTAGCCGGTCACGTCATTCTCGCTGAAGAAAAAAAAAAGCATAAATGAAACGTCCATCAGTTCAAGTACGTTTTTATTTTTCGTCGATTTCGCAGAACTTCTTAAAACTTCACTTTAAGTTGTACTACGGTTTGGGATGATTTTCTATGAATTATTTCAGATTTTTTAATTTAAGTGTTCTATTTTTTTTTTATCGAAACAGTATTTCTGGCATCAAACGCAGAATAATTTGTTCAACCTAAAGAAAAGAGGGCCATTACATTTGCCCCGATTATTACAGATAAACCTTTAAGGGTGAACACCACTGTGACCCCCTGTTTTGTTTCACATTTTTCAAGAATTTTTTTTTGTGTGAAAAAAAAGAGATATTCGAAAATTTTTTTTGGGTTTTGTTCCTTGTTTATTAATGTATCAAAGAACATTTTTTTCACATTTTTCACGCCGCATGGTGGCGCTAGGGAAGCGCTCGCGTCAGGTGCTGTCATCTCCGCGGCACGCAGCAGAACTCTCTTCAACGTCGATCTGAAAAAAAATACCGAGTGTTTTCGTTAATAATATGATATTTTGAAGAGAAGTACATAGGGATTTGGAAAAATATTGTTTTAAAAAAACAGGCATAGGCATGCCTTTGAAATCGAAGTTAATTTCAAAGGCGTGCTTATTTTTTTGAAAACAATATTTTTCCAAATCCCTATGTACTTCTCTTCAAAATATCATATTATTAACGAAAACACTCGGTATTTTTTTTCAGATCGACGTTGAAGAGAGTTCTGCTGCGTGCCGCGGAGATGACAGCACCTGACGCGAGAGCTTTCCCAGCACCACCATGCGGCGTGAAAAATGTGAAAAAAATGTTTTTTGATACATTAATAAACAAGGAACAAAGGCCAAAAAAATTTTTCGAATATCTCTTTTTTTTCCCACAAAAAAAAATTCTTGAAAAATCTGAAAAAAAACAGGGGGTCACCAGTGGTGTTCACCCTTAAGGGGGGAATTAGGGTTAGGACAGCGTTTTCTCAATGATTTTCATGAATTTTTTTATAGTATAAAAAATGAATATAATTTATTGAAGCTTTGAGTATATTTTATACATATATTTAAGTATATACTATAACATTTTTGAAGAATTTCCTTGAAAAACACCGAAGATATTAGCGACCCCATATTGCAGGTCACAATCAGACTCAGCCATTTTGCGTACATTCTGGAAGCCGCAATGTTCATCTGAAATCAAACGAGGTTGGAATTTCCTTTTATTACATGTCTCTCTTCTATATGAACCTAAATGCTATAAAAAAAATAGAAAATTGAATTTTTTACAGGGGTCAAAACAAAAAAAGCATGATTTTTTGCCATTTTTTACAACTTTATTTGCAAAAAAAAATTATTTTAAATAATGATAATATTGCGATTTTAGGTTCATATGGAGCGCAATACTATGAAGTAAGTAACTGCCAATTTTCAAAACGATTAGTTAAAAACTTTTCAAACTAGCATGTACGCAAGTTAAAAAAAAGTCGTTTTCAGAAAAACGTTCGGTTATACACGTGGCGGGCTCAGCGCCTGAAGGAGAGCTACTCACTGGGGGGGGGGTTAATTCGTACGAAAAAAGGCATGTTTTTGTGATTTTTTTCTGACGACGCAGTTAAAATCTCTTTATTAAAACTAATGGTACAGTAAAATATGACATTCGAAGAATATTATATAAAATTTTCACGAAGAAATATTAAAAAATACGGCAATGGCAGCAATTATTCGACGTGTCTCGGAAAAAAGTAGAATTGTGGTGTCCCTCATAACTTGGTGCTGGATCATCTGAAATGAGAAACTGAAAGTTCATTTGCTAGATAATAGTTTTCCCCAGGTAACGCTGGGAGGGTTTTTCGAAATTTCAATTTTTCAATTTTTTGGAACATTTTGAAGGGAAAAACGCGATTTTTTTTTTTCGTAAAAATCGCGTTTTTCCCTTCAAAATGTTCCAAAAAATTGAAACATTGAAATTTCGAAAAACCCTCCCAGCGTTACCTGGGGAAAACTATTATCTAGCAAATGAACTTTCAGTTTCTCATTTCAGATGATCCAGCACCAAGTTATGAGGGACACCGCAATTCTACTTTTTTCCGAGACACGTCCGAATAATTGCTGCCATTGCCGTATTTTTAAATATTTCTTCGTGAAAATTTTATATAATATTCTTCGAATGTCATATTTTACTGTGCCATTAGTTTTAATAAAGAGATTTTAACTGCGTCGTCACAAAAAAATCACAAAAACATGCCTTTTTTTGTACGAATTAACCTTACCCCCCCCTTAATGGCTTATAACAATAGAACGAGTCGGAATTTTCATTTAAAATTTTGGGAACATATTTTTCAATAGTTTTATGAACAATTTATGAAATAAAAAAAAATCCATTTTTTGAACCGTCTAACCCTATTTCCCCCCTTAATTGACCCAACTGGCTGTTTTTTGTTTCGTGAAACAGCGAGGTCCCAAAAAATAGTAGAACCTTCTGTTGTATCTCGATATGTGAGTTTGAAAAAATCTCCCTGGATAACTACGTTATAATTAGGTAGACCCGAGAGAAAGAAAGTCGAAATGAGTCAAATTTGCATTACTCTCGATTAATTGACCGAGTCTTTTCTGTTTTATAAAAATGCTTATAACGTAAATTCCTCTTAGGAATTCGAGAAAGAAATATAATAATTGGAGAATGCTTAATTAGCCAAACGAAAAAAAAAATATATATATGCTTCCAGATCCGAAGAATTATACGGGATTAGTGAAAAATTGGATCTTCTTACTAACGCTAGTTTGAATTAGCACGGGCTCACGGCCTTCACCTCGCACCTGGACAGGTCTCGGATTTCATTTATGTGCGAATCACATCAGCGAATCTCTCAACTACAAAGAAACATCGATCGGCGTAATTCGGTGTGTGTGTTTTTTTTAAGTATTTAAAATTTCTATAGTATATAGTAAATGTATATTTTTGTTGAATGAAATATGCTTGTGCAAGCGATATAATTTCAAGCTCTTTTTACCGGGTGTGTCCTCTTGACGGTCGTGAGAATGTTTGTACTCGAGGAGCGTCAATCGCTCGAGATAACCAAAAGAATTCTTGGACTCTCTGTTTGTAAGATTATTCCGATTAATATTCGAGATATGGAGCCTTGGTTATCGAAGAAATTCTAAGTAACGCAAGAGCGGATGAAGGGACGACGACGTGAATTTTGCAACGGTGCTGTATCTCCTTAACTGGTTATTTCACCCTTAATGAAAATCTAACTTGTTTTTTTTTAACGTAATTTCTGAGACTGCGAATGAAACTGTTTTTTTTTCGTAATTGTTATTGTATAAAGTTTATTCGGAAAGGAAACAAAAAGTCATTAGCTCACAAAACGTGCTAGTT
Organism: Oxytorus armatus; assembly: GCA_958009045.1. NCBI lineage: Eukaryota > Metazoa > Arthropoda > Insecta > Hymenoptera > Ichneumonidae > Oxytorus > Oxytorus armatus. The sequence continues at coordinate 23,238,130 of OY253748.1, forward strand.
AATTGTTTGAGAGTAACCAAGAAATTGTCCGACTAAATTGAATGGTCAACTTTTTCCCAAGGAAAGTGCCGAGTTGTAATATCCATAGTTTATCAATCGTTCGTATTTCAGTTTGCTAAATGTACGTGACCGTATGAATGAAAATTCTCGAAACCCGTGAGAAGTTTTACTTCCCCTTTTGAAAAATTGTTCAAGACGCACACGTTTCTAGGAAAACGTTACTGTTACACTTGAAAATCGAGCAGAAACGAAAGAAAAAGCATATACCGTTAAGTTGACAGAGGCAAAACGCGTTGAATGGCTCCGAGTGTGTAGTTGTAAACCACGGTTGTATACCTGTAGTAGAATTTACCAGCTGCTTGGCAAAATTCCTTTTCCGAAACCCGCGGCTCTGTCGCGACCAAGTGACTAGTTCGAGTATTCTTTTGTTCAATGAGAAAGAGACCTTGATCCTCGATGTGCAAAGAAAACGTAATATATTTATAGTTGAACGTTAGGAATGCATTGTTTTTTTTTAAGTAAATTAAAAAAAAAACATTTGTTTGAAAAGCTTAGCTCATTGTTTACTTGAAATATTTCGTTTATCATAATTTTTAACGTTTAAAATATTCCAAATATAAATACCGGTGCGTTGACACTTGGCGAAGGCCGCGTGCGAATTTTCTACGCTCCAAAAGTACAAACGGCGTTGAAATTCGACTCAGTTCTCAGCTCTCTCACGACCTGCCTTCCATAACGACTACCGAAAACAAACAAAAAATATGTCGTCAGTTCGTCGTTTATTTTTTCGATTTCTTTTTCTTATTCGTCACCACCCGCACGCGATTAAATTGCGTCGCGTTTCATCGAAACACGTGACGCCATTAACTCGACGATGAGTATGGAGAAGTTAGTAAAAGAAACGTTAGTCCTGAATTCTGTAGTATTTCAATATACGCACTTTCTGAGGATCAACGATTTTTTTTTTATATAAGATTTTTTCTATTTTAAATACATAGATACCTAGGATACGTTAGAGGTATGTCCAGTCCTTGAAAAACGAGTTCCAAAACTTGGGTTCGTTGGGTATAGTTCAAACGTACAGAAGACCCAAGGCAATTCTTGGATTTTTTTTTTTCGAGAACCGCGTTGTTGCCCTACTTCGTCGATTTATTCCGTAAAATCGAGCTCTAACCGTTCGTTTAGACGCTGAAAAGCTTTCTTCGAATTATCATTTTGCTTCCTTCATGACGCTACAAAAAAAGGACTATATTTTCAATGTTTAGGAATGGAAAATGAGAATCTGACTTCTTTAAGTGGGGGATTTACGTGCATTAAATATATCAGGAAGTATAATAGCAATATCGGCTATCGGACAGCAAAATTGGGGAAAAAATATTTCCCTCCAAAGTTCCAATCTAGCTCCGTCCTCACCGAAGAACTGAAAAAAAAGCAAATTACTTAAAAAATAATAATCAACTAAATTCAATCCAATTTTATTAAAGAGATCATTTTGTTAGAGGCAAGATATTTGCCCTTAACGCTCGTAATTTTTTTTCTCGTCCTCTAAACCTCTGAATTTTTCATTTCACAGCCTACCAGGGGGGATCAATCTTAAGCTTCAAGCGCAACGGAAGCTGAGGTACGAAACAAAAGAAGAAGAAATAACGAGGGGTCGTTTAGTCAAATCACCGAACAACTTGTTAAGATTGGCCCCAACTATACAATTGTCTAACAGAGCTCGATAACACTCTACTGGCTAAAAAAATCTCGACCCTCATCTCGCGCACGTGGTAGCGTAAAAATTGAATGAAAAATAAAAAAAAAACAATCTCGAGAACTCATTTCTACATGTGCTTCGATACACGCTTACATACACCCAGTTCACTCAGTGTCCTCGCGTCTGGGACATTCATTCGAGAGCTTATAGTAAAATGGAACAAGTGAATGCACTCGACTGTAGTTTAAAAAATCGGTCTATTTGCAGGTGCTATAAGACGAGTGAGACAGAGAGAAAGATGAAAAATGAGAGGAAGAGTTAGAGAGAGAGAGAGAGAGAGATAAATTCTCGCGAATGCGAGAAGGATGAAGATAAGGTGTTTGAAATAGTATATACGGATCCTCGATTCTCTTGGCCGTTACAGAATGAGTGAGAAAGAAAAATATATATACTAGGGATTTCATAATGGAGAGTTGGCAGTGGAGAGCTCAGTCGATGGACATAAGCCGGAGCGACTGGTCGTTGTGGACCGCTCCGAGGAGGCAAAAAGAAAAAAAGAGGTCCATTGGAGCCTGTACATATATATATACATATATGTAGTACAGTAAACAAAAGATGGAACGTGGAGGCGTCCCATAGCGTTTTGTGAACCAGCGATTTCATTCCAAGCGCGAAAAATCTGGATTTTTTTTTTTTTTCGTCTTCTTTCGTCGTTGATTCGAACTCGCTGAATCCCCTCGTTTCTTCGGTACATCCGATAAAATGTTATTGAGGTGAGTAAGAAGACTCGTTGCAAATAAATTCACGAGAGAAACAAATGATTTTTCCATACCGGTTTTCTTCTTAGCGTTCCACGAAGATAGTTTCACAACTTTTTTTCCGGCGACGTCGAGTCTCGAGCAGCGAGGACACGAAGCCGCGTGTGCGAATAACGGCGACAGGCGTTTTACGAATTTCCGAGAATTCCATACAAAATGCTCGCTCGCGCCCGCCTCTGATTACGCGATTTTTTTTTTGTTGTTTTAAAATAGTCTTTGGGAACAACGATGTCGCTGAAAATGAACGACGTTCTGAGGCACTTTTGTTTCGTTCTTTTTTTTTTTTTTTTGAAAAGCGAAACTCGAGACGCGCTTTTTTCCCTCGTGGCTGTGGGTGGTGTGAATTTTCTCGGTGAGCCGGAAGAACGCGATTCGACGACAGTCAGTGCTCCGAAGATCCTTGACGAGCGTGAAACGTAGAGATCGCTTCATTGAACCAACGATTTTTACAAGAGATTTGACGTACTGACTGAAAACGATAGAAAAATAAAAAAAATTAAAACTAGAAATTGACAGAGAATACGGTTTTTCTCTGCTCCGAAAAAAAAAAAAACATTGTTTTCTTTTTCATACACGTTTAGCCACTTTGCGATAAGATATACTATGACATTTGTCCTTTTAAAACTATCGCGATTGGCAAAAATAGAGTTGCCCTGGTTGAAATCGTTTTAGTCTGGTTTGCGGAACCGAAAATTGTTGAAAAATAAAACGGTTTGTTGTTTGAATTTTGATCAGAGGCATAATTTGAATTAAGTATATATTTTTTAATGATTTTATTAGGTTTATGAGTAATTGTTGTGAAGACAAAAATTCGAAATTTTGTCTGTACCATGACTGATAATAATTTGTAATTATTCCGTGAAAAATCATTCTTAAAGATGTTCTGAATTTAGAATAATTATTTCTTTACAACGATTATTTATTAAATCGCTAAAAACTTTTTTTCAAATGATTTCTCACTCGACCTAAGAATCATTCGCATATCTATAGATTCATATATTTACTTTAATTATTCCAGAATTCCTCCTGGTGCCAGATAGCCGAGTTCGACTGAGACTCGGTGACGATAGTGAAGGCTTCGAAAAAATAAATAAAAATACAATGTCAATGCGCAAGAAGATGGAAAATGTCGATACGACCGATACGAAGATTCCCGTTGGTGATGATAAAAAATCGGATAAAATCGTTTCAAATGTGATAGAGTGCAGCGTAAATATGAATGTCTCGTTATCGAGGGCGAACAAGAGATCGAGGATTTGCCAAAGGGCACAGAGCCTCTTGATAGTGATACTAGCGATTACATTTGCCATTGTGTGTACTCATCTCAAGAGGGAAGTACGAGCTCTCGAAGTCCAGGTAATAAGACCAACAAAAAAATCTGGAAAAAAAAAAAGAATTGGTAATGAATGACGATAAAACATTTTGCATCGAGCTTTAATTGTCTGATTCACAAATCACTCTTGCTCATTCACGATCTTCATTGTGAAAATGTAAAACGTGAATTAGGTTTGTCGTGCCAAGTTCTTCGCGATGTTTCGTTTCAGTGGCCGCATTCCAATCTTTGTTTTCACTTCAATTCCACGCTTGTCGACACGTTCTTGATAATAAACATGTGTTCTAATCCGGAAAGAATGGTATATGCAGATATGAATTTGAAAGAGAAATGTTGCTCATAGATACGAGGGATCGTGTAACATTGAAAATATAGCTCATTGTTTATGAACTAAATAACCGCATTTATCACCAGTGATTAATCATCGTAGCCCTGCATTTTATCTTGGAAAAAAAAACATACGAACATGAGTGTGATCACGTTTTATCTTCGCTCTCTCGCGACGCCTCAGAGTCTCCGAAGGCTGTGAAAAATCTCGTTCAATCGCGATATCTCGACCCGATAATTGATCAGGACAAGAGCACCTAGCGGCTTTAGGTTTATCCAATAGGTGATAAAAATACAGTGAAATTCTAAATTCAACTTTTTTTAATCTCCGTTATTCTATGACATTGAAATCAGTACTGAGGGTCAATGATTACTTTTGAAATGTCTCGTTTAATTATTATTTTTTTCGATGTATGTACTTTTTTATAAACATGTTGAAATCATTGTTCATGTTAATTGAGATAAGATATCATTATTTTGTGCCCTGGAGCCCTTAAAATCTTGACGACAAATCTACTTAACGAATTGCATTATTCTTGTATTATTAATAATTACAGATGAACTGCGTAAATACGAATCTAATGATGCTGATGTTGAGATACGAAAAATTGAATAAAAATTTCAATCGTATCTGGTATCACAGACTTTCCAATAATCATCGTCTCGCGCCCGATCCAACTGACACAACGAGACAATTGAATCAAAATTCTACGCGATATCGTCACTCGTCCTCGAGGAACGAAACTTTGAGCACCGAGGACATTGAAAAATCACGTATCACAACGAAAAACGAAGAAACGACATTGTATCGAGATTCAACGTACGAGAATGAAAAATCGTTGGAACGAAACTCGGGAAAATTTCTCGACAATGATAATACGCTCGATGACGAGAGGACGTTAGGTGTTCACGAAGATTCGGATAATTCCGACAGAGACAGATACGAGAGAGCAATTGTGGCTATCGAGAGACGTAGTCAAGAGATGAGCACGACAGGTTCGGGTTTAAGGGACGATTTAAATGACGATACGCGGAACGAATCGCGCACCGGAAGATACCGTCGTGACGAAGGACGAGGTAAAAAACGAAGAAAGATCAAAAGGAGGCTCAAACGCAGTCGCCGGCGATTGGGTATACTTAGATTTTTGTATTAGTATACCTGGATTATGTTTTTTTCAATGTTTTTTTTTCTCTCGAATTTAAAGAGGGTTCGAGCGATTACGTCAATGAAAGTACGAACGTTTGGAAAAATTGTTTTTACAAGTTTTACGAAGTTCAAGTGAAAAATAACGTTGATGATTTTGAATTCGAACTGAAGGTCTACTTAGTGTACAAAAAATTTATAACGATCAATGATGGATAATGTTTGGCCATATATCCACAATAATTCATAGTCTTTTGACGAAGAAACTGAGATGTAACTCGTTCCAGATCAAATCAATACGTCGATTTTAATTTCTAAAACTTTGAATTATGACTTATGGCCCGATCGACTTAAAATACTATGTAAATTCAATTTTATAAAATCTTTTTCTGCCAAACATAGACATTCTTCGACCCAGGCTCATCTGGACATCATTTTCCTTTTAAAAATGTGTATAAACAAATGTACAAGGCTCAGTGCTCGATTGACGGTGACTTGTAACGCCGAAGAACTTCTTTTGAACGTTAAATTTTGATGCAACATTCGGGATATCTGTCTTGCTTGCACGTTTTTGTTTGTTCTAGTATTCTCAAAAATTCTGCTACTTGCACGACGACGGAATGGGATAATCGTGTTTTACTTTGTTATAATTTTTTTCTCTTCTTTTCTTTCCTTTCGAGCAGTTAGATAATGAACGCAAAGTATTCGTTGTTTATATTTATTAAAGGCCATTGTTTCAGGACCTTTGGTAGCGACATTTGTTGGTGCTGTGCCCGAGCAGCATGTAACCGATACAGGTAGTTAGTATTTATCGTGGCTATAATATATCATCTGGATTAAGGGAGAACACCACTGTGACCCCCTGTTTTTTTTCACATTTTTCAAGAATTTTTTTTTGTGGGAAAAAAAAGAGATATTCGAAAAATTTGTTTGGGTTTTGTTCCTTGTTTATTAACGTATCGAAAAACATTTTTTTCACATTTTTTACGCCGCATGGTGGCGCTGGGGAAGCTCTCGCTGTCATCTCCGCAGTGGTTCGCGGCACGCAGCAGAACTCTCTTCAACGTCGATCTGAAAAAAAATACCGAGTGTTTTCGTTAATAATATGATATTTTGAAGAGAAGTACATAGGGGTTTGGAAAAATATTGTTTAAAAAAAAATAGGCACGCCTTTGAAATTAAAGTTATTTTCAAAGGCGTGCCTATTTTTTTTGAAACAATATTTTTCCAAATCCCTATGTACTTCTCTTCAAAATATCATATTATTAACGAAAACACTCGGTATTTTTTTTTCAGATCGACGTTGAAGAGAGTTCTGCTGCGTGCCGCGGAAATGACAGCACCTGACGCGAGAGCTTCCCCAGCGCCACCATGCGGCGTGAAAAATGTGAACAAAAATGTTTTTTGATAGATTAATAAACAAGGAACAAAAGCCAAACAAATTTTTCGAATATCTCTTTTTTTAACCACAAAAAAAAATTCTTGAAAAATGTGAAAAAAAACAGGGGGTCACAGTGGTGTTCTCCCTTAAATTGAATTTCCTCGTTAATTGACTCGTTCATTATATTCGTTATATTTCCCAGTTTACGTAGGCCCGTGGGTAAAGAGCGCGCGAAATGAGTCACGATACGCTTTCAACAAATTTCATCTAGTCGAGGACAAAACGTCGATCGAAGTTACCGCTAACGGCTTGTACATGATCTCAGCACAGGTGAAAATAATTTTTTTTTTTTTTTCACAAACTTTAACCAACTAATAAACATCAAACGCGTGGAGTGATTTTGTTACTTTTCGTTTATAACTTCGTTTTATAACTTTTTTCGTTATCTTTACTATTCTGTTACGCTTTCTTTTTAAATTGTTCTTAGATTTACTATTTTGGCGAGCCAACTCATTACTCTTACTGGATTTTACTGAGCTCCGAGGGTACGTCGAACACGCGTAGAGTCATAAAATGCGCCACAGTCTCGGCGCTCTCGGCGAGCGAAGCATCGTGCTACACTAGCGTTGTTTTACCGTTGCGAAGAGGCGACAGACTTCACATACAGCAGCAGGAACGCGACAGGTACGTAGCGTGAAGATTTTTCCCTTCAGAACAATTTTTTTAAATAAAAGTTTTCACGTAACAATTGCAATGAATTTCCTCAGACTGATAAATCTTCGAGAGGGTCACAGTTACGTGCAAATAATGCTTCTGTCGAGTGAATCACCGAGACGTCGAGGATCTTGAAAAGAAATTTAAAAAAATAAGTGAAACTGTCCGAATCAAATGACTGCAACAAGCCGTACTTATATCATCCACCCAATGCCACGGAACTAAAAAAAGTGATTATTTTTTTCATCGAATTTGTTAATATACGTCAACCTGAGATACCGAGACTTTTTTTTTGTATTTTTTTTTTCGTATTAAGAGTTACCAGCATACGATTGAGCTTTGTTATGTTTAATGTAATAACTGTAAATTGGAGAACGGTGTAACTCCCGTCGCGACGTTTGTCAGTTAACGAAAATCGTTCGGTCAATATTTGCCAAAATTTTGCTTCACATCTCCGATTATACGCCATTGTGATTGTCTCATCGTATGTACAGATCCTTCTCGAGTCATTGACAAGGTCAAAACTCATTGTCTATTTTTCTGTTTAACGTTAAACATCTCATTGTTTTTTTTTTAAGAATACTGCCAACATCCTAGGAGTTTGAAATACGATTAATTTTAAGTTACGAAGGTGTTTATAATCATGTTTTCCACGTAATGTCGCAATGTGCGAAAAAAATCTACGAAGTTTTAATAATGATTTTTTATACAATCGTGTGTAATTTTTGTTTTTGTTCCCACCCATCACGTATCCCTACGAAATCGCTCATTTTGTATGGGGAGATACGCTACGAGGGGCGCTACGAGTTTAGTCTTTGGTACCGCGAATTATTTTACTGTAAACAAAAAATTAACTTCTCGATGAAAAAAGAATATTTCCTAAATTCACTATACAAGGTCTTTTCGAAGAGTACCATTTGCTGACCAGATAAAACGCTATGGAGATGGTACTGTCTTTAGTGCGTTAATGCTATTTTTTTTTTGCTACAATTTTTTTCATAACACTGCAACTCTCGTCAAACGAATTCAGAACATTTTTTTTACCATCTTCCATTGTTTATTCGTCGAAACAAGAAGAAAATACGAGATTTACAAAGTTAAACGAGTAAATTCTACCTTTCTTGTCAGAAATTGGTAGATGACGACGACCAAAAATCTTGAACGAAGTCAGTGTTTTTTTTTTTTTCGGTGTCTGGAGCTCACGATCGAGCAGTCCGGGAGGACAACTGTATTTCTTGAAAATACCAGTCATGTGGTGAAGCCGAGGAGTCTTCCTTTCAACGGTTCTGAATGGTGGCCGTTGATCAGCCTAGAGTGGAAAAAATTATGATTTAAACAACGGCAAGATGTTTTTAACCCAAATTGTTTGACGAATAAAATTAACGGGCAATCCTTAAGATTTACCGACTGTAATAGGCACTTCAAACTCTTTACGGAGAGATATTTAAATAATAATAATAACAATAATAATAAAATAATTATGATTGATATTCGCATCGAACACATCAATTTGCCTCTTCTCATCGTTTTCACTTTTTTCCAACGACAATTAAAATTGTCGGCTCTCGTTCTCTCTTGATTTCATCTCATCGATGGATCGTTACAAAAAAATTTTCTCGTTTCTTCGTGTTCTTCAGTAATTTCAGGATTTTTTTCGAACGTTCATCGGCCTAATGCTCGTTCGCGTTATATCAATAATCGGGCCCTACGTGTTACCGCACGTGTGAATTGGGCCAAAAGACACACGTTAACGTGTTCATTCATTTTATAGATTTTTTTTTTGGTCCGTTTCGTTTCTTTTTCTCGTTTTGAAATGATAATTCATGCACGTTAAACTTAGAAATCCTACGTAACGAACCTACTCCTACGTTGCTTCGGTAAATTAATTAGTTTAATCGAACTTTTTTTCTTGTTTTGCTGTCTTATATTCGTGTTTTGCATTTTTATTGTCATTTATGTTATTTCGTTTGGATAATTCGTATGACACACGTGTGTGCTTGGCTTAAGAGGAGAAATTTCAATTAAAGGGAATAACAAGTCCCAATTTTAACGTCGATAAACGCAGCGTTTTTCTTTTGAGGTCGAAGATTTTCTTATTCTGTTCTTTCAAAATTCTTTTCATTGAACAATTGTCATTAAAACCTACGTAAAATTTTACTTATAGATCTCTCATCAATATGATCACAAAGAAAAAACGGATATATAACTTATTTATTATTTTTTTTTACTCACCTGAGCTTGGGCCGAGGTTCTACTCGAGCATTTGTCTTTATTCGTTTCTTTTGCTTTGTTTTCTTTTTTTATTCTTTGTTAATGCAACGCAAAGAGTCTGTATTAACTTGGTCGATCGAGTACCGATACCTACGTTGACTGTATCGTTACTTCAAAATCACTCTCTTTTGTATCTCTTTCTTTTTTTTTTTGGTCTCTTTCTCTCTTTTTTAATCGAATTCTCTCGAGCGGGTTAGAGCCAGAGGAAAATCACGTCGTCTCGTTTATCACGCCGGTATATTGGTTGTGCCGGTATCCTAGGGCAGTTGCTGGTTTATCGAGTTCTCATTCTTTTCGCATTTTCACTTTCTCTCTCTCTCTTTCTCTCTTGTACAGAAGGTTAAGGAAGTAATAAATGTGAAAAAAAGTATCCATATGTTTTTTTTATCATGTGATGATGTTTTTTTTTAATCTCACTGTTTCATATTTTACGTCCACTTCCAACTTCGTTTTCGCTATTGCTTACAATATTTACTACTAAAAAGATGACAATCGACAATTGGTTTTTGTAGTTTTTTTTGCTTGTTTTTCTTTTCTTTTTTTTTTTCGTTCTATATTTTTAAATATCGATAATTAATTATTTTCAATACAAAAAAAAAAAAGAGACGACGAACAACCGGGATGGGTTTCGTCGTTACTTTGTATCGCCTGCTTCTTTTGCTCTCATGACGCTATTTACTTATTGTATGTACTTTTTATACAACCATGAGGAAGGCAAAAACAATTACAACTACTATCTGAACTGTAAAACGCTCGAACGTTTTTTTTCTTCTTTTTTTTTTTCTTCTCTACCATAGGGGCATGTCACAAAACATATGTACCTAAATTTGTGTAGTCTTCGACTTATTAAAAGGAAAAATCGTATCTAAATTCTCTAACGCACATTTTTGTTTTCTTCAATTTTCGACTTTCCCATGCCGGAGCACTTTTAACGGATGAGATCTGTTTGTTCTTTTTTTCTTTTCCGTTTGTTTTTGACGATACACCGTTCGCGTATCCTAACACCAAAACTTTGCGGACTTTTTTTTCGTTCTTAAAACTTAATGCGTTTAAATGCGCGCTGCATTCGTTTTGTTTCTCTCTTGTACATTTGATAATTAGTTGGTTCCTTTCATTCTTTCGTATATTCCGTCGAATCGACGAATAATCGAGGGGATACTTCGAAATCTGGTCTCATACGCGTAAAAAAAAAAAATGATGAAAAAATGGAGTTATTAATAACACAAAACTACAATCGTTTCCAATTACCTACACGCAACACGTAGTATGGATTAAAATAACTGTGTGTTATTTCAATTATTACGATTACAGTGACAAATTACCGTCATAGAATGAAATTGTACTACAATTAAGAGTTGCTTTTTTTTTTCTTCTTCGAGTGACTATACACCGAGGCCAGCTTAATCCTAGTGTTAACCGATTATAGCGAGATATGACGAGGGTCCTTTTGGTTGTTTTTTTTTGTGTTCATTTTCTTATCAAACCTCCGTTCACTTATAATTATTAAACCTCTGTTCGCTTGTAACTGATCTGGTTGTGAATACGAAGAGTTGCCTTTTTTCTTTCTTTCTGACACCTCTCACACTTCTTTCATTGTCGTAATTACGAAATACTGTAAGCAAGTGCGACTCTCCCGTGCGTGACAAAGATCGGACTCCCGAGTATTCTGAGGAATCGTTTTGTTTAACCCTCCGACAAATTTTAAAAACAAAACTCAAGATTTTTGTTCGTTCAAATAAAAAAAATGACGAAACAATGTACAATGGAAAAAAAAAGGTCTGAACTTTATCACGCGACGAGTGACTGGTTTACTTCGATTGTTTTTGAAAAAATGTATATATATATATATATATCGAATTAAGTAGTAGAATTTGTTTCATGTTTTTTTGTTTGTTAAATAGTTAATAGCATCGCTGAGACTGGGTGTGTGGTAACCAGCACTGCCATCTGCGAACAACCATAGCTCCGCCGGTCATTCACTTGGAAAAGCTCGCTTTTTGTCTTAATGTTTCTTTCTTTTTTTTGTTGTCTCATTGTTTTCGTTATACGTGTGGTTAAAATAACATTTATCAATCGGGTTTTTTCTTTTGCTTTTTTTTATCGCTCTGTACGTCACAAGTACCGTTTTATCCATTCTTCATACAACGACTCTTGGATTCTCCGTTTTCGTGCCGTGACACATGCACCGTTTGTTTCGTCAAGCTACTACTTGCACTTCTACGGATATTGAAACAAGTTTTTTTTCGGTTAGAGGATAAAAAAGTCTACGAAATTCGTAACATCTCTGGTATTACTCGCGAACGAGTAATTGAGTGGAAAATAATATATATATATGTTAAAAAAAAACCTGCGCCCTATGCCTCCCTTTATAAACGGGGCTTCGTCTCAATCTCACACCGTTCTTTTCCTCGTTCTCTCTCTCTCTCTCACTCTCTCGCTCGCTCTCTCTTTGAATTCTCACTAGTTATCATTGAGGTAGCTTAATCGGTAAATGTTCTCTGACCTCGTCCTAAGGGCATGTGTATATTGCCATAAATAAATTCCCCCGTTTCTTTTTGTTTTTTTTTTTTGTTTCCGTTTAATAAAATTCATTCTGAGGCGTCTGGTACTTACCGTAATCCTGCTTGCCATATCCACCGTCTTGACTCGAATAGTCTAGGAGAAGAGAGAAGAAAATAATGAGGAACCCATTAAGTTTTTTTTTTTTTTTTTTTTTTTAACGAGAATAAACAAAAATCAACGAATGTTAATGAATGTACATTAAATCAAATTTATAATTCGATTAAATATTTGACTCGGACAAGAACGAAAATAAACTTTTTTTTATTGCAAATATAATGAAGAAAAAAAAAGGCACTGTCGAATCGAAGATTGCAATGCATAAACCTCTCTGGGTGCAATTTTTACAAAAAAAATAATAACAATAATAAATAAATAAATTACGTCACGGAAAATTGACAAAAGAAATATCCCGTGCGAATTAATAAATTTTGAGCTTATAAATGAATAACTAACCATAACCTTGCGTTGAATAACCACCCCTTCCCATCATTCCGGTGGGATTACAGGACTGATCGTCGTAAGGATTAGCGGGAGGATAACCGCCGCTTGCAGCTACTGGTGCGGGTACTGCCTCCTGCTGATAATTAGCTGCGCAGACCGATCGTACGATTTCATTAATTATTCAAATTTAAATGAAACGTTTATGAAATATACATTTTTCTCGAGTATCTCGAGTTGAGACGAACCTGGCGGTGGTGCTTTGCCGTAACCGTACGGATCACCGGCGTTGAAACCTCCGGCCGCTGGTACCGGCGGCACACCTCCGTATCTGTTGTCCGGTGGTGCGGGAGCCGCGTAACCCTATGATGAAAGGACAATAAAGAAACAATTCGCATTTATTTCACAAATTTTCCTCTGTTAGTGAATTTTAGAATTTTTATTTCCTCGTAGAAAGCAATAAGTGAATTTTCAATTTGAATATTCTCCTTGTCTTTAGATTTCAGTAGGCTGTATTTTGTTCGATTTTGTTGAACGTTCATAAGTTCGTTGAGAGGAAGTAACAAGATTGAATGGAAAAAAAAACAAAAAATAGTAATTACCGCCGTTTGGGAGTAGTCGGGTGGTGCCTGATAATTCTCGTAACCCTGATACGATGCTTGTGGATATCCTCCCTGTGGTGGACCGCCGTAACCGCCGTTACCGCCGTAGCCTGGTCCGCTTCCGACCGGTGCTTGAGGAGGTGGTCCACCCCCATAACCGTTACCCGGGCCGCCGCCGTATCCTTGACTACGGGTTATTGAAAAATAAAGGGATAAGGGCGGGGTAAGGGTTTTCACTTTCGAAAAATCGAATTTTTTTTTTTTTCTTATCTTATTGTTTAACATTTCAAGAATATGTCCTTAAAACTTTAAACCGATCTAAGCAATATTCTTGAAGTTATTGTCTTATTGATCTCCTGGCCTTTAACGCTATACCTCTAACAGCTGCGGGCGGTCGGGCTAGCACCGCAGCTGTCGAACAGGTATACAGTTTATTCATTGCTATTGTGTGTATAGTATATAGTGTATACTATACACTACAATATTTTAAAAGAAGACACGAGCTGGAATCGATGATTCTGTGTAAGTTGGAAAAAAAAATTTTTTTCTTCATTTTTTTACTTCATAAACTTTAGACGCGTTTTTCTCAAAACTACTTTTTCAAAGTCCGTGTTCACTGCCATTTAAAAACTACTTGACCGATTCATTTCAAACTTTGTACACATTTTCTACATATAAAATACCTCCCCCCAACGTTTAGTTAAATTTTTTTTTTTTTACATTGAGGGTGTTGCCCACCCACACAATGGCGGAATTTTTCGTGGAAAATAACAGTTCACACTTTAGATGGCCAGCAAAAATTTTTAAATGAAAAAAAAAATTATCAGAGAACGTTGGGGGGAAGATTTGATTATAATTTGACTAAATTTTCATGGTTTTTCATTTTCGTGTTTGAATTACGCGCGCTTTACGACAACCAATCAGATTGACGATAAACGGGCTTCATGATTCGATATATTTATCTCGCATTTCTTTATTATATAGGGTTTTTAAATTTTGAGAATTGCATTGGGCGAGAGTCAATGATCTATTGAATCTTTAATCTTATTAAATCTTTGTATACCATAGATGTTGTTTCATAGTGAACTAAATCGTGTTTGAATTACGCGCGCTTTACGACAACCAATCAGATTGACGATAAACTGGCTTCAAAATTCGATATATTTATCTCGCATTTCGAGAGTTTCGAGAATCGAGTGCCATGTCTTTTTTAAGAAAGGAAACCCTTACCCCTCCCATAAGCACCGAGCATTTGTCAATCCCCCCCCGCCGCGATAGGTTTTTGAATACCTTGGCGGTTGAACTCCATAGCCATTAGCTGGTTGTGGTGGTGGTGGATCGAATCTTGGTCTCTTAGGAGGTCCGCCAGCACCTGGAGGACCACCGCCACGTTTCATCGGACCTGCTCCTCTTCCACCGCCTGCTCCGCGTCCACCGCGATCTACGAAACCACCGGCACCTCGTCCCATGCCGCCTCTCGGTGGTCCAGCACCACGTGGAGGTCCGCCACCTCTTGGAAATCCCCTACAAAATTACGTACATCGTTTATTTAGTCATTGTTCTTCAATTACTATTTGTCACTCGTTAGTTATTGATTATTCATTATTTATTGATTTGTTCGAAAAATATGATTCTTACCCAACTCCTCTTCCGCGATCCATACCGCCACCGCGTCCGCGAAAACCGCCACCGCGACCATCACCCCTACCAAAGTCTCCTCTACCTCTGCCTCTGAAACCACCGCCCGGAGCTCCTCTGTTGCCACCCCTCATTGGACCACCCATTCCAGGCGGCGGAGGACCACCAGGTCCACCTAATCCTGGCTCAGGTGGACTGTAAAATATAAAATTGCTATGTTCAACCATATAATTGGAAAGTTATCTTATTCTCGTATCTCCGTATGTATTGTTTATATAAAGAATAATAACATTTGGATGATAATAATAAACACTTATAAACTCATTGATTCGTTCTAAATAGCCTGTGAGTCTATCTTGACGACTCTGAGGTTTATAATAAATAGAAATTCTTACCCAGGAGGAAAGTGTCCGCCACGTCCACCTCTGCCGGGAGGACCTCCCCTGCCTCTCATTCCCGGAGGACCTCCTCTCATACCCATCCCTGGACCTCCGCGTCCGCGCATCATTCCACCTCTCGGTGGGCCTCCCCTGGTTAAGAAAAGCAAAATTTTCATTAATCAATAATTTAAACAAATTTTAATGCGTCTGTTTTCTGTCTAAGTCCTCCCTTTAATTGATAAACAATCCTTTTCACGACAATTGTCATAACACATCCGAAGAAATTATCGAAGAGATTATCGCAAGACTATTTTTCAAACTCTACTCTCAATTTAGAAGAAACGTTTTTTCCAAAATCGTACAAAATGGTAACGATATCTGATTTCTGTGAAAATTCGCCGTTTACTCACCTTCCTCTGTCACCGAAACCGCCGCGTCCTCTCATCGGTCCGCCAGGTCCACCGCGACCTCGAAATCCACCTCTACCGGGTGGCGGTCCGTCCATTGTTAAAAAAAATCTCACTTTCTGCAAATAAACGAGAGTACGTTCGTGAATAACGGTGAAGAAAAAAAAAAAAAAAAAAAAAAAAAACCAATGGAAGCACCCGCGAATTTTTTCGTGTTATTGACGAAACACGGACGCCGCTGAAAAAAAAAAACTATGTTGGCGCAGAAAGTAGGTAGAAATTCGCGCGTTTCAAGCGTCAGCTAGATTCTACAAAACTTTCGTCAATGACGCGTCAAATTGACGACAACTTTTTTCGCTATATTTTGAAACAATTTATATTGCGAATAATCACGTTTTTACTCACTCTTTTTGCTGCACAAAAGTGTGTACGAAGAAACGGAGAAACGCGCTAACAAACGATGATGCCTTAACGAGGGGGGAAAAATGGACGCCGGTTGCCGGAAAGAAGAGCATCGACCGTCCAGCTACATTCAAAATGGCGGCTCTCCGTCAGACCGAGGTAAAAACATTTCTGAAAACGTTCGTCCCACGAAAAACAGCCGGACAATGTTTTCCTCACAGTTAATTCATCTGTGGAGTATTCGGTAATTTTACTTTATCATTAACCTTCGTAGATTCTTATTCATTCATTTATTATACTAGTCACAACGATTAAAAGCTATTTCAATAATAAATTAAGCGTTAATTCGTGAACGTCTCAATGAGCCTCCCGCTATTGTTTGAACGCGGCCCCTCCTGCACTTCCGGCACTCTCGTTGAACCGTAAATTTGCCTATCTCGTTGCAAAAAGTATAAAGTTTCTAGAGCTCAAACGATAAACAAATTATTATCATCCGCGTGTCGTTGCAATTTTAATGAAAAAACTCGAGCGTAAATTCGTTAACGATCATTTATCGCTACAGTTGAGTGTCTCGATTGACCGTAATTTGGCGAAAGCGCCATCTGAACCCTCATTTCCGTTCACGTGACACATAAAATATCACGCCATTGGCTGACAGCTTCAAATTCAAACCCGAAGTGTCCGTTGAATATCTCGTCCTGTGATATACGCAACAGTGGAGAGCGGAGCGGTTTCTCGAAGGAGACTCCGGCGGAGAAGTGTGCGAACTGAGGGGAAACAGCGTGCGTTAAAGCTTTTGTGTTGTATTATTATTTTTTCGTCGTTTTCACGCCCGTACACAGGACATTATCGGGAGATATTACGCATAGTCTAGTTTTATATTACGGTAATACGTCAAACGTGAAAATACAAAATGTCGAAGGACGAAAAAGAGTCAATTATTCCGGACGTGATATACGACACAAAGTCCGGCAAGAACTACATCAAGGGACGCTTCTTCGGAAAGGTAACGATTGCCCCTTGGTTTCGATGACCTTTCGTTCGAAATTTTCGCATCTCTTTTTCTTTTGATTTAAACACGTGATATTTTTACTTATTTTTCTTCGTTGCCGAAAAAAAACGAGCATTGTCCTTCGTGTTTGTGGCATTTTTTTTACTCACGTACGTTACTTAATCTTTCGCATCGAATATTCTCCGAAAAGTCTTATCTCCCTGTTGTATAATCCAACCTTGAACGAGAAGCCATATCGCTTTAGAGCATTTATCGTACACGAGTATTCCTCTAATTTGCATTCTACACGGGCTCTACGTCAGACCTTTTTTTTTTCCCCCCTAACCCACCTGTTGGAACGAATGCTCGACGCTACAAATGATTTATCCTCAACAGGGTGGCTTTGCAAAATGTTACGAGATCAGAGATTCCAAATCTCATCTCGTTTTTGCTGGAAAAATTGTACCAAAGTCCATAATAACAAAGAGCAATCAGAGGGAAAAAATGACGCAGGAAATATCTATTCATCAGAGTTTGGATCACAAAAATATTGTCAGCTTTCATGGATTCTTCGACGACTCTTACAACGTCTACATAATATTAGAACTGTGTCGCAAAAGGGTAAAAAATTGATTATTTTTACAAATATTGTTTTACGTATAAAAAAAAAAGTAATATATAAATATTTATTATCATTTTATGGCCATACATTGGTGTGGTTTCGAAAATACCACTTTCCTTTCAGGTCCAACAATAAGGGATGAAATAAAAATTTGTCAACTATTAAACGCTACTTGTTTTCTCGTCAATGAATTGTCACCTTTTTTTTTTCTCAGTCAATGATGGAACTTCACAAGAGACGAAAAGCCCTGACCGAATGCGAGACCAGATACTTCATGAAGCAAATATTGGACGGTGTTCATTACCTTCACAAGAATAGAATAATACACAGGGATCTGAAGCTCGGAAATCTCTTTTTAAACGATGAATTGCAAGTTAAGATCGGTGACTTTGGACTAGCAACAAAATTGGAACATGACGGCGAGAGAAAAAAGTAATATTAACGATTCTCATAGAAGCTTTGTTCTATACGTTTTTTTTTTTTTTTTTTTTTTTTTTTCAAGAGAATTACGATTATACGTGTGTTTTTGTTCTCTTTCAGAACATTATGCGGTACACCGAATTACATCGCTCCTGAAATTTTGACGAAAGTCGGCCACTCGTACGAGGTTGACGTATGGAGTATTGGCTGTATAATGTACACGCTGTTGGTTGGCAAGCCACCCTTCGAGACATCGAGTCTCAAGGAAACCTACGCAAGGATCAAACAGGTCAATTACAAAACTCCGACGCACATTGGTAGACAAGCAATGACTATGATAGCTAATATGCTCCAAGGAAATCCATCAAAGCGACCGAGCGTTTCAAAACTCCTCAAAGATCCATTCTTCACGAGCGGTAAAGCATTCTACTTTCGATGTAAAAGAATTTATCGTTTTTTTTCTTTTTCTCACAATTCCTCTAAAATGAATTTAATTTAAAAAAAAAAAAGGCTACCTACCGCAAAGTTTGCCACATTCGTGTCTAACAATGGCACCCCGCCTCGACACCCTCGAATTGCACAACAATCAGCGTAAACCACTTTCCGAGATGCAAAACGGCGCTGAAACCGACTTTGCATTCCGGATACCTACAAGTCCGAGTCGCAAGACCAAAGAGCCTACAGTCGACGTCGCTAAATCGACTCGTGACATTAAGAAGATGTTGATTACGTTGAAGGAACAGCTCGCTGCTGTATTGGCAGCTAAACCGGCACGCGTTGGTGTTTCATCAGCAGGTAAACTAACCGATTACGAAACATATTTAGCAATGTTATAGCCAAGTTATAAGGAAATGTTTCTGAAAAAAAAAAAATGTCTCGTTACAGTGGAAATGACGGATCCATCGTCACAGCCGTTCTTGTGGGTCAGCAAATGGGTCGATTATTCCGACAAATACGGTTTTGGTTATCAGCTCTGCGACGACGGCGTTGGTGTCATGTACAACGATGGCACTCGTCTAATAATGCTCGCTAATAAATACAACATTCATTATATCAATCGCGACGGTACTGAGTTGTATTATACCGTCAAGGATTATCCCGACAGTATCGAGAAGAAGATGAAACTTATGAACTTCTTTCTGCAATACATGAACGAGCATCTAATGAAAGCCGGTGGTTCGGTTGCCGTTAAATGGAGTGACTCCATGTCGCGAATACCGTACATGCATCAGTGGTTCAGAACACAAACGGCTGTGGTCATGCAGCTTACCAACGGTTCTGTACAGGTAAGTCGAAAAACATTTTTACGAATTTATGACGCGCAAGCAAAAAAAAAACACTACAGAATCATACAATTCACCGAAACAAGGCATTTATTACAATTATATAAATTTTTTTTTTCTGGTGTTACTTTTTTTGTCGTTTTATAAAAATTCGCGGACCTAAAGCACCCGGAGCTATAACAACCTGCTATATAAATACAGAATTAATTAATAAAATTATAATATAACGTAAATAAATAATTCTGAGATTTACGGGATGTGCAGGAATTGGAGAGGAAAAAAAAAATGCAACGCTTACGATGATAAGAATTTTTCTATGAATTTCCATTTTTATTCATACTCCGTTGTGTCTCTCTGTTCTTCTTTCCGCTCCGAACAGATAAACTTCCTCGATCACACGAAAATTATAATGTGTCCGCTGATGGCCGCGGTAACGTACATTGATCAGGAGAAAAACTTCAGGACATATCGTTTCGAGACAATTCAGAAGGCAGGCTGCATCGGCGGCTTGGCGAAGAATCTCGAGTACGCTTACGAAAAGGTTGGAATGATGATCACGAATTTTCCGGGTGAGGCACGAACGGGAAGAGAATTCCGGGCGCAGCATCCCGTATAGAGGAGAAAACGTAAGCGAGACGCGTTCAAGATTATTGACCGGTGGAGATCAGGATCAGAATATTGACCGGTGAGATCGGCATCTTCACAAATCGTCAAAAAACTTGTCAATAAGCGAGGTTGTCGAACGAGAAAAGAGCGAGCGAGCGAAATAGAAAGAGATAGAGAACGTTGGGTCGTTAAACTTAGATAGTGAATAACTTCGAATCACGTCCATCAACCGATTAACTTATATTCCACGTTTTTTTTTCTCCATTATATAAGTGTGTACAAACGCATTTTTTTAGAAATAGACTTTTTTGTTTTTGTTAACATGTGCTATTGACGCAAGTGACTTGAGGAAAAGATGCGGAACGCCGAAAAGAGCTGTTTGAGTACTTATTTTTCAATTTTTTAAACTAAAGGACGAACACTACCGAAAATTCGACGCCAATAACAGTTCTTCGAATAGTAATTCTTCCAATTGCTTTCCCAGAGGACAATTTTTTTTCCATGCTTACACCCGATTATTTAATTTTATTACCAGCGCGCTTGCTTACTCGCGGGCGAGCACGTCGTTTTTTTTCTTTACTTAAAAAAAAAAAAAACTCAGGTCTAAGGAAACTTGGAACTCTCTTTACACCTGTGCCCTCTGTTATTCGCATAAAGCTTCGCGGACCAACAAGACTTGTTCGTGACGATGTTATGGTATATGTAAAATAAAACGAAGAAACTAAACAATTTCTAGACTGCTGTGAAAATTGAAAAATGAACGAAAAAAAAACGTAAAATCGTAGTATATTTTGAACGAGAAACGTAATATTCAAGCATGACTCTAGACGATATTCCTAATGATTTATGTTAAGTGAAGGCACAACTCTAAACGAATCAGAGATATATTAAGCAAGTGTATATAAATAACCAGCGTATATTTTTTTTTTTTTTTTATAATGTCGCGACACCGACGAGACTACAAATTACGATTTTTCATTTAAAAGAAAAAAGAAAAAAACGAAATATGATTTTTAATAAGGACAAAAAAATCAATAAAAAAAAAACAATATCGACAAAAAAATATCTAATGTTTAAGGGATACAATATTTTGTAAGGGACAACGAGTCTGTTATAAGCCATTAGTGCCTAGATTTTTTTTTGATACATTGTTGCGATTTGATCGATACAACGGATAACGGTAATTTCCAAGATTAGCCGAGTATTCGTGCCGAAAATTGATTTAGAGCGAAGACAATAAAATTTGTTAAATGTGCAGAATTCGCCGATGATTTTATTCCACTTTTTTTTTTTTTTTATCTTTAGTTCATGCAAAACCTATTCTAGCCCATTGATGCATCGAAGTTCTGAACAAAATATTGACGTTCATCGAGATAAAATAGCGAAATTCGAGATATCGAAGCATACAAATTTAATCCGAACAAGATCATTATTTATACATATACAACACAGTGAAAAAATAAAAAATTCAGTGATTCAAGAGATTACAAAAAAACGTCAGATTATCCCAATTTTTGTTCAATGCATCGCCCGGTAGAACTATGTACTAATCAGTGAGTTCTCTTTATCGCAATCTATTCCTCGAAACTAGATAAATTTTTTCGAAAACCTATTTAACATTTCTCGTTTTTTTTTCGTCGTAGTATTATATATTCAAGAAAACTGGATCGCAAGGAAAAGTTTGTACTTGAAAATACCAAAAAAAAAAAAAAAAAAACACCCCGAGGGAAAGAGCGCATGCTCGAGGAGATTCCCGGCTCTCTTGAACAGCTGATCACATCAGATGGAGTGTCGGCCATGAATGTGTGTATATGTGTGCAAGGCCACACAGCTCGGGGCCTTTGTTACCCAGCAGCAGTACTCGCGTAATCATCGTTACAATCAGTTGGCTCGCGAGGCTCGTGGCTCTTGGACGTTCGTTAGGCATTTTTTTTTCTCGTGACACAAATGTTAGCAACCGTGTTTGAGATTTCAACTGGATTTACTTCTCATTTTTTCTTCATGGACAAATAAAATATTTTGGCAGTTTAGTGGTAACAACAGCTGAGAACGCGCGCAAGCAAACTGTTAAGACGGATAACAAGTACTATCATACTCCGGCAGGCTGTAAAAATAATTTCGGAGTATAAGACGAGGAATTACTTTCGTTTGTCCAAAAATTTTTACTTTTGCCGTGGGGCGAGAGGCATACGAACGTTACGCAAACGCGTGTAGCCAAAAAGTAAGATCCACGTTTATTTCTCTCTCTCTCTCTGTCTCTCTTTATATCTGTCTCTGTCTAGCAGTCTTTTTTCCTCTTCATCTAACTGTACTAAACACACAAGGTTTTTTTTTCTGCGAAAATATGCTTGTAACGTCCGTACAAGAGGTAAATAATTCAGGAATATTTGGAGCAGAGTAAATAAACGATATATACGTAATAAATGCTCGATCACGGAATAAACCCTCTGGATTGATCATCATTGTCTGGATGACAATTTGCTTCGATCGTTGACTAAGCTCAGTTATTTTATTCTTCATTCTTACAGTCTTTAATACTAAAATTGTAATTAAATGTTTAATACTAAACATTTTTTTTTCTAGATTCACAAAAATGCTCACTGTAAGGAGGAACTATAAAGGATACCAGAAATCCACTTATACATTTTGTATTATGAATTATTTTTTTTATAATAAATAACGATCGTTAATTTCGACGTTAATCGTTATATTTTTATCATTTAATTTTTTGCGTAACGTCGGTTTTCACGGTTGTAGTGGAAAGATAATCATTTTCATTTTCGCGTACCGGGTTGATAAAGAAAAAAATTAATAAGAATAAAAATTGATTAAAAAAATTAATTAAAAAGTTAATAAAGAAAAAAATCTTTGAAGTGAATTTCGTAATGTAGGAGAGGAAATCGTGTTGTGAATCTAGAAAAAATTATGCGCAAGCAATATCGAAAATTTAAACCCTTTTTTTTCATTCTCAGATTTTCAGCTACTTATTCAACGACAATATAACGAGTAGAGAGAGAGAGAGAAAGAGAGAGTAAAATTGAACAGAAGTCATGATAATGCACTTGCAATGATTTTTTTCAAAGAGTACAGTGGCAAAGTCCTTGATTAAATTTATCGTAATCTATACCACTGACGAGTCTCGATATCAAGAACCGTGGCAGCCTCTCGACGCCACGTTATTGAATTAAAAAGAATAGAGTTTTGCTGCACAATAGAACGATACGCGAGTGTATTTTACACATATATTCAACGTAGCTTTCAGTGAGAATAAATATTTCCACTAAACTGTAATATCAATAAGCTAAAAAGTCGTAACTTTTCTAATTAAATAATTCAGGAATATGAGAATATTTCCTGCTTAATGTTTAATCGATGACTTTTAAAATTCATCACGTTTTTTAGTTCTGTTACAACAACCAGCTACTTCCGTCATCTAAGAGTTTTAATAAAAAATTGCATGGCCCATATATAATTAAAATGTTTGGAGTATGATCAAAATATTTTTTCACAATGTCATATTAATCTCACTGTAACGCATGACACGAGGAATATTTGGTTTTTGGCTTATTTATAAGAGCTATCTTAAGAGCTCACATACCGCTGCGCGCGCTGAAAACCGAGTAAATTTGAAAAATTGATACAAGCGTTATATGTTGAAGAACAAATTAAATTGTTGATTTCACATTTTTTATTAACTTTCGAACTATAAGGAAAAAAAATTAAAACAATTTTTTTTTCAATATTAACATTATTTTTTACGGATATAAATGGACTACTGATGAAAACCATGGCGTCTCCTTGTCGACATCATAACTTCACCAAAAATTGTCCAATCTGCAAAAATAAAGAAGAATCTAGTAAAATAACGTAGTAGTAATAATCTGACAGAGGAATTTTTTTTTTTTCTCCAAAAATAAAGAAGTTACATTATTTCAAAGTATAGTATGCAATTTAAAAAAAAAATTAGTGCTTAATAATTTATAAAAAATTGTCCAACCAACGAATTAAAAAAATCTCTCGTCAGACTATAGAGAAAATAATTATCAACATTTAAAACGAAAAAAAAAGTTAAAAAATATTAAAAAATGACAGAGTTATCGTGCTGACACTGTCTAAAAACGTAGTTTCGAGAAAAACGCGTTTAAAGTTTAACCAGGTAGCCATTCTAAACCGATGTCCGGTCACATTTATTGCTATAACTTTGTGAGGGAATGGAATTTTCTTAAAAAAGTTTTTTTTTTAATTCCTAAAAGTATAAAGAATAAAAATCTGTAAAAAAAAATCGATTTTTTGAAAATTTCACGGGTATGTGAGCCCTTAAGGGAGCAAATAGGGGTTAGGACAGCGTTTTCTCAATGATTTTCATGAATTTTTTTATAGTATAAAAAATGAATATAATTTATTGAAACTTTGAGAACATTTTATACATATATTTAAGTATATACTATAAAATTTTTGAAGAATTTTCTTGAAAAACACCGGGGATATTAGCGAGCCCATATTGCAGGTCACAATCAGACTCAGCATTTTGCGTACATTCTGGAAGCCGCAATTTTCATCTGAAATCAAACGAGCTTGGAATTTACTTTTATTATATGTCTCTCTTCTATATGAACCTAAATGCTATAAAAAAAAATAAAAAATTGAATTTTTTACAGGGGTCAAAACAAAGAAGCATGATTTTTTGCCATTTTTACAACTTTATTTGCAAAAAAAAAATTATTTTAAATAAGGATAATATTCCAATTTTAGGTTCATATAGAGCGCAATACCATGAAGAAAGTAACTGCCAATTTTCAAAACGATTGGTTGAAAACTTTTCAAACTAGCGTGTACGCAAGTTAAAAAAAAGTCGTTTTCAGAAAAACGCGTTTGAAAAAATAGCAAAATCTGATCTGATTGTGACCTGCAATATGGGGTCGCTAATATCTTCGGTGTTTTTCAAGGAAATTCTTCAAAAATTTTATAGTATATACTTAAATATATGTATAAAATATTCTCAAAGTTTCGATAAATTATATTCATTTTTTATACTATAAAAAAATTCATGAAAATCATTGAGAAAACTCTGTCCTAACCCTATTTCCCCCTCGATGGCTTATAACAATAGAACGAGTCGGAATTTTAATTTTTAATTTTGGGAACATATTTTTCAATGGTTTTACTAACAATTTATGAAATAAAAAAAAAATCGATTTTTTGAACCGTCTATTCCCCCCTTAATCGATTTCCGATTTACATGGTCTCTCTGTACTTCTCTGTACTTCCCTGTAACGTGATACAGGAATTACTTGATTTTTGGCTTATCGTGTCAGCGGTTACAATCGACCACCGGTCCATGTGATCTCTCGATTTCTCTCCCTGCACAGCCGTTACCCAATCTCCTAGAAACAAAGAAAGATCAATGGTAATTACAAAGAGGTTTGCTGCGATTCGCACTCTCACTCCGATGAAAACGTTGATAATAAAATTAAAAAAAAACGAGAATGGAACACCTCGAACCTCATATATCTAATCGATTTTATCTCACATTACACTGCACATAGTTATTTTTGTTTGGGTTTTTTTTTATCATTACAATGATAATACTGATCACTTTTTAATATTTTGCTCTTATCGCGGTGGCGATACGTCACCTCTATCTCTATTTGTTTATACATGAAATATATTTGACCGCAGTAAAGTCGTGCTGGAATAATTTCTCTCGGCAATTTATCTTGGTAATTGACCCGTATGATATGTCAGCCTGCCTGTCTTTATACGTTTACCGATATATTTATAGATGCGTATGTACGTTTTTAATGGGTTTTATTAACTCGGCCAGAAAACGTTACATCGGCATTGTGCGTTTCTTGGTTTCGCGTTCTCCACGAGTCGTCGGTATTTTATACGCTAAAACGAACGTCTATACAAGAAAAAAAATTGCTGATAAAAAAGTTTCCGTCTTCTTTTTTTTTTTCCAATCCTTATCATGATCTCCGAAAAGGTGTACATGGTAATTTAATTCTTTCGTTATTCTTTCTCCATTTACTAAAATCGTTTCGTCGGATTTTCTAAATGTTTGCTTCGAGCTTGAAATTAACAAAAATCATGAGGAAGAAACGTGTGATTTACCCTTTGTTCTTACCTCATACTTTCTACGAGATTAATCGTTCGATGTTGACTTGAATTTGAACTTAAAAAAAATCGGTTTGGTTCAATAGTCAAGTGTTTCAGTGGTTATCCCATTAATTCTGAAAAACTAATTGTGACTATTACTAATTATCGCTTGGGGGCAAATTTTAAACACGATTGCTCAAAGCGTTCTTGAGTTATGAGCCAGGTTTGAATTTCGCAAGTACAGCACTCAAATACCAGGCACTTTTTTCTTTCTCAATACAATTTTTCTGAATATTTATGAAAAAAAATAACAAAGCTTCATCTATGATTAAGTAATAAATCAGTGGGAATATCTTGGAAAAGATTTTTTTTTCTGATAAGGAAATTTTACTCCGTGAATAAGTGAAATGATAAAATATTGAGGATTTCCTTGTCATATATCTTGTGACAGAATAAGCAAAAAAAAAAAAAAAACTCTCGTGAAAATTCTTTCTGTCGAGCCGTCTGACTGGAACAAATTGTACTCAATTTATGTCAATGAAACGCGCATTCGCGTTTTCATATAGTAAATTCAAAACAGTGTCTGACGATAAGAAGTGAAGCTTCGTAAAGCTACAGAATGTTGCGTCATTGTCGCGTGTTTCATCATGGCTCTTTTCATTTACAGAGTCAAGGCGCTGAAAGTTTTCGCAAACACGTAGCGAAACAATGGTTTTTCCTTCTATTTCCTTCTCAATGCTACTGAAAGACTTTGCGATGCAAATAGACAACCGAAGAGACTCAATTTTTTGTCGCAATTATCTTACAAAATCAAATTTGTCAAACTTTCGATGAAATTGAAAATGTTGAACGGATGGAAAATAATCGAAATAGTAAATTTCAGAATTTCTCGTACAATTCTTTGTTCATCCAAAATCGGTGAGAATATTTGCTTGACAAAATGAACTACACCGTTCTGTGATTAATTTATAAAAATGAAGATACAAAAAAAAAAGCTCAACTTGCATTTGTTTGTTGATTACTATTGGGATATAGGGTGGATAAATAATTACAATCGGTGAATTAATGCTACTTTACTTCTTTATTGTGATAACACTCGGAAGATGCATCAAGCTCTGTACTCTTGCTTTGTCGAACGAAGACTAAACTAAATAGACAAGGGACCAGTCCTCTGGACCTCTAAAGTAATAAGGCTCTTTTTTTTTCCTTTACTACATATACTTCTTAGTCCACGCACAACCGTCTAACCGGCGTCGTAAACCGAGCCGACCACCCGAATGCATGCACATGTGTATGCACTTGAGGACTCTACAAGGACCAGGAGAAACCCGTCATAAATAAGACAATACAGTTGTAAACGCTGTAGAGAAAAATTCTCTCTAGCGAGATTAACCTTTTTGCATAGGATTTCTTTCTTAAAATCCAACAATTACAATTCCAACAATTACAATTCCAACAATTCCAAGTATAATTACCGGTACACCGAGGTTCCCGGAGTGACAGTGCAAAATATCGCGGATCCAATATTAAATAATGTACGTGATTGTACGAATTTCAAAGAAAATAATAAAGTTATGATGTATATGCCGTAATGATGACTCTGTGAGATGCACGGAGAAGAAACGTCGAGTCACGAACGTTAACGCAAAGTTTCACAATGAAGATCTTTCTTTTCTGGAATATACAGTTTATTTTATACATGTATGTATGTAGTTTACCTACGCGCAAGATAGAGAGATAACCGTGAATAGAGACGAGGCCACACGTTCACTGTTTCAAAAAAAAAAAAAAAAAACAGGCTCCCAGTTGACTTCACGTTTCCAACGTGTATATCCGTTGCTCGATTTTTTATGTCAAAATTACGACTTTCAAGAAACTCGTGATAACGATATTCAGAAAAATCAAATAACTTATCGTTCAATTATTAATATTTTTCGTTTAAGCTAGAAGATTTTTGTCGATGTAGCCGCACTTTTAAACTTGTAATTAACAAAATATCTGGGTAACGCTAGTTGATTCATTGATTCGAGACTTATGGAGCCACTACTACTGGAGTCACGAAAGTACTACTTGAAACAACAAACTATTTGAAATTA
Source organism: Oxytorus armatus (assembly GCA_958009045.1). NCBI lineage: Eukaryota > Metazoa > Arthropoda > Insecta > Hymenoptera > Ichneumonidae > Oxytorus > Oxytorus armatus. The sequence continues at coordinate 23,266,363 of OY253748.1, forward strand.
TTATTATCGAAATCATTGAAACGGCAATGAGTGAAATTTATCACTGTAGAAACGCGAGATTGCGATGGAAATTATCACATCGTTCAATGACCTCGAGTTCGACGATTTAAAATCATTGCCATCTTTAAGAACCGATTATTTTCATCGATATACTGCAATTACTTGAATTACTACGATTACTCGTATCTGCCGAATCACCCTGCTATTTGTACATAACGATGATAGCAGAAACTTTTTTCAAGAGATAAGAGATCTCGATCTTTCAAGCAGTACAAATAACATATCGTAGTTGTTACGATGATTAGTGTCGAGTCTTTTTTTCAATCGGTTTCATAATAATTGCAAATGTTCGTTGTCATTGAAAAAAAAAAAAACTCATAAATCTCATGTCTTTCAAGAAAGTGAAAACCAAAACTTTATCTCTGTTTACTATAAATATGAACGACAATTTCATCATTACACCACACAATCTAAGTTCAAAAGTTATTTATTACCTTGCCTCATTAAATTCAATATATGACAGGGCTTAAGATCAATTTCAATACGACAAAAAATCAACTACAAAGTCATTGACAATAAATTTTGTTATAGAATTTTTCGTATTATAAATTCAAAAGTCCCAAAAGCTGATGGTGGAAAAAGTGAAAAATTATTTTTGTTCGCAATTATGAATCAGCACAGCTGTCGACCGAGTCGAATTAACGTTCTCGACACGAGATAAGAAGCTAATTGTGTTCCGTTTTATTTTTTCTCTATAGATCCCGGAATATTATTCGAGGAGCAACAGAACAAAATCGGAGATACGGACGTATGAGCGAAAAGTTCGTCAGTTTGGGACGAGAATTTCGCCGATTAAGATGCGGGGAATAAAAAGGGAATGATAAAATCAACGAGTACCAATGCGAACTGAAGATACGAAGAAAAAAAAACCATTTTTTTCTCGTCAAAGTGATAAAACACAGTGGAATCGTCAAATTATACTTAAACCACGTTTTACATCGAAATATAATACATTTTCGTTTGTCAGCGGGATTCAAAGAGAAGAAAAAAGAACTGTGATAATCAGTTGTAAATATATACAAGATACAGTGCCTTTTACAAACATTGAATTATTTATTTTTTACCGTGCAACTGTGTGAATTCAAGTTTTTTTTTTTTAAACAATTCAATAATCGTACAATTTGATCTTTTACGTTTCGTACTTATTCTTATGATAATTGGAGAGCGAAGATAACGGGATAATTTTTCTACATTAAAATTGATCGAGATTTTCATGTGTAAACTGCTTCCTGTGGTTTACGCGATTTTTTTCCGAAAATATCGATATTTACGACATTGAAAGTGAATCGTTGATGTCCATGTTTCGAGAATGGACAGAAAGCCAGCAAAAGCTCGTCCAAATCCAAGGGAAAAAGCTGGTATATTATCGGTGCTGACCTGGTGGTGAATATTTCAATTTTATTTATTTTTTCCACTATATCTTCATTACCTTCTTTCTTCGCTAATTTCTTAAATTTTCATTGTATCAAGATAGTCATTGAATTGAGACTGATTTTTGTTTTTCAGGTGGACATTGGGTATATTCAAACTTGGATATAAGAAGGAATTAGCTCTAGAAGATCTCTGTGAACCACTGAATGCCGATCGATCATCCGTGCTAGGCGACAGATTGGAGAAGTAAGAAATTTTAGAGAAGAAAAATTTGAATAAAAAGTCAAATTTTTATATTAAAATATGTAAATTATTTTGTTGACAGAGAATGGAACAAAGAACTCGAGAATGCGGGAAAATCGAATCGTCGGCCGAGTCTATTGAAAACGATATTTCGAACGTTTCGTTGGGAATATTTTGTTCTCGCCTTAGTGCAGATACTGAATGAATTTGTCATAAGGTAATTTTATAAATCGCAAAAGGCCCTTGAATTTCTAATTTTTTTTTTGGTTTTTGACAACAGTTGTAATTTCGGATTGATCGCATAAATTTATGTATTTGAGATAAATCAATACTTTTTATTTATTTACTATTTAATCACTTGCAGATTGGGTACTCCTATACTACTCGGTGGTCTTCTACGTTACTTCCGTACGGACAACGAGATCGATCGTAAAGAGGGATTCAACACCGCGATATTGTACGCCTCGGGAATATGTGTGGCCACTGCCATAAACGTAATAACGATCAATCAAGCGATATTCGGTGCGTTTCACGTTGGTGGACGTATCAGAGTTGCCGTTTGTTCGGTAGTTTATCGAAAGGTATTTTACATTTGAAGAAACAGAAAAAAAAAAAGTCACAACGAATTGAACAAAATGAAAATTTGCAAAATTAACGAATTCTTTTTTTGTTCTTAAAGGGTTTGCGTCTCAGTGGTACAGCTCTGGGCGAGACAGCACCTGGAAAAGTGGTTAATCTCGTGGCCAATGATGTAAACAGATTCGATTTAGTATCGATATTCATACATCACATGTGGTCAGCTCCCCTATCGGCTATAATAATCGGCTATTTTTTGTGGGACCAGGCTGGTTACGCGGGACTTATTGGTATTGCAGCTGTTTTTATCGTTGTACCGGTACAATGTAAGTTAATGCAATTAAGATGAAATTTTGAAAAAAAAAAAAAGAAAGATTTTCCTAAATTTACAAAAGTAATGAGACATTGATAATCTCAGAGATCGTCTTCGCAGGACGTTAAAATGTAATGAATTTATTTTTCTATTCTTCTCTTTCAGCCTATACCGGAAAGCTTTCGTCGAAATTTCGTTTGCAAACGGCGATAAAGACGGACGAGCGCGTGAGATTAATGGACGAAATAATATCGGGCGTGCAGGTGATAAAGATGTACGCTTGGGAAAAGCCATTTTGTAGTCTGATCGAGCAGGCACGACGTCTCGAGTTACGTGTCGTACGAAAGAGTTCGTACATACGCGGTATATACATGACCTTCAATCTCTTTACCACTCGCGTAGCTCTTTACTGTACGCTCGTTACAATGCTCATATTTCGTGAGAATTTAACGGCCGAAAAAGTGTTTGTTTTCTCGTCGTACTACAATATACTCGCGCACACAATGTCGGGAATGTTTGTGAGAGGTATCGCCGAGATTGCCGAGTGTATGGTGGCCGTTGATAGGCTACAAATTTTCATGATGTACGAGGAGGTACAGACCGGCAATACAGCGACAGCAACGAAATTTTCCGCCTCCAATGATACCATCGATTCTTGTGACTCGAGGCCACCGTCGAGAAAAAATTCTAAACGCGAACTACCCTATATCGACGACGAAGATTATGACGAGACAGCTGAGGATTGCGAGGCGGGAGAAAAAAAACCTAACGGCCTGGCAACTGTGGCGAACGATATACTGAAGAACACAGCGAATCTTTACAGTGGTGAGATGAAGAATATTGAGCAAAAAAAAATGTCTATGGATTGAAATTTTAAGGAAGGGGTGAGGGTTTCAGCGCAAAAAAAAACACTTTTTTTGCGATTTTTTTTCTCAAATATGGAATGAGCAATTTTATTCGAATCTTTTGTACATTATTGAGCATACTTTTGACAATGTTGTGTAATTTTTTCATGCGGAAATATTGAAGCATAAACCCGTAACAGAGCTTTCCCCAGAACGTCTTGAAAAAAAAAAACAATTTGCGGTGTTCACTATAACTCGGCCGGAAATTATCTGAAAATGAAAAACCATGAGAATTTAGTCAAGTTATAATCAAATCTTCCCCCCAACGTTCTCTGATAATTTTTTTTTTCATTTAAAAATTTTTGCCGGCCATCTAAAGTGTGAACTGTTATTTTCCACGGAAAATTCCGCCACTTTGTGGGTGGGAAACACCCTTAATGTAAAAAAAAAAATGTAACTAAACGTTGGGGGGAGGTATTTTATATGTAGAAAATGTGTACAAAGTTTGAAATGAATTGGTCAAGTAGTTTTTAAATGGCAGTGAACACGGACTTTGAAAAAGTAGTTTTGAGAAAAACGCGTCTAAAGTTTATGAAGTAAAAAGTGAAGACAAAATTTTTTTGTTCCAACTTACACAGAATCATCGATTCCAGCTCGTTTCTTCTTTTAAAATATTGTCGTGTATAGTATACTCTATATACTATATACACAATAGCAATGAATAAACTGTATACCTGTTCGACAGCTGCACTGCTAGCCCGACCGCCCGCAGCTGTTAGAGGTATAGCGTTAAAGGCCAGGAGATTAATAAGACAATAACTTCAAGAATATTGCTTAGATCGGTTTAAAATTTTAAGGACATATTCTTGAAATGTTAAACAATAAGATAAGACAAAAAAAATCGATTTTTCGAAAGTGAAAACCCTCACCCCGCCCGTCTTGATGAATCTTATTGGAATATCATTCAATAATCATTATTAATTTTCTTTCACAGATCAAAAAGAGGAGAAATGGGCGATTAAACTGACAAACGTAACAGCAAAATTCGACTCATGTCAGTCGGACAATACACTTGACAGATTGTCGGTGAAAATTGTCAAAGGAAAATTGTACCTCGTTATCGGTGCTGTTGGCGCGGGCAAGAGTTCACTGCTGAAAGCAATTCTCGGTGAGATGACGCTGTCGGAGGGTCATATTTCGACGGTAGGCGACGTTAGTTACGCCAATCAAGAGGCATGGGTTTACGGTGGTAGCATCCGAGAAAATATACTCTTCAATTCACCGTACAATCGTCAGCATTATCAGCGTGTCGTAAAAGCTTGCGCTCTTTTGAGGGATTTCAAGCAATTTCCACAGGGCGATCAGACGATCGTTGGTGATCGAGGTAGCTCATTGTCGGGTGGTCAAAAAGCGCGAATAAATCTCGCACGAGCCGTTTACCGACGGGCCGATATATATCTTCTCGATGATCCTTTGAGTGCTGTGAGTAACTGAAAAAAGTATCGGAAAAAAAAAAAATTATCAGCGATTTTAACGTTCGGGCACGTTCGAAATTGCTCGTAGTTACATTTTTATTTATGATGTAGGTGGACACCCACGTAGGCAAGCATCTCTTTGAGGAATGTATACAGCGTTTATTAGCCGGAAAAACGAGAATTGTCGCGACACATCAGTTACAATATATCAAAGGTGTCGACGGTATATTGTTGCTCGAGCATGGAAAGATGAAATATTTCACGAATTATCACGATCTATTGGTCGAACGTCCGGATTACGCGATTCTTTTAGCCTCCGAAGGTACGAGCGAGACCGGTGATGATTCTTCGTTCGAGAAGAGCGGAACGATGCGTCGACAATTTTCAACTGCCAGCACGAGAGTAATTAATAGTTGACAATTTTTTAACCCTTCTCGCCACGTTAACTATTAGAGTTTATTCGAAAATCGAAAATCCACAACCTCAAAAGCCCCTTAATAGCAGCCTCGGGAATTATGTGTTAATTCCTATGGTCCGATTATCGTACTTTGGCAAAATCGCAGTGCGGACACGTTTTTCGTCCGTGCGAGGATAAATTAAAAAATGTTCTAATAAAATGTACAATCGTTTCGTTGGAATTTTATCTTCCTTGTTATTTTTAGAGCAGAACTCCGGACGTGAGTGGTGCCGATACTGACGCCGAGGACGACGACGTTAATCCCGAAATGATAGATGGAAATATCGAGGGAACATCGCGCGGTGTAATCAAGGGCTCTATACTTATGAAGTATTTCCGAGCAGGTGGAAGTTTCTGTCACGTTTTGACCGTTGGAATATTATTCCTTGTCACGCAATTGAACGTCAGTCTGACCGACTTTATCGTGCCATTAATGTGAGTATTTCACGAAATGAAAAATAACAATAAGCCCTCTCTAACTGACGGGTTAAGGGGGGGGTAAGGTTAATTCGTACAAAAAAAGGCATGTTTTTGTGATTTTTTTGTGACGACGCAGTTAGAATCTCTTTATTAAAACTAATGGTACAGTAAAATATGACATTCGAAGAATATTATATAAAATTTTCACGAAGAAATATTTAAAAATACGGCAATGGCAGCAATTATTCGGACGCGTCTCGGAAAAAAGTAGAATTGCGGTGTCCCTCATAAATTGGTGCTGGATCATCTGAAATGAAAAAATGAAAGTTCATTTGTTAGATAATAGTTTTCTCTTGGTAACGCTGGGAGGGTTTTTCGAAATTTCAATTTTTCAATTTTTTGGAACATTTTGAAGGGAAAAACGCGATTTTTACGAACAAAAAAATCGCGTTTTTCCCTTCAAAATGTTCCAAAAAATTGAAAAATTGAAATTTCGAAAAACCCTCCCAGCATTACTTCGGGAAGACTATTATCTAACAAATGAACTTTCATTTTTTCATTTCAGATGATCCAGCACCAAGTTATGAAGGACACCGCAATTCTACTTTTTTCCGAGACACGTCCGAATAATTGCTGCCATTGCCGTATTTTTAAATATTTCTTCGTGAAAATTTTGTATAATATTCTTCGAATGTCATATTTTATTGTACCATTAGTTTTAATAAAGAGATTTTAACTGCGTCGTCACAAAAGAATCACAAAAACATGCCTTTTTTTGTACGAATTAACCTACCTAACCCCCCCCCCCCCCCCCCCCCCCAACGAACGTGATAATATATTTTTTTTTTCATTTATAAAAGAGTCACCGAAGAGGAAGAACGTCATGCAAATATTAACAAAGCTAGGAACGAGAGTATCCTTCTGAACGATACGTACAACGACGCGAATGACTTGGAACCGGCCGAAATATGGATTTATATTTATACGGCGCTCGTAGCTGGTATATTTGTCATTGGTATAACGAGATCGTTACTTTTTTACAATCTCGCAATGCGCTCCAGTCAGCGTCTTCACGATCTTGTATTCGGTGCTCTTATAAGAACGGGAATGAGATTTTACGATATCAATCCAAGCGGCAGAATACTCAATAGATTCTCGAAGGATATGGGAGCGATCGACGAATTATTGCCAAAGGCAATGCTCGACGCCGGCCAAATAATTATGACTATGGTGGGAACTCTGTGCCTAGTTTGCGCCGTTAATCCCATATTTCTCGTTCCAATCGTCGTTAATTCTTTTATATTTTATTGGACGCGAAAGATTTTCTTGAGAACGAGCAAAAATATCAAACGGTTGGAAGGAATGAGTGGGTTTTTTTTTCATTTCTGTTTGATTTTATTGATTTTTGAATGTATTATTGATTCGATTAATTGGTTTCCCGTTTCGTACAGCTCGTTCGCCAGTTTTCACGCTACTAAATGCAACTCTCAATGGCCTAACGACGATACGTGCTTACGGCGCGCAGAACATGCTAAAACGACAGTTCGACCAGTTACAGAACGTTCACACCTCGGCATGGTACATGTTCATTGTGGCGAGCACGGCTTTCGGTTTCTCATTGGATCTATTTTGCTTTGTTTTCACCACAATAGTCACCTATAGTTTTGTACTGATCAGTGGATGTACGTATTTTCACTTTTTCATTCTGGTTTTGGCCTGACAAAAGATCCTTTTTAATAAAATTCAATCTCGACACTAGAGATTACATTTTTTTTTTATTAAACATCATTGATCGATTACTTTTCCAATATGTTTCTTAGTTACTTCAATTTTTACGATTTTTCCGTACTTCCCGAAAGAAAGATTATTGTGCAATGAATACAAAGAGATATAACAATGGTTTATGGACTTAAGAATTTGTAAGATTCAAAAACAAATCATTATTGAAGAGGACATTTAAAAAAATGATCAAACAGTGATTATAAAAAAATTGTTTAACATGCCCATCTCTACTTTGGCAAATCTTTAAAGAATTTTAACTTTTATTTTCGTCATTGCAGCATTTTCTGGAGGATCAGTTGGTCTCGCTATAACACAAGTGATGGCCCTGACGGGAATAATACAGTGGGGAATGCGTCAGAGTGCCGAAGTTACGAATCAATTGACAGCGGTCGAGAGGGTATTGGAATATACGACACTACCGCCTGAGGATAATTTGCGAGATGTCGGTTACGGTACGAAAAAAAGTGGAAGAAACAAGCAATTAAATGATCCGGTACCTCTAGCACCGTCGAATTGGCCAACCGAAGGTACCATAAGATTTCACGACGTTTACATGCGTTACTCGGAGGAAGATCCACCGGTACTGAAAGGCTTGAATATCGTCGTACCGGCGAAATTCAAAATTGGCATTGTCGGGAGAACCGGAGCGGGAAAATCGTCATTGATCGCTGCGCTCTTTCGACTCGCCAAGGTCGAAGGAGTCATTGAGATTGACGGTATAGACACGGGCTCGATATGCCTCGAAGATTTACGTCGACATATATCGATTATACCGCAAGATCCTGTACTGTTTTCCGGAACTATGAGACGAAATCTCGATCCGTTCAACGAATTCTCGGACGACGCACTCTGGGCGGTTCTCGAAGAGGTAATTGATCAGTTTGTGAAAAAAAAACTTATCATAATATAAATAAAAATTCTAGTATGCCTAAATAACTTGAAAAAAAAAAAAAAAAAAAAAACTCAATCACAGGTTGAGCTTAAAGAATCGAGTATCACAGGTGGCAATGGATTGGAGAGCAGAGTTCACGATCGTGGTAGTAATTACAGCGCTGGTCAACGACAATTGATCTGTCTTGCTCGTGCTATATTGAAAAACAATCGTATTCTAATGCTCGACGAGGCAACCGCGAATGTAGATCCACAAACCGATGCGCTGATTCAGCGAACGATAAGAACGAAATTTGCTATGTGTACGGTGTTAACGGTGGCTCACAGGTTAAACACGATAATGGACAGCGACAAAGTTTTGTTAATGGACAAAGGTCGAATGATGGTGAGTTGTCTATCGTTACGATTCTGTATAAAATTATAATCGTACGATAAATTGAGGATGCTTTTCTTCTTCTCAGGAATACGATCATCCTCACGTACTGTTGCAAAATCCACGAAGTCAATTTAGCTCAATGGTGCGGGAAACCGGACGAGCAATGACCGATCAGCTCATGAGAGTAGCGAAACAAGCATACGTAGCTAAATACGGTGAACGCTTGTAGAATATATTTTTTCTACGTACAAATTGCGGCCGCGATACTGCCAGTTAATTGAAGAAAAAAAAAATGCACAATGCCATTTTTCTTGATCCTCCCCATACTTCGATCGAATTCGATTATACCAAAGATAATGATACTTCGAGTATGATTGAAACGAGGGATGGAGTATAAGAAAAATTGTCTTGTACCGTTCCAATTGCCAATTGAGACAAAACGTCGAGAACGCGACGATTTCTATAGTATATACATTTTTTTTGTATTTCTCCTATCTTCGAGAGTAACGAAAAATCAATCATATTGTACTTAGCGATATCTCCGGAGTGAAAGTATTACACGATTTGTTAATGAGAAAATTAGATCATGATAAAGGTACAAAATTACTTATCGGTCGACGTGAGTTAACAATTAAGAAGAAAAAAAAAGTAATAAACGAGAAGTAAGAATTTAGCAGGGCAAAATGAAAAATTCTCAGGATATGATAGGCAAAGTTGTACATAACTGTCATAATTTTATCAAATTCGTATCGTGAGATTAGTCACGTCTCGAATTTGGCTAATCGGTGCCACAATACTTACATTACTATTTTTCTACACGAACTTTTAATATCGTTGTTAATCGATTTTTTTAAAATTACTTATTTTCTTTTCAATTGAAAAATACTTACGCATCTTCGAGATCGTTGGATTTTTAAAGATCGGCGCAAACGCCCGTACCGTCAAGTGTTTATATATGCTCAACGAGGCTAGTATATACCAAACAATGTTTGTGGTGCCTAGAACATACAATTTATACACAGACATACGAACATGTATATATTTGTATCTAAACGAACTGACAGAATCATGGTATACTTACAAAAAAAAAAAAAAAAATGTCGTCAGAGATGGGGCTCGAATTTGAATGAACGAAATAATTATTAATAATTATTCTTTTATAATAAATATTAATATTTTTTTTTGTTCCAACGTATACCCCTTTCGCGGTTTTCCGTATGACCCTTCTTAATTCCATTTTTTTCCATATTTTCCTCTATCACTCCCGCGTTTGCCATGGACACAGGGAAATTGCGGAAAACCTGTATCGATACAAACAGCTTTGTTTTGACTGAGTTTCAGTTGTATTTACTACGTGAAAAAATCAATAAAACTGCCAGTCACTCAACGGTAGGCTCGACAGCCGGTTCTCGGTTAAACGGTCACCCATCCGTATGGTGACCGCGGCAAAAGTTGCTTAACTTGCAACTTTTGCCGCGCGTCCACCATTGTCGGTAATAAATATTAATATTAATTTCGAAGAGTAAGCTGTAATTGTGTTATGTTAGAAAATTATGTTAAACAATGTTTCATTCGAACGGACCCCATCTCGGCTCGTAACTCGTCCAATCTTTTATATCGAATAATATATATTATTGTAAGTACGGGAATAATTGAGTATTTCAGAAGAAAAAAAAATGAGAATATCTAAACTTCGAGATATAGTTTGTTACGTAACTTTACAATATCTTCCGTGGAACGAACTTTACACAGTGTCACAATTTCCATGTATTTACATTAGACTTTAAGATTTATCAGCGGGTATTTGTCACCCGCGCTTCCATGAGACAACCATAAATGAAAAAAAGATAAGATTTTCATCCTTCGACTTTTACTGAATACGGATGATATTTGCCTGGTGCAAAATAGTCTTTTTTGTTTTTGTTTTTGTTTTTTTTTTTCGCAAGGCAAAAATTATTTATTATGCAAATTTTCCTCATGGCAAAATGTTTATTATTACTGGTACTATTGTTAAATAAAAATCCTGTCAAAAACATTAAAAAATTTTAACAAAATCATCCTCATCCATTTTATACATGAACATTTTCCTTGAAAGAAAATAGACATCAAACTATAGACAAGTAAAAATATAGTTTCCTCATCGAAATTCCAAAAATGTCATTCATGCAACGACAATAAAGAATTGCAAACTAAAGATTCTATATTTCACGAGTAATGATTGAAAAATAATGTTTTTTTCTGAACATACTATACTCAACGAGTTTGAATGTTAAACCGTCCATTATTGTGTAAATTAAATCGTCTTGACATGTTGCGTCACTTGATATGTAGGAGGGAGAGGAAAAAAAAACATTGATTCATTCATCCCAAGGCTTTTTCCCTATATTCCGGACATTTTTATAGAGATATTTCATAGAACTTGTATTTTTAATTGAGATTGCTGTTGCGTAGAATTTTTGAAATTCTTATGAATCAAAATGTAGAAGTCTGCAGAGAATCAAATTCGAAAATCTCGTCGATGTAGAAAATCGTAGTTTGTTGTACCAAGTAATAAAAGTTTTTACAACAAATTACTTTTGTTCGACGAATTCTTATTTTCAATATAAAATTTTACTTTGCTGTAAACATTTTTTTATCGCCGGAGCAACACATAACTGTGATGCGCTATTATCCAGAAATGCCTCAAGAAATAACAACCGTACTCTTTCTCTCTCTCTCTCTCTCGATTCATGCATCGTCCCGCTCACCGATCATCATCGCTTATTACTCACAGCAAAACATGCGATAACAACTTTAAGAGAAACACCTGTAAATATATGTTACACCTGTTTTGTCCCTTTTTGTTTAATCGGACGAAAATTTTAACACTAGATCTCGTGAATTTGCAGAAAGTATTACCTCAAGTTAGCAACAAAATGTTCTGTAGCATGCTCGCAAAATAATTAACAAATGTTTGATAGCATCCCTTTGCTGGATTGACAAATGAAATATCGTCGATTTTCTGATATACAAGTTATTATTAATTTTACTCCCGTTAAAAAGATCGTCAATTTTTATTCGAAATAAACTAAGATCGATCAAAAATAAAAATCTTGACAAAAATCATTTTACGTTCGCCCTGAATGACTCCTCAGCGTTCAGTCGTGACTCTTTATCGCGCAAGTGAGCTTCTTGCATTTATGAAAGTCGAATATCCACTTACGGGAACAGTATTGTTGGAACTATCGTAACGAGCGCACGGTGAAGCTTCTGTTTCTTCCTCTTCCTTCTTGGAAGCAAGGTTTTTATTCTCTTCCTTCTCTCATCTTCGAACAACGAGTTGGTATGTTCGATCAATAATTTGCTCATTATCGCGAGTGGGTGGTGTGTAGTTTTTTTGTTTTCCATTAAAACTTCGTCGATTTTTGAAGCACCTCATCATGGATACGAAAGAGAAGAAAAGAAGAAAAAATCCTCAGGAGGAGGCCAATCCGTTTAGTCGACTGTTCTTCTGGTACGTAAAATTTTCATTGAAATCTTACGATAATTCGTACGGGAAGTTTTAATTTCCATACGAAAACTCGACCGTGAACGGAAACTCGATATTCAAAACGCAATGGGCTGAAAGTTTCACGAACGTTTCTTATCGGCGAGGTGACACCGTCGTTATGCTAAGTACGCTCGTTATCACACATATTTTCGATCCATGTCAAGAATGCAACGATCCAACGATATAGTCATTTTTCAATAATTATTTGGAACATGATACAACAATTTTTTAGAAGGCAGAGATAATTAAAATGTCGACGAGAGTGTGTTTCGATGGAAGTTTTCGCCGCGGTATACCTGAGTCACTATATACACAGTCGATCATAATTCAAACTTGACATAGCTTGATAGCAGAACAGAACAGAGGAGTTTCCTTCTCTTTAAAATATTTTTTTATCGAATAATGGATACGTTTTAATGTTATTTCGGTAGGTGGACGATGAAACTATTTCGCAAAGGTTATAAGGGTAATTTGGAAATGGACGATTTGTACGATCCGGTGAGAGCCGACGAATCGGAACGTCTTGGGAATAGACTCGAGAGGTGATTGAAAATTGTTATTCGACGGAAGAAGAAATGATTATTTTATAGAAAAATAATTTACCTTTCCAATAGCAAGAAAAATAATTTTCGTACACAAAAATATTGCAATTCTTCAACAGAGAATGGGGAGTTGAGCTCGAAAAATCAAAAACCCTCGAATACACTCTCGCCAACGATGGAAAGAAAATTAAGGCTCAACGTCCCAGTTTAACGCGAGCGATATTTCGAACTTTCTGGTTGAAATACCAGTATATCGGTATGATCCTATTTTTCCAATGCATTGTCCTGCGAACGATGCAACCGATCCTTCAAGGTTGGGTTATCAAGTACTTCAGTAATGGTGATCCGGGTGAAATACCAACTCGCGACGAGACGCTCTGTTACGCAGCTGGTTTGATACTTACGACACTCGGCATTACATTTATAATGCATCACACAAATCTCAATTCACAGCAGATTGGCATGAGAGTGCGCGTTGCATGCTCTTCTCTCATCTACAGAAAGGTCAGTCGGAAAAAAAAGCAATCGTGTCAAAAGTCGTTGTTTCGCTGAAACACCCGGTGAATGCGTGATCATTGCCGATAACAATGCTCGAATATGAATAATTTCGATGTCACGAGAGCCCTGTTGTCGCAAGTCACTCTATCGAAGTTTACTCCAAAGAGTGATAAGAACTCATCCGTTTCGTTCCTTATTTCACTTTTTTTTGTCTTCTTTCATTTATCAACTGGACAGCATCACTTGGACGAAATTCCACGACACTTAGGATATCATCTCACCTATGGTTGCCGCATAAAGGGATTTTTGTTTGTTCGTGAGAAAGGAACAATTGTAGAGTAATATGTTTTTTTTTAATTTTTTTACTCAAAGCATTTTTTTCAATATTATTTTGGACCAAGATCAATTATTTCAAGTTTGATTGTTCAGTATCTTAATTTTTTAGCATAATTAAAATTCTCTGCAATTTTTCACCTCTTTGTCGATTCTTGCTAGACTCAATTTCCCAAATATCAGCTAATTTATCTGTGTAAAACGTTTTGATACTCAAAAATTTCACCCAAATTGAAGTATTTATAAAAAAAAAAAAGAGATTTGATAAATTTGATACAAGACCCGCAATAAATTTTAACAAAAATTCTCACTAACAATAACGAATGCATCGCTCCAATTTCCGTGCAAAATTTCAGTCTGACAAACGAAACAATTATTAATTATTAGCAACTCTTTTTCGCTAGATATAATTTCCCGACTATTGCGAAGAATGTGAAAATTCTACGCAAGAATATCCCGGAACTTTTGTTCCCCCAGTAAACGAACGGCTGCTTATAAAACTCACAAACGTTATGGTAATCCTGAAACGGTGTTACATGATAGGATTAAAACGTGTTTTTTTATTTTCTATTTGCATTCAGTCGTTACGTCTGAGTAAATCATCGTTGGATCAAACGGCAGCAGGACAAGTAGTGAATCTGCTCAGTAACGATGTTAATCGGTTCGATACTCTTACACTTTACCTCCACTACGTATGGATCATGCCGTTTCAAGTACGTAGCAGGAAACAAATATATATGCATGTCGTAGAGTAATATATAAAAAAAGAAAGATTGCAATCGATGATTCTTTTTTTTTTCTAATTATACTCACACATGACCGGGCATTAATTGAAATCTCGTTGCGCCTCGAATATAGTTGTGTGTCGTGGGATACGTCATCTGGCAGAGTGTCGGTCCTAGCACATTAATCGGTATTGGTAGTCTTCTTTTACTTGCAATTCCGGGTCAAGGATATATGAGCAAAATCAGCAGCAGGCTACGGGAACGTACGGCAAAACTCACCGATCGTAGAGTACAGCTGATGAGCGAGCTCATAGCTGGAATTCAGGTACCTGGAAGGAAAAAATGCAAATAAGATATGAATGGATATAATGAAGATTTTTCTTTCCTCAAAAGAAGGAATTTATATTCCTCCACGTCGGAAAAGCAACTGCCGGAAATACTTGGAATGCTAATATTACAAAATCAAAAGGCTAATATTTCCTTCTTCCCTATTTGTCATGATTCTACTTTTAAAAATTAATACTTCGAAAAATTACTTGGGACTAATAAAAGAAAAAGAACATGCCCTGATAATTGTTAATATTTTTCAAAAGCAAGTTGACATTCACTTCAGTCCACATTCGTTACTATCATCTCGAAAAGTTGTACAGTAAAATTACCAAACGTTGACACTTTAATTTGATATCAAAAGCTTCGTAACATTAAACTTTTTTAAAACATATTTTGTTCGACAGGTGGTGAAGATGTACGCTTGGGAAAAACCATTCGAGACGATCGTATCGTGCACGAGAGCACGTGAGATTGGAGTAATAATAAAATCATCGGACCTTCGTGGTCTTTATCTCGCTATAATGGTCTTTACCGAGAGAACTACCCTGTTTCTGACCCTTATATCGTTCGTTCTGATGGGCAACACACTCACGGCTCAGATCACCTTTGAGCTCGCGACGTATTTTAATATTTTGCAATTGACAACAGCAATATTCTTTCCACATGCTTTGATAATGTTTGGCGAGACATACGTTTCTATAAAGAGACTGGAGGCAAGTATTTATAATAATTTAAAGAAAGTTATAAATTCGTAAAAAAAAATGAATTTACAATATTGTTTGAATACATTATGAATTTTGCTTTTCATAAAAACATTTTTCCAAACTATAATCATTCTTAGAATTGTCAAATCAATTATAGTGCGGCGAGTATCAAGCTACATTGATCAATGATAAATCGCGAAGTGCACTTTTTCTTCAGTTGTTTTTTTTTCCGAGAACGCGCTCGCGGTGCAATTTAAATCCATAATAGTTCGTTCGCGCAGGAAGATTCTCTACAAATTTGCGAGACTCAAGTTTTTACGTTTAGCGACTGGAAGATATATCGTCTTGCACCAATCTCTGTCTCTGTAACGATAATTATTTCAGAATTATCTGATGCTCGACGAGATTAACAACGGCGACGAGGGGACGATTTCGATAACCGACACTTTGAGTCCCGAGTATCATGATGTGAATTCAAAAAAACCCGTTACCGTGGAACTACATCGAGTTTCAGCAAATTGGATATCGGGTACTTTACCACCGACAATCTGTGACGTTTCGATGAAAGTTTCAAGCGGTAAATTGTGCGCTCTCGTTGGTCCCGTTGGTTCGGGAAAATCATCGATATTGAATATGTTACTTCGTGAATTACCGCTCGGTGCCGGTACAATCACGTTGCTACAGTACACCAATGGTAAATTTGCCGAGAATCAGACGAAACGTGGTTTCGTGAAGGACAATCCGGAATTTAGTATATCGTACGCTAGTCAGGATGCGTGGCTTTTTGGCGGTACCGTACGTGACAATATACTTTTTGGTCAAACATACGAGAAAAAGCGTTATCAAGAAGTTACCAAAGTGTGCGCTCTGTTGCGTGATTTTCGACAATTTCCGGAAGGCGATATGACGATCGTTGGCGAACGTGGTGCTGCACTTTCGGGTGGTCAACGGGCACGTATAAATCTCGCGAGGGCGATTTATCGTCAAGCCGATTTGTATCTTTTGGACGATCCTCTTAGCGCCGTTGATGCACGTGTCGGTCATCATTTGTTCAAGAATTGTATTCTCGATTATCTTCGTGGTAAAACACGTATCCTCGTGACTCATCAGCTTCAATTTCTGAAACAAGCCGACACGATTGTTATGATGGATCGCGTGAGTGATAATGCGCAATATTAATTGGAGAAAAAAATCACATATCTTGTTGTGTATCTGAATCATTACCTTCTGGTCGTTTCTTCTTCTTTAGGGTGCAGCCAAGTATCAAGGCTCATGGGACGAACTCATGATGTCCAGTCCGGATTTCAAGGAGATGCTCGATCGTATGCAAGAGGAGAAACGACGAAGTACACAGAAACAGGAAGTTGATGAAGACATCATACCAGAAATGACATTGAAAAACGAAGAAAATGTGACAAACGAAACGAAGAGGTCTTCGTCAGTCGGAAAGTGGGCGAGCTTTCGTGGTTCTCAGGAAATAGCTAACGATACTGTGTTAGAGCCATCGGCAAAAGGAATCGTGGAAGATAGAAAATTTGTTCCTCCAAATGTCACTGAATTGCCTCCATCGATATTGGCGCGAACGGCTTCTGTCCGATCGCAGGATAGTATTTATTTCGTGAGTATTTTTGAGTCCCTGCAGCGGGACATTGTGATCGTTCGAATGAAGAATAAACAAAATATACTTTAATAATTATTGATAACTATGCAAACCAAAATTTCGTTTTTTCATCCGTATAGTTAATCATTTAAGATAACTATTTCGTTAGGAAAATATCGTAATTAATTTCTCACTCGGATTTAACGATAAACGATCGTAATTCTTTTTTCCCTTAATCCAGACGTACGACGATGAGGAATTTTCACCTGCAAAAAGTGAGGAAGAATCAATGGAAACAGGAAGAATGGCTAATCGTGTTTACGTTTCTTACTTTCGTGCCGGCGGTGGAGTATTTCTTCTCACGATTCTGACGCTCAATTTTATTCTCGCTCAAATAGCGACGAGCGGTACCGATTATTGGTTGAGTTATTGGACAAATTTGGAAGCCGGACGAACGAGCCTGAACGATCCTAAAAATACAATTCCTCCAAAAGAATATAATGCTGTTGTGAATGACACGTTTTTTTCATACTTCAATCTTCTCGACCAGGATGGACTTTTACCCGCTGTAGACGCCATTTATGTATACACTTTTTGCATTGCTGGCTGCATTATACTGACCATAACGCGAAGTTTTCTCTTTATGAGAATTTCCATGGAAGCCGGACGTAATCTTCACAACACCATGTTCGCTAATATACTACAGGCTACAATGAGATTCTTCAATGCTAATTCATCCGGTGAGACGACGGAACGGCGAACTGTACCAAAAAATAAAAAAAGTAATAATAATTTCTCATTATTATTTCAATTCAGGAAGAATCCTCAACAGATTTTCAAAGGACGTCGGTGCGATGGACGAATTATTGCCAAGAGTAATGCTGGAGTGTATTCAAATATTTCTCATTATGATTGGAATACTACTGATGGTAGCTATCGTTAATCACTGGATGATCATACCCATGATATTGATTGGAATACTTTTTTACTTCGTGAGAATTTATTATCTCAATACGGCACAGGATATAAAACGTCTCGAGGGAGTTGGTGAGTTTTTTGGAGAAAAAAAATGAATTAATTTTTCACAAACTGTTTTACTCATAAAATCCGAATCGAAAAATGTTATTCGTTCAAGATTTTTCATTACATACGGATGGAAATCCAAAAAGATCATAAAGCATCACTAAGATATTTTTTTGAATTAATACAATCATGAATAATTGTTCGTGAAATGCTAATACTCGTTCTAAATGAATAATTACTACGAATGATTCTTCACTACGATGAAAAAAAACTTTGTTTTTTTTTCGCAATTGTGCGTAATTATTTTGTGATTATCCAATAATCATACGTAATAATTTCTTATTTCAGCAAAGAGTCCGGTATTTTCTCACATCAGCGCGACCCTCAGCGGAATTACGACAATAAGAAGCAGCGGCAAGGATATACAGGGAATATTGCGCAAGGAATTTGATCTTTGTCAGGATACTCACACCGGTGCATGGTTTTTATACATCGCAACAGCTTCGGCTTTTGGTTTGGCGCTCGATCTTGTATCTTGTTTATTCGTCGCTTGCGTCTGCTACACGTTCATCCTCATAGATCCAGGTTTGTGCCGATAAAAGCAACAACAAAAAAACAAACAAAAAACAAGGAAGAAGTTTTTTTTCGTGAGAAAACTACGAAAAACTCAATGTGCGATTAATAGGTGAGACTTTTGGTGGATATGTCGGTTTGGCGATTTCACAATCGTTGATTCTCACCGGAATGCTTCAGTACGGTATAAAACAGTCGGCCGAGGCACAGTCACAGATGACCGCTGTCGAGAGAATTTTACAGTATACGAATTTACCAAAGGAAGGTCCAATGACCTCCAAAGATCCTCCCCCGCCTACGTGGCCTCATAGCGGACGTGTGGAAATGAAAAATGTTTTCATGAGATACAATGCTCAGGATCCACCGGTTCTAAAGGTTTCGTACAGTCTGAAAATTTAGATTTATTATATGTGCGAATATTTTTAAATGCATTTTTATCATTCCGCATTATTTTCCTTCCTCATAAAGTTTTTTGCATATCGACAAATTATAATGTAACACAATGCAAACTTTTCTTTAACGTCGTTCCCATAATATCAGTAATTTTTATTATTATTTTTTCTCGTAGCCCAAGCTTACTGAACGTTGAAATATTATGAGAAAGCATCGGTGGAACTTTTTTTCCTTTAAATAATAATCGCATTATTTCGTAATTTTGTCCACTTTAGTCATTAAAATCATTTTTTTTTACCTTCAAACGGGATAGGATTTAAACGTAATGATAGAGCCAGGCTGGAAAATCGGAGTCGTTGGTAGAACCGGTGCCGGGAAATCTTCCCTCATATCGGCCCTGTTCAGGCTGACCGGTGATGGATTGGAGGGTGAAATAATCATCGACGGATTGGACACCGGCAGCATCGGTCTTCAGGAGTTACGTTCTTCAATATCGATTATACCACAGGAGCCCGTTTTATTCTCTGAAAGTTTGCGTTATAATCTCGATCCATTTGGCAAATATTCGGACTCCGCGCTCTGGGACGCTTTGCGCGAGGTTGAGCTAAGCGACGCCGCGTTGGATCAAAAAGTCACCGAGGGTGGATCGAATTTTAGCGTTGGACAGAGGCAGCTTATTTGTCTGGCGCGTGCTATATTGCGAAATAATCGTGTACTCGTTCTCGACGAAGCAACGGCCAATATTGATTCTCGGTAAGACAATTAATTTGTTTTTTGTTTAACATGGTTTATACAATAATGTTTTTCTTTGTTTGTTTCGTAGAACGGACGTTCTGATACAGAAAACTATAAGAGCGAAATTTTTCAATTGCACAGTCATCACGATAGCTCATCGTTTGAACACGATAATCGACAGCGATCGTGTGCTCGTTATGGATGATGGCAAAATGGTGGTACGTAAATCTTGAATAATTAACTAATCAATTAAATAAATAATTACTGATTCATAATTGACCTTGTCGCGGTTTTTTCTTTGTATATCGTAACAGGAATACGGAACACCTTACGAGCTTCTTTTCGTGAAACCAAACGGACACTTTTCGCAGATGATCCGTCAAACGGGTGACGCTATGACCAGGACCCTCATGAATTTCGTAAATAATACACATCGGCGTAGTAACTCTCAAAATCGTATATCCGCTCTATAAATTATAATTCGATTTAGTAGAAAAAAGCCTTCCTGAGTGGCATTAACAGTACAAATAACCCGAAAGAACGTTTCAAGTATTCGGGAAGAGCGGAAATTTCTCTACTCTCACTAATTCTCACACTCGGTTATAAAGCGGCAATTACGTTGTACAAAATGTATTTATTGTATAATATACGTAATGTTTACGGCAACAACAAAAATAAAATTCTTGACAAAAATTATTTTACGTTCGCCCTGAATGACTCCTCAGCGTTCAGTCGTGACTCTTTATCGCGCAAGTGAGCTTCTTGCATTTATGAAAGTCGTATATCTGCATACGGGAACAGTATTGTTGGAACTATCGTAACGAGCGCACGGTGAAGGTCCTTCTGTTTCTTCCTCTTCCTTGTTGGAAACAAGGTTTTTTCTCTTCCTTCTCTCATCTTCGAACAACCAGTTGATATTTTCAATCAATAATTTGCTCATAATCGCGAGTGTGTGGTGTGTAGTTTTTTTTTTTTCATTAATACTTCGTCGATTTTTGAAGGACCTCATGGATACGAAAGAGAAGAAAAGAAGAAAAAATCCTCAGGACGAGGCCAATCCATTTAGTCGACTGTTCTTCTGGTACGTAAAATTTTCATTGAAATCTTACGATAATTCATACGGGAAGTTTTAATTTCCATACGAAAACTTGACCGTGAACGGAAACTCGATATTTAAAACGCAGTGGGATGAAAGTTTCACGAACGTTTCTTATCGGCAAAGTCACACAATCGTTACGCTAATTATCCTCGTTATCACACATATTTCCGATACATGTCAAGAATGTAACGATCCAACGATATAGTCGTTTTTCAATAATTATTTGGAACATGATACGACAATTTTTTCGACGGCTAAGATAACTACAAGGTCGACGAGACTATGTTTCGATGGAAGTTTTCGCCGCGGTATACCTGAGTCACTCTATACACAGTCGATCATAATTCAAACTTGACATAGCTTGACAGCTTCTCTTTAAAATATTTTTTTATCAAATAATGGATACGTTTTAATGTTATTTCGGTAGGTGGACGATGAAACTATTTCGCAAAGGTTATAAGGGTAATTTGGAAATGGACGATTTGTACGATCCGGTGAGAGCCGACGAATCGGAACGTCTTGGGAATAGACTCGAGAGGTGATTATAAATTGTTTTTTGACGGAAAAAGAAATGATTATTTTATCGAAAAGTAATTTACCTTTCCAATAGCAAGAAAAATAATTTTTGTACACAAAAATATTGCAATTCTTCAACAGAGAATGGGGAGTTGAGTTCGAAAAATCAAAAACCCTCGGATACTCTCTCGCCGACGATGGAAAGAAAATTAAGACTCAACGTCCCAGTTTAACACGAGCGATATTTCGAGCTTTTTGGTTGAAATACCTGTATATCGGTATGATCCTATTTTTTCAAGCCATTGTCCTGCGAACGATGCAACCGATCCTTCTAGGTTGGGTTATCAAGTACTTCAGTAATGGTGATTCTGGTGAAATGCCAACTCGCGACGAGACGCTCTGTTACGCAGCTGGTTTGATACTTACGACACTCGGCAGTACATTTATAATTCATCACACCAATTTCAGTTCACAGCAGATTGGCATGAGAATGCGCGTTGCATGCTCTTCTCTCATCTACAGAAAGGTCAGTCTGAAAAAAAAAGCAATGTAGACCATACGAATGCAAAGAAATGATTAATCGCGTGTCGAAAGTCGTTGTTTCGTTGAAACACCCGATAAATGTGTGACTATTGCCGATAACGATGCTCGAATATGAATAATTTCGATGTTACTCTATCGAAGTTTACTCCAAAGGGTGATAAGAACTCATCCCTTTCGTTCCTTATTTCACTTTTTTTTGTCTTTTTTTATTTATCAATTGGACAGCATGACTTGGACGAAATTCTACGACACTTAGGATATCATCTCACCTATGGTTACCTCATAAAGGGATTTTTGTTTGTTTGTGAAAAAGGAACAATTGTAGAGTAATATATATATTTTTTTTTTACTTAAAGCATTTTTTTCAATATTATTTTGGACCAAGATCAATTATTTCAAGTTTGATTGTTCAGTATTATAATTTTTTAATTTTTGTGTAAAACGTTTTGATACTCAAACATTTCACCCAAATTGAAGTATTTATAAAAAAAAAGAGATTTGATAAATTTGATAAAAGACCCGCAATAAATGTTAACTAAAACTCTCACTAACAATAACGAATGAATTGCTCCAATTTCCGTGCAAAATTTCAGTCTGACAAACGAAACAATTATTAATTATTAGCAACTTTTTTTCGCTAGATATAATTTCCCGACTATTTCGAAGGATGTAAAATTCTACGCAAGAATATCCCGGAACTTTCTTACCCCAGTAAACGAACGGCTGCTTATAAAACTCACAAGCGTTATGGTAATCGTGAAGCGGTGTTACATGATAGGATTAAACTTTGTTTTTTCAATTTTTATTTGCATTCAGTCGTTACGTCTGAGTAAATCATCGTTGGATCGAACGGCAGCAGGACAAGTAGTGAATCTTCTCAGTAACGATGTTAATCGGTTCGATACTCTTACACGTTACCTCCACTACGTATGGATCATGCCGTTTCAAGTACGTAGCAGGAAACAGAGATATATGCATGTCGTAGAGTAATATATCAAAGAAGAAATATTGCAATCGTGGACGATTCTTTTTTTTTACTAATTATACTCACACATGACCGGGCGTTTATTGAAATCTCGTTACGCCTCGAATATAGTTGTGTGTCGTGGGATATGTCATCTGGCAGAGTGTCGGTCCTAGCACATTAGTCGGTATTGGTACTCTTCTTTTACTTGCAATTCCGGGTCCAGGATATATGAGCAAAATCAGCAGCAGGCTACGGGAACGTACGGCAAAACTCACCGATCGTAGAGTACAGCTGATGAGCGAGCTCATAGCTGGAGTTCAGGTACCTGGAAGGAAAAAATGCAAATAAGATATGAATGGATATAGTGAAGATTTTTCTTTCCTCAAAAGAATGAATTTATATTCCTCAACGTCGGCAAAGCAACTGCCGGAAATACTTGGAACATCAAAATGCTAATATTTCCTTCTTCCCTATTTGTCATGATTTTACTTTTAAAAATCAATACTTCGAAAAATTACTTGGGGCTAATAAAAGAAAAAGAATATGCCCTGATAATTGTTAATATTTTTCAAAAGCAAGTTGACGTTCATTTCAGTCTACATTCGTTACTATCATCTCGAAAAGTTGTACAGTAGAATTTTCAAACGTTGACACTTTAATTCGATATCAAAAGCTTCGTAACATTAAACTGTTTTAAAACATATTTTGTTCGACAGGTGGTGAAGATGTACGCTTGGGAAAAACCATTCGAGACGATCGTATCGTGCACGAGAGCACGTGAGATTGGAGTAATAATAAAATCATCGGACCTTCGTGGTCTTCATCTCGCTATAATGGTCTTTAGCGACAAAACTACCCTGTTTCTGACTCTTATATCGTTCGTTCTTATGGGCAACACACTCACGGCTCAGATCACCTTTGAGCTTGCGACGTATTTTAATATTTTGCAATTGACAACAGCAGTATTCTTTCCACATGCTCTGATAATGTGTGGCGAGACATACGTTTCTATAAAGAGGCTGGAGGCAAGTATTTATAATAATTTAAAGAAAGTTATAAATTCATGAAAAAAAAAATGAATTTACAATATTGTTTGAATACATTATGAAGTTTGCTTTCCATAAAAACATTTTTACAAACTATAATCATTCTTAGGATTGTCAAATCAACTATAGTGCGGCGAGTATCGAGTTAGATTGATCGATGATAAATCGCGAAGTGCACTTTTTCTTCAGTTGTTTTTTCCGAGAATACGTTCGCGGTGCAAATTATATGCATAATAGTTCGTTCGCGCAAGAAGATTCTCTACAAATTTGCGAGACTCAAGTTTTTACGTTTAGCGATTGGAAGATATATCGATTTGCACAAATCTCTGTTTCTGTAACGATAATTATTTTAGAATTATCTGATGCTCGACGAGATTAACAACGGCGACGAGGAGACGATTTCGATAACCGACACTTTGAGTCCCGAATATCATGATTTGAATTCAAAAAAACCCGTTACCGTCGAGCTACATCGAGTTTCAGCAAATTGGATATCGGGTACTTTACCACCGACAATCTGTGACGTTTCGATGAAAGTTTCGAGCGGTAAATTGTGCGCTCTCGTTGGTCCCGTTGGTTCGGGAAAATCATCGATATTAAATATGTTACTTCGTGAATTGCCGCTCGGTGCCGGTACAATCACGTTGCTACAGTACAACAATGGTAAATTTGCCGAGAATCAGTCGAAACGTTGTTTCGTGAAGGACAATCCGGAATTTAGTATATCGTACGCTAGTCAGGATGCCTGGCTTTTTGTCGGTACCGTACGTGACAATATACTTTTTGGTCAAACATACGAGAAAAAGCGTTATCAAGAAGTTACCAAAGTGTGCGCTCTGTTGCGTGATTTTCGACAATTTCCGAAAGGCGATATGACGATCGTTGGCGAACGTGGTGCTGCACTTTCGGGTGGTCAACGGGCACGTATAAATCTCGCGAGGGCGATTTATCGTCAAGCCGATTTGTATCTTTTGGACGATCCTCTTAGCGCCGTTGATACACGTGTCGGTCGTCATTTGTTCAAGAATTGTATTCTCGATTATCTTCGTGGTAAAACACGTATTCTCGTGACTCATCAGTTTCAATTTCTGAAACAAGCCGACACGATTGTTATGATGGATCGCGTGAGTGATAATGCGCAATATAAATTGGAGAAAAAAATCACATATCTTGTTGTGTATCTGAATCATTACCTTCTGGTCGTTTCTTCTTCTTTAGGGTGCAGCCAAGTATCAAGGCTCATGGGACGAACTCATGATGTCCAGTCCGGATTTCAAGGAGATTCTCGATCGTATGCAAGAGGAAAAACGACAAAGTACACAGAAACAGGAGTTTGATGAAGACACCATACCAGAAATGACATTGAGAAACGAAGAAAATGTGACGAACGAAACGAAGAGGTCTACGTCAGTCGGAAAGTGGGCGAGCTTTCGTGGTTCTCAGGAAATAACTAACGATACTGTGTTAGAGCCATCGGCAAAAGGAGTCTTGGAAGATAGAAAATTTGTTCCTCCAAATGTCACTGAATTGCCTCCATCGATATTCGCGCGAACGGCTTCTGTCCGATCGCAGGATAGTATTTATTTCGTGAGTATTTTTGAGTCCTTGCAGCGGGACTTTGTGATCGTTTGAATGAAGAATAAACAAAATATACTTTTGTCAATAAATAATTATTGATAACTTGGCAAACCAAAATTTCGATTTTTCATCCGTATAGTTAATCTTAAGATAACTATTTCGTGAGGAAAATATCGTAATTAATTTTTCACTCGGATTTAACGATAAACGATCGTAATTCTTTCTTCCCTTACTCCAGACTTACGACGATGAGGAATTTTCACCTGCAAAAAGTGAGGAAGAATCAATGGAAACAAGAA
Source organism: Oxytorus armatus (assembly GCA_958009045.1). NCBI lineage: Eukaryota > Metazoa > Arthropoda > Insecta > Hymenoptera > Ichneumonidae > Oxytorus > Oxytorus armatus. Next base: position 23,292,205 of record OY253748.1, read on the forward strand.
GGATAGCTAATCGTATTTACGTTTCTTACTTTCGTGCCGGCGGTGGAATATTTCTTCTCACGATTCTGACGCTCAATTTTATTCTCGCTCAAATAGCGACAAGCGGTACCGATTATTGGTTGAGTTATTGGACAAATTTGGAAGCCGGACGAACGAGCCTCAACGATCCTAAAAATACAATTCCGCCAAAAGAATATAATGCTGTTGTGAATGACACTTTTTTTTCATACTTCAATCTTCTCGACGAGGATGGACTTTTACCTGCTATAGACGCCATTTATATTTACACTTTTTGCATTGCTGGCTGCATTATACTGACCATAACGCGAAGTTTTCTCTTTATGAGAATTTCCATGGAAGCCGGACGTAATCTTCACAACACCATGTTCGCTAATATACTACAGGCTACAATGAGATTCTTCAATGCTAATTCATCCGGTGAGACGATGGAACGACGAACTGTAACAAAAAATAAAAAAGTAATAATAATTTTTTTATTATTATTTCAATTCAGGAAGAATCCTTAACAGATTTTCAAAGGACGTCGGTGCAATGGACGAATTATTGCCAAGACTAATGCTGGAGTGGATTCAAATATTTCTCATTATGGTTGGAATACTACTGATGGTAGCTATCGTTAATCACTGGATGATCATACCCATGATATTGATTGGAATACTTTTTTACTTCGTGAGAATTTATTATCTCAATACGGCACAGGATATAAAACGTCTCGAGGGAGTTGGTGAGTTTTTTGGAGAGAAAAAATGAATTGATTTTTCATAAACTGTTTCACTCTTAAAATCCGAATCGAAAAATGTTATTCGTTCAAGATTTTTCATTACATACGGATGAAAATCCAAAAAGATCGTTAAGCATCACTAAGATATTTTTTTCAATTAATATAATCATGAATAATTGTTCGTGAAATGCTAATACTCGATCTAAATGAATAATTTTTTTTCGCAGTTGTGCGTAATTATTTTATGATTATCCAATAATCATACGTAATAATTTCTTATTTCAGCAAAGAGTCCGATATTTTCTCACATCAGCGCGACCCTCAGCGGAATTACGACAATAAGAAGCAGCGGCAAGGATATTCAGGGAATATTGCGCAAGGAATTTGATCTTTGTCAGGACACTCACACCGGTGCATGGTTTTTATACATCGCAACAGCTTCGGCTTTTGGTTTGACACTGGCTCTTGTATCTTGTTTATTCGTCGCTTGCGTCTGCTACACGTTCATCCTCATAGATCGAGGTTTGTGCCAATAAAAGCAACAACAACAAAAGCAAACAAAATACAAGGAAGTTTTTTTTCGTGAGAAAACTACGGAAAACTAAATGTGCGATTCATAGGTGAGACTTTTGGTGGATATGTTGGTTTGGCGATTTCACAATCGTTGATTCTTACCGGAGTGCTTCAGTACGGGATAAAACAGTCGGCCGAGGCACAGTCACATATGACCGCTGTCGAGAGAATTTTACAGTATACGAATTTACCAAAGGAAGGTCCAATGACCTCCAAAGATCCTCCTCCGTCTACCTGGCCTCATAACGGACGTGTGGAAATGAAAAATGTTTCCATGAGATACAATGCTCAGGATTCACCGGTTCTAAAGGTTTCGTACAGTCTGAAATTTTAGTTTTATTATATGTGCGAATATTTTTAAATGCATTTTTATCATTCCGCATTATTTTTCTCCCCCATAAAGTTTTTTGCATATCGACAAATTATAATGTCACACAAGACAAACTTTTCTTTAACGTCGTTCCCATAATAAGAAAGCATCGGTGTAACTTCTTTTCCTTTGAATAATAATCGCATTATTTCGTAATTTTTATCACTTTTAGTCATTAAAATCATTTTTTTACCTTCAAACGGGATAGGATTTAAACGTAATGATAGAGCCAGGCTGGAAAATCGGAGTCGTTGGTAGAACCGGTGCCGGGAAATCTTCCCTCATATCGGCCCTGTTCAGGCTGACCGGTGATGGATTGGAGGGTGAAATAATCATCGACGGATTGGACACCGGCAGCATCGGTCTTCAGGAGTTACGTTCTTCAATATCGATTATACCACAAGAGCCCGTTTTATTCTCTGAAAGTTTGCGTTATAATCTCGATCCATTTGGCAAATATTCGGACTCCGCGCTCTGGGACGCTTTGCGCGAGGTTGAGCTAAGCGACGCCGCGTTGGATCAAAAAGTCACCGAGGGTGGATCGAATTTTAGCGTTGGACAGAGGCAGCTTATTTGTCTGGCGCGTGCTATATTGCGAAATAATCGTGTACTCGTTCTCGACGAAGCAACGGCCAATATTGATTCTCGGTAAGACAATTGATTTGTTTTTTGTTTAACACGGTTTATACAATAATGTTTTTCTTTGTTTGTTTCGTAGAACGGACGTTCTGATACAGAAAACTATAAGAGCGAAATTTTTCAATTGCACAGTCATCACGATAGCTCATCGTTTGAACACGATAATCGACAGCGATCGTGTGCTCGTTATGGATGATGGCAAAATGGTGGTACGTAAATCTTGAATAATTAACTAATTAATTAAATAAATAATTACTGATTCATAATTGACCTTGTCGCGGTTTTTTCTTTGTATCTCGTTACAGGAATACGGAACACCTTACGAGCTTCTTTTCGTGAAACCAAACGGACACTTTTCGCACATGATCCGTCAAACGGGTGACGCTATGACCAGGACCCTCATGAATTTCGTAACTAATACACATCGGCGTAGTAACTCTCAAAATCGTATATCCGCTCTATAAATTATAATTCGATTTAGTAGAAAAAAAGCCTTCCTGAGTGGCATTAACAATACAAATAACCCGAAAGAACGTTTCAAATATTCGGGAAGAGCGGAAATTTCTCTACTCTCACTAATTCTCACACTCGGTTATAAAGCGGCAATTACGTTGTACAAAATGTATTTATTGTATAATATACGTAACGTTTACGGCAACAATAAAAAGAAAATTCTTGACAAAAATTATTTTACGTTCGCCCTGAATGACTCCTCAGCGTTCAGTCGTGACTCTTTATCGCGCAAGTGAGGTTCTTGCATTTATGAAAGTCGTATATCTGCTTACGGGAACAGTATTGTTGGAACTATCGTAACGAGCGCACGGTGAAGGTCCTTCTGTTACTTCCTCTTCCTTCTCTCATCTTCGAACAACCAGTTGGTATGTTCGATCAATAATTTGCTCATAATCGCGAGTGTGTGGTGTGTAGTTTTTTGTTTTTCATTAACACTTCGTCGATTTTTGAAGGACCTCATGGATACGAAAGAGAAGAAAAGAAGAAAAAATCCTCAGGAGGAGGCCAATCCATTTAGTCGACTTCTCTTCTGGTACGTAAAATTTTCATTGAAATCTTACGATAATTCATACGGGAAGTTTTAATTTCCATACGAAAACTCGGCCGTGAACGGGAACTCGAAATTTAAAACGCAGTGGGATGAAAGTTTCACGAACGTTTCTTATCGGCGAAGTCACACAATCGTTACGCTAATTATCCTCGTTATCACACATATTTCCGATACATGTCAAGAATGTAACGATCCAACGATATAGTCGTTTTTCAATAATTATTTGGAACATGATACGACAATTTTTTCGACGGCTAAGATAACTACAAGGTCGACGAGACTATGTTTCGATGGAAGTTTTCGCCGCGGTATACCTGAGTCACTCTATACACAGTCGATCATAATTCAAACTTGACATAGCTTGACAGCAGAATAGAAGAGAAGAGTTTCCTTCTCTTTAAAATATTTTTTTATCAAATAATGGATACGTTTTAATGTTATTTCGGTAGGTGGACGATGAAACTATTTCGCAAAGGTTATAAGGGTAATTTGGAAATGGACGATTTGTACGATCCGGTGAGAGCCGACGAATCGGAACGTCTTGGGAATAGACTCGAGAGGTGATTATAAATTGTTTTTTGACGGAAAAAGAAATGATTATTTTATCGAAAAGTAACCAATAGTAAGAAAACCACCTTTCCAATAGCAAGAAAAATAAGTTTGTACACAAAAATATTGCAATTCTTCAACAGAGAATGGGGAGTTGAGCTCGAAAAATCAAAAACCCTCGGATACTCTCTCGCCGACGATGGAAAGAAAATTAAGGCTCAACGTCCCAGTTTAACTCGAGCGATATTTCGAGCTTTTTGGTTGAAATACCTGTATATCGGTATGATCCTATTGTTTCAAGCCATTGTCCTGCGAACGATGCAACCGATCCTTCTAGGTTGGGTTATCAAGTACTTCAGTAATGGTGATCCTGGTGAAATGCCAACTCGCGACGAGACGCTCTGTTACGCAGCTGGTTTGATACTTACGACACTCGGCATTACATTTATAATGCATCACACAAATCTCAATTCACAGCAGGTCGGCATGAGAGTGCGCGTTGCATGCTCTTCTCTCATCTACAGAAAGGTCAGTCTGAAAAAAAAGCAATAGAGACCATATGAATGCAAAGAAATGATTAATCGCGTGTCGAAAGTCGTTGTTTCGTTGAAACACCCGATGAATGTGTGACTATTGCCGATAACGATGCTCGAGTATGAATAATTTCGATGTCACTCTATCGAAGTTTACTCCAAAGAGTGATAAGAACTCATCCCTTTCATTCCTTATTTCACTTTTTTTTGTCTTTTTTCATTTATCAATTGGACAGCATGACTTGGACGAAATTCTACGACACTTAGGATATCATCTCACCTATGGTTGCCTCATAAAGGGATTTTTGTTTGTTTGTGAAAAAGGAACAATTGTAGAGTAATATATATATTTTTTTTTTACTTAAAGCATTTTTTTCAATATTCTTTTGGACCAAGATCAATTATTTCAAGTTTGATTGTTCAGGATTATAATTTTTAATTTTTGTGTAAAACGTTTTGATACTCAAACATTTCACCCAAATTGAAGTATTTATAAAAAAAAAGAGATTTAATAAATTTGATAAAAGACCCGCAATAAATTTTAACTAAAATTCTCACTAACAATAACGAATGCATCGCTCCAATTTCCGTGCAAAATTTCAGTCTGACAAATGAAACAATTATTAATTATTAGCAACTTTTTTTCGCTAGATATAATTTCCCGACTATTTCGAAGGATGTAAAATTCTACGCAAGAATATCCCGGAACTTTCTTACCCCAGTAAACGAACGGCTGCTTATAAAACTCACAAGCGTTATGGTAATCGTGAAGCGGTGTTACATGATAGGATTAAACTTTGTTTTTTCAATTTTTATTTGCATTCAGTCGTTACGTCTGAGTAAATCATCGTTGGATCGAACGGCAGCAGGACAAGTAGTGAATCTTCTCAGTAACGATGTTAATCGGTTCGATACTCTTACACGTTACCTCCACTACGTATGGATCATGCCGTTTCAAGTACGTAGCAGGAAACAGAGATATATGCATGTCGTAGAGTAATATATCAAAGAAGAAATATTGCAATCGTGGACGATTCTTTTTTTTTCTAATTATACTCACACATGACCGGGCGTTTATTGAAATCTCGTTACGCCTCGAATATAGTTGTGTGTCGTGGGATATATCATCTGGCAGAGTGTCGGTCCTAGCACATTAGTCGGTATTAGTAGTCTTCTTTTACTTGCATTTCCGGGTCCAGGATATATGAGCAAAATCAGCAGCAGGCTACGGGAACGTACGGCAAAACTCACCGATCGTAGAGTACAGCTGATGAGCGAGCTCATAGCTGGAGTTCAGGTACCTGGAAGGAAAAAATGCAAATAAGATATAAATGGATATAGTGAAGATTTTTCTTTCCTCAAAAGAATGAATTTATATTCCTTAACGTCGGCAAAGCAACTGCCGGGAATACTTGGAACATCAAAATGCTAATATTTCCTTCTTCCCTTTTTGTCATGATTTTACTTTTAAAAATCAATACTTCGAAAAATTACTTGGGGCTAATAAAAGAAAAAGAACATGCCCTGATAATTGTTAATATTTTTCAAAAGCAAGTTGACGTTCATTTCAGTCTACATTCGTTACTACCATCTCGAAAAGTTGTACAGTAGAATTTCAAAACGTTGACACTTTAATTCGATATCAAAAGCTTCGTAACATTAAACTGTTTTAAAACATACTTTGTTCGACAGGTGGTGAAGATGTACGCTTGGGAAAAACCATTCGAGACGATCGTATCGTGCACGAGAGCACGTGAGATTGGAGTAATAATAAAATCGTCGAACCTTCGTGGTCTTCATCTCGCTATAATAGTCTTTACCGACAGAACTACTCTGTTTCTGACTCTTATATCGTTCGTTCTTATGGGCAACACACTCACGGCTCAGATCACCTTTGAGCTTGCGACGTATTTTAATATTTTGCAATTGACAACAGCAGTATTCTTTCCACATGCTCTGATAATGTGTGGCGAGACATACGTTTCTATAAAGAGGCTGGAGGCAGGTATTTATAATAATTTAAAGAAAGTTATAAATTCATGAAAAAAAAAATGAATTTACAATATTGTTTGAATACATTATGAAGTTTGCTTTCCATAAAAACATTTTTACAAACTATAATTATTCTAAGAATTGTCAAATCAATCATAGTGCGGCGAGTATCAAGTTGGATTGATCGATGATAAATCGCGAAGTGCACTTTTTCTTCAGTTGTTTTTTCCGAGAATGCGTTCGCGGTGCAAATTATATGCATAATAGTTCGTTCGCGCAAGAAGATTTACGTTTAGCGATTGGAAGATATATCGATTTGCACAAATCTCTGTTTCTGTAACGATAATTATTTCAGAATTATCTGATGCTCGACGAGATTAACAACGGCGACGAGGAGACGATTTCGATAACCGACACTTTGAGTCCCGAATATCATGATTTGAATTCAAAAAAACCCGTTACCGTCGAGCTACATCGAGTTTCAGCAAATTGGATATCGGGTACTTTACCACCGACAATCTGTGACGTTTCGATGAAAGTTTCGAGCGGTAAATTGTGCGCTCTCGTTGGTCCCGTTGGTTCGGGAAAATCATCGATATTAAATATGTTACTTCGTGAATTGCCGCTCGGTGCCGGTACAATCACGTTGCTACAGTACAACAATGGTAAATTTGCCGAGAATCAGTCGAAACGTTGTTTCGTAAAGGACAATCCGGAATTTAGTATATCGTACGCTAGTCAGGATGCCTGGCTTTTTGTCGGTACCGTACGTGACAATATACTTTTTGGTCAAACATACGAGAAAAAGCGTTATCAAGAAGTTACCAAAGTGTGCGCTCTGTTGCGTGATTTTCGACAATTTCCGAAAGGCGATATGACGATCGTTGGTGAACGTGGTGCTACACTTTCGGGTGGTCAACGGGCACGTATAAATCTCGCGAGGGCGATTTATCGTCAAGCCGATTTGTATCTTCTGGACGATCCTCTTAGCGCCGTTGATACACGTGTCGGTCGTCATTTGTTAAAAAATTGTATTCTCGATTATCTTCGTGGTAAAACCCGTATTCTCGTGACTCATCAGCTTCAATTTCTGAAACAAGCCGACACGATTATTATGATGGATCGCGTGAGTGATAATACACAATATTAATTGGGAAAAAAATGACATATCTAGTTGTGTATCTGAATCATTACCTTCTTCTTTATTCATTTCTTCTTCTTTAGGGTGCAGCCAAGTTTCAAGGCTCATGGGACGAACTCATGATGTCCAGTCTGGATTTCAAAGAGATGCTCGATCATATGCAAGAGAAAAAACGACATAGTACACAGGATCAGGAAGTTGATAAAGACACCATACCAGAAATGACATTGAGAAATGAAGAAAATGTGACGAACGAAACGAAGAGGTTTTCGTCAGTCGGAAAGTGGGCGAGCTTTCGTGGTTCTCAGGAAATAGCTAACGGTACTGTGTTAGAGCCATCGGCAAAAGGAATCGTGGAAGATAGAAAATTTGTTCCTCCAAATGTCACTGAATTGCCTCCATCGATATTCGCGCGAACGGCTTCTGTCCGATCGCAGGATAGTATTTATTTCGTGAGTATTGTTGAGTCCCTGCAGCGGGACTTTGTGATCGTTTGAATGAAGAATAAACAAAATATACTTTTGTCAATAAATAAATATTGATAACTTGGCAAACCAAAATTTCGATTTTTCATCCGTATAGTTAATCTTAAGATAACTATTTCGTGAGGAAAATATCGTAATTAATTTTTCACTCGGATTCAACGATAAACGATCGTAATTCTTGCTTCCCTTACTCCAGACGTACGACGATGAGGAATTTTCACCTGCAAAAAGTGAGGAAGAATCAATGGAAACAGGAAGGATAGCTAATCGTGTTTACGTTTCTTACTTTCGTGCCGGCGGTGGAATATTTCTTCTCACGATTCTGACGCTCAATTTTATTCTCGCTCAAATAGCGACAAGCGGTACCGATTATTGGTTGAGTTATTGGACAAATTTGGAAGCCGGACGAACGAGCCTCAACGATCCTAAAAATACAATTCCGCCAAAAGAATATAATGCTGTTGTGAATGACACGTTTTTTTCATACTTCAATCTTCTCGACGAGGATGGACTTTTACCTGCTATAGGCGCCATTTATGTTTACACTTTTTGCATTGCTGGCTGCATTATACTGACCATAACGCGAAGTTTTCTCTTTATGAGAATTTCCATGAAAGCCGGACGTAATCTTCACAACACCATGTTCGCTAATATACTACAGGCTACAATGAGATTCTTCAATGCTAATTCATCCGGTGAGACGACGGAACGACGAACTGTAACAAAAAATAAAAAAGTAATAATAATTTCTTATTATTATTTCAATTCAGGAAGAATCCTCAACAGATTTTCAAAGGACGTCGGTGCAATGGACGAATTATTGCCAAGAGTAATGCTGGAGGGTATTCAAATATTTCTCATTATGATTGGAATATTACTGATGGTAGCTATCGTTAATTACTGGATGATCATACCCATGATATTGATTGGAATACTTTTTTACTTCGTGAGAATTTATTATCTCAATACGGCACAGGATATAAAACGTCTCGAGGGAGTTGGTGAGTTTTTTGGAGAAAAAAAAAGAATTACTTTTTAACAAACTGTTTGACTCATAAAATCCGAATCGAAAAATGTTATTCGTTCAAGATTTTTCATTACATACGGATGGAAATCCAAAAAGATCGTAAAGCATCACTAAGATATTTTTTTGAATTAATGCAATCATGAAGAATTGTTCGTGAAGTGCTCATACTCGTTCTAAATGAATAATTACTACGAATGATTCTTCACTACGATGAAGAAAAACTTCGTTTTTTTTTCGCAATTGTGCGTAATTACTTTGTGATTATCCAATAATCATACGTAATAATTTCTTATTTCAGCAAAGAGTCCGATATTTTCTCACATCAGCGCGACCCTCAGCGGAATTACGACAATACGAAGCAGCGGCAAGGATATTCAGGGAATATTGCGCAGGGAATTTGATCTTCGTCAGGACACTCACACCGGTGCATGGTTTTTATACATCGCAACAGCTTCGGCTTTTGGTTTGGCACTGGATCTTCTATCTTGTTTATTCGTCGCTTGCGTCTGCTACACGTTCATCCTCATAGATCCAGGTTTGTGCCGATAAAAGCAACAACAACAAAAGCAAACAAAAAACAAGGAAGTTTTTTTTCGTGAGAAAACTACGGAAAACTCAATGTGCGATTCATAGGTGAGACTTTTGGTGGATATGTTGGTTTGGCGATTTCACAATCGTTGATTCTTACCGGATTGCTTCAGTACGGGATAAAACAGTCGGCCGAGGCACAGTCACATATGACCGCTGTCGAGAGAATTTTACAGTATACGAATTTACCAAAGGAAGGTCCAATGACCTCCAAAGATCCTCCTCCGTCTACCTGGCCTCATAACGGACGTGTGGAAATGAAAAATGTTTCCATGAGATACAATGCTCAGGATTCACCGGTTCTAAAGGTTTCGTACAGTCTGAAATTTTAGTTTTATTATATGTGCGAATATTTTTAAATGCATTTTTATCATTCCGCATTATTTTTCTCCCCCATAAAGTTTTTTGCATATCGACAAATTATAATGTCACACAAGACAAACTTTTCTTTAACGTCGTTCCCATAATAAGAAAGCATCGGTGTAACTTCTTTTCCTTTGAATAATAATCGCATTATTTCGTAATTTTTATCACTTTTAGTCATTAAAATCATTTTTTTACCTTCAAACGGGATAGGATTTAAACGTAATGATAGAGCCAGGCTGGAAAATCGGAGTCGTTGGTAGAACCGGTGCCGGGAAATCTTCCCTCATATCGGCCCTGTTCAGGCTGACCGGTGATGGATTGGAGGGTGAAATAATCATCGACGGATTGGACACCGGCAGCATCGGCCTTCAGGAGTTACGTTCTTCGATATCGATTATACCACAAGAGCCCGTTTTATTCTCTGAAAGTTTGCGTTATAATCTCGATCCATTTGGCAAATACTCGGACTCCGCGCTCTGGGACGCTTTGCGCGAGGTTGAGCTAAGCGACGCCGCGTTGGATCAAAAAGTCACCGAGGGTGGATCGAATTTTAGCGTTGGACAGAGGCAGCTTATTTGTCTGGCGCGTGCTATATTGCGAAATAATCGTGTACTCGTTCTCGACGAAGCAACGGCCAATATTGATTCTCGGTAAGATAATTGATTTGTTTTTTGTTTAACACGGTTTATACAATAATGTTTTTCTTTGTTTGTTTCGTAGAACGGACGTTCTGATACAGAAAACTATAAGAGCGAAATTTTTCAATTGCACAGTCATCACGATAGCTCATCGTTTGAACACGATAATCGACAGCGATCGTGTGCTCGTTATGGATGATGGCAAAATGGTGGTACGTAAATCTTGAATAATTAACTAATTAATTAGATAAACAATTGCTGATTCATAATTGAACTTGTCGCGGTTTTTTCTTTGTATCTCGTAACAGGAATACGGAACACCTTACGAGCTTCTTTTCGTGAACCCAAACGGACACTTTTCGCAGATGGTCCGTCAAACGGGTGACGCTATGAACAGGACCCTCGTGAATTTTGTAGCTAATACACATCGGCGTAGTAACTCTCAAAATCGTATATCCGCTCTATAAATTGTAATTCGATTTAGTAGAAAAAAAGCCTTCCTGAGTGGCATTAACAGTACAAATAACCCGAAAGAACGTTTCAAGTATTCGGGAAGAGCGGAAATTTCTCTACTCTCACTAATTCTCACACTCGGTTACAAAGCGGCAATTACGTTGTAAAAAATGTATTTATTGTATAATATACGTAACGTTTACGGCGACACCAAAAATAAAATTCTTGACAAAAATCATTTTACGTTCGCCCTGAATGACTCCTCAGCGTTCAGTCGTGACTCTGTATCGCGCAAGTGAGCTTTTTGCATTTATGAAAGTCGTATATCCGTTTACGGGAACAGTATTGTTGGAACTATTGTAACGAGCGCACGGTGAAGGCCCGTCTGTTTCTTCCTGTTCCTTCTTGGAAGCAAGGTTTTTTTTCTCTTCCTTCTCTCATCTTCGAACAACCAGTTGGTATGTTCGATCAATAATTTGCTCATAATCGCGAGTGTCTAGTTTTTTGTTTTTCATTAAAACTTCGTCGATTTTTGAAGCACCTCATCATGGATACGAAAGAGAAGAAAAGAAGAAAAAATCCTCAGGAGGAGGCCAATCCATTTAGTCGCCTGTTCTTCTGGTACGTAAAATTTCCATTGAAGTCTTACGATTCATACGGGAATTTTTAATTTCATACGGGAAGTTTTAATTTCCATACGAAAACTCGACCGTGAACGGAAACTCGATATTCAAATCGCAGTGGGCTGAAAGTTTCACGAACGTTTCTTATCAGCGAGGTGACACAGTCGTTATGCTAACTATCCTCGTTATCGCACATATTTTCGAAACATGTCAAGAATGTAACGATTCAACGATATAGTTATTTTTCAATAATTATTTGAAACATGATACGACAATTTTTTAGAAGGCAAAGATAATTATAATGTCGACGAGAGTATGTTTCGTTGGAAGTTATTACCGCGGTATATCTGAGTCACTATATACACAGTCGATTATAATTCAAACTTGACATAGCTTGATAGCAGAATAGAACAGAAGAGTTTCCTTCTCTTTAAAATATTTTTTTATCAAGTAACGGATACGTTTTAATGTTATTTCGATAGGTGGACGATGAAACTATTTCGCAAAGGTTATAAGGGTAATTTGGAAATGGACGATCTGTACGATCCGGTGAGAGCCGACGAATCGGAACGTCTTGGGAATAGACTCGAGAGGTGATTGAAAATTGTTTTGCGACGGAAGAAAGGATTATTTTATAGAAATATAATTTACCCTTCCAATAGCAAGAAAAATAATTTTTGTACACAAAAATATTACAATTCTTCAACAGAGAATGGGGAGTTGAGCTCGAAAAATCAAAAACCCTCGAATGCTCTCTCGCCGACGATGGAAAGAAAATTGAGGCTCAACGTCCCAGTTTAACACGAGCGATATTTCGAACTTTTTGGTTGAAATACCTGTATATCGGTATGATCCTATTTTTCCAAGCCGTTGTCCTGCGAACGATGCAACCGATCCTTCAAGGTTGGATTATCAAGTACTTCAGTATTGGTGATCCTGGTGAAATGCCAACTCGCGACGAGACGCTCTGTTACGCAACTGGTTTGATACTAACGACACTCGGCATTACATTTATAATGCATCACACAAATCTCAATTCACAGCAGGTCGGCATGAGATTGCGCGTTGCATGCTCTTCTCTCATCTACAGAAAGGTCAGTCTGAAAAAAAAGCAATGGGGACCATATGAATGCAAAGAAATGATTAATCGCGTGTCGAAAGTCGTTGTTTCGTTGAAACACCCGATGAATGTTTGACCATTGCCGATAACGATGCTCGAATATGAATAATTTCGATGTCCCGAGAGCCCTATTGTCGCAAGTCACTCTATAGAAGTTTACTCCAAGGACTGACAAGAACTCATCCGTTTCGTTCCTTATTTCACTTTTTTTTGTCTTCTTTCATTTATCAACTGGACAGCATGCCTTGGATGAAATTCCACGACACTTAAGATATCATCTCACCTATGGTAGCCTCATAAAGAGATTTTTGTTTGTTTGTGAAAAAGAACAATTGTAGAGTAATATTTTTATTTTTATATTTTTTTACTTAAAGCATTTTTTTCAATATTATTATAGACCAAGATCAATTATTTCAAGTTTGATTGTTCAGTATCTTCATTTTTTGGCATAATTAAAATTCTCTGCAATTTTTCACCTCTTTGTCGATTCTTGTTAGACTCAATTCCCAAATATCACCTAATTTATCTGTGTACTCAGTGTCAGCAAATTGAAGTATTTATAAAAAAATAGAGATTTGATAAATTTAATAAAAGACCCGCTATAAATTTTATCTAAAATTCTCACTAACAATAACGAATGCATCGCTCCAATTTCCGTGCAAAATTTCAGGCTGACAAACGAAACAATTATTAATTATCAGCAACTTTTTTTCGCTAGATATAATTTCCCGACTATTTCGAAGAATGTGAAAATTCCACGCAAAAATATCCCGAAACTTTTTTTCCCCAGTAAACGAACGGCTGCTTACAAAACTCACAAGCGTTATGGTAATCGTGAAACGGTGTTACATGGTAGGATTAAAACTTGTTTTTTTATTTTTTATTTGTATTCAGTCGTTACGTTTGAGTAAATCATCGTTGGATCAAACGGCAGCAGGACAAGCAGTGAATCTGCTCAGTAACGATGTTAATCGGTTCGATACTCTTACACTTTACCTCCACTACGTATGGATCATGCCGTTCCAAGTACGTAGCAGGAACCAGAGATATATGCATGTCGTAGAGTAATATATAAAAAAAGAAAGATTGCAATCGTGGACGATTCTTTTTTTTCCTAATTATACTCACACATGACCGGGCATTAATTGAAATCTCGTTACGCCTCGAATATAGTGTTGTGTCGTGGGATACGCCATCTGGCAGAGTGTCGGTCCTAGCACATTAGTCGGTATTGGTAGTCTTCTTTTATTTACAATTCCGTGTCAAGGATATATGAGCAAAATCAGCAGCAAGCTACGGGAACGTACGGCAAAACTCACCGATCGTAGAGTACAGCTGATGAGCGAGCTCATAGCTGGAATTCAGGTACCTGGAAGGAAAAAATGCAAATAAGATATGAATGGATATAATGAAGATTTTTCTTTCCTCAAAAGAAGGAATTTATATTCCTCAACGTCGGCAAAGCAACTGCCGGAAATACTTGGCACATCAAAATGCTAATATTTCCTTCTTCCCTATTTGTCATGATTTTACTTTTAAAACTCGATACTTCGAAAAATTACTTGGGGCTAATAAAAGAAAAAGAACATGCCCTGATAATTGTTAATATTTTTCAAAAGCAAGTTGACGTTCATTTCAGTCTACATTCGTTACTATCATTTCGAAAAGTTGTACAGTAGAATTTCCAAACGTTGACACTTTAATTCGATATCAAAAGCTTCGTAACATTAAACTGTTTTAAAACATATTTTGTTCGACAGGTGGTGAAGATGTACGCTTGGGAAAAACCATTCGAGACGATCGTATCGTGCACGAGAGCACGTGAGATTGGAGTAATAATAAAATCATCGGACCTTCGTGGTCTTCATCTCGCTATAATAGTCTTTATCGACAGAACTACCCTGTTTCTGACTCTTATATCGTTCGTTCTTATGGGCAACACACTCACGGCTCAGATCACCTTTGAGCTTGCGACGTATTTTAATATTTTGCAATTGACAACAGTAGTATTCTTTCCACATGCTCTGATAATGTGTGGCGAGACATACGTTTCTATAAAGAGGCTGGAGGCAAGTATTTATAATAATTTAAAGAAAGTTATAAATTCATGAAAAAAAAAATGAATTCACAATATTGTTTGAATACATTATGAAGTTTGCTTTCCATAAAAACATTTTTACAAACTATAATCATTCTTAGAATTGTCAAATCAATTATAGTGCGGCGAGTATCAAGTTAGATTGATCGATGATAAATCGCGAAGTGCACTTTTTCTTCAGTTGTTTTTTCCGAGAACGCGTTCGCGGGGCAAATTATATGCATAATAGTTCGTACGCGCAAGAAGATTCTCTACAAATTTGCGAGACTCAAGTTTTTACGTTTAGCGATTGGAAGATATATCGATTTGCACAAATCTCTGTTTCTGTAACGATAATTACTTCAGAATTATCTGTTCCTCGACGAGATTAACAACGGCGACGAGGAGACGATTTCGATAACCGACACTTTGAGTCCCGAATATCATGATTTGAATTCAAAAAAACCCGTTACCGTCGAGCTACGTCGAGTTTCAGCAAATTGGATATCGGGTACTTTACCACCGACAATCTGTGACGTTTCGATGAAAGTTTCAAGCGGTAAATTGTGCGCTCTCGTTGGTCCCGTTGGTTCGGGAAAATCATCAATATTAAATATGTTACTTCGTGAATTGCCGCTCGGTGCCGGTACAATCACGTTGCTACAGTATAACAATGGTAAATTTGCCGAGAATCAGTCGAAACGTTGTTTCGTGAAGGACAATCCGGAATTTAGTATATCGTACGCTAGTCAGGATGCCTGGCTTTTTGGCGGTACCGTACGTGACAATATACTTTTTGGTCAAACATACGAGAAAAAGCGTTATCAAGAAGTTACCAAAGTATGCGCTCTGTTGCGTGATTTTCGACAACTTCCGGAAGGCGATATGACGATCGTTGGCGAACATGGTGCTGCACTTTCGGGTGGTCAACGGGCACGTATAAATCTCGCGAGGGCGATTTATCGTCAAGCCGATTTGTATCTTTTGGACGATCCTCTTAGCGCCGTTGATGCACGTGTCGGTCGTCATTTGTTCAAGAATTGTATTCTCGATTATCTTCGTGGTAAAACACGTATTCTCGTGACTCATCAGCTTCAATTTCTGAAACAAGCCGACACGATTGTTATGATGGATCGCGTGAGTGATAATGCGCAATATTAATTGGAGAAAAAAATCATATATCTTGTTGTGTATCTGGATCATTACCTTCTGGTCGTTTCTTCTTCTTTAGGGTGCAGCCAAGTATCAAGGCTCATGGGACGAACTCATGATGTCCAGTTCAGATTTCAAGGAGATGCTCGATCGTATGCAAGAGGAGAAACGACAATGTACACAGAAACGGGACGTTGATGAAGACATCATACCAGAAATGACATTGAAAAACGAAGAAAATGTGGCGAACGAAACGAAGAGGTCTTCGTCAGTCGGAAAGTGGGCGAGCTTTCGTGGTTCTCAGGAAATAGCTAACGATATTGTGTTAGAGCCATCGGCAAAAGGAATCGTGGATGATAGAAAATTTGTTCCTCCAAATGTCACTGAATTGCCTCCATCGATATTGGCGCGAACGGCTTCCGTCCGATCGCAGGATAGTATTTATTTCGTGAGTATTTTTGAATCCCTGCAGCGGGACATTGTGATCGTTTGAATGAAGAATAAACAAAATATACTTTTGTCAATAAATAATTATTGATAACTTTGCAAACCAAAATTTCGTTTTTTCATCCGTGTAGTTAATCATTTAAGATAACTATTTCGTTAGGAAAATATCGTAATTAATTTTTCACTCGGATTTAACGATAAACGATCGTAATTCTTCCCTTAATCCAGCCGTACGACGATGAAGAATTTTCACCTGCAAAAAGTGAGGAAGAATCAATGGAAACAGGAAGAATGGCTAATCGTGTTTACGTTTCTTACTTTCGTGCCGGCGGTGGAATATTTCTTCTCACGATTCTGACGCTCAATTTTATTCTCGCTCAAATAACGACGAGCGGTACCGATTATTGGTTGAGTTATTGGACAAATTTGGAAGCCGGACGAACGAGCCTCAACGATCCTAAAAATACAATTCCGCCAAAAGAATATAATGCTGTTGTGAATGACACTTTCTTTTCATACTTCAATCTTCTCGACGAGGATGGACTTTTACCCGCTATAGACGCCATTTATGTTTACACTTTTTGCATTGTTGGCTTCATTATCCTGACCATAACGCGAAGTTTTCTATTTATGAGAATTTCCATGGAAGCCGGACGTAATCTTCACAACACCATGTTCGCTAATATACTTCAGGCTACAATGAGATTCTTCAATGCTAATTCATCTGGTGAGACGACAGAACGACGAACTGTAACAGAAAATTAAAAAAAGTAATAATAATTTCTTATTATTATTTCAATTCAGGAAGAATCCTCAACAGATTTTCAAAGGACGTCGGTGCAATGGACGAATTATTGCCAAGAGTAATGCTGGAGTGTATTCACATATTTTTCATTGTAGTTGGAATATTACTGATGGTAGCTATCGTTAATCACTGGATGATCATACCCATGATATTGATTGGAATACTTTTTTACTTCGTGAGAATTTATTATCTCAATACGGCACAGGATATAAAACGTCTCGAGGGAGTTGGTGAGTTTTTTGGAGTAAAAAAATAAATTAATTTTTCACAAACTGTTTCACTCATAAAATCCGAATCGATAAATGTTATTCGTTCAAGATTTTTCATTACATACGGATGAATATCCAAAAAGATCATTAAGCATCACTAAGATATTTTTTTCAATTAATATAATCATGAATAATTGTTCGTGAAATGCTAATACTCGTTCTAAATGAATAATTACTACGAATGATTTTTCACTACGATGAAAAAAAACTTCGTTTTATTTTCGCAATTGTGCGTAATTATTTTGTGATTATCCAATAATCATACGTAATAATTTCTTATTTCAGCAAAGAGTCCGGTATTTTCACACGTCAGCGCGACCCTCAGCGGAATTACAACAATAAGAAGCAGCGGCAAGGATATTCAGGGAATATTGCGCAAGGAATTTGATCTTTGTCAGGACACTCACACCGGTGCATGGTTTTTATACATCGCAACAGCTTCGGCTTTTGGTTTGGCTCTTAATCTTGTATCTTGTTTATTCGTCGCTTGCGTCTGCTACACGTTCATCCTTATAGATCCAGGTTTGTGTCGATAAAAGCAACAACAAGAAAAAAACAAAAAACAAGAAAGAAGTTTTTTTTCGTGAGAAAACTACGAAAAACTCAATGTGCGATTCATAGGTGAAACTTTTGGTGGATATGTTGGTTTGGCGATTTCACAATCGTTGATTCTTACCGGAATGCTTCAGTACGGTATAAAACAGTCGGTCGAGGCAGAGTTACAGATGACCGCTGTCGAGAGAATTTTACAGTATACGAATTTACCAAAGGAAGGTCCAATGACCTCCAAAGATCCTCCCCCGCCTACGTGGCCTCATAGCGGACGTGTGGAAATGAAAAATGTTTTCATGAGATACAATGCTCAGGATCCACCGGTTCTAAAGGTTTCGTACAGTCTGAAAATTTAGATTTATTATATGTGCGAATATTTTTAAATACATTTTTATCACTCCGCATTATTTTCCTTCCTCATAAAGTTTTATGCATATCGACAAATTATAATGTAACACAATGCAAACTTTTCTTTAACGTCGTTCCCATATCAGTAATTTTTATTATTATTTTTTCTCGTAGACCAAGCTTACTGAATGTTGAAATATTATGAGAAAGCATCGGTGGAACTTCTTTTCCTTTAAATAATAATCGCATTATTTCATAATTTTTATCACTTTTAGTCATTGAAATAATTTTCTTTACCTTCAAACGGGATAGGATTTAAACGTAATGATAGAGCCAGGCTGGAAAATCGGAGTCGTTGGTAGAACCGGTGCCGGGAAATCTTCCCTCATATCGGCCCTGTTCAGGCTGACCGGTGATGGATTGGAGGGTGAAATAATCATCGACGGATTGGACACCGGCAGCATCGGCCTTCAGGAATTACGTTCTTTAATATCGATTATACCACAAGAGCCCGTTTTATTCTCTGAAAGTTTGCGTTATAATCTCGATCCATTTGGCAAATATTCGGACTCCGCGCTCTGGGACGCTTTGCGCGAGGTTGAGCTAAGCGAAGCCACGTTGGATCAAAGAGTGACCGAGGGTGGATCAAATTTCAGCGTTGGACAGCGGCAGCTTATTTGTCTGGCGCGTGCTATATTGCGAAATAATCGTGTACTCGTTCTCGACGAAGCAACGGCCAATATTGATTCTCGGTAAGACAATTGATTTGTTTTTTCTTTAATACGGTTTATACAATGATGTTTTTCTTTGTTTGTTTCGTAGAACGGACGTTCTGATACAGAAAACTATAAGAGCGAAATTTTTCAATTGCACAGTCATCACGATAGCTCATCGTTTGAACACGATAATCGACAGCGATCGTGTGCTCGTTATGGATGATGGCAAAATCGTGGTACGTAAATCTTGAATAATTAACTAATTAATTATATATACAATTACTGATTCATAATTGACCTTGTCGCGGTTTTTTCTTTGTATCTCGTAACAGGAATACGGAACACCTTACGAGCTTCTTTTCGTGAAACCAAACGGACACTTTTCGCAGATGATCCGTCAAACGGGTGACGCTATGACCAGGATCCTCATGAATTTCGTAGCTAATACACATCGGCGTAGTAACTCTCAAAATCGTATATCCGCTCTATAAATTGTAATTCGATTTAGTAGAAAAAAAGCCTTCCTGAGTGGCATTAACAGTATAAATAACCCGAAAGAACGTCTCGAGTATTCGGGAAGAGCGGAAATTTCTCTACTCTCACTAATTCTCACACTCGGTTACAAAGCGCCAATTACGTTGTACAAAATGTATTTATTGTACTATACTTAAGTCTACAACTTACATATGAAATTTGTTTTACCTATACCGTAGGGATTCGCGCGTTTAACGATTTTTTTCAATCAACTTTATAATTTATCATTCCTTTGTTCATGTTTTCTTTCTTTTTTCTTTACAATTCATAAATTTTTCATAAAAACGTGTGATCGTCGACCGGACTCAGCGGTCTTTCAACGCTCTGCTGTTGAGCTACGAAGATACTTTGCGTTTTGACCGTTGAGTTTGCCTGGTAGAAGTAAAAGAGGAGAATTATGAATAGTTCTAATTTTTTTTTTTTTTTCGACAGATATTTTACGTATACACAAACGAAAGCTAAGTCGGAAATTCGACTACATCATAGTGAGAATAAAAATGTGAATGACTTAATAACAATAAAGACACTACGAGGGTTCGGTATAAAGTATAATAATGACGAAAAGGTATTCATGTATAAATAAATGAAATCGAAATGATATTTCATTTGTTTAAAAATTATGCCCGTAACGCGGTTGGCCGATAACGACGCGGATTAACTTGTTAGTTCCCGCGGGGTTAGTTAGTGCCTCATTTCGACCATCCGCGCTACAGCTATGATTTCTGATCATTCGTGGATCAATTTAAAAAAATTCGAAAATGATAGAAATATTGTTCGTTTACAATTACCTGAGAAACAATAGACGTGTTAACGTGACTATTGTTGGCGACAGAAACGACGACTCTCTTCGCACATGTTGTTGTCTGTTGTTGCGTCAAGTGAGATTTTGCCGATTGAAGCGTCGTACTGTGAGCGACTTTGATTTGTTGTTGGGTCTGCGTATTAGTTTGTTGTTGTAACGTTTGTGTTTGTGGTTGCTGCAACGTATTATTACATATTCCGGAGCCTGTGGGAGTTTGCGAGCGTGATTGCAATATGACAAATTTTTGTCCACCAGCCGTTGGTGTTACGGCGGGATTTCTTCCGGTTCCAAGCATTATAGGACGTCCGGTTTGCGAGGGACTCGGTGTTGACACTGTAATATTTTCTAATCAGAATGTCTTAGTACAATATTACCTAAACTCTGATTCGACAAAATTTTCTTTCATCATTAGCCAATTCAACGCTTTTAGTGAGATAATTATTTCTCACCCGCTTGGACGATATTTTTTGCCGTTGTAGTCGTAGGACCCTGTTGACTCGTCGTTAGAGTCGTGGTCGTTGAGGGTGTAGTTGTCAGAGCTGTTGGTTGCGTTCGAGCTTTAGCAACTGCTGTACATAACATCGGTCCTATATAACCGTACTCTTGTTTGTATTCCTCGACGTAATCCGGCGGTGATCTTATCGTTCTAAGTATCGGAGCTACGCATTTCTGCAATTTATCGTTGAATCATTATTTTCGATAATTTATTTTTTCTATTTTTCATGAAAGGGCTTTTCGTTTGTTTTTTTCTTCTTCTTCGTAATAAGTTGAACGATTCAACTTGTGTACATTTTAAGCTATCAAGCTGTAACGAATTTCTGACGTAGGAATAACGCAAAATTCCAATGTGCAGAATTAGAAAACTTTCATCGGTGAAAAAAAAATATATACAAATCATACTTTCTCACCAGTAAAACATTTCTAATGTGTCCGGCGGCGTTTTTGTCGGCATTCGAGAGTGCCGCACCCTCTACGCAACCCTCGATACGTTCGGAGATAGCTTTGATCTTTGGTATAACCAAAGCCTTTATAACTTCCGGTCCCAGTTCGCACAAACCACCGATAGCTCCGTACAGCGAGGCCGGTGGTGTCTGACGATTGAGAGTAATTCGTGTGAAAATTTCAGATCAAAGTGAGTCAGAGTGTATTTGTTATTTTTAATACAACAACTAACTTGGCTATTTCTCGCTAGGGCCTGACTGTACATACGAGTTACCCTCGTCTGAACGTTATTCGTCGATGTATTGAAATTGCGACAAATTTGTCCCATTAGTCGTGAGGCAAAATCACGAAGAGCCCAGTGATTATCGAGCTCGGGCCTCATACACAATTGTCGCGACACTATGCACGTTGCTACGGACGGTATGAGCTCGTGAAGCTATAAAATTAGTGACAATTGTTACGTGACTTGCAAATTAAGCAATATAATAGTAATTCGAAAATTTTTAGCATTTTTCTATGAAAACCTTGGCAAAACTGAAAATTGTTATTTAGAATTTGGAAAAAAAATCGTCAAACTGTGTTACTTACGTATTTCTCCAAATAAAGACTGGGATTGTCGAGAAGAGCTTTGACCATTCTCATGAGATAAATAAGAAGAGCGAGATTATTCTGTACAACGTTAACACGAACACCCTCAGCGATAAATGTACACATTCTCGCGAGCATTTCGTGAAGTCCCGGATCAGCGGACAAAGATTGCAACGCCTCGGCTCGTCTAGCCTCGTCAGCACCGACGCAAGCTTCCGTTATTTCCTTGTAATACAATTGTTGCTCGACGCTCAATTCGTGAGTTGCCAATTGTTTAACGTGTACAGTTTCAACGTTTCGAAGTTTTTGGCTCTTTCCACCACCACCCGGTTTGCCAACTCCCATACTTTGGTTCTTGGCTGACAGTTTGCTGGTAGGATCGACGCTCTCCAGTTTTTGAGAATCTGAGAACATTATTTTTAAAAGTAAATGAATAATATCGCAGACGAATTTCATGAGAAAAATAAGTTGCTTATGGGAAATCTTTACCCTTGGAGACGGGAGGTGGATTTTCTGGAATCGTAGGCTGTACACCGTCTATGCAGAGCCAGTGAGCTCTGAGAGTTATTTCCAGTGGTAATTTGGGCCAATTTTGACTTCCTGACATCGACAACATCTCGTTGAGATCAATCTCCTTTTCCTCGACAAAGTGCAATTCTCTACCGCCGCCAGAGGCGAAACGAAAGGGTATATGATCCTTTGAGAAGAAGCCGTAGGTTGGCTCGATATTTTTTATTTTTAAAGCATGATCTATGTCGTGTGTTGTCATACGCTGACGCTTTCCGTGCCTCATAAATTTTGCAGCATCCTGCGATTAAAGAAAAAGAATAAAAAACATTAGATGCCGTTGTTTACCGCTAATTTTGATAAAAACATTGGAAATTATGAATATTGAGTGTATTCATTGACAATTATCATCTTTGACTAGCAATCACTCGGTGTTATTGTCGAAACTCTAATTGAATAGCATTGAAGTCACAAAAATTCATTACAATAACTGAGAAAATAAATGAAAAATGAAAAAACAAATCTAACCTTAGTTTTCATTATTTTTCAAATTTCTCCGTAACTATAGAGAATTTTTCCACTCAAATTTCATCGAATCGAAATTTGGGCAACAATGCAAGACCTCAGTTAGGCAAAAAAGAAAATAAACCCTCCATAAACTTACAATTCGTAAAAATAACCAATAGTTAGACGGTCAATACTTTTCCGCCCTTCATAACACCATAAAACGCGAGGAGAAGCAAGCTATTCGTGTACATGTTATACCCCAGAGTTCGAACAATATTCATTCCGTGAAAATTCAAGCTCCGGTTAGACAAAATAGAAAAATCCCTCAGAAAATATGAGATCAATAGACGCGGCAGCGTCGTGATAACAAAATGTCAAATGATCAATACTTTTCCAACGTTTGAATAACATTAAACGTGTGGGAGGAAACACGTATGCGCCATAAAGTTTGAACAGTGGTTTTTTTTTTGTCTATGTAAAATTCGTTTGTTATATAGAAATAATTGGTTTACCTGAATGATTTCTTTGAGTCTGTAACTCACGTCTTCCGCAAGATCCTTGGCAGCCTCGTCCGGCAAATTACCAACGCCAATACTCTCGGCAATAACTTTCATCGACTCCTGGGACAGTGTAGTCCCGTAAATTGAATCTCCGTCATTCATGTTGTACGTGTTATTGCCGCTGCAACCCATATGTCACGAAACTCTTTTCACTTCACTAAACACCCACTCTGTAAACCCTATAATTTGTAATTATTTCATCTAATTTATATTTTATCGCGTTATCGGTCTAAAACCAAACGACTGTGGAGATAACCTCAATACATTTTGGGAACAATATCCGCCATCGTGAAAAAGCCCCGCCATTCAAACTCTGGCGATAACACTGAAGTTAGTCGCATATGTAGTTTGATTTTTCACCGCTACGAGTGTTGGCGTCGTTCGAGTTTTCTTCTGAAGATACGTTCGCTCTATTGATCTGTCATTAATTATGGTCAATAAAAATTGAAAAAAAGAGGTTCAATGTGTTTGAATCAGGAGTTTCAGGTTTTAATATATTATCATTAATTATAAATTGAAGGAAATTATGGCCACAAAAATATTGGGTGATATTCATGATGATCTCAAATTGCTAATCACCGCAATCACCGGCTTTGAGGTTCGTAAAGTTTAAGGAGCACGGAAACTAGTTTTTGTTTTCTTATTTATTTCTTTATTTATAAATCCACAAAATAAACTTTTTTAGAAATAGCGAACCTTATTAAGATAGTACAGGGTCAATGAAAAATCTTATGTTTGTCTTAAGTGTTACTTACTGCAAGATTAATGAATTTGTTTTGATATTCTAAAACCAGGATTCCGACGAAGGTTTCCGTATATGCGAACGTTTCGTTCTGTCAAACATCAAACATCACCGTTACCTCTCGGTCGATGGACACGCGACAAAACGAGCGATCGAGGCTGTTACAAAAAAATTTTCTATACACGGAAAGTACGAGGTTGCAAAGAAGTTTGACGATCTTGTGAATTCTTTTCTGACAAGTTTTGACTTTGAGCATCATCCCCAATACGACTTGCAATGGTCTTTGCTCTGTCTACTGTTGAATCTCTCCAACGAGACAAACAAGTCAGATTTGAAGAGTCTCAGAGCATCCAGAGGAGATTACAGTTTAAATTTAACTCTGGCTAACGAGAGAGGCATTTCCGGGGACATCGACTGGGGACAGTACTTGAAGGAGGGTCAGGAGGAGTTTTTTGATGATTATCACAGCAGTAGCGATAGCGTGAGTTTTGAAAACGATGAGAACTGTAAATTAGACAAATTATTATTTTTTTATTATAAATTATAATTTACAGGAATGGTCGGATAACAATGAGGAATCATCAGTTATTGTCCAATTGGAAAATGATCCATCGGGCAATGGAGCTCAGAAGAGCCTGTTGCCTGTGAAAAGAACTCGGAGTACTTCAGAAAAATTATCTGGATATTTGGGAGAGGAAGTAGATTCACAAAGTTGGTTGGATGCTAACGTACAGAATAGCTGGTGGAACGATTTAGAATGGTGGTGTTGCGATACCGATAGCCAATTTACGGACGCTCATCTCTGCGACCTGTGGTCAGAAAACGTTAATCGAACATTTTAATTACACACTGATTGATCTTTTGTTGTTTAATTCATTGTAAAATTATATTTATACAGGAACAGAAGTAGTCTCAGTAGCAAATTTTGCGGCACTCTGTCGGAGTATCAGGCGTGCAGAGAAATTCTTTGGATGTTTCACGTTCCGTCTCAGATGTCAGTTTTTCAAAAAACTCCTCAAACTAATTTTAGCGTTCGCGATAATGTCTCGATACCGAGTCTCACGCCGGTAATTACATCTGATTTTGATTTTCTTTTGATAAACGAAAAGTTGAAATGAATTGCAAAAATTAGCTTTTACTGAGATTTCGATTTCTCTGTTTACTGTAGAACGCCTTCCGTAGCATTCTCTCGCAATACTGCGATTTCTACAAAATGATAAATGAGATTGATCTCTTTGGCAAACAATTGTATCAACGATACGATTTATCAAGAACAGATAAATTGCCACCTCTAACGTACGAGGAGTACTACGCGGCTATTTCGGAACATCTAGTTGAGCTTAGAACAGAGTTATTGGAAATTGAGAAGAAAATAATGAAACAGGGTAAATAGAGAGAATCGTAAATAAAAAATTATAAAATCGAAACTTCAAATTACAACCGACATTTTTCTTTAATTAAAAGAAATATTTATCTTTTATATACTTTTTTTTATGTGTAGATCACTGTAACACCTTTCTCACATTGTCGCGAGACTTGGAGAAATATATGAAGCGCGTGAAAATGATCTATGAAATCCATCGATCGGTTATAATCGATTGGAGAGAGTATCCGAACTGGAAATGTGCTACAAAATTATTATCTGGACTTTATCAACAAGTACAAAATTCCAGTAGTCGAGAACGAACGAATTTATGCGCTAGTCTTTATCTCTCGAGTTTTACGGTTTATTTGAACATAATAGCGACTTGGCTCAGCGAGGGACGACTCGAAGATTGGAGATCGGAGTTTCTCATAGCTAGGTGAGGATGTTTTTCTCTTTTTCGTGTCTTTGAAATCAACGATTACTGTCGAATATTTATATCGTAAATTTTTGTTTTTTTTTTAAATTTGTTTTTATAGAATACCGGAAGTCACTTGTCAATACGGAGTATCGGAGCGTACCGAGACAACGGATAATTACGAGAACGCTGAAAGTTTCACGATACGTCAATTGGACGACGTTTGTCTGCAGGATCCGGTGATAAATCTTTTGTGTCGTAAAGTTAAACACATGGGACGAAGTATCGAATTGCTCGTTACTTTGGATCGAATGTCCGATATGTGGAAAATGAATACTGAACGTGATGGTAAGTGAAAGATAAAAATATTTCTTAACAAATTATTCGTTTAACTAATTAATTGTTTTATTAATTTATTTCATTATTTCCGCCTTGAATACTTTGTAATTATCACAACAACCGCGACTCTTCAATTGTCATTTAATATTCGATTAATGCAGTTGCGAGAATATCGTTGAACGACGAATTTCTAAACGAGGTAACGCTGGAATTTTCAAAGTACAACATTCCATATTCACCGATTGACACGACGGACGCGATCGTACTTGCAGCGAGCCAAGGAATTATGATAAAGGAAATTGACATCGATATCGACGACAATATAAATCAACAAATGTTCAAAATTGATAATCCCTTTTTGATAAAAGCTTTCGAGCAATATTTGCCACTGGAATTGTATCCTCAGATCGATACGACTGACGCGAAAGATCAAGAAAACGTGAGAACTATCGGTTGGGGTAGAAATATATTTCGGAGGCTCGAAAAAATTTCACCAACGGCCGTTTTGCCGTTCAGAAAGGTGCTCGAGAATACCCTGGAAAAGGTTCTCGAGGAGCGTTACAGCTGCGCCAGTAAATTGATCAAAGATATATTGGTAAAAGAGTACAAGCTCGAGGCGCACTTGAAACTCATGAGATCGGTTTATATGATGGAACGAGGTCACGTTATGACACAATTTTATCGTCTTATGTTCAACGAGGTAACTTTCATATTGACAAAATAATTAATTAATTCACTTCCAAGGTTTTGTTATTAAAATTCGAGAAATAAATAAAACTAAACTTTCCAGATCGAAACTTCGTCAACGTGGAATAACGCGTATTCCTTGACGTGTATTCTCCAAGAAGTCTTGTCACAAGAGTGGCCTGACTCGAGTTCACGTTGGTCCATAAGTGCCGAGGGTGTAACAACTCATCAGGTATTACAAGCAGCCGATCGTGTCACTCTTCATTATACGATCGGTTGGCCCGTTAATATGGTACTGAATGGCTATTCACTCGTCAAATACAACGCCGTATTTCGCTTTCAATTGAAATTAAAATGGGCTCTATGGACATTGAATAATTTACGATTTCGCGATCTCGAGGAAAATTTGATGACAGCGATGAGCGATAAAATTCAACATTTTTACGCTAGACGACTCGAGAGTCTGAGATTTTGGCTTATGCACGCTGTCGGCTCGATTCACGCTTATCTAGCTGGTCAAGTGTTGCAGGGCTTTGGAATTGCCCTCGAGAAAGTTTTGGCTCAAACTGACAATTTAGATACAATTATAACAGGTACGTGATATAATGAGAAAAGAAATGGAATAAAATCGTTTCTGAACAATTTTACCTGGCAATTTTTGCGAAAATTATAGTTCACAATGAATACTTGGATAAAGTTCACGAGCATTGTCTGCAAACCGGTGAATTTGATGATTTGATGGTAACGATTCATAATGTAAGTATTTCCATCTTGTAGTTTCTTCCAATTGTCTCCTATTTATATCCAGTACACCTAGTTCGACCGTCCGACGGTTAATTTACAATTTAAAGTTTTCTAAAAATGCGTGTTTTTTTTTCTTTACAAATACCACGAAACAGTTGCTGGGTATGTGTGTTCACGTTCGTGATAGATGGAAGCGTGGTGCATCTTTGCTCGTAGCAACGGACCTCGATCTAATGGAAAAGAGTTACACGAAATATCACACTTACATAGCTCTAGCGCTTCACAACGCTGTACAGCATAAGGATGCCGATTACTGTAAGTCCGACGTTACAGCAACGATAATTAACTTGCGCGACGTATTTCAATGGAATATTCCAATATTCGATTGTTGATCGAACATTTATGAACAATCACTATTGCGATTAGTTATTCTTATAACCCGCATATAAATCCCGAAAAAAAAAAACCAATAACTAATTGCCTCTCAAATTTACATCATCCGCGCTACTATAAGAAACGCATGTCGAGCTACATTAATCGAGAGCATTGCAAACACAAAAAAATACGTTCGATTTTTTTCTTTTTTGTTTTGTTTACAGTGACTGGCTTGAGATCCGCTTTTAACTGCAGTATGCCGTGCACCTAACTCTCATCGAATTATTACACGACATAATATATATCTGTAAATAATGCATCATCAGTGTAAAAAAAACAAGAGATAACATCCCCCCCCGCAAAAATGGCTCCCCAATAGAAAAAAATTAATTTATTGGCTAATTTCACTTTTGTTAATAAAAAAAAACTTCTTATTAATTCCTGTTTCTGATGAATCACCGAATTCCTTCATCCAAACACTCTTCCCCTTTCTCCGTAACGATTTTTCCAGACCAATTGACACCGTCGGCTCGCGGTGATGGTGAACATATCGAAAATTCGGAAATAATTAATGACGTTCGCGTCAGCGAACTAAGTCGGGATTTATTGACCGAAGTTGCGCATCAGAGTTTACCTCCATCGGGAATTCCCATTCCCGTTCCAACTCTCGTACGGAAGAGAAGTAATTACTGGATCGACAATGGGTACGAATATCGAACCCTCGATCTTCTCACTTCTTTATTCGTACAAACTTTAAAGAAATCGCAACAAAAAAATGTTTTTGTTTTTTTTACTCTGATAAAGCAGCTTTCGTTCTTTTCTTTCCTTTCCCTCCCAATTTACAATTTTTTTCAGCGAATTGCCCGAATACGTCTCGTTGAATCAGTACGATCAAACGTTTTCATACATTCGTTGGTATCATTATGAGGAACATTTTATTGCATTGAATCGCTCGTCGTACGATCTTAGCATCGAACTCGCTGAATTTATAAGCGATAGCGGTGATAATGAATCTGAGAAAAAATAAGTTTCTTCGAGCAAGTTATTGAGGACATATATAGTACATATATATATATATATATATTTATACACACGTATCAAATAACGTTTATTGTTAAACACAAAATTATATCAAATATCTTAATTTCTAATTATTAATTGCTTTTGCACAATTTACAGTGATACGTTGTTAATGATTAATTAATGTTCTTTTTTCTTACGGCACAACGATCGACAATTGTAACGGAGATCTTGGAGAACGAAACAAAAAGTGAAGATTCGAGAGGGAGAGATAATTTGTCGATCATGACATGATCGATTAATTTAGTCTAGAGTTATGGGAAACCAGAGATGTGCAATATCTTATTTTCTAATTACATTCAAAATTTGCAATTTTCATTCTAAACCTCAAATTAATGGTTTCTTTTTTAATTTCACGCAACATTACATCCTGTTACTGCAAATTTTAACTATCAACGAATTTATTCAAGCCATTTGACAATTCATTATCAGGAAAAATTTCAAGTAGCAATTTTTCAAATGTAATTGAAGAATTCGATTTTGTAGATTTCCGTCGACAACTACTGGAAGAAAAGGAGAAAACGAATATTCGTTTTTTTTTCTCACTCAAAGTTCAGATTGTGTTCCCATTCAGTAATTTTCAAGCTCGTTACGTATTTATGTACACGAATTGATTAGCGACATTTTTTTTTTTTTTCATGTCCTCTACAAAACTCTCACACTGTCAATTGAAATTTATTTATTGTTATTTAGAAATGGCAACGAGTTTACGATTTTTTTTCTCAATTTTCTTTGAATGATTTTCATTCTGCGCAACAAATATGAAACGTCCCAATAGCTGTAAATGCAATTACGTTGTACAAAATATACAGACAAATTGATATTGTTATTTATTAGCTCTGTGCGAGAACGACAGTGCCATTTTGACCGATCGTTCCGGCTTGAGTGACCGGGACCGTTGTCGAAGTTTCATTTACGCTTGTCGGCGACGAAGAATGATTGTTCGCGCTAGCAGCGGCAAGAGCTTTGTTTCGTAACTCGAAAACCTGTTGAATGGCTTTGCGAAAGCAGAGAAAGTTGTAATCGATGACACCTGGAAAAATGTTAAATTTGGCAATTAATATAAATCTGAAATAATGAAATATATGAAAAATTTCAGTCGATCGATACTTTTGTGTGATTAACATTCGTTATAACGTATTTTTTTTACGTTGGAATATAATTAGTAAAATTTTAGTACCTACCTTGTCTATCAAAATTGTCTTCGCGAAGGATGCATACGAGGGCCAAAAATTTGTTGACTTCTCGCAAATAAAGTATCGTGCCGTTGTTAAGCTTTATTAGACTCGAGCTCTGATTATCGAACGCTGCAGCTTCCAAATCTTCCCTTAGTCTAGAAATTTACATTTTATATCAAATATAAATACTTCATAAACAATTTTTTCTTCTTTTGAACACGAAAATTTTTTTAATTACCCATAAATACACGATACGTCGATTACGACGTCGATCATATCGCAGCAGAGCTCGTAACTTTGCATATCAACCGGTGAACTATCGGTTGCGATGTATATCTTCGAAACAACGTCGAACAGAAATGCTTTCTCGATCGCCGAATTCTGTGACAATGAAGACAGCGTATGATAAATACGGGAAAGTAAATTTGTATGTTTACGCTGGGGAAAATTCGTACCGATATAAGAATATTTAAGAGATTCTCCAACGTTGGTAACTGTGGTATTAATTTCTGTACGACTTTACTGAAAGCCTCGAAAATGCTATGATCGTAGATGGAAGTTAGATGAAAGCTCAAATGAATCTGATCGTATCCTGAAAAAACAAACATTTCACCGATTAAAATGAAAAGAAACGTTCATTTACTTCGTTATATCAATTCCTCAATCAAACTTTTAGTCTAACAAATTAAAAAAATTTACCAGAATCTCCCAAATCATCGTTTGCCCTTGTATGAATATCTCTCTGAGTCTCCATCTTATAATCGTCGGATAGACCGTCGACTTTGTGTATGAAAACCTCGAATTTAATGGCCTGATTGACTTTATAAGCTTTGGTAACTGTGAGATGAAGTTTGTTCAAGGCTTCCATATAATCGTCCTGTGCATCGATTACAAAGACCAAAGCTCCGCAACCACCGAATATCATGTCGCTGTCGAAAGTAGGATCAAAGAAATCAATCTGTCCCGGAAAATCCCATATTTGAAACTGTACGAAGCTCGAATTGCTGATGTCGTCCTTAATAATCTTATTTGTGCTTTCCAGGAACAGCGTCTCGTTCGGCGACATTTTGTGAAATACTACTTTCTGTATAGAGGATTTACCGCTCCTAGATAACAACGAATTAATGACAAACAGCTTAAAATATGTAATGAGTCATAATGATTTAACTTTGTTCCCAGCATTTCACATTTTCCACTCGCCAATATACTCAAAGTCGAATGACATTTCTCATTAACAAATAGTAAAATTAAATCAACGGTGTGTAAAGTTTGGAGTAACAATGGCAGAGTTAAATAGTAAGTAATTAGAGGATAAAATTCGAAAAAAAGGATTTCAGTTTTTCGATGTATAATTCAAAACACCATATTATCCGTTGATGAGTTTTACCTTCTCAAACCCATTAAAAGAATTCGAGGCTTTTGTTCACCGGCGAGAAGTCCGGTGGACCCATCAGCCTCACCGTCAAACGGTGTATATCCAAAATCCTGGGGAAAAGAGCCCACGTCGTAGCCAGCTTGATACTGATCGTCATCATCCTAAAATGTAAATAATTAGAAACGAAAGAGTGCAAGTGACACTCTACTCTTAAAATTCCTTTACATTCCTCTTTTCACGAGAAACTAAATAAACGCTGTATTCTCATTCGGACGTATAAAAAAAAAGTTCTTATCAATCGACTCACCATGTTTCTCGAATTACCAAAAGATTTCCACAACAATCACTATTCCACACTGGCACACTTTACGATTCTATCGCGGATTATTACTGTTGTCACTCAAATGACGATTGTTCGAACAATTGTAATACGATAAAAAACAAAGTTTTTTATTTGTTTATATCTCACGATAGTTGTCAGTTCCGACAGCATACTTCGAGCCAACACATCGTAGACGCATGATCCACAAACTATGTCGCATCATATGACGATAAGCGTTATCCATACAGCTGACCCACCCAAGCACAAAACTCTTGAATAGATACTGTGTTATGAAAATAAAAGCAACCAAGCTTTTTTATATATATATGCTTTTTTTCTTCTTCTAAACCACGGTCTTGTATACAAGCCTGGAAACTCCCTCAAATTTCGGCGGTAGGGGATGACTGTCTTAACGAAGTTCGTTCTACTTTCTGTAGCAACCACTAGAGGCGTTCCGATCTTAGTTGCAAACTTATAATGCCAGCAGACATAATCCGAAAAGCCCACGATAGCTCTCGCGGTTGTCTGTCTCTGTCCCACTAACGACTTTTGCCGCGTTACACATATTTGTTATGTGTAATTATGAAAGCGTGATTAATCCCGTCAACTTCAATGAATATACTGAATAAATATGCTCTCAATTAGAATCGGGTTTTAAAGATTCTAACTGTTAACCGAGCATGATAAACATAAACTACTTGTAAATATCTATGTCATATGAACATATATTAGGCAAAATAGTTTTCTACCTCTTGATGGATCGGTCTCCGTTAGATTTTTTTTTAAATCTTATTAAATAAACAAAAGTTTTCATTTTCAAAAATAGAAATATATCGAACCGTTTCATATATTTAATTTGATCCTTTTTCATTATATTTTCGTGAAAATTACAGGTACTCCAATAAAGAGAAAAATTAAAGTATTTATTTTTATTCATAGTTACTTCATTTTGAAAACTGTAACACTTGCAAAAACTTAAAAAATGAAGTGTAAAAAAGTGGAAAGAGCTGATTTTTACTTACCTTAATCTACTATTCTTTGGCACGCTGCTAAATAGTCTATTTCGGAATATTGACAAAACTCAAATAAAGAGAAAAATTAAAGAATTTATTTTTATTCATACTTCCTTGATGCTGACCGCTGGTACACTTACAAAAACTCAACATAAGATTTATTCATTAGTTGATTTAGACAATTTTTTTTTAACAACAAATTTCTTTTTCAGTTTAAAATTTTCCGGATGGCAATATTGCCTCATTCTTAATCTTACATAGTAAATTACAATTTTTATTAACAATAGTCATTTGGTATTAATGTTAAATAGCTCTTATAGTCATTACGTTGCAACACTTAGGCAAGATATTGCGTTACTCACGTTTGCTGATTTCCATATGTACGGATACTTCGGCAGGCTTGTCAACAACAGACAAATCTGCTACTGTAGACTCGCAACTTAATATCTTCATGGGAGAAAGTAACAACCATGTCTGTGCCAATAGAAGCTGATGACGGAACATCAGGAATGTCTGAAATATCAATAGAAGAAATTTATGTATGTTTAAATTACTTATATTTCATCTCTTTACAAACTACAATACAAAAGAAATTAGAAATAATATTCGGTATGTTAACACTATGCCCTGTTGGTTTTTCCCTCAGGAAGGACTCCGGATGTGAAGAGACGGTGCTCTCACATTCCCTGAGTTCGTATACAAGGATTTCGTATACTTTGTGACATTGGTTAAAAATCTAGCGTCACAATACTAACAATGCAATAGGTATTTTCTGTTAAGGAAACTCACCGATACAAGTACTGATTCCTTGAATTGACGGTTTCGTTACCGTAAAGGACGGAACAGTGCTTGGATATTGAACCTTACATATTGAAAAATACTTGACACGAATAACTATCTTCTCAAACTATGTGTAAAATCTTTTCATTAAACTTACCCGTGCAATTACTTTGCCATTTGCGTCGAGCTTTCGAGCTTGACCCATTCGCGAACTATGTCTTCATAATTAAAATGCTGTTCACATACACGATCCGTCTTTTGTAACTTTACAATGCCTGGAATAGACTCTTCTCACTTTTTCCGCATATCAATGTCTTTTGGCACGTGAAATCTACAACATTTCTTCTTTCTTTTGCTACCGGTATTGCAATTTTGGACCACACACTCATATCTCATTTTCAATATAATTATCACTAATAGTCGTGATATAAACGAAATAAACGTAATGTGCAAGGATAGCAATATCGAAGGGTTTTCAGGTTATGCCTGTTGGCATTATAAGTTCGCAACTAAGATCGGAACGCCTCTAGTGGTTGCTACAGCAATTAAACTTGACTTCGTTAAGGAGATCACTTTCGGCGGAGGAGTTTTCAGCCCTGTATACGAGACCGTGGTTCTAAACTCCGTAAAGGACGACAGCGATTGGTAAAATATCGTTCCTCGGTCATTTAACTCATTTTCATTTTGACAGCGTCGTTACAGTGTAAACGAGGCTTGATATTTCGATCGATGGAAAAGCACCCTTTAGTTTTACGAGCTGTCACTTTTCGACAGTCTCGAACAAAAGAGAGACCCCTCCGTTTCTTCATCTAGGCTAGCCAAGTTGACTCACGAATCTCGTGAACTTTGTTTTAAATTAACCGGTTAAGAAAAAATGTCCGAACCAACATACAAAAAGGTGACACACTGTATTTTCGACATGGACGGTCTGCTACTCGGTAAGAGACAATAAATTTCAATTACAATACACCTTTGGTGTATTGCACTGCAATTTTTGGACCTCGCAAATCAATTCAATGTCTGTGATGTAATTTTCGTGATATTACGCTATCAGCTAGCGACGATAAGATGATAATTATAAATTTTCGTAAAAATTAACATGAGAAAATAGTTTTTGTTTGTTATGAATGTTAAGAAAAAATCTATCGTACGAGTTCTATATATTTCAAAAGTCGTGACGAAATTTGTGAATTCTGTCATCGCGAGTTTCATTTCGAATTAGTTCCAAAAAATCACATTTTCTATCAATGACAAATGATTTTAAACTATGGAATTCTTACGCAATAATCATCGTGATTTTCACGTGTAATGTTTCTTCTATTTAACATTCTTATGATGTAACAGGACAATAATATGGTGCAATTTCACTGTTGCCTTAAGGGGGTGGCTCCTTGATAAATAGTTAAGAAGAATTCTAAGTTTTGTTTTTTAAATATTTGTTTTACTGTAAAAAAAATGGATCTACAATTTATTTAGGTAAGAGT
Source organism: Oxytorus armatus (assembly GCA_958009045.1). Lineage (NCBI taxonomy): Eukaryota > Metazoa > Arthropoda > Insecta > Hymenoptera > Ichneumonidae > Oxytorus > Oxytorus armatus. Next base: position 23,327,813 of record OY253748.1, read on the forward strand.
CTGAATATTTCTTTAAGTCCTAGATATATTTCCATATGTGTTTGTTGGGGGTTTCGATACATTATTTTTGATAAATTGAAAAAAATCATGGAGCTCTCCCTCAAAAGCACAAGAAAAAAACTATAATTATTTCGGAGTTTCGGAGTATACTTTTGGAGTACAGGTAACTATTGAATTTTTTTCCCATTCAACAATCTTGTTTATGGAATGGGTGGAAGAAAAGAAAAATTGTTCCGTCAGGAAGATATATACTTGTGGATGTATACTTACCGATATATAACTGCACGATTTAAAAAATCTATGAGCGCTGTTAACAGATACCGAGCGACTTTACACATTGGCTTATAATCGTATCGCAAATGAATACGACAAGACATTCACGTGGGATATCAAAAGTCAGACGATGGGTCTACAGTGGCACGAGAGTGCCGTCGCAATTGTAGAAGCTTTAGATCTGCCTATAACTCCGCAGGAATTGACGGATCGACTTGTGCCAATATACGATGAATTATTTCCTCAGTCGAAACTTCTCCCAGGTACACGAAAATATCTGTCAATGCAATAACGTTAAAATCGTTTTTTTTTTCTCTTTTTTTCTGCAGATACCGAGAGCGTTTACAAAAGAATATATCATAATATAGTATCGAAGTACGGGCATACATACGGCGGTGATTTGGCCTATCAGGTTCTTGGACGCCCAGAGTTGGTTGGCGCTGAACTTATAATAAATCACTATAAGCTACCGTTGTCTGTCGAAGAGTTTCAAGAACAGTATCATCAAATGCAGCACGATTTGTTCACTGACGTTAAATACATGCCAGGTCGAGAAAAACAAACAACAAAACAAACAAATTTCTTTTTTTTTTTCCTGTTATGCAATTACGTTGGCTTTGTCAATTTTTTGGCTTTAGATAGCAAATTTTAGTCGAGTAACATACATATTCGCCTTCCATTGCTTTCGAACACTCGCGAGAATGACATTTTTATTATTTTCATATTTCGTTCGGATGAAAACAAAAAAAAATTGCTCCATGACTGACACATAACTGAAATATCACCTAGACTTTTCATCATGTTCACTATGTTTTTTTCTCTTTATATGCCGTTAAATCTGTGTATATATCAACGATTTTTGATCAATTGAGAAAAATACAATTAATAGTAAGAAAAATATTCGTAACCATTTGTAAAATGTAAATTTTTATAATTAAGATAGTTAAGGCACTGGGTAATCGTCCAACGAGTACTGAAAAAAGTCGCTTGAAACAAAAAGTTTTTTCGATTAATTGACGATAACGAGTGTTCACCTGTAATACAGCAAATATTCTTAGGATTGATATACGATAATAGTAATTTATTATCACAAACCTGATTTAAGCGAAATTCTGAAAGAAAAACGTTTTGCAGAAAGTCATAGAAGCAAAAGATCATAGAAGCAAAAGGTTATATTGAAATTCCTTCATTAGATGGAATATTGATTTTGCTCTGTATCTTAAATATTTTGGTTCGTAAAAATTATTTTTCAACATTTATCACTCTGGTGCCTTGTGCTTTAGCTGTCTTGAATAATACACGTATTATAATTTTGCGAAGCATGATAAATGGTGAATGGTAATAATGATTATTGATCTGTAAATAATAATATCCTTGGATATAAAAGAGTGCTTCTAACAATGGAATGTGAATAGTAGCTAATGATCTTTTTCGCGATTGATAGCGATATTCGTTCCCGGTGATTCATAAAGCTCGAATCACATTTCATGTAATGATCGTCTAATAACGACGAGACACACATCGGTGACAAATTGAGTGCTAATTTGACGGAAAAAAAAATCGAAATAAGCATGCAATGAGTGTTCTGGCGTTTCGAACATTCGTTGCAGATTGAATCATAGATGGGCAAAATTTAATTATACAATTTAAAAATTGAAAAATGTTCAATTTCAACTACTAATTACAGATTTTTTCCTTTTAATCGATACAATTCGATTTTTCCCATCTCTGAATCCAATTGTAGATCCGTGGGACTTGGCTATTCGTTGGATAAATACATTTGATTTTCTCCATGGCAATGATCGTTGAATATTAATCGGGCGTTGTTCGTTTCTTGTTTTTGTTTTTCTTTCATCTGAGAACGTTCGTGAACACTTTCACCGGTCTCTCTTTTTTTTTCTCCTTTTCATTGCAAATTGTCCGCACATACACACATCGCATCATCGATAGTGTGACACTTATCAATGTTTACACTGTTTGGAAAAAAAAAATTGATCAATGTATAGTATTACAAAAAATTATGAACAAAAAAAACATTGTTATATCGATTAATCAGCAACGATGATTATCACGGATTTTAACGTCTGAATAACAGGTGCAGAGCGAGTATTGCGGCATCTGAAAGAGAACGATATACCAATAGCACTGGCTACGAGCTCGACGGAAAAAAGTTACGAGCTAAAAACCCAACAATCAAAGGAAGTTTTTGCACTTTTTCATCATCGTGTACTCGGGGGTTCGGATCCCGAAGTGAAGAAGGGTAAACCAAATCCGGATATATTTTTGGTTGCTGCTAAACGATTTACCGACAATCCTGATCCGTCGATGGTTCGTTGGGATCGACTAAAAATGAAAATAAATAAATTTACTAAAGAAATCAAGTATCACATTGACATTTGGCGTTAAAAAAAATATATATTTTTCCAGTGTTTGGTCTTCGAGGATGCTCCGAACGGGGTTCAAGCTGCCGTGAACGCTGGTATGCAAGTCGTGATGGTACCGGATGAGAATCTACCGAAAAATTTGACCGAAAAAGCAACGCTAGTCCTGAAGAGCCTTGAGAACTTTGAGCCTGAGAAATTTGGTCTACCAGCGTTCAAAAATTAGCTACAATCTGATCATTATTGTAATATGAAAGAGTGTGAGAGAGAACGAGAGAGAGAGAGAAACGCTGCAAGCAGCGTTTATAGAGTACGGTGCCTCACAAAATGAGAGATATACAAAGAAAATATGCAACCGCAACTACAATTTTTTTCGTTTCACAAATGATTATCCCTATATTTTGATAAATAGTTGATATATAAGAAGTTGTAACTACCGATACACTCTACTCCGCACAAAAAATGAGACGAGTGTACTATATCCTATGAAACAAACTGATCAAATAATAAAAAAAAAAGATTCAGCAAACGATTTTTGTTCTACCCAATTTTTATATATATATATTTTTAACACTAATTAAATTATCATACATAACAATAGTCAGCTAACTCGAATCATTTTTTTTCTTTGCTCTTAGGATTTCGATGAGGCAAGCTGTTGAATTTTTCCTAGAATTTCCTCGGACTTCAAATTCGCCAGTTGTACGCAGGTTTCTTTGCCGAATTCTGAAATCATTTTCTACTATTAACTTTTATAGTAAACAGGCGATAAGGTAAGGGTCCCGATTGCAGATGCTACAAAAGTTCTTGGCAACTTTTAAGCGTTTCAACAAATTCAGCCTAATTGAGTATGTTTTTTTTTTAACGCAAGGTTTTTTTCTTAGAACATTTTTGATTAATACCTTGTTAATTAAGAATAATAAATCTCTGATTCTTCGTGATGTAATATACATACCATATCGTGCATAAAGTTTTGGCTCGATCGACGAACATTCTCTTATTAGGACTGGAAATTTTGGATTATTCAATTTCAGAGGGACGTACTGTTTCTCGACGAAATCTCTGAAAAAAAACGAACATAAATTCGACACTAAATATTTTGAAGTTCGATGTGATAACCTCAAAATTCGTAGTCGTCTTATTTTCCGAATTACAATCGTAAATCGTAATTGCATGAGGATGTTTCGATATTATATTAATTTCCGTTACTTTACCTAGCTCCTTGACTTGATTTTGACGTCTGGCACAATAGAATTCGCAATTCTTTGATATGCGAACCAAATTTTATCGCAGCCATCTTGCGAAAACTTTTGTGTTTTTTTTTTCTCGCGATAAGAGCTACCGTTCAATGTCGTCGGTGGTAGCAGAAGCGCGCTCGCGCGCGACTCTCGTTGTACTTCCGGTCTTAAAAATCAGAAATGAGAAGTCTCTCTTCGCTTGTTCCGACCGTCGGACGTAAAAAAAAAAAACGATATTTTCTCTCGTCAAAATTTTCCGTGCTAAAGAAATTAAAATGTCGTGAAACACAACCAAAATTCAGAAAAATGGACTCCGTTACCGGCATAAAAATCGTTAAAACCAAAGAAATTTGATGTAAATTGATATGATCGTTGAAAAGTTATGACACTACCGCCGTTATTTGGTAACGATTTTCCAACTTCCGTACGAGATCATCTCGAGGATCAGGTCGAAGTTTATTGGTATCATCAGGATTTTACACAAAGTCGTTATCCACCTGGACAAGACAGTAATTATTATCATTAATTTGTTTCTTATCATTTCTATAATTATCATTATTTTAAAAAAAACAGTAATAGATAGTCAACGACCCAACATTGAAAGTACAATTACGAATTTAAACTACGTAAATCATACTTATGCTCAGACGATTGCTAATGGAATTAAAATTTTTCTCGATAAAGTATCAAGCGGGTTAATGATCAGCGGGTTAAAATACATCGATATAGTCTGAAAGAAATTTAAAAATTAGTTGCTGCACTAGAATCGCTGTAATAAAGCTTCCCGTACGAGTTGCAACTACATTCTGCACTCATTCTCTTCGTAACCATTCAATATTTGAAATACCACTTGATTCATCGAGCTACGATTTTAAAAAAAGTATTAAAAATTTCTCAAGTGGGGCCATCGATTTTTGCAATTTTTCTCCCATAGATATGTACTTTAAAAATAAATTTCTATTGTCCTGTATCACATTTTGAATCTATATCCGATTGGAAAATTTCCACTGATTATGAATCAAACAGAATTTTTGTCGAAAATTCAAAATATCAATGGGGAAAAATAAAAAATGAAAATATTTCAATTTCATTGTACATTGATTAGAAATAAATAACAGTACTGGTTTTTCTTCCCTTAATTTACCTCTCATCGCTAATATCTCTTTCTCTCACGTATTTCTGAAAAAAAAAAAAAAAAAGTTAGCGAAGCATGCACCCTGATATGTCTCCTCGTCGCTCAACGGATAGCTCACAAAGAGCTAATCATATGGAGCATAAAAAATTGTCCAAAGTTGAATATTTTAATAGCGGAGGCTATAATCGAGGGTAACACAACGCACGCATGGATTGTCAGAAATGGTCTTATACCTCATCCTTATCTCAACACGGATGAGGCGCTAAGATTCGGCGGTAGAACTCTCGACACACTGAAAGAATGGGTAACAAGAAATTAGTAGTTCCAAAACAAAAACAAAAATTGTGTTTCTTTTAATCCTCCCCCACTTGTGCATCTCGTTCTGTGACAATAGAAATTTCGAGTTTATCGTGAGTGCATAGAGAAAGGTCTGTGCAATAATATCGAGAGTTTTTTGCACGAATGGTACCAAAAACCTAAAGCCGAAACACTTTTTATGTTGCTCATTACGTGCGGGCGTACTGTTCTCTTCATATTTCAAGAACAAGCGTACAAGGTGAGCTTTAAGATTTTTAAATCGTTTAAGAATCTCCTGTATATTCTGTATATTTCGAATTGCAGTATTTTTAATTTTTTTCTTAATTCAGGTTACGCTCTTTGACCCGCATGGCCACAGTACTTTCAGAAATACTAATCGAGGCTTAGTTATTGCGCAGGTGAGATTTTTTTTTCTAAACCAAAGAAATATATGACATAAATATAACTCATATGTTTATTTAATATTTTTCATAATTATAATTGAAATTTATGACGCAGACGACAATGGAAAAATTGCAACATCTTTGCGACTGGTATGTCGAGGCTGTTCTTTATAATTGCTTCAACGTTCAAGCGGATCAGTACGAATTGGCATTTTTGTACGAAATATGTCAACCGTCATGCTGTTACAATAATCCGTCGTGCGATTGTGGCTGCCTCGATCGTTAAACTATTTAAATGACAAATCGCTCATAACTTTTCAACGAAAATTCGATAAATAAAAAATGAATTGAGACAACGTACTTGTTTTTCCATTATTATTATTCAGGAGTGACTGTAGATCTTTTTATTTGAACCAGCAAAAATTAAACTATATCATATATAGATTTAAATTATGACACATTTATTTACATTATATACAAAGGTCTTCTAAATACGTTAGAATTTTATATATAGATTTTTTTGCTTGATGCTGAAACCTTTTCACACCCCGAAATTTTTCTCTCTCTCTCTCTCTTCTGTCCCCGTTACTTTTGGTTAATTTTTGTATTTAAAGGGCTCGGAACGTATTTTCTTTTCTTTAAGCTCCAAGCATCGTGCAACTTTTGCGAATATTTCTAATCTCGATCTTACAGTAAATCTGAGGTTTTCACATTTCATCATTGGTTTTTTTTTTTTTTTTTTTCATTTCTTACTGTTTCATTACAAAATATACGTCCATTGAAAATATCTCGTAGGTGGACATTGATAATTGAATTTACTCTATTGTTTCGTAATTTTTCTTTTTCATCTCTCTTTCACAAAGTGCACAGGGGAACGAGTTATCTTTTTAAATTTTATGTATATAAGTACGCTCTTTTACAAGCGAATTCTCTTTTCATTGTGCTACTTAAAAAAATTTAACGTCCTCCTACAATCGAGACACACTTGATCGACGTTCTTTTTTTTTTTGCTCCGTTAAATTTGTCTAAGCGCTCTATGAATTATTCTCTAAACTCCTTATCATCGTCAAACAATCAACGTCAGCTCTTTCAAACTATCCGAACTATTAATTCGTATCTTTAAATATTTTTCATCTCATCGGACATCCACGACACTCACATATACACAAACACTCGTGTGCTTTTGCCATTTACAATTTTTGATATACGGACGAGAGAATAATGGATGAAATTAATAACGGCTGTTACGACTTGATGGAAAAAAATCGTCTCTATCAAAACTCATACAAAACATTAACGAAATTAAAAGAAACCAAATGCTCATCAATACAAAAACTTAATTTACTTTGTCTATTGGTCAATTGAACACAATATGTAAAAGATCGATTACGAACGCCACGATTTCAAGAGAGTAAATTCGGTTTTCTCGAATGTTCTCGCGCGGCCAGTGAAACTAATGAGTGCCTGAGAAATGAAAAAAAAAAAAAAAAAAAAAATGTTTCGTGAATGGTTTTTTTTTCTGTTTCTTTGCTGTTGTACATATTTTACAAGTATAGTCCGCGAGCGTGTCTATTTTCGGGGCAAAGGGGGCTTATACTTTAATAACGATTTTTTTTCTCTCTCATAACAACATAATTACTAGGAATTACTATCTACACGAAGTTTTCTCATTAAATTTTGTAGCTTTACAAGCCAATGAAACTTTAAAAAAAAAAAAAAAAAGGCGAAGACGAACATGAAACGTGGTTTTTCTGGGTTTGTTCTTCTCACGACTCGTGTCTTTCTCGTATTCTCATAATTCTCGTAGACGTTTGCCTGAAAAATACCTTAAGTAAATTGAGCAACGCTGTGTGTTGGGTGTGACGAAATTCCGAAACTCAGAGCACGGTTTTTCTCGATGCTCAACGACGAATGTTTTTTTTTCAACGTTAGATTCTTAGTTCGTTAGTGACGAATTACCGTTTGTTTTCTTCTACTTGCTTTTCTTCGGTTATGCTCGGACACGCTGAGATAAACGTTTAATCGTATAATATCACTTGAAGAAATAGCACGATCTTTATGCAACGCAAATAAATAAATTATAAAAGAAAAACGAACAAAAGTACGTTACTGCAACAACGAGGATCGAGGATTGAGAGAAAGATGTTATAGTGACTGACGAACCCGAGGTTGTGCCCACTCGACAAAATCGTCGATTAAAACCGGCCAAGCTCCTTCCTCGTCGTAATTAGTCATGTCGGGATTGATCATCAGGGCAAAGTCAAGAAGCAAGTTCCATGTATCTTTTGGAATTGATCTTTTGTGATGCTCCTGAAACAATAAGATTCGTATGAATGATTGTGTAAGAATGAAAAAAAAAAAAAAACAAAGTTTAATCTTTTGTAAAATCATATTTACCTGTAAAAATTGACACCAAAGTTGTAAAAACTTAAATTTATCATCGAGAACAATGTTCCAGTAAGCTATAGCCATGTCGAGATCCAAACCCTTTTGTCCCGCGTTTTTTGCATAATTGAATGTGAAATGATAAAAATCTTTGAACTTTTGCGAATCTCTCAGCTCGCCCTCCAAATAATTTAATCTTGCCTTTAGTTTATCTACACTGTCGACGCTAAAAGACAAAAAGAATGCCAATTGCAATTGACAAAAGGTAATTGGGAAATATCAACAAATTTTTTAATGTATAAAATACGTGAAATAAACTAAAAGTATTGACTCACCCCAAATCTGTCATTCCAGTCATAAATTCATCCTTGGTAAATTCGCACTGTGTTTCAGCTCGAAACTTCCATGCTATTATTAAAACTAATTTGCTCTCCGGGCTCAGTCCCAGATCATCCAGAAATTTCATAATACCATCGGCCGTTATTTTGCCAGGTTCGCTGGGATCTAAAAATTGTGAGGAATCAAAGGAACGTTAAGTTAAAGTAAATTTAAAAAGGTTTTACAGTAACTGTAGTGCTAGTCAATCGATCGATAATTGAGAAAATTTATTTCATCATATTGATTGTACACGATTTTTCAAATTTGCCAGTTTTGTGAAAAAAAAATCTTCCTCAAATGTACATCCATTGTTTTTGGCAAACTTCTAAACTTAGATTATAACGCTTAGCATAATCAGAATATTAAAAACTTGCCCTGATAACGACCAAACAGCGCATCTAATGTTTTCTTGTCGGTCGAATTTTTGGGTTCTCTGTAATAGGCATCCGGATTTTGAAAGTAGTTGTCGCTCGCCAGATCGAGTTTCCAGTCATTCTGCGTCAAGCAATAGATCGCTGTTTGTTCTCCGGTTTGTGTGAACGTTCGGAATTTCTTTACTTTATCTCTTTGCGAGAATTTCAATTTATGCTATAAAAATAACGATAACATAAGGTTAAACGATAGAAATGGTAAAATTTGTCCTGTAACGATCTTAAAAATTGGTCGTTCTGATAAATTTCTTCTTAAGCCTTCGTGTTATGATTCGTACAAAAATAACAAATATTTGGAGGACGACAGGGATTTGGACGGTTTTATAGGTACTTATTGAAAAGAAAACATTCCGGGAAAATTACAATTTGTGTAGTCAGACTTTAGCGAGGTGAACGTAAAATTAGCGAAGAAAGAAAAAGGTTTACTGTTAGAGACTAGGTTAAGTCTCACGAACGTCAAAGAATGAAATATTCCTCGAGCGGAGTTGATATCGTTGTGGAAAAAAACAGCTGATATAAACTTGTACGTTTTTCGCACAAGTGATGAGACACGGTAAATCGAGGAAAACTCACTAAAACACTTACCATTTTAATCAAAAATTTTTAGGCCCCCGAAAGCCAAAATATTATTTCCCTCACACTAAACTTGACATGGAATATGCGTTATATATCAGGTATACCGAGAATTCTACGGCACACGCACACGAAAAAAAAAGTATAGCAAATACATCGAGCAGAGATAAAAAAAAATGTTACGGACGATTTCATACGCGCGTTCTACCAACGTAAGAATAACAAAAAAACGAGACCTCGACAATTTCGTCAAGTTCGCTAGTTTGCCCGGAAAATTTCAAACAATCGCAAACTTCACGTCATAAATTTTGTTTCTCGATAAATTGTCCGCCAGATGTCTGTGGCGTTTTGCTAAAATTGCAAATGGCCGCTTCGTTAAAAAATTGCACAGCTACAAATAGTATTTGTCTTTTCGTGCATTATCCCAAAACGAGAAACTTTCGTTCTACATTTACATATAAAAATTATCGTTATGCTGTCCGTAGATAGCAACATAAGTATTCGCGACGAGGTACGTACGAAAAAAACGTTTATGGCGTCATTGAGATTGTATGAGATTTTTTAGGTTACGGTCATGGCCCCTTTATTTATGTTTTCATTTAGTGATATATAATATATAACAGTTGTATCCATGATAAAAAGTACACATTGCTGCATGCGATTCGGCTTTGAGAATCGAGCATAGGCTAATAAAAGATTGAAATAACGGCGTAATTGAGATAAACTAAATCTAATGTTTTAAATGTACATCTAAAAACTTAAATCATCGTGCATAACACATGAATCGAAAAATCGAGAATCTTACATTTTTTTAAAATATACTTTCATAAAGTCTATTACACTTATGAAATTAAAAAGAAAAACAACGTTAAAAAAAAATGTTGATCATTAAAAGCGATCATTGAAGGTCAGAAATGACAAGATATTAAATATTTGTAATATTTACTTCACAAACATATTTTAAGCTGTTTTATTTAAAAGTAAATTAAATTTATTTTTAATTCGACTGAAAATCTATTTTTATAAAGGACAATGCTAGTGAGAATAGATCCGAGGATTATCCTAGAATACCAGTGTCTTCTCTGGACAGCCCCAAAGAATGGACCTACACAATGAGAAGAAGCATGCAGGCACGTTTGTATTATATTTTTAATGAGTATAAAATAGTAGCTTATACATTTTTTACAAACATATATTAATGGAATGTTTGGTCGTTCAACAGGAAGTCGTTCCTGGTTTATATCTCGGCCCTTATAGCTCAGCCAGTAGATCAAAATTCGAATCCCTTGTAGAGCGCGGTATAACTCACATAGTATGCGTAAGACAGGACATAGAAGCGCACTTTATAAGGCCCAATTTTCCCGATAAATTTAAGTAAGTATTATCCATTATCTCATCGAATTTAATCAACAAATTGATATTTTTTTTTGTTATTTGCATTATTTTTGTTCTTATTCATCCATTTATCAGATATCTCGTACTGGATATAGCGGATTCAGCAACGGAAAATATAATTCAACATTTTCAAAGAGTCAAAGCCTTTGTAGACGAGGGTTTGAACTCCGGTGGTCAAGTTTTGGTTCACGGTAATGCGGGTATTTCACGATCCGCAGCTTTGGTACTCGCTTATGTTATGGAAACTTATGGTCTCTCGCAAGCGTGAGTCTTAGCATAAAATTTATCACAGACACTTGGACATTTGCAATTTTGAAAACGGTACTTGTAAAATTTGTTTTTTTTTTTTTACAGCCGAGCTTACGCGATTGTTTCACAGAGAAGATTCTGCATCAATCCAAACGAGGGTTTTATGGCTCAGCTGAGAGAATACGAGCCGATATATCAGGCGCAAAAAACACTGAGAAACGGTCAACAGAGCTCGGCGAGGCAACGTAGCAAAAGAACGATACATCAGATGGATACCGAACGTAACGACGAGAGATGCGACGCGATGGACAGCTGATAGCTGTTACGTGAACAACCAAAGTTACTAAAAGATTTGACGAGACAGATAGGCTTATAGAACGGAGAAAGTAACTCAATGTCGCAAAATTCGAACGGGTGAAAAAGAAGATAAACAAAAAAGGAAGAAAAAAAAAGCATAACCAATGTAGCGACTCTTGAAATCTTGATTGATCTACGAGGTTCGATTGTTTTTTTTTCCACCGCGCCTTTTTTCCCCTTTTACTCTCTAGCCGAGGCCAGAGACGGGCATTATTCGAATTGAAAATCATTCAAACCTTCCATGACCAAAAAGAACACAAAAAGAACATTTCTATTTTATTTTGAATAATAATGAAATTCGAAAAAAAAGATCGTGGCGTTCTAAATTTATGAAATTTTGTATTTTTGAAAAAAATCGCTACAGCTGTGTGTTAACACTTGAGTTTGTGTAATTTTTGGGCTGTCCGGTTAAAACTTCCGACATCAATTGGATATAACGGAAGGATATGTGGTATGAAATTTTTAAAAATCGATAAAAGAATACGGGAGATAAAAAAGATGCAAATTGAAACATGTATATTGCTTTTCATCATTACGCACATCTAGAGTTTTCTCCAAGAGGAAGCCAAAATTGAAAAATCCTCTTGCTCATTGAGAAAATTTTGTGCATTCACAAAAATGATGATGAAGCAATATGCAAGTTTGAATTTGTATAATTGCTTTCTTTAATCATACGTAACGAATTAATTTGAAAATTTCTTTTGAATGGTTTTTTAATTGAAACTATCTCGGCCCGAGAATAACACTTTTCGCGATATCTCACGAGTATAACAAACCGCTTTCACGTGAATAAAATATGTTTGGGTTTCGGAAAACCGCAAATTACGCGCAGTGATCGAGAAAAAACAATAACAACAAAAATCGTTTAACCACGACGAGATACGTTTAAATAACGCTCTAGACGCGTTTCATTAATCTAGGCTGACTGATATAGGCTATATACTTCCTCGCGTAACGAAAAAGAAAAGAAAATTGTGAGTAATAGTACATACTCAAAGTCGTCGCTGAATAAACTAAATCGTCGTTTAATTTCGCATTCGGGCAAGTGGGTGATTGATTCTCGTACAATCGATAAATCGATAATTTTGTAAGAAAAAGAAAGTTTGTACGCTATCGATGACTGTTTTGCGTCGAAACGTTTTTTTGATAATTTTCTATAAACGTCTAATGTTAAAAAATAATAATCTTAACGTTAGAAAATAAAAACATTGAGATTCGCTCGAGTTATAATCTTAATGAGATCGATTTATCGATTAATTCGAAACATCCCCGTCGCATGTGGTACGTACCCTAAACGCGTGGTACATACCCAAGTAGCGTTTAATCGCAATGAAAAAAAAAAAAGAAAGAGGAGAAAAACAAGCCGATATTCATATAGTATGAATTTATTTAACTTCGATAAAACTTCCTCGCCTCGTATCCTTGATATCCTCAGTCCGCCCTGAAAAAAAAAAATCAAACTTCCTGCGTGCTCTATTTTTTATTTATTAAACATTTAAGTTTATAACTGTTGTTACACAATTGTGAAGAAACGAGAGAAGAAAAAAAGAAAGAAATACATACGATATTTTCGAGTTGCTGTGTTCTTCGAGTCTTTATTGATAATTTTTTGATATTCCACATTGTATCTGATGCTTGAAAATTTGTCTTTAATCATTTATATTTAAACAAAGTATTCAATTAACATGATTGCAATAATAACGTTTTATTCAGCTGTTTACAGTATATTGGTCAAAGCCACGAGTACTTTCATTCCAAAATTTAGCATCATTACTTTTTCAAAAATTATGTGGCTCAGTGATGATTAATTTTATTTCTTGTTGCAGATAAATATCGGTCTCGCCGATTTATTGAATTTTCGCTGGGATTTCAACGCAAACGATGTCTTCACCAGTCTCATCCTTGAGTTCCCACTTTACTTTGAGTGTTAACTGAAAAAAAAATTGTTAATGGAAATTCAAATTATTTCGCGGGCGATTGTAGCGCCACCGGAAGTTGTGGAGGTTCGGTGCCATTAGTTAGTGTTTCGTCCACGGGCGAGGCACTCACACGCGAAGTTCGAAGGCACTATTTCGTAGCATTTGGTACCTCACCAACGAGAACAAGAGACTTTACAAACAGGTGGCGCCATCTACGATTACTCAAAATGGCCGCTGTGACCGTTAGAACCGACGCCGGCTTCAAAATTTTTCTTCAATACTCGGCACAGTGATAAACAACGAGGGAGTGCGCAATACAACAAAGCTAACAGTCGTGTCGTATTATTTTCTCACCTTCGGATACATTTTTTCGACAAACAACGTCGCCGTGTAGGTGTACGGTCCGGCATCTTTTGTGAGTGGACATTTTATTCCCGAATTCTCGTCGGCACATGCATCCGGATGCGAGATCGGAAAAGGCACGTTCATGCCGGAAATTATACCGTGCACGACAGCTGTGACATTCGACGCGTCTTTATCTGCAAAAAGAAATACTTTTTTGTTTCTTCTCTTTTATTCGTATTTGTTGACACTGAAAGTCGTGTATTCACGTAATTTTCAAAGATTCACGGATTTTCCTCTGTGAGTAAGTGACTCTCGCAATTTTGACGTTTCCCGCTGATAAAATGTTGTGAACCTCCGAATATTCACGAGGAAGCATATACAGTGGGTCAAAAAAGTATTGATACAACTTGTTTTTTGCGATAACTTTATAGACATAAGCGATACGCAAAGAAAGCCAATTTTATTTAATAGTACATCAGATACAGAGATAAACTGCAAATGGAGAATTTCTTCCCAGGAATTATAGAAGAATTATGCACCAAAAACGAAAATTTTCGGGCCGAAAAAGTATTCGTACACTTACGATTGAGCTGCTAAACCTCGATATTCACTCACGGACGGTCTGACCTCTGCGTACAATGTAAACAAGTCTTCGTTTACACAAAGGTTTTGACCTATTCCATGCGGTAGTAGGACTTCAAGCTCTGAACAGAAATGACGGCAGAGAAAAGCGAAATATCAATATCCATGCGAGATAGAGTGATTTTTCTTAGGAAACGCGGTGAAAGTTATCGAAAAATTAGTAAAGAACTAAATCTAAGTTTCGCAACAGTGCAATATATAATTAAAAAAATACGAAAGAACAAAGAGCACAGAAAATAAGCCACGATCCGGTCGACCGAGAATACTAACGGTACGAGAGCGTCGGAGTATCGTTACAGAGGGTACAAAAAAACCATTCACAAGTGCTCGCAGTTTAGCGAATGATGTCGCGTCAACATCGGGGAAGAGCGTGTGTCCCCAGACTATTCGAAACGTTTTGCATTCTGCCCAAATATACGGCGGAACTGCCCGCAAAAAAACATTAATTAATAATATAAATCGAGAAAAACGTTTAGATTTCGCAAAAACCTACGTAAAAAAATCTATAGAATTTTGGAAACGTGTCGTATTCTCGGACGAATCGAAGTTCAACATCTTCGGGTCGGATGGAAAAAAATTCGTCTAGCGGAAACCAAATACCGAGCTCCGGCAGAAAATTTTAATACCGACTGTAAAGCACGGCGGAGGAAGCGTCATGGTTTGGGGCTGTATGGGATATTATGGCGTTGGTTATCTGGCTTCTATAGATGGTACAATGAATGCCCAGAAGTATATCGACGTGTTGCGCAGCAATTTGAAAGCGAGTGTAGATAAAATGGGCCTGGATGGAAATTTCTACTTCCAACAAGATAACGACCCGAAACATACTGCCATGAAAACGAGGGAATGGTTACTCTATAATGCCCGCAAACAATTGATTACACCACCATAATCTCCGGACATGAATCCTATTGAAAATTTATGGCACTTGGTGGATGTAGAAATTCGAAAAAGAAAAATAACAAACAAATCCGATCTCCAAAGAGTGCTTTTAGAAGAATGGACGAAAATAGCAAAAGAAACAACGCAAAAGCTAGCAGAATCCATGCCTAAGAGACTCGAGGCGATAATTGAAGCAAAAGGGATGCACACCAAATATTAGTTATAATTAACAACTATGACGATGTAGGTTTTCACTATAATCGTAAGTGTATGAATACTTTTTTTGCCCGAAAATTTTCGTTTTTTTCGCATAATTCTTCTATTATTCCTGGGAAAAAAATTCTCCATTTGCAGTTTATCTCTGCACCTGATATACTATTAAATAAAATTGGCTTTCTTTGCGTATCGCTTATGTCTATAAATTTATCGCAAAAAAACAAAGTGTATGAATACTTTTTTGACCCACTGTATACCGTGACAATTTTCACTTGCGGCGTGTTTTCTTTCCTCTTCTTTGGTCAAGTTTCCTCAAGTTTCATTTTCAAGATTTTTTTCTTCATAAATTTACAATTTTAATGAGTCAGCAGTACGTTTTCGCTATTTTCGGTCAACCCGAGGCAAGCTGGTGGTGTTGAACATTTGAAAATGTTACTGCATTTGATAAGAAAGTTGTATGATAATAGCTGTGTCATGTTTTTCTGTCTTCTCTTACTAAGGTTTATTTGAGTGGCGTCATTAGCATTTTTTATCATAAATTTAAAGGCGATAGAGTCAGAAGAATTTTTATCTTCGTTGAAACTGGTAGCTAGCGTTTGGAAATGTGACTTCATTTGGTAAAAAAGTTTTATGACAAATTGCTCAACGTTAAGCAACAATAACTCTTAGTTTATGGGGCTACGAGTGGAGTGAGACTTTTTCATGGATTAAGAATGTATATCAAATCTGACAGCAAAATGAGTGAAATCTAATGAATGTAGCGATTCTTGGCATCTAAAAAAACTGGTCTCAGTAGCTGACAATTACCAGTAAATATAATTCCTTTGTCCATTCTCGCTATATCTGTTTATCAAATATCATTTATCGTTTTAAAACTTGCATAGACTTATGAAAAGTCTTACGTTTGATATTTGATACGAAAATTTGATGAGATTGAACAAAAGAATATGTAATTGAGTGAGATTTACACTTTGAATAAATTTTGAAAACATTCCGTCTCAAATAAGCTCCGTACTGCGAGGCCAAAGAGGAGGAAACAAGGCTGCAATTAAAAGTTTGTACGATACATTATTGAGAATAATAATTTTTTTTCTGATAAAGATTACATATTCATTTAAAGTATTCGCAATTATTTTGTTAAAAAATCCTTTCAAATTGTTTCTCTTAAGGGGGGGGGGGGGGGGGGGGGGTAAGGTTAACTCGTACAAAAAAAAGGCATGTTTTTGTGATTTTTTTGTGACGACGCAGTTAAAATCTCTTTATTAAAACTAATGGTACAGTAAAATATGACATTCGAAGAATATTATATAAAATTTTCACGAAGAAATATTAAAAAATACGGCAATGGCAGCAATTATTCGGACGTGTCTCGGATAAAAGTAGAATTGCAGTGTCCCTCATAACTTGGTGCTGGATCATCCGCAATGAAAAAATGAAAGTTCATTTGTTAGATAATAGTTTTCCCCAGGTAACGCTGGGAGGGTTTTTCGAAATTTCAATTTTTCAATTTTTTGGAACATTTTGAAGAGAAAAACGCGATTTTTACGAAAAAAAAAAAATCGCGTTTTTCCCTTCAAAATGTCCAAAAAACTGAATAATTGAAATTTCGAAAAACCCTCCCAGCGTTACCTGGGGAAAACTATTATCTAACAAATGAACTTTTATTTTTTCATTTCAGATGATCCAGCACCAAGTTATGAGGGACACCGCAATTCCACTTTTTTCCGAGACACGTCCGAATAATTGCTGCCATTGCCGTATTTTTTAGCATTTCTTCGTGAAAATTTTATATAATATTCTTCGAATGTCATATTTTACTGTACCATTAGTTTTAATAAAGAGATTTTAACTGCGTCGTCACAAAAAAATCACAAAAACATGCCTTTTTTTGTACGAATTAACCTTACACCCCCTTAATAACAGTGTTTATGTGTGCATTTAAGGATGACTGACAGTGGATAGTGAGTGGTATGGCGATAACGGTGATATTATTCTACTAATGAACGCATTATGGATATCATCGATGAGACACACAATAGGAGTCAGCAGTCATGTAAGTTCTATAGATACATATATAAAAATATATTCTATATAATCTCGTGACCCTGCGGTGTAAACAAACTTCGCAAAACATAAATATGTAAATAAGAAATTTACTCACGGATATCAAATGTAATGGCGATCGTAGCATTGGTATTTCGTTTGAGCACGCAATTTTGTTGACTGTCGTAACAATCGGAGACGGTAATGCTTGTATACTTGCCTACTTTTGAACCTGTAAAATTAAGCAAAAAAAATTGACCTTGCAGGATAACGGGGTAAGCCTGGAGGAAAAATTGTCAACATGAACTATACATGGATGAACATAACGCCCGAATAAGTTCCGACCACGCGGTAGGCAAACGCGTCGAAAGATAGGTAACGAATGGGAAACATACGAATACGTATCGTCATTGTGTAATAATTGTCCGGGAAGCCAAGAACTCTTTAATTGACGCTCGCGTTTAACAGAAAATTGCAAATTCACCAAACGAAAGAATGCAACTTCTTTCTTTTTATTTCTTCCTTTGTTAATGAAGTGTAATTCACGAGTTTCCAACAAATTTCCACTCATTAATGATGTAACTGTTTCATTTTCGCGAAATACACGCTCCCCATAATTACTATACGCGCAAACGGGCGGAAGTTCTTATTTTCTCGAATTAAATTTCAAGCTCGCGGCCAACATGTTTTTTTTTTTCACCGATAACTCACGCATTCGCAATATTTTCACGTTAGCGTGTAAAAATATTTTTTTAAACGAATATTTAACGCTTTGTTTCAACCGCCTATTTTTTATTGTTTTATTTTATATAATTTATCATTCAATTTTATTTATCAACATTTTTATCACAAAATAACGGAAAATATTAGTCGAGGATCAATGAAAGTAAAATGTAAAAACATACGCTTTGTTCATTTTTGATATCTTACGTTCTTGTGAATTCAGTGACTATCGTTCTTCGTTGCATTTGTAATTTGAAAAAATTCAATTTTATTTATATATTTTTTTTTACGATTTTTTGCTGGATCATTACGTAGAAATCGATTTTCTTCAATTTCCCTGGGTATTAGAGATTTGGGATAAACTTACCGCAATCTTCAAAATACACTGCTTCGACTTGCAAAGCGTAAACGCATAATACAAAAACACAATACAACCGATACATCTTAGTAGCGCGGTGTCGCAAAGCGAACTGAAGCGAACTGACCGCAGTGTTTGTCGTGCGCTGCGATTGCCTCGTTGACACGCGATACAAATAATGCCTGATTCATATCGTGACTCCGAGAAGTTCAAATATAGTGCGTACCGCACTGTATACGTTGCTATAGTTCGTATTATCGTGGGCTATTCGTTATACGAGACGTTTCGTCGTTAAAACTTAATTTGATTAACGCGTTAAGCGCGGGGAGAGAAGGGGGTTCGCTCATATTATGGCTTCTACGGCTAATGCAGCGAGTTAAGATATAATAACAGCTCGTTATCATTGACACCGAAATTTAATTATAATAGTCACTCGACTGTGATCATGAAAATATAATTTTTGCATTGAATTAATTATATTTTTTAAATTTAACAATGATATTTTGATTGTCATTTTCTGATAAACAATCAATTGATATTACTCTAGTGACGCCACGAACATAAGAATTTTACCATCAAGTACATCAACATCTATATTTAAAAAAAACGATTTTTGAAAAGTAAATAATCAAAATTATATTTTTACATCAAATAAGAGATCGTACTTTATGATAATAATAAAAATATGAATAATAATAATCTATAATGTTAATCTGAATCGATATCAATGAATTGATTTTCAATACCAAATTGTCATCATAAAACTAATTCATCAAAAAATGTATTCCCCTAACTAATGAGATTTTTTCACAGGTTTTTTTCCCACGAGACATTTAGCAATGTCTCGTGCCCATCTACGACGCAAAAATACGTCAGTATTGTCCCGCAATATCGAGAAAAAAAAACATTTTCCGTTCAATTGTCGGATTAATCAATCTGTTAATGTTTAATTGAACGATGTTAGCTTTCGAAATTTGCGCGTCAGGGATTTGTACGAATTCAAACGGCGGCCATGTTGATTGTTTAGTTCGACGGTTGGCCGCGTGTGACAGTGTCGTCTCGGAGAGCGCGTCGTGTCGGGCGTTGCGCTGTTCCAACGTCAGTCGAACGGAAGTGACGTTTCGACGCCCAGTGTCCACGTAGCTTTCGCGCTGTGAACGTGTGTGAATAAATCTCAGGCATTAGCCTATCAACCGTCGAAAAAAACACTCTGTTAAAGTGTAGCCAAGGTGTAAGCAACGTAAGTAAGGCATACTTTCGTTTGATTTTACTTTTACCAGGATTATCCTTTAAAACTCAATCATTCTTGATTTTCCTCGCGTAATCCGACGTAATCACAATTTTGCATTATTTTTAACTTGGAATATGCGTAATCTTGCCTCTGTTTAAAACTAATCGTGTCCTGCCAACTTGTACGTGCGATGATGTCAAAAAGTTAACTCGTTAAACCACACGTCTGTGAAAAAGTCATTTAATTGTTAGCATCAAGCTATTCACAGTTTTGAGAATAATTACGACGAAAAATACACATAACCTCCCGGGAAAGAAGATTTTACACGGGCATCTTTGAAAAAACATCACCTTAAATTGCTCAATTTGAATTTGCAGAGTCTACGACAAAACAAAAACAATAAATCGTCATGGATCAAATCAAGAAGCTCACCGAACCCAGCCGTCAATTCACCAAGGACAGTATTCGTCTCGTCAAGAGATGCACCAAACCTGATCGTAAAGGTAAAAATTCAAACGACTAGCCCCAAGTTGGATCGCCCCAAAATATATCCAGCAATTTGAATGGAAAATCATTGAAAATAATTCTCAAACTAAATGCTGACGTTACGTTAATATGACAATGCATTATGATGACGTCATAATAATTATCAAGTGTCACCAATAAGGAATAATTATTGTTTATGCCTCTGTGGAAATTACGTTTATGTTGCGACTATAATTAGTAAATTCGTTCTTACATTATTTTTAATGATTTTCCTACCGTTTACATGCAAATGAATTTGCTTCGTATTGCAAATTATCTTTTATATTTTCCTGATAATTATTCTCATTAACTCAACTCTCTGCTAAGCGTCATAATTTTTTTTACACTTACAATTAGCAGAAATTTCAGTTGATCTTTTGTTTTCACAGAGTTCCAGAAAATCGCCATCGCTACAGCAATCGGCTTTTGCATAATGGGATTCATTGGATTCTTCGTAAAGTTGATTCACATTCCCATTAACAATATCATTGTGTAAGTTTTTTTTTTTGTTACGCTAGTTACGGTCACTTTTCCCAATTTTTAATATAAAATTGTATACTAATTGATTGATTTTCTTTTGCAGGGGCTCATAAGATCCGTCGTCGAAGATGTATATTTATTGTTAAGGGACCCTAATGGTTACTTCCTTCCCTCTGCCCGCTCGCTCCATAAATCCCCAACTACCCTCATATCCCCCCTCCTGCTGCACTCTCAGATTTATTTATATGGTAAAATGATATATCGTGTTTTTGAGTTGTGATTGAAATAGGTGAGAACAAGGATGTGTGCGTAATGAATTTTGTAATAAAATAAGAAATATTTCAAGTTTTTCATCTGTACTTTTACTCCCCCCCGCTAAACCTCATTCATGATTCTTAGCGTAAACAGTTTTATCCAAGAGTGAGATTCAGAACTCGCACACGTTTTAGTATTCAAGGCACTTTTTATTCGAAGAACAATTTTTTCATTTCGTCGGCGTTACATCGGTAAAGTTTTTGAGTCGACATCATTTTTTATTTATCGAACGTTTTACGGAAAAAAAAAAAAGAAACAAAAAACAATGTCGACCGTCGCGTGGCAAACAATTTTGCCAGGTACTGAGTATAGAAAAGAAAAAAAAATTACATATATCTATGTATACAATAATAATGACCATACCCTTCGAACCTTTGACGATGAAAAATTGGGATTGGAATCTAATCGAGTAAACATCAGTCTCAGATTAATAATTAGCCACCGCCTCCGTCCCTCCTCTCAGTGACTAATTACAATAATACGCGTGTGGGTGTGTTTATGTATATGTGAATTTTAATGAAGGCATGACATCTAGGTCGAGTTCGTTCAAAGAAAAAATAAAATAAAAATAAAACGAAAAAAACATTAAAACAAAATTTGATTGATTATTATTTTATGGAAAGACTATTGGCAGTTGTTTCGGCAACGAAATTTTCTAACGATCGTAAAAAAGAAAAAAAAAACTACGTTGTGCGTCGTTAAACTGGCAGTTTGCAATATTTGCGTGTCATCGAAAATAAAAATAACAAAATAAACGGTAAAAGGAATAAGTCAAGAGGCGTCGAAACGTTTTTGTTCCTCTCCCGGATTTTCACCAGAGCGACGATAGTTCGAAGGGGCTGACAAAGGGGCGGGGGGATGCTATTAATATTATAACGTACGTACAGACATTAAAGCTAAACGAAGAAGCACTTTCTTTTTTCTTTCGCAATTCGCCTCGCGCTTTTATTGCCCGATAAACATCTCGTGGACTTTTATTAATCTTGATTTTCGTTTTTTTTTTTGACAGAAAAAAAAACTGACAAAAAAGAATTTATAAGCGTTTTTTTCATTTTAAATGACCGTCTCGACGCGATCTCCGTTGACAAATTAACGTTCGGGGTCAATTGCGGAGACGCTTCGTTCAATACAAAGGAATTAACAGCGTTTCGAATTTGAAAACGTAAACAAAAGGATTTAACATGAAAAAAAAAATACAACCTTTGGAGGAATTACCGATATAATCCGGAATATTTACTCTTTTAACAATCGATATCAACTTTGTTTATGTTCGTTCACAATTAATTAGAACGAAAAAAAAAAAAACAAAACAACTTTTATATATAAATTTCCGTTGATTCTTATTGAGTAATTTTTTCATTCGAACGCTGCAAATATCTCGTTAGATGAAGGCGTTTTTTTGTGCGTTAACGACCTACTTGATACGCGCAAAAAAAAAGAAATATATATATATATACTATACAACAAACATAATAACGAAAAAAAAAAAAATGTCGAATTTTCATACGGTTCTTTCGATCTCGCTCGTTCTTCAACCTCCAGAGGTTTTTAGCACCAATCCAAACGGGGACTTTCCTCGACGATGTGAAGAACGAGGAAACGATAAAAAAATAAAATAAAATCAAAAAGTGTAATCGGTCGTTAACGCATCCCGGCTCGGCACTGAGGTATATCGTTAGGCACTTTGTTTTTTTTTTTTTTTTCTTAAAAAAAATAGTACTTTCTCCATTGTTAAATAACATTAGTAATAATAATAACTCTTACATATCGTCGTAACGTTAAACCGTTAGCATTTCTCTCTCTGTGCTTTTTGCATGTGTGTCATATATATAAAATATATGCGTACGTACATAATGATAATAATAATATTAAATATCGATAAACTTATACAATTTTTATAAGTATCATCCGGAAGCTTATTGGTTTTTTTTTATCCCATCGATCGCATTAATAATAATATATCAACGGAAAATATTCTCTCATTACACTGGGACGCGTTGGGGAACAGCTTAGTCGATATAACGTAGCATTGGCCAAATCGTAATAAAAAAAAAATATATATATATATGAAAAAAAAATAAAAATGAAGAAAAACCAACGTCCGAATGTCAATGTCCTGCACTCACTCAGCAAAAAAAAAATGTAAATTAAAAAACGGATATTTTCGACAAGGAAAAAGATTTTATACTTTTTTCCTACTTGATTTGTCAATTTTTAACATTAACGATCGAGGCCTTATGAAGAATGTCACAGAAGAGTTATTACGAAAGGAATGTCTCGGATTTGTTCTTCCTCAAACGTTTCGATTAGTCGTTTACGAGCTAAAGAGACGATTTTGTATTTTTTGTATTTTTTTTTTTTTTTAAAGAACGATTAAAAGAGAGCGATTTTTTGTTTATTATTTCTATGTAACATATACGCGCGGGATCGAGCTTAAGGGGAGGCTCCACGATGAGAAGCGTGAAAAAATATGTTTGATATTTTTATTTTGCGAAAAAAAAAAGCGTATCGAAAATTTCAAACAAGAGATTGTTCGCGAAATGATCTTTTGATTACGTACAAAAATATTCAGATCGTTGTATGAAAATTTCTGAGAGAAATTTTGATTTTTTAAATATTTGCTAGATTTTTTAACAAAAAATGTCTCTCCTCTTACATTTATACCGATTCGGATTTGAATATTCGACAAGATGATCCTAGAAACATTGCCAACAATCGCTCGTACGAGATTTTCGATTCGAAAAAGATCGTGGAGACATTACCTTAATTTTGATTGTACTTTTTAAATTGAAAAAAAAAAAAAAAAAAACAAGGTATCAGTTTTGGGTGAAGGGAAGAGCTAGATAGGACAGGGATAAAATTATGGTCGACCGAGTTTATCCTGACGAGACTCTAGTAACGAGAAAAATTGATTTATTTAATTGTCATTTCAGTGAAAATTTATTTTCATAAAATAAATATACGACTCGAATATGATTAATAACAAAATAAAAATAAAATATGTCAACTTTTCTCGTTGCCTTTACCGGTACGATTGTAACGCAGCGTTAACTGTGACAATCATGAAGTAATGAACGATTACTTATTTTGATTCGATCTCGCTTAAAAACGTACAATAATATAATCATTTCGATCTCTCTCGTTCGTGGAATGCATATAAAAGTCCTTCGCGATTTATCGACGAAGCTCTTTCTCTCGGCGCACCCGTTGGACACACACTCACGCACACACACACATGCACACACAAACTCACACTCACTCACACTTGGCGCGAGGATCTTGAAACGGCAAAGGCAGCGACAGAGTGTCTATCGGCACATGTCCCGCACAGCGAGGCACTCTTTTTTTTTTTCCCCTCTCCCTCACTCTCGCTCTTGCTCATTGACGCTTTTGCATATTGCCGCAATATCCCTCGAGGCACGAGAGCGAAGGAGAGTCGAATCGCGTTCCGGTGATCCCGACAACGCGAGGATCGATAATCGCGAAAAAAAAACACGTAGAAACGGAAAATCGGGGCAAAATGGAACACCCTTGAAACGAATAAAAAAAACAACAATGGTTGGAATTTTCTCAATTCTCGTTGCTTCCGAGTAATATTTTTTTATCCTGCAATACGTATTTTTCCACTGAGACACGATAGGATTTTTACATCCGGAAAATATATTTTTCCTTGGTGGTTTATTTTGCCCCAATTTCCTTTATTTATCACGTTATTATCGACCGCTGAGAGTTCAAGGAAAACTATACGCAATTATTTTACATGTTAAATTATGTGATATAAGCCCTTTTGACTCTCAGCGATCTATATCCACGTATTACCGAAGTTTGGGGGCAAAATGGTACACTCCTCGAACGTAATGAATCCTAACGTTGTATTTTTGTCAATTCTCGTGCTTACTCAGCAATGTCAAATTTTATTCTACATCACTGCGTTCCCACAGACGATATATCGTAGCGAGACGTTAATTTTTTTCATCAAAACGCAGTGAAAGGTTAAATTTTTGAATTCAGAGAATTCACTTTTTTTCTTGGCCGTCCATTTTGCCCCACTTTTCTCTTTAAACGTATATACCGACTTCTGGGAGATAAAATGGCATATCTGTAGTCATTTTACATGTAACAAAATATCAGATACGCCCCTCTGACTCTCAGCAATCTATATCCACGTACTACCGAAGTTTGGGGGCAAAATGGTACACTCCTCGAACGTAATGAATCCTAACGTTGTAACTTTGTCAATTCTCGTGCTTACTCAGCAATGTCAAATTTTATTCTACATCACTGCGTCCCCACAGACGATATATCGTGGCGAGACATTAATTTTTTTCATCAAAACGCAGTGAAAGGTTAAATTTTTGAATTCAGAGAATTCACTTTTTTCCTTGGCCATCCATTTTGCCCCACTTTTCTCTATAAACGTATATATCGACTTCTGGGAGATAAAATGGCATATCTGTAGTCATTTTACATGTAACAAAATATCAGATACGCCCCTCTGACTCTCAGCAATCTATATCCACGTACTACCGAAGTTTGGGGGCAAAATGGTACACTCCTCGAACGTAATGAATCCTAACGTTGTAACTTTGTCAATTCTCGTGCTTACTCAGCAATGTCAAATTTTATTCTACATCACTGCGTCCCCACAGACGATATATCGTGGCGAGACATTAATTTTTTTCATCAAAACGCAGTGAAAGGTTAAATTTTTGAATTCAGAGAATTCACTTTTTTCCTTGGTGGTCCATTTTGCCCCACTTTCCTCTATAAACGTATATATCGACTTCTGGGAGCTAAAATGGCATATCTGTAGTCACTTTACATGTAACAAAATATCAGATGCGCCCCTCTGACTCTCGCAACTTCATATTCATATATATTAGATAGATTTCTTGATTTTTTTTCTCTCATTCACTCACTCTGTCTCTCATTTCAATAAACAGCTATACCGTACAACCGGAATCCGACGTGGGTACGTACGTACTCGTCTCTTGTCGATAAAAATCCTGCGTCCCTGATTCGTAACTCTCGACCTTTATCGGATAATCCGTGACACAATTTTGCGGTTGATTTAGTGCCGGCGGTGGTTGCGACGAGGTATTACCAAAATTTTCTTCGTAACTCGGCAACGGCTCGGCGTATTGCTGATAAGCTGCCTCATTGGTACCACCCTGTTTTATACAAGACGGACCATGAAGACTGAGCATATCGACGAGCCTGCGCCTCTGCGTTTCCAATTTTTGTATCTCCGACTTGAGATCGTGATTTTGGGTCTCCAGTATTTCTGACTCTTGCACGAGTATTACAGTTTTTTCACGCTTCTTCAGACGACACTTTGTCGCTGCTATTTTATTACGCTCTCGTCTACGACGACGACGCTCCTCGTCCTCGGGCGTCAACTACAAAAATACGAGAAAAATAATTAATTCATCTCCGCTCTTATTCAATTTATTTTCATACTTATTGATTTTCTTATCCTTTTGATAAAAGTGTTGAGATTGTTTTTTTCTTAGTTTAATCGCCCAATTTCGAATATCAATGAGATCGATTATCATTACTTTGACATTTTAGAAAAATAATTAATTTTTTATGCTAATGAAATGTAAAAAAATTAGAGAAAAATTCCTTACATGATGTTTTAATTAAATTATCTTCAATAGTTAATTAATTATTTTTATTTCGTTCAAAAATAATTTTTCCCCGTATAATTGTTAACTCAACGTTTTTTTTAAGTCCAATTATAATACTGGTTTGAGAGTAAAGTCCAGTGGAATTTAAAAAAACCTTCGTTTTATAAGTGCCTTTTAGGTTGACTGTCCTTGGAATTGAAGAAGATTAGCGAAAGAGATCGAGAAGTTGATTAATCGTTACGGAAATTCATGGTCTTTGAATCTCAATGTCAGCCGAGATGATTACGTTCTATATTTATTTTTTAATTTGTATAACAGGCAAAAAATTGAAAAAGGTCATTTGCGATGAGGACTCGGAATGTACGATAATAAGTTCATTAGGATAATTGTACGGAGTTGGTTTATTACGGCGTGTGTGTGTGTGTGTGTAAATAGTCAAGACCTCACACAGGATTTCCTTTTCTCGTTTAAATTCCTAGGATCAATATTCCTTCTCTCGTTTTCACGTAAATTAGCAATTAGTTATAAATAAAAGAAATAATCGAAATTTGAGGTATTTTTTAGCAATCATTTTTTATCCCCCTAAACTTTTTATTATTTATTCTCACAAATCGTCACCTCGTAGTACAAGAATACTTTCTGGTACCACGACATAGCGATTGGCGGCTTTGTGATTTTTTTTTTCAAATTTTAAATCAATACAAGTACCACTCGAATCTTTAAAATGTTACACATTTTCGGAATTTATAAAATTTGGAAAAAAAAAATTTAATCATCTTAAGGAAAATTAAAAAAAATTCAAATAATTCACAAAAATAATTTTCAAGCATTACTACAATTTTCAAAATTTCGAGGAAAAAAAACATCACTGAGATTGGCGAAAAAAAATGGCGGCAACAAAAAATTTCTCGTACCCAGCAAAAAAAAATGACCTCCCTCAATTGTATATATAACGAGCATGAGGCTCAAGTAACTGAGAAAAAAAAACATTAAATAATTCTCGTCTCTTACACCGGTGCGACTGTTGTTATTACTCGAGTCACCGTCCTCCTCCTCGTCGTCAGCGCTATTATCATCCTTCTTTGATTTTTTCGTCGCCTCGTCGCTGCTACAGTTTACCCTTCTCTTAGTCTGCAGCGTCAGCTTCAAACCTTGCCGATTCGAGGAATCAAAGATATACGAATGATTAGGAATTATTAAAAAAAAACATACGTCCCGAAATTAATACACATATCTCGTTAAAAATAATTACTCATATAACTATTGAATATTATTGAATAATAGTAATAATATTTTTCGAAAAATTAGGAATAAGTTTAAACGACAATTTTTAATAATTATCACTTATTCTGGAAATTATTTTTCGATAGAGCAGTTTAATATTTTTGAAAATTTCCTTTACTTTGAGAAAATTACTAATAATGATTACTGCCGATTCTTAGATTCGAATCTGAATATTGACGAGATCGCATTTCGAAAAATCGCTGCTTTGAAATTTCCAACAAGTTCTTATTTTCCTGATAAAATTTTAATGATCCTTTAAAAAAAAAAATAGATTTTCGCTGATAAATGTGGGAATATCCCTTTGATTCGTTCGAGGGTACTTTTTTTTTTTTTTTTTAACTTTTTGATCCTTTTATTACCTAAATTAGATTAATTAAATGGGCAAGAGAAGCGAGTCTCTTGCCCATTTAATTAATCTCCTTAAAGGAGACTCTAAAAAAACGTTTCAACGATTTTTGGCCTTCGAAAATCCAACCTTAAGGGAAATGAACGGTATAAATAATCGATTTTCGTTGCATTCCAACGATGCAAACTTCACTATCGTTATTTTGGAAATTATTTTTCGATAGAGCAGTTTAATATTTTTGAAAATTTCCTATACTTTGAGAAAATTACTAATAATGATTACTGCCGATTCTTAGATTCGAATCTGAATATTGACGAGATCGCATTTCGAAAAATCGCTGCTTTGAAATTTCCAACAAGTTCTTATTTTCCTGATGAAATTTTAATGATCTTTTAAAAAAAAAATAGATTTACGCTCATAAATGTGGGGATATCCCTTCGATTCGTTCGAGGGTACTGTTTTTTTTAAATTTTTAACTTTTTGATCCTTTTATTACCTTCTTTGATGAGTTGACTACAAGTGTGTTGAACACTCGGTGGACTAGGCTCCCCGCTACTCGTCGAGTCTGTTCTCTCGCGACTTCTGTCGTTCGAATAACCATCGAAGGGATTTGTCATTGCTATTAGGGAATTTACGATTTCCGGTGTCCTCGGTGTGACCTCGGCCGCCGCGACGCCGAGAAGACCCGCGGCAGCCATTGGGCTAGGATTCACGTTCACGTTCAGATTGTACATTTTCGATGCTTATCATTTAATCTGGAAAGAAAAGAAAAAGAAAAAATCGGGTCAGAAATGATCTGCGCTGAGTATCAAAAAGAAAATCAATCACCAACTTGACATCTCTATAATTTTTTCCTAAGCATTATCACATATGCTTTCGTATATCAGAATTATTTCCGAATTTTCGATACAGTAGTCTAGGAATTGAAGGGCGGGGTGAGATCAGTTAAAAGCGAAGATTTTGATGAAAATTATTGACAAAATGTATCGTTAAAATAATATCAGAAGATATTTTTTCCCAATCCTCGATGTACAAGAAGAATTTTTTTTTTTGACCTAACCCTGCGAAATTTTTAAAGAAATATTTTTTTCAAAAATATTGCCGGCCATAATATTCGGAACTGTTGATTCTCGTGACAGAAGTACGGACGGACGGACACGAAGGTTTTTTGGGAACTAAACCCTAAAAATTGAAATAAAATTTTTTTTTTAAATTACAAACGAAAAATTAAATCTTCCCAAAATTCCTAACACGATTTAATTTCATGTTTATGTTTATTTTGCTACGCCATTTCGATCGTGGAATAATGCGAAGAGGGAACAAAGGGAGAGTATAACAGTAACACCGTGCCTATTCTCTCGCGCTTCTCTTTTGACCTTCACGAAGAGAAAAGGTGTGTGTAGTAACTATGATATAACGAGGCCGGTATTTATTTATTTTTTTCTTTTTCCGCAGAAGGTTCTACCTATCCTCCATTCTTTGCATATATATATCCGCTAAAACTATTTCTCTTTATCCCTCTCGTTTGACTTTCAAACGTTCATCCGGTATATCGTTCTCCAAACAAAAAAAAAAACGATTTTTCGGTGATTAATTTAACGGATGTGAACGTCTCGAATTTTTTTTTTCTTCTGCTAAACTCGTCAGAATGCCATCGGTAGAGAAAAAGTCGTTTGAAAGGGATACTAATATTAATGGAATAAAAATTAACAAGTTAATTCTTTGGCAGATTATTAGATTATTGGGAGAAAATTATTTTATTGTTTTATTTGAGGTTTTAACTAAATATATATTTTTTTTTAATTATCGTGCGTCACAACGTGTACCCTCGCGGATTTTTACATATGTCGATCTTGATGTTTTAAGGGGGGGGTAAGGGTTTTCACTTTCGAAAAATCGAATTTTTTTTTTTGACTTATCTTATTGTTTAACATTTCAAGAGTATGTCCTTTAAATTTTAAACCGATCTAAGCAACATTCTTGAAGTTATTCAGTGTGAGGTAAGCCGATAAAATTCGCTTATGAACGTTTTATACCAGATTTTTTAGTGTTCAAAACTTTAAAGCGTTTTCCTCACAACTCACGTTTTCAAAGTCGGTGTCCCTCATAACTTGAAAACTACAGCACCGATCCCTTTGAAATTTTGAACACTAATTCTGTACATAATTTACGAGGTAACGCTGGAGAGTTTTTTTCAAATTTGTTAATAATTTTTATTTTACAATAACAAATTAACCGATTTTTTTCGTAAAAATCGCGTTTTTCTCTTCAAAATGTTCCAAAAAATTGAAAAATTGAAATTTCGAAAAACCCTCCCAGCGTCACCTGGGGAAAACTATTATCTAACAAATGAACTTTCATTTTTTCATTTCAGATGATCCAGCACCAAGTTATGAAGGACACCGCAATTCTACTTTTTTCCGGGACACGTCCGAATAATTGCTGCCATTGCCGTATTTTTAAATATTTTTTCGTGAAAATTTTATATAATATTCTTGGAATGTCATATTTTACTGTACCATTAGTGTTAATAAAGAGATTTTAACTGCGTCGTCACAAAAAAATCACAAAAACATGCCTTTTTTTTTTGTACGAATTAACCTTACTCCCCCCCTCCCCCCCGTAACTAATTCGATTTTTTTCGTTTCCCAAATCGAATAAGTTCGATTTGGGAAACTCCGAAAATTTCGTGAGACGGAAAAAAAAAATTGTGCCACCTCGAATGCTCCGTACAAGTAAATTGTTAGTTTCCGACGCGGAGACGAGAAAAAGTCGTATAAGCGAGCATATGGGTGGTCCGAACAAACGCTAAAAGGCTGTCAATGCTTGTCAAAACTATTTTCGCCGAGCTTTCATATCGGAGAACATTCTGAAAATAAAGAGAGGTAGAAGGGAAAATGAAAAGCGAGCGAATCGGTCTTCGTACATAACGGACTAGTTTAAATTCGAAATTTTTTCAATTTTCATCATTCCGAAAATCTTATACGATCGAAAAATTTCCCCTAATTGCAAATACAACATTCACAAGAAATCTCAACAACAACAAAAATCAGTTATATTCGTACGAAGTTGAAAACACAAGAATTTTGAGGACTGCAAGCTGATAAGTTCGAAATCTTACTAGTATAATAAAGCTGGAGAGTTTGTATGTTTGTTCGAACGCGCTAATCTCAGGACATACTAATTCGATTTGTAAAATTCTTTTTGCAACAGACAGCCCGTTTATTCGGCAAGGCTTTAGGGCCATATAACTTTATACTATGACTCTAAGGAGCGCCGACGGCGTCGGTTTACTTTTTTAAGTGATCAGTCCTTTTATTTTTCCACATAATTTCCGGATGGTATTTATAGTTAATGAGATACACATGGTTATGTCCTCATAATGCGTATGAAACAGATCAGGTATGGGTATACTCGAATACGTTTGGTACTCGAATACTAAAATAATACCGAATACATGCCAGATGGCTATTCGTTTTTTTCGATAATGAATCCAACTCGATTCAGTATTCCTTCCGAAAATAAATAATGAATTCTCTACTGGATTCAGTATTCATTTCAAAACGAATAATGAATCCTACTGGATTCAGTATTCCTTCCGAAAATGAATAATGAATTCTACTGCATTCAGTATTAATTTCAAAACGAATAATGAATCCTACTGGATTCAGTATTCATTTCAACATAAGTAATGAATCCAATTTGATTCAGTATTCACTCCGTATTTGGATACCATCAAATTGAATAATCTGGAAAAATCATAACTGGAATCACAATAAAAGCGGACGCTTTCGAACGAATGTTATGATTTCAAAGCTTCGATAAGCTGATGGGAGAAATGGGACATTATATCGTGCGAGAAAGAGACATTCTGTACTTATGTATTTGTTTTTCTACAGACTTATGAGGCGCATAAAGTTACTACATAGTATGTATGTAGTACAAATGTGTAGTATGTATGCACTACATAGTATGTACATAGTATGTATGTAGTACATACATTCGTAACGAGTAGCGAATTTCCTTTTGTTTCTCGATACAAAAGTAAATAAGTCATAATATAATATAATATAAGTAGTTATTATTAGTTATGAGCTTAAGAGTAGTATAATATGAATACTACTCATATTATAAGGAATATAATTAAATCAGACGATAATAGAAATTTATTTAATTAAAAAATATATTTCAGTAGATAATAAACATGGCTTCTGTTCATTTTTTTAGATTATTCAATTTAATGATATCCGAATACGGAGTGAATACTGAATCAAATTGGATTTATTACTTATATTGAAATGAATACTGAATTCAGTTGGATTCATTATTCATTTTGAAATGAATACTGAGTCCAGTAGGATTCATTATTCATTTTCGGAATGAATAATGAATCCTACTGGATTCAGTATTCATTCCGAAAATGAATAATGAATGTGGGATTCTTTATTCATTTTCGGAACGAATTTTGAATAAGTTTCTTCATTATTCGTGAATAAAAAAAAAATCGAATATGCCCAACCCTGAAACAGATATATAATCTAAATTTGATGCCGGTGAAACCGCAGGGTCAAGCTAGGAAAATATAATTTCGATTGAATAAAAGTAATTGAACAATTCGTCATTGATTCTACAATATTTCACAATAATTCAACTCTCGTTCTCTACCGTATATCAAATTCTAAGCCCTGAATTATCACGTGATATATTGCAAACAGAAAAAATAAATATATATTTTTGTGTATTTTTTTTTATTTATTTTTTATCATTGCATATAATGCGTATGAAACAGATATATAATCTAAATTTAATGCGGATGAAACCGCGCGGCACAGTTACTAAAATATAATTTCGTTAGAATAAAAATAATTGACAAATTCGTTATTGATTCTACAATATTTCACAATAATTCAACTCTCGTTCTCCACCGTATATCAAATTCCAAGCCCTGAATTATCACGTGATATATTGCAAACAGGAAAAAATAAATTTATATTTTTGTGTATTTTTTTGTTTTTTTTTTATCATTGCATATACTGCGTATGAAACAGATATATAATCTAAACTTAATGCGGATGAAACCGCGCGGCACAGTTACTAAAATATAATTTCGTTAGAATAAAAATAATTGACAAATTCGTTATTGATTCTACAATATTTCACAATAATTCAACTCTCGTTCTCCACCGTATATCAAATTCCAAGCCCTGAATTATCACGTGATATATTGCAAACAGAAAAAATAAATATATATTTTTGTGTATCTTTTTTGTTTTTTTTTATCATTGCATATAATGCGTATGAAACAGATATATAATCTAAACTTAATGCGGATGAAACCGCGCGGCACAGTTACTAAAATATAATTTCGTTAGAATAAAAATAATTGACAAATTCGTTATTGATTCTACAATATTTCACAATAATTCAACTCTCGTTCTCCACCGTATATCAAATTCCAAGCCCTGAATTATCACGTGATATATTGCAAACAGAAAAAAAAAATTTATATTTTTGTGTATTTTTTGTTTTTTTTTTATCATTGCGTATAATGCGTATGAAACAGATATATAATCTAAATTTAATGCGGATGAAACCGCGCGGCACAGTTACTAAAATATAATTTCGTTAGAATAAAAATAATTGACAAATTCGTTATTGATTCTACAATATTTCACAATAATTCAACTCTCGTTCTCTACCGTATATCAAATTCCAAGCCCTGAATTATCGCGTGATATATTGCAAACAGAAAAAAAAATATATATATTTTTGTGTATTTGTTTTTTATCGTTGCGTTGGATGAATAATCGATAAATCTTTAAAGCTGATAGACCTTACGTTAGCGCTCTTTCGTCCTCCGGTTTTCCCAACAGAATTACAAGTAGACAAATTCAAGGAATTTTCTGTTATTACGATATTATTAGGAAATCACGGGAAAATAAACGAGGTTAAGAAACGAATTCCCATAGTTGCTCAATCCCCGTTTCTTCGTCTCTCATTTTTTTTTTCTTCTCGTTTTTCTAACATAAAAAGAATTTCGTCCGAGGTTTTATCCGTTTCCCGCCTTTTTCTTGTTGTTAAATTCTCGACCCTTTTGTCGTACCCACGTGCGTGCGTTAATCATTCACGGGGTTTGATAAGAATAAAAAATGAGGATTCAAAAATAATGTCGCAAGAAAGAAAATTAGAAATATATATATATATTTTTGTTTAAATATACCGTTCGAACGAAAAGAAGAAAAAAACGATAAAAATTATGTTCTACTATTGTTTATTTTCAATTATTAAATAATCAAATTATTTTACTTTTACATAAAATTCTATGTGTACATAAAATAAAATCAAATGAATACTTTTTACGTTTCCACTTTCTTTGTTTCGACCCCTCAAAATGGAGTCACATTATGGAAGAGAGCTTTGAGTGTTGATGGTCGTAAAAAAAAAACGAAAAAAAAAAAAAAGATCGCGTGTAGGAAAGAAAATAATAAAGGGCTTCTTCTTAAACGCTATATAGATATAGATTTACATATCCACCCAGCAACACATTATCCCCAGTGACCTATATACCGAAACCATGTTCGTGCCACGCAGCTCATATCAGTTTTGATTATTCATTTATTTATTTATTTATTTTACCTTCTGACCATATCTCTCTCATTCGGTTCCGATTCGACGAATTTCATCGCACTTCTTCCCGGACATATAATCCATGAAGTTTCGATGAAAGAAAAAAAAAATATATAAAATGCATCGACATACCATATGCTTCAAGGAACCCCAAGTTATTTTGTTATTTGGGTAACAAGACTCTCGGTGAGTTTTGCTCGCGGCCCATCGCCACTTCCACACTACGCGGTCGAAGGTTTATAAATAGGAAATCATTTGATTTTGACGTTACGGCTCGACCGGACCACAAATCTCGACTTCGCGATATGTATATATTCGAGAGGCATTATTTGATGATTATTTTGTTTCTTAGAGGAACCATTGTTTGCGTAAAACATTTTTTTTTCCCCGCCTATTTTCAATGCTAATATCGTCAAAATGTCGGAAAACACA
Organism: Oxytorus armatus; assembly: GCA_958009045.1. NCBI lineage: Eukaryota > Metazoa > Arthropoda > Insecta > Hymenoptera > Ichneumonidae > Oxytorus > Oxytorus armatus. The sequence continues at coordinate 23,363,307 of OY253748.1, forward strand.
CGGGTTTGGAAAAAAGTTTCCGTATGTATCTGCGTGGGTGAGATGGGGATGCAAAAAAGGTCTATAAGTTGGTAATGACTTGTTGTGGCAAATTTGTAAATCCGCACTTATGATGAGGAAGCATGTTTTAGATTGTGCCAATTTTTTTTTTGTTTAACGTAGTAGTCTGGTAACTTAAGCCGATTTTCATGTCTTTTTTGGAGGGCGTTTTTTTGTAGGAAAATAAAAATGAATCGTTTTGGATATTTAGGATGTTTTTATTTACATATTAAAGATACAAAAAAAAATTTAATAGTTTATTATTATTATTATTATTGATCGAAGTTGGCACCTCGAAAAAAAAGCGCGTGGGTGGCCCCGGTGATTTTGGCTCTTGATGTTATCTGAAATAAAAAATTCTTGATAATTCTTAATCTATAGACATGTCATTCTGGTCGGAACTACTGAAGTTAAATTTCATGGATAAATAACGAAATGGCGGACTTTGGAAAAAAAAGTTTTGTCTTCCAAAGTCCGCCATTTTGTTATTTATCCATGAAATTTAACTTCAGTAGTTCCGACCAGAATGACATGTCTATTGATTAAGAATTATCAAGAATTTTTGATTTCAGATAACATCAAGAGCCAAAATCACCGGGGCCACCCACGCGCTTTTTTTTCGAGGTGCCAACTTCGATCAATAATAATAATAATAATAAACTATTGAATTTTTTCAAAAAAATTTTTTTTTGTATCCTTAATATGTAAATAAAAACATCCTAAATATCCAAAACGATTCATTTTTATTTTCCTACAAAAAAACGCCCTCCAAAAAAGACATGAAAATCGGCTTAACTTACCAGACTACTACCTTAAGTCAACTACGGTAGTTAGAATTTTTTTTTGTACATCGAAGGAAAAAAAACGAATATTTTATTTTTTATTACCCAAATGACGTTACTATCTGCGGAGATGACCATTCGAATAAAAATAATAATTGATAATAGTTATTTTGGAGAAAAAACAATTTTGACTTTCATTGAAAATTAATTTGTTAAAATTACTCCAATAGAGTTATTTGGAAAAAGAAATAATTTTGGTGAAATGTGAATTATTGCAGAAAAAAAAAAGTTTACCTGTGAGAGTTCGCGTGATGGTTGCACGTGTGCCTTAAACGACAAATCGTCTCTCTAAAGATTTTAAATTGGAAAAAGAAATAATTTTGACGAAATGTGAATTATTGCAAAAAAAAAAAAAAATTAAAAACTGTTCTTGACTATTAGTCAAGAACTGTTTTTATTTTATTTATTTATTTATTTTTTTCTCATTAATTCACATTTCGCCAAAATTATTTCTGCACGTGTGCTTTAAACGAAAAACCGTCTCTCTGAAGATTTTAATTTGGAAAAAGAGATAATTCACATTTCGCCAAAATTATTTCTTTTTCCAATTCAAAATCTTTAGAGAGTCGATTTTTTCGTGAATGTGAATTATTGCAAAAAAAAAATAAATAAAAATCACATTTCGCCGAAATTATTTTTTTTTCCAATTCGAAATTTTCAGAGAGCCGATTTTTCGTTTAAAGCACACGTGCAACCATCACTGAACTCTCTCACGAACCCCTTACGCAATGTGTAAGCCCATCTGTGCGATGATGAAAAGTCTTTATACCGCGTGGTTTTTTCTCTCTCTTTCTCTCTCTCTCTTTTTTTTTTTTTGGTTACAACTCGCTGTGCGTTCCCATGTGGGCGATCGTCGAATTCACGCCTTCCCTCCCCATCGCCGCCCCGCCGACCCTCAACAAAACCCGCAGCGAAATTCCCGTTCGTACTTTCCGCTGTGAGGCTCCGCGAGATCGGAGAAACGTAAAAGTTTTATCCCAACAACACTTCGTTAATGTGTAGCGTAGATGGATTTTTTTAAATTTTCAATCTAAACGAATCTTTATTTGTAGTGAAAATACAAAAATTTACCAAATTTCCCACGTGATCGAATGAACTTTACTAATTAACAAGATTTTTTTTAAATCACACACTTGCAATCATAAAGATTTGTAATTATCGAATAATTGAATCTAATGACAATTTTTCATTCAATTATTCAAATTTTCTTGATTATCAAAATTTGTCAATAAAAAAAATGCACGAAGATCAATAATAAAAATTGAAATCTCAATTTTTCGGATATGCAGTCGAAAAAAAAAGAAGAAAAAAAATACGATTAAATTTCAAAAGTGTCCTTCCGTTGATCTCCAGACACACAAGAGATTCCCACACCGTTCTTTTTTTTAATCCTCTTCTGTCTAATATCCCTCAATAATTTTTTGTTGCCACGAACAATCATTCATGGAGGCGCTCCGCGGGGAACAAGGCCGTTGGGGGTTAAAAAAAAACACGAGAAATATATATGAGCGAGGGAATCGTCGTGCAGTGGAAGAAGGAAAAAGAAAGAAAAAAACAAGTAGTTGATGGATCACGAACGAGAAGCTCGAGAAAAAAATATAAAAATTCCACCGTTTGCTCTCCACCGAATGGAGAAAGAACAAAAAAAAAACTGAGAGAGAAATATCATAAGGCACGAGCAATAAAAATGTGTGAATGTGCTTTGCGTGCCCGAAGGGTATACGGCCCGAATGGACGTGAGACGGATAACAAAAAAAAAAAAAAAAAAAAAGAAAAGAAAAAAAATTCGGAATTGAAACGACATACACAGACTCTTTTATCCGTTCCAATTATTACGACGTACTAATTGCTACACGAATTAATTCAAAGTTGGTAACATCACGGAAGTGCGCAATTGTACAATAGCCCGAAACGAGCTAATTATTTCATTCATTAAGAGAGAAAAAAAAAGAAAACAAAGCGAAAGGAAAAAGATCAAATTTTTCAAATTTTCACTTAGAACTTTTGAGTTTTTAACGGAAAATTCTGATTTACCTCTAATCAGCGGTAAATTTCCAATCCAAAATCATAGCGAAACGTGTATTAAGAGTAAAAAAAAAAACTTTTTGTCCCGCCTTTTATTTTTATAATTTTCTTTTCATTAAAAATTCAATCTTACTTTTGACTCGCATTGCCTGGAACACGAAGGTTCTTTTTTTTTACTGGCTCGAATTTCCTAACCGTACGGTGTGTGTTCCTTCCTACCGCGCACTCCTCTCTCGTTTGCCCATTTCTATGTTTGGTGTTCGTGAAATTTATGCTTCCTGTCCGGGGCAACAATATGCTCGTGTGTGTGTGTGCTTGTGTGTGTGTCGGTTACATCCATCAGAAAAGTCGAGAGAGAGAACTCGTGCCCGGGAGAGCGTTTTAAAGCCGCGTGCGTGTGTGCTGGAACGAGAGTGAATTTCATTGTGAACCGAGACTTTTTAGCTCGTGTCCTTTTTGTTTATTTCAACTAGTATTCTAAATGCCGTACTGTATATAGATACACGCGTTTCGCGTTTTAACTCTTTAATGCTCTTTTTTTTTTTCATTATTATTTCTTTGTCTTTCAATCTTTGTTTTTTGGCGTTTTTTTCTTCTTCTCTCAAGAGGGAGGGTGGAGAACTAGTGTCTGGAGTATTAGTACAATCAATGGAGAGCCGAGTTACTCTTGTCCGCATCGCACTAAAAATAAAGGACAATTTTTTTTTTTTTTTTAACAAGGTTCAGTATCACGTACTGAATGTGAATTAACAAAATGGTTACAAATTAAGGGAGCGGAAGTGCCGCCATTTTGAGGAAAACCGTTTCGGCCAATATTCTCGTTACCGTGCACTTTAGGCCAAAAATGGTAATAACCTTTCTTGTAGATAATTGAATTTCCCATCTTTTTTTCTAAATAATTTTTTTTGTATCACTTACCGTTTACGACTCGTACGACTGTTAAGATTTATTTATTCACTTTTTGACCTGTATCTCTCCTAATAATTGCTTAAACAGCGAAATGCTAATGACTTATCTTTTAAATCCATACATTTTCCGCAACTTTTATTTAAAACTTTTTCGTCTAAAATTAATATTCTCAAAGTTATAACGCGTTCAATGTTGCGCCACTGGGTGCAAGGCTAATAAAAACGCGTTATAACTTTGAGAATATTAATTTCAGACAAAAAAGTTTTAAATAAAAGTTGCGGAAAATGTATGGATTTAAAAGATAAGTTATTAGCGTTTTATTGTTTAAACAATTATTAGGAGAGATACAGGTCAAAAAGTGAATAAATATATGTTAACCGTCGTATAAGTCGTAAATGGTAAGTGATACAAAAAAAATTATTTAGAAAAAAAGATGGGAAATTCAATTATCTGCAAGAAAGGTTATCACCATTTTTGGCCTAAAGTGCACGGTAACGGAGATATTGGCCAATACAGTTTTCCTCAAAATGGCGGCACTTCCGCTCCCTTAATTTGTAACCATTTTGTTAATTCGCATAATAAAAAAAAAAAAATGTCCTTTATTTTTAACCGTCGAGAAAACATTCTTGTGTATATATCGGCGGGGACAAAATGGCAGCCTTTTGAAATTGGACGAAAACGACGAAAATTAATAGAGATTGATGCGAGAGCGGGTCCCGCATATCTCACTTTGCGCCTCCTCTCACTCTCTCTCTATCTCTTTTCTTTCTGTCTCTGTCCTTTCTGCCTCCGGCTATCAAACATACTACTTTTACTACATATACCCATATCACGTGTAATTGTAGATGAGGCATTCCGTACCAACTCGATGGACAACCGTGTGACTTGCGCCATTTTGTTTTCACACAAAGGACGCTTTGTTTTCGGAAAGGTTTTTCGATTTTCCAATTTTTAACGCCGTTTTTTCTCTAAAAACAAAATGTGTCAATATCGTGAAGAAGAAAAACAAACATGTTTACACAAAACATCCGCGGTGGATGTGCGTACGGCGAGATTGATAAAAATCAAAATTCTCTAACTCTGGAATGTCTCTTACGCGAGCCCCCATTAACCATGTGGACAGATGAGTGAAAAAAAAAAAAATTAATTTACGGCCAAGAATGAGAAGAGTTATTTGAATTTTTATTTTCCTCCAATGACGTAAAGCGACGTATGAAAATTTTTGTTATCTATTGAGAATGTGGAAAAGTTGGTCGCTGAAAAAAATTTAGAGAAAGTACATTTTTTCGTTTGTGCAGAGAGGATTCTGTGTACATATTACACATGGAAACTTTCAATGGCCATTAGCTGACCCGTTTTTATTGCGAGCCTTTCTATTATCTCAACAATTGAGAATTTAATACGATTCATGACAAAAGGTGAATAAAAAATGTATCACTAATTTATCGCCTATTGGAAAATAATGCAATTCTAAGAGGAAGAAAAAAAAATTACCCCGCAATTGCAAATTCTATGTTGTTATATTTTTATTTATTTTTTCCCCTCGACTAAGGCTAGAATATCCTCAGGGTGTAGGTCATAGCCTTGTATGCATTTCCACATCCGCGTATATCTATATGGATAAAGCATTAAATTAGTCGGTTGAGCGTGTGGGTTGTCATTTGATTATCCGAGTTCCTCGAGAAGAGAATATCGCGCGCGAGACCGAGTTATCGAACGAGAATCAAGATCATCGACAGTCAGGGGATACGGGCATGTAGTTTTAAGACCATTCCCACGTATGCTTATGGCCTACAGGGGAAGCACAGATCGTATATTGATCATTGACACTAAAGGGGCTTTATTCGCATATTTTTAACACTTAAACTCGAGTCCTTGCGCCCTTTTGTTCGTTAGATATTCATACAAGAGTGCGGGTCCAATACAGAGAGAGAGAAAGGTAAAAAAAAAAAAGTGCTTCTTCCAAAGAAGGCTCGGGCGCTAGTGCTCGAGCGAGAAAAGCGAGAACGATAAGCGAGCGCCTAAAAGACAAGTGAGAGCGCTCACCGAAAGCGCGAAACGATCTCCGAGCAAGGATTCATCGTGAATTTGTTCTCGAGACGTAAAAGAGTCCCGTGCTTCGGGTTTATGGATTTTAACGTTAAAAACATATACATTTATTACGGACGAATAAATACGATCGTAATTCGAACTTTACTCGTTAAATTGCGTTAGTTTAACATCCTTTTCAACAGCCAACTTCTTAGAGTTTCTCACCGAGGAACAAGAACGTTTGTGAGTCTCGAATCGTACCGTCCGTCCGTTCTTCGGGATCGTACAAAAGTAACCATTAATTTTGAATCATCCTGTATACAGTGAAGTAGCAAATTCTTCCTCCGCTCTCTCTCTCGAAATGTGTGCGTACGGGGGCCGCGACGGTCGGGCGAGGAGGAAGAAGCATAAACGCCGAAGAGACGATGTCTCTCATCCCACAAGGTTAAGAGAGTGAAAAAAAAAAAGTCGTAGAGTTCTCGGCATTGCGTATACTGCGCACTGTATACATGTGTGTACGTGCATCCGCGCCAAAGTGATGTACCACATGTGTGTATCGGTAAAAGAAGAAAAAAGTTACTATAAAGAAGTGTGTACATTACGTACGAGTGGTACAATCTAATGTAAGAACTGTTAGAGCCTGCGAGAGGCTGTATTTCGCGATAGGATCCTCTTAAGGATGCGAAGGATCGATGAGAAATCGCAAAATTTTTTAACCAGTTAGCAAACGTAATTTTTTTTAACTCAAGCAAGTAAGATAAAAAAAATACTCAAATAAATTTGTTTTTGTAATCCTTTTGGTCTTCCTGATAGTCCATAACAAAGTACAGAAAAAAAAATTGATTCCTCAATCTTTTATGGGGTTTCTAAGGCCCCATAACGAAAATACGCATGAAAAGTTGATTTTACAATTATTTCATGGGGTTTCCGATTTCCCATAACGGAAATACGCACGAAAAGTTGATTTCACAATTTTCAAGGGGTTTCTGAGACCCCATGAAGGATCGATGGGAAATCACAACGTTTTTTAACTAGTTAGCAAACGTAATTTTTTTTAACTCAAGAAAGTAAGATAAAAAACGTACTCAAAGAAATTTGTTTTTGTAATCCTTTTGGCCTTCCTGATAGTCCATAACAAAATACAGACAAAAAAATTGATTCTTCATTTTTTTTATGGGATTTCGAAGGCCCCATAACGAAAATACACATGAAACGTTGATTTTACAATTTTTTTATGGGGTTTCTAAGGCCCGATAACGAAAATACACAGGAAACGTTGATTTTACAATTTTTTCATGGGGTTTCCGATATCCCCTAACGGAAATACGCACGAAAAGTTGATTTCACAATTTTCATGGGGTTTCTGAGACCCCATGAAGGATCGATGGGAAATCGCAACATTTTTTAACCAGTTAGCAAACGGAATTTTTTTTAACTCAAGAAACTAAGATTTAAAAAAATACTCAAAGAAATTTGTTTCTATAATCCTTTTGGGGTTCCTGATAATCCATAACAAAATACAGACAAAAAAATTGATTCCTCAATTTTTTATGGGGTTTCTAAGGCCCCATAACGAAAATACGCACGAAAAGTCGATTTTACAATTTTTTCATGGGGTTTCCGATATCCCATGAAGGATCGATGGGAAATCGAAAAATTTGTTTACCAGTTAGCAAACGTAATTTTTTAAACTCAAGAAACTAAGATTTAAAAAAATATTCTAAGAAATTTGTTGTTGTAATCCTTTTGGCCTTTCTGATAGTCCATAACAAAATACAGACAAAAAAATTGATTTCTCAATTTTTGATGGGGTTTCTAAGGCCCCATAACGAAAATACGCATGAAAAGTTTATTTTACAATTTTTTCATGGGGTTTCCGATATCCCATAACGGAAATACGCACGACAAGTTGATTTCACAATTTTCATGGGGTTTCTGAGACCCCATGAAGGATCGATGGGAAATCGCAAAATTTTTTAAACAGTTAGCAAACGTAATTTTTTTTAACTCAAGAAAGTAAGATATAAAAAATACTCAAAGAAATTTGTTTTTGTAATCCTTTTGGCCTTCCTGATAGCCCATAACAAAATACAGAAAAAAAAATTGATTCCTCAATTTTTTATGGGGTTTCTAAGGCCCCATAACGAAAATACGCACGAAAAGTCGATTTTACAATTTTTCATGGGGTTTCCGATATCCTCTGACGGAAATACGCACAAAAAGTTGATTTCACAATTTTCATGGGGTTTCTGAGACCCCATGAAGGATCGATGGAAAATCGCAAAATTTTTTAACCAGTTAGCAAACGTAATTTTTTTAAACTCAAGAACTTAAGATTAAACAAAATACTCAAAGAAATTTGTTTCTATAATCCTTTTGGGGTTCCTGATAATCCATAACAAAATACAGAAAAAAAAATTGATTCCTCACTTTTTTATGGGGTTTCTAAGGCCCGATAACGAAAATACGCACGAAAAGTCGATTTTACAATTTTTTCATGGGGTTTCCGATATCCTCTGACGGAAATACGCACGAAAAGTTGATTTCACAATTTTCATGGGGTTTCTGAGACCCCATGAAGGATCGATGGAAAATCGCAAAATTTTTTAACCAGTTAGCAAACGTAATTTTTTTAAATTCAAGAAACAAAGATTTAAAAAAATACTGAAAGAAATTTGTTTCTATAATCCTTTTTGGGTTCCTGATAGTCCATAACAAAATACAGACAAAACAAATTGATTCCTCAACTTTTTATGGGGAAAAGTTGATTTTACAATTTTCATGAGATTTCCGAGACCCCATAACAAATATGCGCTCGAAAAGTTGATTTTACAAATTTTTTATGGGGCTTCTGAGACTCCGTAATCAAGAATACGCAAACAAAATTATTTTATAATTTTAGTCATAGGAATGTCATACATAATTATAAAATAATTTTGTATGACGTTCCTATGACGTGAGGAACCCGATAACAAAAATATAGTAAAATAATTGATTTTATAATTTTTTTTATGAGCTTCCTTAGACCACACGATGTCATCTGGCTAGGTTTAATTCTCGATCGTTCTGTATCGCCTGTATCGAAAAATTCACAAGTACCGAATATTTTTGCGAATTTGCCAGACCAGTAGATATACAGGAGAGTCGGGTGTCTTGCCAAGAGAGCATAACAGACTATATAATTCGCGCGAGAGAACTTATGTAATCGGTGGGTTTAACACCGGACGAGAGAGAGGGCCGGGTGAGAAACGAGAGTCAAGAGCGAAAAGCTTTTGTACCGTTAGCGAACGATGGGAGAAAAGATAAAAATGAATAATAAAGTCATCTTAGGAGTGCCAAAAATCGTGGATTTAGTCATCAATAAGAATTAGTATTGGGTGTTTATTTTACATTTAGATCAATAATAATAGGGTTGCAAGAGTGCCAGAAATCGTGGTTCTGGTCATAAAGAAGCATTAGTATTGGCCTATTTTACACTCGGGTCATTTTTAGTTCTCCAGCCTATTTCTAGAAGAAGAAGAAAGCATGAATAAGTTAAAGAAAAAAAAATGTAAAAATATTTCGTTCAAAACGTCATTTTTTTAAATCCAGACATATTAATACCCCGCCATTTTGAATGTCGAAATATTGATGTGGTTAGTCGATTATCAATTCTCATGGAAATCCAATTATTTGTTCTTTTTCCTCTGTAACATCGTCACGTAATAATTTTCATTAAAAACCGACCAGTTTTTCGTATTTTCACGGTCTCACTCTGCCGTTTTGAATTTTGCAATTTCACCATTTAATATACGAAATGTGTAATCTCAAAAAATCTCAAAGTACCAATATTGATCAAGACGGAAAGTATTTTTATTTTATCGTCAGCCATATTGACTCAAATAAAAAATTGTTCCTTATGCAACGCTTTAAAACCTGTGAAATTTTCATGAAAATGGCAAACAAGCGCACGAAACCGAAACGCCGGGGATTCGAGTTAAAACAGCGCTTCGTTCGGACAATTGTATAGATATAAAAAATTATATTGGACGCGAACGCCGCTTCAGCTTCATTTGCATTAATGAGGCAGTTTGTATTTTTGCGACGTAACGTATATACACACGCGCGCGCGCGCAAGATCGTAAAAAGAACTTTTCGATCTTGAGCGACGCCAACCGGTGGCATCACAAACTTGCACCGTTCGTTTGTGCTCTTTTTTTCGTTATTTCCACGATACTAAAAAGAAATGCACCATCGGAATCGCGTCTTTTTGCGATTTTCGAGAGAAAAACTTCGCGATACGCCTGAACGAGTATTTGAGAGAAAAAAAAACAGTCAAAATAAAAATGTTTGCATCTCTAAGGTCAGGGTCGAAAACGTGTTGGAGGAGACTGCGAGAAAAAATAATGGTTTAGCACGGGCGAAAAAACGCATTCACAGCTGCTCACGATATATATATACGTATATAACTATTATATTTATATAACTGGTAGTTTTCAGGATCGTAAATTGAAAAAATGAAATAAAATTCCAATTAAGATACAAGAATCGTGTTTTAATGCTACAAATTCCAATAAATGACTATTCATTGCTTCGAGCAACGTTAAACGGGATTTGAGATACTGAACATCTGAAAAATTGAGTTTCACGTTGCAGCGTTGTGGAAATTACCAGACATACATGTGCGTGCCTTATAAGGAAAACAACAACTCGCGGTATATCGTGAAATCTGTTTAAAAAAAACATATTTACTACTCGTCGCAATTCGTTAATTTGTAAAAATAACAATTTCGAGTATTACACAGTACGAATATCGGGTTCCTCATTAACGTGCATATACTTTCATGAAAGTATGACATTTTCGTACAAGGTGAGATCCGTGCGATGTTTTTTACTACTGCCTCATCGACGTCGAAAAATTTTCACGTTTCATTTTATTTCTCTTATATTTTTTTCGTCATCGGCCTACTCACGTACTTTAGTAACAGGTATTAATCCACCAGACTTCGCAAAAAAACCAAGGAAATTCACGATAATATTTAATACTGCCTCATCGATATAAGCTCGTACGACTTTTTTTCAATATAAAAAAAAAAATGTTCGATATCGATGAGGCGGTAGTAAAAAAAATCGCAGGTGACTGCAATTTAACAAAAATGTTAAACTCCCACCAAATAGTGTGCACTTTAATGAACAGTCGAATATTTCCACTTTAAGATCCTCAAAAAGAGAAGGTAATTTTTTAGAAATTTTAAAAATCATTGAGGCAGTAGTGAATATTCGTTCACGGAGTACTCGCTTCGCGAGAACTATGCCTTTATCACAAGATGACAGAATCTCCATGAGCAAAACAATCTACAAAAAAAAAGCTTAGATTTTTTCAACCATTATAGTGCAACGCGGTGTTGCACTATAATGGTCGAAATAATGAAAAAAAAAAAAATCGTAAAAATGTATAACAATTTTCGCGAAGACTTCGTAAGCAGAGGAATTCGGTCTAAAGTATTTTCAGCTATATGAAATTATATAGAGAATGAACATGCGTATATACGCAGTCGGCAAAGCCATTGAACATGCCGCTATCGCTCTTACGGAGCACTGATAACGAAAATATCGAATGAACGAAAATAGCTGTCTGCTCTGTTTCTTATTATTATTTTGTTTTTTTATACGGAAAATACACGAGTTGATTTCTGGACTAATTGCCGAATAACGTATCGTATAGGCCGAAGGCTATCCAACGTCCGGAACCTTGAACATCGACTGGATTCCGCCTTCCATATTTTTGTTCAATATTTTTTTGTATTTTTTGTTGTTTTTTTTCGGCATGAGAATGTGCCAAATAATAAATTATCAAATAATAACGCGTGTATGTAATCATATATCCACGTGGAGAAATAACACGTTGATATGTAGATAGATTTATTTCTCCTTCTTACATCCTCTTACATTCGTTTTTTTCCTCGATATTTACATTCCACATCTACACTTATAATCAACTAACTTATATTTAGTTTGTACTTTCGCCCTTCTTATTTTCGGTCTCTACTCCTAGTCTCTTTTTCATTTCACCACACTCTTGTTTTCCTTATTAACTTATCACTATGGTCTTATCTTAACTCCCCCGGACTAGTCCCCGCAGGTCGCTCTGCCGCCTCTCGTGTCCCGGCGCTGCCTTCTTTCTTCAGCCTTCCCCACGCCTTTAGATACTCGCAGATTTCTACCACCAAGTTTGCCTCTCAGTGTCGCTCTTAGCCGGAGCTTCCCAGTTCTTCGCCCGTTCTGCCGCCCCTCCATTGGTCCACCCCCTCCGCCCACTCATTCCTTATTCCTTTCCTTGCTGCTGTGCAGCTCCATACATGCTCCATGCTCTCCTCTTCAGTTTTGCATAGATCACATGTCCAACTCGTGTGTCCCTTTTTGCCTACTTTTCCCACGTCCCCCCCGCCGCAGCCTTGCCCATTCCTCCCTCAAGTTGCCCTGCCCTCCGCCTACTCCTAGTATTCCTCCCTCCCCGGTTTGGTTTTGATATCCTTGTACATTACGCGGAACGATGATTTTTCGATCCTTGTCCAGTCGCTTTGCATATCATGACCTTCCTTGGTTGTCACTCCTTCCTTGACGCTGTTTTTCCACCACGCTCAACTGACTCTCCTCCCTCATAAGCCTCCAAATTCTTCCTCCCCCTACCTCTCTCTCATAGCTTCGTCGAGCTCTCTGCCCCATTTCGACGGTTCCCCATTTATTAACCCCCGTACGTCCTCCCTCAGACATATCTTTGGCCATCTGTTATCACTCATTTTTAGTATTTGCATCAGGTAGTCGCCCGCTCTTCTCCTCGCCCCGACTTCCACGCTATTTTTCCCTGCCTCCGACTTTCATAAGGTGGGGGTAGGGTTTTAAAATTATATTTTGCATTTTTTTAAAATTTTTTTTCTGAATGAACAATATGTCGAGAATATTGTGTATACATTTTTTTAAGTCAATCGGAGTAAAACTAACGGAGTTACAGCGTTTCAAACTATTGATTTCACGTAGTAATTTTCAGGTATAAAAAAACTTTAAATCGATTTTCCCGAAAACGTCATTTTTGAAGTT